>CM067889.1:0-1200000 GCA_034621355.1 Mycalesis mineus | reverse complement strand
GATAGAGCGCTGGGAGCTGACAGTAGAGAGGCTGGACAAGGAGTTCGACAACTTGCCTGGCGACTGCCTCATCGCGACCGGCTTCGTTGCCTACCTCGGGCCCTTCGTCTCGGAGTACCGCGAGGCGCTCATGTTTGATTGGTTCAATGAGGTACGTGTGGAGATATATACAGTTATCTCTTTTTTTCCTTAACTGACCCTTAAACGGACGAAAATTATCAATTATATTCCGACGAAAAAAAACGGAGAAGGTTCCCAATTCGACACGTATATTTTTTTTATGTATGACCATGCATAACTTTTTACAGGGTTGTCCGATTTTGATAATTCTTTTTTTATTAGAAAGGGCATACTTCCAAGGTGGTCCCATTATCATTGTTAGGATCTGATGATGATATCCTGGGGAAATTGAAGGAACTCTTCAAATTTTGGAGGCACGCTTATAGCGATTTCGGTTTTTGTCTCGGTATCGGTAGCTTTTTGGCTACTAGTGCCGTATAATATACTATGACAGTATAGTACGAGTACGTTACGTGACTCAAAACCTACTAAAAAGTAAAAAATAACTGTGTATTTTAGTTGCTTTAATTTACTTAACCATATCTAGGAGCCGGTGCCAGCCAAGGTTTCTACTTTAAGGTCGTTACCTAGAACCCACAAACTGCTTTCCTACGTAAAATAAATGTTCCTTAAACTTGGCTGGCACCGACTTTATAGATATGCTTAAGTAAATTAAAGCAACTAAATGACACAGTATTTTTTTACTTTTTAGTGCGTTTTGAGTCGGTTCTATTTATATTTAAATTTTTTTATCTAACCTAATTTGTGTAAATCTTAATATTGAAGGTTTGTAACGAAGCTTTACCAGTAACGATGGAGCTCAGCATGAAGGTGTTCTTGCTCGACGACGCAACGTTGAGAGATTGGAACTACATGGGTTTGCCTGGTGAGCGTACGGAATTATAGACTCACTTGTACTCATTACTTATAACTTCAATTTCCTGTATTTATTTCTTGCGCCGCAGATTCCGCAAAACGATAAGAAAAATCGGTGGTATTGTTCTTTAACTTTTCCTTTTTTCTGATAAAATAATTTGCGGACCCCAAGGCAAAAAAGCAAAAAAGATAAGGTTAACGGATCTCAGCGAAGTCTCGGGGTTTCAAAATTATCGCTTAAAGGGATCCGAATCCGATCAGTCGTCTCTTGTAAGACTGACCTTGGCTTAGAGAAACGTTTGAAGTGTGCGTTTTGGTTTGAATGTTTTTATCTTAACGCTCTCGTGACTGTTGTCCAGGGACCTTGTTAATTGGTTGTTTTCTTGCAGATGACAACTTTAGTGCAGAGAATGGTATAATAGTAGTACGCGCGACGCGCTGGCCGCTCGCCGTGGACCCGCAGGGACAGGCGCTCATCTGGATATCGCGGCTTGAGGAGCAAAACGACATACAGGTGAGGCACTTGACATCAGCGCAGAGAGTGGTATAATAGTAGTACGCGCGACGCGCTGGCCGCTCGCCGTGGACCCGCAGGGACAGGCGCTCATCTGGATATCGCGGCTTGAGGAGCAAAACGACATACAGGTGAGGCACTTGACATCAGCGCAGAGAGTGGTATAATAGTAGTACGCGCGACGCGCTGGCCGCTCGCCGTGGACCCGCAGGGACAGGCGATCATCTGGATATCGCGGCTTGAGGAGCAAAACGACATACAGGTGAGGCACTTGACATCAGCGCAGAGAGTGGTATAATAGTAGTACGCGCGACGCGCTGGCCGCCCGCCGTGGACCCGCAGGGACAGGCGCTCATCTGGATATCGCGGCTTGAGGAGCAAAACGACATACAGGTGAGGCACTTGACATCAGCGCAGAGAGTGGTATAATAGTAGTACGCGCGACGCGCTGGCCGCTCGCCGTGGACCCGCAGGGACAGGCGATCATCTGGATATCGCGGCTTGAGGAGCAAAACGACATACAGGTGAGGCACTTGACATCAGCGCAGAGAGTGGTATAATAGTAGTACGCGCGACGCGCTGGCCGCTCGCCGTGGACCCGCAGGGACAGGCGCTCATCGGGATATCGCGGCTTGAGGAGCAAAATGACATACAGGTGAGGCACTTGACATCAGCGCAGAGAGTGGTATAATAGTAGTACGCGCGACGCGCTGGCCGCTCGCCGTGGACCCGCAGGGACAGGCGCTCATCTGGATATCGCGGCTTGAGGAGCAAAACGACATACAGGTGAGGTACTTGACATCAGCGCAGAGAGTGGTATAATAGTAGTACGCGCGAAGCGCTGGCCGCTCGCCGTGGACCCGCAGGGACAGGCGCTCATCTGGATATCGCGGCTTGAGGAGCAAAACGACATACAGGTGAGGCACTTGACATCAGCGCAGAGAGTGGTATAATAGTAGTACGCGCGACGCGCTGGCCGCTCGCCGTGGACCCGCAGGGACAGGCGATCATCTGGATATCGCGGCTTGAGGAGCAAAACGACATACAGGTGAGGCACTTGACATCAGCGCAGAGAGTGGTATAATAGTAGTACGCGCGACGCGCTGGCCGCTCGCCGTGGACCCGCAGGGACAGGCGCTCATCTGGATATCGCGGCTTGAGGAGCAAAACGACATACAGGTGAGGCACTTGACATCAGCGCAGAGAGTGGTATAATAGTAGTACGCGCGACGCGCTGGCCGCTCGCCGTGGACCCGCAGGGACAGGCGCTCATCTGGATATCGCGGCTTGAGGAGCAAAACGACATACAGGTGAGGCACTTGACATCAGCGCAGAGAGTGGTATAATAGTAGTACGCGCGACGCGCTGGCCGCTCGCCGTGGACCCGCAGGGACAGGCGCTCATCTGGATATCGCGGCTTGAGGAGCAAAACGACATACAGGTGAGGCACTTGACATCAGCGCAGAGAGTGGTATAATAGTAGTACGCGCGACGCGCTGGCCGCTCGCCGTGGACCCGCAGGGACAGGCGATCATCTGGATATCGCGGCTTGAGGAGCAAAACGACATACAGGTGAGGCACTTGACATCAGCGCAGAGAGTGGTGTATATGTCACCGGAAAATAGCGAGAGCCGTAAATTTATAAAGGAGATGGTCCATTTCCGCTTCACTCTTGTACCACATACCATTAAAATGGGAAAAATACAAGGATTTTGTCAAAAATAAAATAAGTGAACGAAACGAACTATATAAAACGTTGGTTAAAAATGAAAGTCCTAGTTTTTGAGGTATTAAAAGATGGCGTCTTTCTAATATTAGTCTGTAGGTGATAAAGATGCGGTGACATTGATTTGTCAAACTCAAAATATGTCATTTTTGACAAGTCTTTTCTTCCGTGTTCCGGGCTTTGTTTTTAGCTATAATACATTTTAGACATATACATCTTAGCTATAATAAGAACAAAACTCAATATTTTAATCTGATTATTCAGTAATCCGTTAGGTACCTATACCTAACCAGTAACCATCAAATCAAATGGACCATACGTCAATAAACACTGACAGCAAAAGTCAAAACACCATCAATCCGCCACCTGGAGAATGTCTACCATAGATAATATAACTTATCTAAGATCCGCCATGATTATACGTAAAGTGTTGCATTGTTTTGGAGAGAATAAATAATATTTCGCCTAAATAAAAGTGAATTCAGAGATTTGGCTAATCAAAACTAAATTATTAATACATTTAGTTTTTTTCAACTTATGTACAGGAAGTAAGTCTGCGCTCCATACAATTTTGGACCATCTCCTTTCCTACGAAATTCATAAACTTTCGTAGGATTCCAAACGACAGATAAATTGTATTATTTTACGCCCACATTTTCGTAATTTGATAAACTTACCGAACTCACGCGTAAAATAATACGTAAGCAATAACTAAACGTCATGTGCGCTGTGATTAGTTGAATAAGTCCAATCAGATAGCCGAGTGTTATTTTCCGTATTTTTAAGAAGCGTAAAATGAAAAGCTCTTCTGTTATTGGTCGAACCGTTTAGAATTTTACGTATGGATATCCGTTACTTTATAAATTTACTACGAGACGTCGCAAATTCATAAATTTGGGCGTAAAATAATACAATTTGTCTCGTTCAAAATCCTACGAAAGCTTATAAATTTCCCAGTGACTTATACATACCTTGTTGCAACTTGTTGGTGTCGGACTCAGATTTTACTTGACGTTCCATGTCAGTGCCAAAAACAAAACATCGGTTACCATTAAATGTAATGTCTTCATAGAAAATGTTCTGCCGTTAAAAATCTGGGCCCGACACCCGACTAGTGGGAACGAGGTGTTGCACTTACTTACCTATATATAATATACCTTTATATAATTGCTTTTACTTTATTACTTGCTTTACTTCTCTAGATTATACTTCTTCTTCTTTCACAGATCGTTGACTTTGGCCAACCTAACTACCTCAAGATAATGGAGACATGCCTATCATCAGGGACGCCAATCATCGTACAAAATGTTGGTGAAGTTCTCGATCCTTCCATAGCGCCTATCCTTGACAAGGCCATTGTGAAGATCGGACATGATTTAGTCATTAAATTTAATGAGAAGATGGTGCCTTACAATACGAGGTTCAAGATGTATCTTACTACTAAACTAGGTAAGTAAAATATAAAACAAAAACAATAATCAAAATTATATTGTGAGGTAGAAAACTACTGCCTGTCCTTTCGCTTAACCAAATTTTAAATGTTAAATAAAAAACCTCCAGGGAATCCGGTATACACACCGGAGACGTTAACAAAGACGACGATGGTGAACTTCGCGGTGAAGGAGCAGGGGCTGACGTCACAGCTGCTCAGCATCGTGGTGCGCAAGGAGCGGCCGCAACTCGAGACCATGAAGGACAATCTAGTCATGACCATTGCGAAGAATAAGAAGACGTTGGTAAGTTACATACTGAGGCCGCCAACAAAGACGACGATGGCGAACTTCGCGGTGAAGGAGCAGGGGCTGACGTCACAGCTGCTCAGCATCATCTCCGTCTACTATATTGTATTTTAGATATTCCTATAAAATTGTGGGGACAAATAGCTGGAAAACTTAGTCTGAATTTGAAATCTGAAGAAAGAAAAGGAACAGTATACTTGAACTAGCTAATAATTGAAATAATGTATACATTATACAGGTGGATCTAGAAAACGATCTACTGCGCATAATGTACGAGTCCCAAGTGCCGCTGCTGGAGAACGAGGAACTGTTCATAACGCTACAGACCTCGCAGCGCACGTCGCTCGAGGTCAAGGAGGCGCTCATCACCTCGCAGGTCACGGAGAAAGAGATTGACACAGCTAGACAGGTTCGTCACTAGTTTGTGTTTGTATAATTATTATAGTTAAGCCATCGAAAAATGAGAGATAATACTATTCCATTTTCATATACCGGTTTACGTTTATTCTTTTAATAAAATGGCCAAACTACATACACTATTGTATTCTGAAAAAAGTGTTTTCAAAATCAAAAATGAATCAGGGAAGTGTAGATCCTACCTTTCCTTATATCATTTGCCGCGCTCGAGCAGTTCCAAAAAACCCAATCTTCCGACTCCCGTTAGACTAGTAATGACTACTTTCAGGGCTACGTACCGGTAGCGGTGCGCGCTTCGGTGCTGTTCTTCGCACTGAACGACCTCTCGCGCATTGACCCCATGTACCAGTTCTCGTTGGACGCCTACATCGACCTGTTCACCTACTCCATCGACCGCAGCCCCAAGAGTGCCGAGCTCGAGGACAGGATCAACAATCTTAATGAGTTCCACACTTTTGCTGTGTATAAGTAAGTCTGGGGGTACTAGATTTCTTTTATAAAGCACTAGCAGTCGCTCGCGACTTCGTCCTCATGAAAACCTCTTAGGTACCCTTTTAATTTTAAAGACAGACTTTCATATAAAAATTTTGTGATATCTCCGAAACTATATAACTAATTAACATACTGTAAAAGGCAAATCTTATCTCTATAATATCCTTGTGATTATTTAATAATTAATTTTGATAAGGATTTAAGTTTTGTTGTAAAAATAATGACGTAAACGTAAGCATATAAATTAAATCATTTTTTAAAACACTAAAACTTATATATCTGCCAAAATATAAAAGATAGATATATGCTATCGCGGACTTTTGTATAGAACTTTTTAAGATGCATAAAGTTTTCATACAATGTTTTCAATTATATCCAATAGGTAAGGCAGCGTACGCGCATAAAGCTAAATTTAATAAATTTCACGGTCCGACTCGCGCGACAAAAACTGATAATTCGGGTAATATATACAATACAAATATAAAATATAGCTTTTAACACTCACCGATAACGTAGCATTCTACTGGTGAAAGAATTTTTAAAATCGGATCAGTAGTTCCAAAGATTAGCCCCGACTGAACTTTATCTACAAACTTACAAACTTTATCTCTTTATAATATTAGTATAGATGAACCCGAAAGTTCTTAAAGGAGAAATCCTCCTGAAAGAAGGCTACGAGGCCAAATAAAGCATAGGGAGCTGACGAGCGAGTTACCCGGCAGTTTCTGTAGAACAGGAGGAAGAAGTAGGTGAATCTGAAAGAAGGGGTTACGGAACAAACTTCTGGTTTCGCGCTTTACAAAAATACTTTAGGGAATCTGGCATAGCCATATTTAAATAAGCCCCTGAGGGAGCCATAACCACTCAAATAAGCTGTTTAAAATTTTATTTTGATAGTTTTCCGCAACATTGTAAAAGTCTTGCTTGGAATAAAGTAAGAGTTTAGCCCAAACATTGCAGGAACACGTGTCGCGCGCTGTTCGAGCGGCACAAGCTGCTGCTGTCGTTCCACATGGTGTCGCGCATCCTGTTCCAGGCGGGCAAGATGAGCTCGCACGAGTACCTGTTCCTACTCAAAGGCGGCGTCGTGCTCGACCGCTCCGAGCAGCCCGACAACCCCACCAGTGCGTTCACTCTCATTCATACATCCTCATTCAGGCATCATTTAAAGTAAGAGTTTAGCCCAAACATTGCAGGAACACGTGTCGCGCGCTGTTCGAGCGGCACAAGCTGCTGCTGTCGTTCCACATGGTGTCGCGCATCCTGTTCCAGGCGGGCAAGATGAGCTCGCACGAGTACCTGTTCCTACTCAAAGGCGGCGTCGTGCTCGACCGCTCCGAGCAGCCCGACAACCCCACCAGTGCGTTCACTCTCATTCATACATCCTCATTCAGGCATCATTTAAAGTAAGAGTTTAGCCCAAACATTGCAGGAACACGTGTCGCGCGCTGTTCGAGCGGCACAAGCTGCTGCTGTCGTTCCACATGGTGTCGCGCATCCTGTTCCAGGCGGGCAAGATGAGCTCGCACGAGTACCTGTTCCTACTCAAAGGCGGCGTCGTGCTCGACCGCTCCGAGCAGCCCGACAACCCCACCAGTGCGTTCACTCTCATTCATACATCCTCATTCAGGCATCATTTAAAGTAAGAGTTTAGCCCAAACATTGCAGGAACACGTGTCGCGCGCTGTTCGAGCGGCACAAGCTGCTGCTGTCGTTCCACATGGTGTCGCGCATCCTGTTCCAGGCGGGCAAGATGAGCTCGCACGAGTACCTGTTCCTACTCAAAGGCGGCGTCGTGCTCGACCGCTCCGAGCAGCCCGACAACCCCACCAGTGCGTTCACTCTCATTCATACATCCTCATTCAGGCATCATTTAAAGTAAGAGTTTAGCCCAAACATTGCAGGAACACGTGTCGCGCGCTGTTCGAGCGGCACAAGCTGCTGCTGTCGTTCCACATGGTGTCGCGCATCCTGTTCCAGGCGGGCAAGATGAGCTCGCACGAGTACCTGTTCCTACTCAAAGGCGGCGTCGTGTTCGACTGCTCCGAGCAGCCCGACAACCCCACCAGTGCGTTCACTCTCATTCATACATCCTCATTCAGGCATCATTTAAAAATACACAATTCTTGATAATATAATAAATAATAAATCCATATATCATATTTTTTAAATAACCCTGTCACTACATTAAATACATATTATACCATAAATAAGGACCCAAACTTAAGTTAGGTCTTTAAGTGAACACTTGAATCCTAAAAAAATTCCCAGATTGGCTGCCAGAAGACTGTTGGGACAACATCACCGAGTTGGACAAGCTACCTGGCTTCCACGGCATCACGGACGCCTTTGAGACCTTCTCGAAAGAGTGGAAGGAGTGGTACCTGCATCCCGAGCCAGAGTCGCAACCGCTTATTGGTATGGATACAGGGCATTAAAACAAAGATAACTTAAGCCTAAGTCTTTCTTATTAATATCTCATTGTGGTCTTTAAGACTCGACTAGTTTGACTCCTGTTTGATTTCTCCAATTTTATGAAATATTAAAGAATTGTTGGTTTAAATTTATATTTAAAAATATTTTTTTAATTTTCGACGACCTCCGTGGCGCAGTGGTATGCGCGGTGGATTTATAGGCAGAGGTCCTGGGTTCGATTCCCGGCGGGGCAGGTTGAGATTTTTCTTAATTTGTCTTGGTCTGGCTGGTGGGAGGCTTTCGTCGTGGTTAGTTACCACCCTATCGACAAAGACGTACCGCCAAGCGATTTAGCGTTCCGGTACGATGTCGTGTAGAAACCGATACTCCTAACAAGTTAGCCCGCTTCCATCTTGGATTGCATCATCACTTAACATCAGGTGTGATAGCCGTCAAGGGCCAACTTGTAGTCATTAAAAAAAAAATACATTTCCGGTTTATTTTACGGCATTATTTTGTTTAAACATCCAGGTGAATGGAACGACATCTGCAGTGATTTCCAACGCATCCTGTTCGTTCGCTCGCTGCGTGTGGACCGCGTGTCTTCGTGCGTCACTACGTACATCGTCAACGTGCTCGGGCCGCGCTATGTTGAACCACCCGTACTCGACATTAGAGTGAGTTAATCTGTACAGTGGAGTAATCTTAAACACCATTTAGTCTATGAAGAAATTCCTTTTAGCGGGTTGTCAAAAATCTATGGATTTTCTTATTCGATCTTCATAAGGATATTTAAAAAAAATTGGACTGAGAGAAAGGCCAAAGTTACATACAGTCTTTGTATTCATTGTATTGAAGTTTAATATGACTCCAGGCAGCCTGGGAGGAATCATCATGGAAGACCTCGCTTCTGTTCGTGCTGTCACCCGGCGTGGACCCCACCTCCGCCCTGATCCAACTCGCTGTCGACGTGAAGATGTTCGACAAGTTCCAGTCGCTCAGTCTGGGACAAGGACAAGCTCCTGCTGCTGCCAAGTTAGTGTTTTGTCATTGAAACTGGAATTTTAGCCATTGTATTAGGGGAGCCCACGATGCTAAATGGGGATTTACTCGAGCGTCGTAGAGACCTATTGGGTTCCAAAGCTTAGGTGATAAGAAGAAAAAAATGTTATATGATATATACCTTTACATCGGTGGGGGAAGCGGCTATAAATTTTTAAATATGTAAAAAAAACTGTTGCATGGACATTCTCGAGCGCGTCAGATATTGATAGCATCAATGCCCTACGTATTTGTAATAATGTAAGTGTAATAATCTGATCGTTTGCATTATGTGGGTGGTTGTATGTAAGGGCTGAAAATGAAAAAAAAAATTTAATCGAGCGCATCAGATTTTCTAAGGCAGTGTTAAGTGTACCAAAAAAGCTCTCATTCACTAATATGACGATTTCGATGGGACGCAAACTCGCGACCATTTTCATAATGTGCCAAAAAAATATTGCAATTTTGAAATACTCAAGCGCGTCAGATTAAGATATATATGGTTCATCTTTATGTTCTAAACTTACTATCTCATAATCTGACGATTATCTAGAGGGATTTGTCTAATCTGACAAAAAAAAAAACTTAAGCATATGAATTAAATGATTTATTACAGAGTCACAATTTTTAGAAATTTTGTCATATCTCCGAAACTGTATAACTAATTAATATACTGTAAAAGGCAAATCTTATCTCTATAATATCTTTGTGATTATTAAATAATTTATTTTGATAAGGATTTAAGTTTAGTTGTATAAGAAATGACGTAAACTTAAGCATATGAATGAAATGATTTTTTAAAACACAAAAAGTTATATATCTGCCAAAATATAAAAGAGAGATATATGCTATCGCGGACTTTTTGTAGAACTTTTTTAAATGCATAAAGTTTTCATACAATGTTTTCAATTATATCCAATATCACGTACACGTACACGTACGTACGTACACGCATAAAGCTGAATTTAATAAATTTCACGGTCCGACTCGCGCGACAAAAACTGTGATAACTCGGGTAATATATACAATACAAATATAAAATATAGCCTATAACATTCACCGATAACGTAGCATTCTACTGGTGAAAAATTTTTTGAAATCAGATCAGTAGTTCCGAAGATTAGCCCCGACAGAACTTTATTTACAAACTTACAAACATACTAACTTACAAACTTTACCTCTTTATAATATTAGTATAGAAATGAGAATTAAAACTTGTCTGTTTGGCAGCGTAGGGGTAGCGTTTGAATAACGTTTGTTTTAAGGTTAAACGTGTGAGTTTTTTAGTCAAAATTAAACCTTTTTTACTACATCATAACAAATGTACAAAATAGATTAAAAATTTGTGTAATTTAAATAAATACTTAAAAAATATCGTCATCATCATAAGTGTTTAAGTGGGCGGTTCGTGCGTTCGTCCATACGTGCGAATGTGTGCGTGCGTGATGTAAAAATAAAATGCCAACATTTTCGTACTCTTAACTTCCTTGTTTGCCATGAACAGAATGTTGGCTCACGGCATGAAAGAGGGCGGCTGGGTGTTCCTCGCGAACTGCCACCTGGCGTGCGTGTGGCTGGGCGCACTGCGGGGGCTGGACAACCCGCGCATCCACCCGCGCTTCCGCCTGTGGCTGTCCTCCATGCCTGACGACAAGTTCCCGCTCGGCGTGCTGCAGAGGTCCATCAAGATGACCACTGAACCGCCACAGGTAGAACTGTTGTTGTCAAATGTTGGCTCATGGCATGAAAGAGGGCGGCTGGGTGTTCCTCGCGAACTGCCACCTGGCGTGCGTGTGGCTGGGCGCACTGCGGAGGCTGGACAACCCGCGCATCCACCCGCGCTTCCGCCTGTGGCTGTCCTCCATGCCCGACGACAAGTTCCCGCTCGGCGTGCTGCAGAGGTCCATCAAGATGACCACTGAACCGCCACAGGTAGAACCGTTGTTGTCAAATGTTGGCTCATGGCATGAAAGAGGGCGGCTGGGTGTTCCTCGCGAACTGCCACCTGGCGTGCGTGTGGCTGGGCGCACTGCGGAGGCTGGACAACCCGCGCATCCACCCGCGCTTCCGCCTGTGGCTGTCCTCCATGCCCGACGACAAGTTCCCGCTCGGCGTGCTGCAGAGGTCCATCAAGATGACCACTGAACCGCCACAGGTAGAACCGTTGTTGTCAAATCGAGCAAATATCAGTGCGTGTTCTGACCATCGCTGAATCTTGATTAATAAAATCGTTTACAAAATAGTTGTCAAAATTTCTGAATTATCCAACTTACTAAACTTACTTAATTTTAGTTCCGTAAGAAGTTTCTTTAAAGTATGAGAAAATATAGCAAGATAAACAAATAAAATCTTGTTACGTGACTAAGTAGCAATAGGGAGGATTAGGAGGTTCTCAATTCGACACGTATATATATATATATATATATATATATATATATATATATATATATATATATATATATAATAATAATAAATCTTTATTTGTCAATCAAAAGTACATTCAGTGTAGATTTGAAGCCCTACCTCCTGTGCTAGTTATTACTGTATTACAGGAGGCAGTGTCTTCCCCATATAAATGATACAATGTTATGCTGATAAACAATTAGATTTATACAAAAGCAAAAAAAGAACATATAAAAAGTGAAAAAAGAATAACCAAGGTAGGAGTGTGGGTGTGTGTGCGTGTGCGTGTGTGTGTGCGTGCGCGTGTGCGCGCGCGCGTGTGTGTGTGTGTGTGTGTGTGTTCATGTTAGTGTTTGTGTTTATGTAGTTGTATTAATTTATCTGTAAATATAAATATAAGAAAATATACATTTTAGGTTGAATAGGTATACCAGGTATAGCAGATTATCTATTTTTAATATACTTAGTTATCGATGTATAATAATTTCTCGGTGCCATCATAGTCATATTCTTCCCTATTGGTCATGTTTTTAGTACTAACTTTGTTTGTTTTATCTAAGATATTATATAGGTAAGGTGCTAAAAATTCATAGTGCCTGCGTGCAAAACTACTTTTAGTTATTGGTATTGGGCACCTGTCAATCCTTTTTGTGTTTACCGGTAGATTAGGGATAGCTTCCCGGTGGAATCTCCTTAGTGCTGCATAAACAAACAGTTTTCTAACTGTTAACACATCAAACTCCTCATACAATAGTGTCGTTGGGTATGTAAATGGATACTGCATAATAACCTTCAATAAAATACGCTGTGCTCGTTCAACTTCTATTAAGAGTGATTTGGAAGCACTTCCCCAAGCGCAAATGCAGTAGCTGAGGATACATTCTCCGAGGGATTTATATAACTTAGTAAGCATGTCAACACTGCAGACCGTGCGAAGGGTTTTAAAGATATGGATTAGTCGTCTAATGCGCATACTGGTGTTGGATATATGCGGAGCCCAGTTCAACTTGTCATCGATTGTAACACCAAGATATTTGACTGTGTTAACAGCTACAAGAGAATTACAATCGCATGACAAGTTTACAGTCTGATTCCTAATATGGCAGTGAGCTTTTATACTAAAATCAGTTGGAGGTCGTCCGCTTCTTGTTTTACTAAAACATAGGTATTTAGTTTTTTCGGTGTTAAGAGAAAGAAGACTATTCTCCAACCATACAATTATTTCACTGAGACCTGTTTCAGCATGACGGTTAACCTCTTTCCACGTGGGGCCATGAAAAAGTAGAACTGTATCGTCAGCAAACATTATAATATCTCCTTTGTGCATTTGTTTGTTGCACAATTCATTAATGTAAAGTAGAAAGAGAGTAGGACCTAAAGTGCTGCCTTGAGGAACCCCACAGGTACAGGAATATGTGTCACTTAAGCATCCTTCAACTCTGACTTGCTGAGTCCTATTGGTCAGAAAGTCAGAAAACCAATTGTGAGCCACTCCTCTTATTCCATAGTTCTCTAAACGAGACAGTAAAATTGGAATAGAGACTGTATCAAACGCCTTCTGCAAATCCAAAAATATTCCAACGACCCTATTATTACGATCGAGATGGTTAGTAATTATATTAGTAAGCCTAAGCACAGCATCTTCAGTTGATTTTGCTGCTCGGAACCCATACTGGTTTATAGATAGCAAGTTATTTGCTTCTAGGAATAGCATCAATCGTTTGTTAACTAATTTTTCTAAAATTTTAGCAATCACTGGTAAAAGTGAGATTGGTCTATAATTGGATGGTAGGTTTTTATCTCCCATTTTAAAGATCGGGACTACAATGGCTTTCTTTAATAATTTAGGAAAGATACCGGTACTAAAGCTCTGATTGCATAAATAAGCTATTGGATGTGATAGAGAGTCAGCACACAATTTAATAACCTCAACTGTGATGTTATCCCAACCCAATGCACTGTTACTTCTTAGACCAGATATAATAGTTCTGACTTCTGAGTAAAGTTAAGAACAGTGAAAATGAATTACACGGAGAGTTTGAATAGTTAACTGCTTTATATGCTAAAGAATGCTGTGTTACTTTTAATTTGTTAAGTGTATTACTAGCTAGTTTACCTCCTACGGATGTAAAAAAGTTATTAACTTCATTTAGGGATTCGACAGATGACGGTTTAATTTTAAGTAAAGAGCCCGAGGACACCTTATTTTTACTATAACATAGCTCTTTAATAGTGTTCCAAGTTTTTAACATATTACCATTGCTAGATGCTAATTTCGTTTTATAGTATGATGATTTTAATGATTTTATTATTTTATTACAAACATTTCTATAGTTTAAGTATTTAATTTTTATCTCAGTGTTACTTGGAGAGCATTTATATTGCTTGTGCAACTTATTCCTTTTGCGAATACATCGCACTACACCAACAGTAATCCACGGCTTAAGGGGTAATTTTTTATTAGGTATCTTTTTAACGATGGTATTTTTATCTATAAGATCTCGCAGAGTTGATACAAACATTTCGGTTAAGCAATTAACATCAGTAAACGCATAAAACTCACTCCACGATAGTTGTGATATGGACTCCCTAATGGCAGTTTTGTTAGTCAAGATTTTGTTAAGCTGAGTATTTAGTTTATTAATTTTGGTATTAGTGATGTACAATAGTACAGGCGAGTGATCAGTAAGTTCCTCAAATACTACAGTCTGCCATTTACCTAATGTTTTTACCATGAAATGGTCTATGGTAGTGTTTACTCTCGTCGGGATGTTAATACCTTGCATTAGACCGTATGACGCCATCAAGTTTAAGTACTCTGATGAATATCCCTTAATATTAGTTGGCAAAATATCTATGTTAACGTCACCAGTCAGGATAATATTATGCTTAATTTTTATATTATTAATTATACTGTCAAGCGAGTTTATGTAATTTGTCGGATTAGAGAAACAAGGGGGTCGATACGTGCATATGATAGTAAAAGAATCACTTACTTCAAGCACTAAGCAATTACCGTCTATAATTCTTGGCTCATAGGCACTAACATCAAGATTGTTTTTTACATACGAGACAATTCCGTCATTTTGATTTAAACTAGATTATGTACAAAAGGAGCTATAATTGTTTATTGTTGGTGGAGTGAAGTATTCATTTATCCAACATTCTGTCAGTGTCATATATATATATATATATATTTTTTATGTATGACCACGCAAGTTATGCGTGGTTAACTTTTTACAGAGTAGATAGTCCGATTTTGATAATTCTTTTTTTATTAGAAAGGGCACACTTCCAAGGGGGTCCCATTGTCATCATGTTAGGATCTGATGATGATATCCTGGGGAAATTGAAGGAACTCTTCAAATTTTGGAGGCACGCTTATATCGATTTCGGACTTTGTCTCGGTATCAGTAGCTACTAGTGCTGTATAATATACTGTGACAGTATAGCAGTACTAATAATATACTATGACGAAGAAATAATTCCTTATTCAGAAACGAATTTCTGCAATCAGGGTCTAAAAGGCAACCTGGTCCGTCTGTTCGCGAACCTGAACGAGGACAAGTTCGACGAGGCGACGCCCAAGTACCGCCGCCTGCTGTTCTGCGTGTCGTTCTTCCACTGCTCGCTCATCGCGCGCAAGCGCTTCCGCCATCTTGGATACAACGCCGTCTACAGCTTCAACGATTCCGACTTTGAGGTGAGCTTGAGGTGTCTTCGAGTTTGGGGCCGACGCACTTTACCACGAGCCGTATTGTATCTTACCATCAATAATTGTTGACTACTGTAGGGACGACGCATAAACTTGTGTGCGAGTTAGGGAATGCAATCCCGATCCCGCGGGATCCCGATCTCGCGAGAACTCGGGTAATTTTTCGGGATCAGTCTGCGAGTACACAGATGAGTATTCCAAAATAAATTGCTTTCTGTGTTTTCAATTTTCTCTGCTACCTTATCCTTTATCGTCACGACGGGCAGGCGAACGGGGCATGACGTCGCGGGACGGTGTGTGGAGCATATTTAGTCGTAAGCATGTAGGTAGGCAGGTAGGTATCGGTAAGTATACACCTACACTATTGTTCAAAATAATCTAATATATAAAATTTCGCTATCACAATGTTAGTTACCGTACTCCTCCTAAATGGCTTTACCGATTTTTACCAAATTTTGTATGCGTATTCAGCAGGTCTGATAATCGGCTACTATGTATTTTTCATACCCCTAAGTGATAAGAGTTGTCCAGGCTTAACATTGTATTTTAATTTTTTGGACAATTTTTTTACAATGTGGCATTAAAAATGCATATAGTACAACCCTAAATTTCACTTCTACACGATCAACCCCTGTGTAAAAAATGTTTCTAGAAATAATATACATGGCAAAACAACGTTTGCCGGGTACAGTTAGTTATATAATTTAAGTTGAATTCACTACATTCAGCTGATATTCAAGAAGTTTAGCAAGCCACTAAAATCTCTTATTTCCAAGCATTTTCTACATAGAGCATTTGCATACCTTTTAAATTAAATGCAGAGAATCTTAAACAAGCAAATAAATCTTCAACAAACAAACAAACCCCCAAACAAATCAATTCTGGTCTTCTACTCAGGTATCAGATAACTTACTCGCCAACTACCTGGAAGAGTACGAGGAGGTGCCGTGGGACGCGCTGCGCTACCTGTTCGCCATCATCAACTACGGCGGCCACATCACGGACGACTGGGACAAGCGCGTGTTGATCGCCTACATCAACCAGTTCTTCTGCGAGGAGGCTCACGACACGCCGTTTTACAGGTAACCGACTGAAACCCGTTGAGCATACCTGTACTCTACGTAACCGTAACAGACTCCACAAACGTAGTGTGATTATAGTGAGAGATGATAATCACCATACACTGCTGTACTCCTGGACTAGGCCTCTAAATAAAGCGACCCTCAGCCGCCTGTGTCCAGCGCATTACTAATATAATAATCTGATAATAATAATCTTTTTTCGTTCTAATTTAAGTTTTAAACTGACTCTTCCAGACAACATCGGGACCTTTATGTCAACTAATTTAATGTTGTGTAGCTGCGTGGGGACCTAACTATGAGCTTGTTTAAGTGATAAACTCTGGCCAATTCTTTGGTTTAGTAAATCTCGTTTAGCTTCCAGGTCATTGACCTTTTACAAAGTCTCCAATGTTTTATAAATTTTTTTGTTTTTGTGAGTAGACTGTCGAGTATCCCAGCGTACCACATACCGCGAGACGGCAGCCTGGAGTCGTACCGCGACTTCCTGGACCTGCTGCCGGCGTACGAGCGCGCCGAGTCCGTGGGGCAGCACGCTTCGGCTGACGTCGCCGCTTTGGCACAGGTGACTGATGCTATATCCCCTCAGTTGTAGAACTCTGCAACACTGCTGGCACGTATAACGATGTCTGCATGAATATACACTTATTTTATAGGTCATTATTATTATTTTGTAATGTTTGTAGGACGCACGTATCATGTGCTCAACCCTGTTTGCACTCGCCTCGACGGGTGGCGGTGGAGGCGGCGGGGGAGAAGACCAAAAGGTACAATATCCAGAGAGAAGATAGGAAATAGTAGCCAAACTGTCGAACGTTTTCAAGTCAATGACTATCAGGTTGACGAGCTGGCGGCGGAGATGCTGTCGAAGCTGCCGGCGCGCATCGACGTGGAGACGACGGAGCGCATGATGGGCCCGGAGGTGGTGATGCCCATGTGCGTGTCGCTGCTGCAGGAGATCGGCTACTACAACACGCTCATATCCGCCATCGTTGCTGGCCTCAAGGTAGCTCTACTAATAGTCGTCTTACAGCAAAAAGTTTCAACCATCAGCTTACAGTTTAAGTAACTTCGCTTAGCAGTTATATCAAGGGCTGTATTAATTATAAAAATACCAAATAAGTTTT
This sequence comes from Mycalesis mineus, assembly GCA_034621355.1. Taxonomy (NCBI): domain Eukaryota; kingdom Metazoa; phylum Arthropoda; class Insecta; order Lepidoptera; family Nymphalidae; genus Mycalesis; species Mycalesis mineus. Next base: position 1,182,396 of record CM067889.1, on the reverse strand, counting down.
CTATTTAAAACCCTTGTCGGTTTTGCTGCAACAGCATCCAGATCTGTCAAAAATCCTTAATGTACGTTATACTCCAAACAGTGATATCCTGAAGGGAACATCTCTTTAGGAGTATATATATTTCTGTTCATGTAGGAACTTCGCCGCGCGATAGAAGGATTAGTGGTGATGTCGGAAATGCTGGAAATCATGTACAACTGTATATTTGAGGGGAGAGTGCCGTCGTTTTGGCAAAAGGGTGAGTGTTACTATCACCATCGTCATAATCACCGTCAGCTTATGGACGTCCATTACTGTACATAGAGTTCCTTTAAAGAATGCCAAACACCACATTCTTAAACAACTTTTCTCCAGTGTCTCCCTGGAACCCATTTAATATTGTCGGTCTACCTAATAGGGGGCCAACCTAGTCAGTTTTTCTGATAACGGGTACTCTTCCAGCTCTTTGGGACCACAGACGCTGGAAACTGTTGCTGGTGTGCTTATAAACCATATTCCCTATGCGATGCCACTTCGATTTGACGACTCATTGAGCGATGACAGTTACTTTAGATCCTCATTTCAGATTCTGTCATAGAGATATACTCCAAGCATTTGTCGCTAGCTCCTGGCGGCTCTAATTCACTGGTCACTCTTGATGAAGCTCAAAGCTTGGAACTAGTCCTAGATCCATAGCTCATCACTCATATCATACAAATCATATCTACCTTTGCTACTCAGGTCGTCCTTCTATGAAACCACTCGGTGCGTGGTGTCGCGAGCTGTACCTGCGTGGAGCACACTTGGGCGCGTGGGCTAACGCCCCCCGCTCCCCTCCCACCCTGTGCTGGCTGCCGGCGCTGGTCGCGCCCACTGGCTTCCTGACCGCTGTGATGCAGGTGATGATAAAAGTGCCGAAATTAATTGAAAAATTGTTAACTTCAGCCTGGAAAGTACCTCTTAGCAGAAGTTATACCTTTCCCTTTTATATCTATTGAAGCTCGATTTTAGCAGATCTAATGCGCTTGTCCAGGTGCCCCAATAATAACAACTTCTTAACATGCCAATTTTTAGATGGCCAACGCCAAGATGCCAGAATTTAAGTAGTTTCTGAATATTGCGTTATTTCGCAGACGACAGCGCGCGGGGAGTGCTGGCCCATAGACACGCTGTGCTGGGAGTTCACTGTGCTGCCGCTGGAGGAGAGCGCCTTCGTGCGCCCGCCCCGGGACGGCGGCGTGTACATCAGGTTCATTGATAGATTGCTAGCCCATAGACACGCTGTGCTGGGAGTTCACTGTGCTGCCGCTGGAGGAGAGCGCCTTCGTGCGCCCGCCCCGGGACGGCGGCGTGTACATCAGGTTCATTGATAGATTGCTAGCCCATAGACACGCTGTGCTGGGAGTTCACTGTGCTGCCGCTGGAGGAGAGCGCCTTCGTGCGCCCGCCCCGGGACGGCGGCGTGTACATCAGGTTCATTGATAGATTGCTAGCCCATAGACACGCTGTGCTGGGAGTTCACTGTGCTGCCGCTGGAGGAGAGCGCCTTCGTGCGCCCGCCCCGGGACGGCGGCGTGTACATCAGGTTCATTGATAGATTGCTAGCCCATAGACACGCTGTGCTGGGAGTTCACTGTGCTGCCGCTGGAGGAGAGCGCCTTCGTGCGCCCGCCCCGGGACGGCGGCGTGTACATCAGGTTCATTGATAGATTGCTAGCCCATAGACACGCTGTGCTGGGAGTTCACTGTGCTGCCGCTGGAGGAGAGCGCCTTCGTGCGCCCGCCCCGGGACGGCGGCGTGTACATCAGGTTCATTGATAGATTGCTAGCCCATGGAAACGCTGTGCTGGAAGTTTGCTATTCGCTGGGCCTCCATGCCCATTACATTAGCAATAATTAAATAACTTCCGTCATCAGGGGTTTGTTCCTGGAGGGTGCGAGCTGGGCGCGCAAGGAGGGGTACCTGCAGGAGCCGCTGCCCATGCAGCTGCTGTTCCCCGTCACGCCCGTGCATTTCAAACCCGTCAGAGCCACCGGGCGGAAACTCAAAAGTTAATAGACATTTTTTATGTACCATTATTCTAGCCTTAATATAAAAATTAAAAAGTGTTAATGGCTGGCCCTGGCCGCCACCCTGCCCTGCCGCCACATCGCGCTGATGCGACCGGCATCGAGCGGCATTTGATACGGCGCTCTATGGAGGGCTGCACTGTGATTACCTGTTGTCTATTAACATACTCAGATTGACATGTAAAATTGTGCCGCTCCAAGACAAGGTGTTTTATACCCATTTCTGTAAAGCTTTCATAGGATACGACAAGTTGGTCTTTTTAACCGACGAAAAAAAAACGGAGGAGGTTCTCAATTCGACACGTATATATTTTTTTATGTATGGCCACGCACAACTTTTTACAGAGTTGTCCGATTTTGATAATTCTTTTTTTATTAGAAAGGGCACACTTCCAAGATAGTCCCATTGTCATCATGTTAGGATCTGATGATGATATCCTGGGGAAATTGAAGGAACTCTTCAAATTTTATAGGCACACTTGCAGCGATTTCGATTTTAGTGTAAGTATCGGTAGCTTTTTGGCTACTAGTGCGGTATAATATACTATGACAGTATAGCACGAATACGTTACGTGGCGATAAATCACTTAAAAGTAAGAAATAAAAATTTTTAACAAAAAATAGAACCGACTCAAAACGCACTAAAAAGTAAAAAATAACTGTGTCATTTAGTTGCTTTAATTTACTTAAGTATATCTAAGAGTTGGTGCCAGCCAAGGTTACCTAGAACCCACAAATTGCTTTACTACGTTAAACAAATGTTCCTTAAACTTGGCTGGCACCGACTTCATAGATATGCTTAAGTAAATTAAAGCAACTAAATGACAGTTATTTTTTACTTTTTAGTGCGTTTTGAGTCGGTTCTATTTTTTGTTAAAAATTTTTAGCTACTAGTGTCATACAATATACTATGACAGTATAGTACGAGTTATAAGGCAGCACGATTCACGCTCGGTGTACTGATGGAGCTTAAGCGCAAAAAGTGTAACGAGACTTATTTCCGACTGTTTCGGATAGGCGGTTCATCAAGTGAAATTAGTTTCGGTCGGGGGTCATAAGCCCCTCATTTAGTATTTTGAGATTGGTATATGTACGAGGTGTTGTTCCGCAGACCGCTACGTGTGTCCGTGCTACTACTACCCGCTGCGCAAGGGCGCGTTCGTGGTGGCCATCGACCTGCCCGCCGGGAAGCAAACCTCGGACTTTTGGGTGAAGCGCGGCACCGCCATGCTCTGCACGCTGGCCACTTAGACCCGCTTGTTGACACAGTGTGATACTCAATTGTCTCTTTTGTTCATCTTAACTTGGATATTTGTAGTTCTTAAATAGCATTGATTTTATTGTAATAAATATTTACTAAGAACTGTATCTTTTACTTAATCTATTTATACAAATTAAACCATTTATTTTTGAAAACTAAAGTAGACATTTGAATGAAATATTTTTTCTAGAAACTAGACGATTGCTTCAAAGCGTACAGGAAATTTTTAAGCAGACCTGAAAGTTACTTTGGCATTCGAAATATCAAGATACATAGTATCGGACTAAAATAAGACATATTCTTATCACATTTGCAAACAACTGGAAGAGAAGCGAGATACTAAAACTGAAGAAAAGCCTAAAACTTGTCTACATAACGGAGTTTTTTTTATTATTCTATGAAATGTTCAGTACATTCCAAGCCCGGAGTCAGGAAGTTGGTGGTGTTACACCCCCGTGCCTCGGAGAGCACGTTAAGCCGTCGGACCCAGTCACAATATCTGATAAATATCGTTAATAAATGAAATATTATTACTTTAAGCCCGCCAATCCGCATTAGAGCAGCGTGGTGGATCTACGCTCCATATCCCCTATCCTATCATGAGAGAGACCTGGCGCTGTAGTGGGCCGTTAATGGGCTGAAACTTTGATGAAACTTTCATTTAGTGAAAAGTAAAATGAAAATTATAAACAATCCTTAAATTTTATTTAACGTTTAAATAAACTTAGTTCGAAATAAAACCCAATCATTAAAAAAAAACTTTATTTACAACTTAAAACTAATAATTATTATTATTTATAAGTAGGTAGGCGTATTTAAATCTAACAATTAATATAACCAATACAAATATTATGCAATTATCTTATACATATAGTTTGGAAAATAATATTACTTTATCATATCGCGTTTATAGTAAAACATTTAACTAATATGGCACTTATATAATAGTGACTCTTTATATAAAACGTGTATGTATGTTAGCATAAACAGTTATATATCAGTAACTCTTCGGGTGTCTTTCCATCGAAGATATGCGATGCGCAGATATCGAAGATTTTATAAAAATACTAGCGCCCCCGCAACCCCCCTTGAGGGTGGAATTTCGTAAAATCCGTTCTTAGCTGACCTCTACTCGGCGAAAGGAATATTCCTACCAATTTCTTTCATGTCGCTACGCCTTATGGTTCCAGAGATATCGTGATGAGTCAATATATAGGTGGGAATCTCTTATATATATATATATATATATATATATATATATATATATATATATATAATATATATATATATATATATATATATATATAAAGATAGATAATAAAGTCATTTGTTAGCTATCACATTGCCAAAAAATTATATAAGTAAAATAATATAAAAATTATTGTTTTAAAATTGTTAAAAAACGTCACCCAAGATTTCGACCAAAAAATTATGTAAGCAAAAGAACATAAAAGTTATACAAATACAAAGAACAAAACAGTGTTTTTAAAATTGTTAATGTTTTATTTAAACTAGTACATTACAACTCGCTGTCCTGTCCCGTTGGCTGTGACGAATCTAGAATTATGTAATTGTCTTCTAAAATAAACGTGTTCTGATAAATTTATTAAGGCCTGGTGCAGTGCCACGGTTAACATAATAACACTTTCCTCAAAGGCCGGCAACGCATTACCAATGCCTCTGGTGCTATAAATGTATATGGTCGGCAGCTATAGCTTAACATCAGGCGCATGCTCGTTTGCTTGCTTTTAAATCGATAAAAAACCGAGCAATGTTATTGTCATGAATTTGACTTATAAACCTCATCTCTGAAAGACACCCTTGATAAATAAATACAGATTAAACATCAACATATTTATATTAACTGAAATATCGTAGTGTACATCCGTTCTACTAACAGGGCAAGCGATAGTATGTAAAAATAATACCTTTTCTTGTTAAGGTGTATACAAATATTAAGCGAAGGATTTCTTGACGACGAGTTTTTGTCCGTGACATAGGAAACTGCGACCGCCTCCTCAGTGACAAGTTCGTATCGATCTTATATAAGCATAAACCATCTTACTATGATCTACTCGTACATCTGCCAGCTTTGATATTCTGTTCCGGCCGCTGTGTGGCAAAACGAAGTAATCCTGAAGTAACAGTATTATGCATTGCCAAATTATTACTACAGGTACTTAGGGAGGGGCTTTGCCTTTCCATTTACTTGCCTTTAAAACTTAACTTTTACTTTGAAACAAAGTTGTATTTATGTAGAACAATTTAGGCACCATCCATTGTAGATCTAAGGTAAATTGTACTGTAAAAACATTAAGTCCAAAATCTATACTACTCGAAGACGAATTAAGTCACCAAAAATCTCTGTTCTCGCACCGAAAGTTTTGGACGGATTTTCATGCTGTTTTTTCAGATTAAAAGTCACTTGGAACAAAATATTAATTTACTAAAAAATAGTTTCATTCAAACCGGTTTTTAAGCAAGCGACGTTGCGGACGTTGTTTTAGTTAAGAAATAAATAACATTATTACATTTGTGACTACTCCTAAATCCTATACATTCATGTCACATTGTTCACCTCGACGATTCTGATCTCTTTAAAACGACCTCATGGATGGTCCCTAAATCTCTAAGTCAGACTTTTTCCTGGTATCTTCTAGAATGGTATCTCCTTTTCACTCGTCTGTATGGACATCTTCCCGCACTTCTCTCATAGGGCCCGTACTCACAGCTCGGCATTACACAGTCTCCCTGGGCGAGGCATACTCTGTCTCGCAGCCCGAAGTGCTCTTTCCCTCGTGCTAGAGAGAGACAGTCGCGCTTCTTCGTGGTGTCGGGCCAATCGCATACGCATGAACATATGCCGTCCTTGATCCGGTTTCTGTATAACGCTGGGCATGTACACCTGTGAAAGAGCAGAAGTTTATATAAACTGAATTTACAACAACTATGATAGAAACTATGGATCAAAATACTTGGCGTAATTAATCACGCTCGAGTATTTTTTGATCAATGAATACCTATATAATATTTATGTTATTAGCATGTTTTGATGACCTTTGTGGCGCAGTGGTATGTGCGATGGATTATAACACGGAGGTCCTGGGTTCGATTCCCGGCGGGGCAGATTGAGATTTTTCTTAATTTGTCTTGCAACGTCTCGATGTCGTATAGAAACCGAAGGGGTGTGGATTTCATCCTATTAGGTACTAACAAGTTAGCCCGCTTCCACCTTAGACTGCATCATCACTTAACATCAGGTAGGTATCTCTATTAAAAATGTAATTTCCTTGCATTAATACATTGTTCGTTAATTTTTAGGCCTTAACTATAGTTGCTTAGTTTTTGGTCTAACAGGAAATCGCTTTCAGCTTCTTAAAAATGATACCTATTTGTTTTACCTTCGCAGTTGAGGCGGAGAAGTCTGCTCTTCGTCTCTTTCCAACTTAGGTTCCTCAGTGGGCGCCCGCCAGTCGTTCTGTCTATCTCTAATGACACTCTCTCGTCTAGCCAAGAGATCATCTCTTCTGTCTTCCCTGAAATCTATTTTAGTGCGGGCCGTGCTTTCCATGATGGAATCTCTGTATACGCAGCTGCACCTCGTGTGATTGAAGAAAAGCATGCGAGCTACGGTGAGGTTGCGGTTGGCCTTGCCCAGCTGGAATACAAATAGATCAAAATTAAGAATAACTGATTTATTAGAGAAAGATCGGGTACCAATAAATGCATTTTAAAGGTAAATTTCAGAAAAATTATGAAAAACTGGTATTTATTTACTATGGATACCAAAATAAGAAGAAGAGCTATAAAGAATTTTGGAGTATTGCGCAATAATTGTTGCTTTAATTTTAGACATCAATAAAATAATTTAAATTCGTTTTTTAAAGTAGCACTTTTGAATTGTATAGTTGTATCGACTCGAAAGACAGGTTCTGAAAAGCTGGCAAGAAAATGAAGAGTTGCTTTTTTAAAATAATCGTTGTAAAGAATATTATTTCAGAATGTGTGCGTACGTTAATGAAAGCAGATCTAATTACTTCCAACCACTTTTGTCTTAGTAATTTATTACATTGTACAAATTATAAACTTTACTTACATATACCGGTATGGCGACGAACTTGCCATCAATGGGCGCACACTCCTGGCGCTCGTCCTTGCAGCAGCAGGCGTCAGGCGCGCAGCGGTGGAGCTTCACGCAAGGCGGAACGTAGCTGCAATAAAGAAACACGTGAACGAAAATAAGAAAAGAAAGAGGAGCTAAATAAAATCTTTACGGTCAACAGGTGTTGAAACTTGCATAATAAACTTTTCTTTGGTCAGGGTGTAAGTAGTTGCCTTCCTTTGTATTTGATGTCACTGTTCAAGGTGCCATATAAAGCGCTTGGTAAATCATTTGCTAATGCAAGTTAGAACCTTATTCAAAGTGCCTTACATTACAGAGTGGTGTTTAGATGCTTCTTCCACTTGGTTTTTGTTTTGGCAAGTCCAAATGTAAAAGATATATACATTTTGACGTGACAACGTCTTATAATTCGATAGAGCCGGCTGCACGCACGAAAAAACATGACGTCATGCGTCGTTACCTCGCTTTGAGGCGTTCCATGTAAGACTTGAAGTGCAAGCGAGAGCGCGGAACGAGCGACAAAGAAGCACAATCGGCCTTTGCGTTCGGCAGCGTTCGACATCCGTCTATTAAATATAATTATTTAATATATTAATTTTAAATTAAAAATTAATATATTTATTATAAATTTAAAATATAAATTAATAAAATCAAAATCAATTATTTTATTAATTTTAATTAATATTTATAAAAATATACTTGAATAAAAAATTTTAATAACCAATTAAATGCTACCATTCCATCAGTATTTTCTTAAGACATTGTCACGTTCAACTATCGTCAGTAAACCGACTTTACAGACAACCAATTATTTTTTTTGTTTGTTTGTTTCTTTCTCTGTTACTTACACAGTGTCAGCAGCTGGTGCCAGATTCCTCAGATACAGCCAGCGCGGCTGCGGCACGAGGCAGTCGTTGGAGCGGAACACTTCTCCTACGTTCTTCAACGCCGTCTTCCGCAGTGACATCCTCTCTTTCGGTGTTGCGTGCGCTGAAACAGTTTTAGGCACAGATTAGATAAAACACTTCAAGAAATATTCATGGCACGTGAACTCATCAGCATACCATAAATCACTTCATGTATATATTAGGTACAATATCTTCGTTACCAGAATATTATAAATTATGTCCTTGAGACATACTAGCCTTGCTGATTTTACGTGAATATCTATCACATGCAACATCGCAGTAGCTGCATAATTCTGCTAGTGTACCCGGATTGTAAGTACAATCAGGGTACACTAGGAGAATTATTATAAACCGCATAATATTAATGGCCTATTATTATAGGTCCAATCTTGCCTATTGGATTTCAGACCGAAAACGCTCTTACTCGGGTCTGGAGTGACTTTAGATGTTGGGACCGGCAGCTCAACCTTGATACCTTGACTACTTGGCCGTGATACGGGGTGTGACACTACCAAATTCTCAACTCCGTTGCTACTAAGAATTTCTAGGAAGTTAAAAATTTGCCATAGAACTCAATAACTGAGTCCAATGAACTGAATTACTGTCACAGAACTGAATTGGCCAGTTACTTACAATCATCTAAAATCCTCGGGCGCTCGTTGGTAGCGGCGATGGGGTCGATGTAGTCGATGGCATCTAGCCTGGTGAAAGCGGAAGGCGTGACCCCCATCAGGGGGCGGCTGGTGGAACCCGTCTCGTCTTCTAACGGGTCCCATTCCTCGCCGTCGTTGTTGTAATCTTCATTGTCGCGATCTTGTTCCTATAAAGAAACCGGACGAATGTTAGCCACGTCTGACCAATTGTTAGTTCAAAGACCCAATGGCTATCGGGGTCCCAAGGTATTGCAATGGCGATGACAGAAAGTAGTGTATATATGTCACAAGGTAGACCGATGACATCGACATAGTTACAGGAGGCAGCCGCTGGATGGACAAGAGAATGCTTTTATTAACCGACGAAAAAAACGGAGGAGGTTCTCAATTCGACACGTATATTTTTTTTTTTTTATGTATGACCACGCATAACTTTTTACAGAGTTGTCCGATTTTGATAATTCATTTTTTATTAGAAAGGGCACACTTCCAAAGTGGTCCCATTGTCATCATGTTAGGATCTGATGATGATATCCTGGGGAAATTGAAGGAACTCTTCAAATTTTGGAGGCAAGCTTACAGCGATTTCGGTTTTTGTCTCGGTACCGGTAGGTTTTTGGCTACTAGTGTCATATAATATACTATGACAGTATAGTACGAGTACGTTACGTGGCGATAAATAACTAAAAAGTAAGAAATAAAAATTTTTAACAAAAAATAGAACCGACTCAAAAGGCACTAAAAAGTAAAAAATAACTGTGTCATTAAGTTGCTTTAATTTACTTAAGCATATCTTGGAGTCGGTGCCAGCCAAGGTTTCTACTTTATGGACGTTACTTACGTTGGCTGGCACCGACTTCATAGATATGCTTAAGTAAATTAAAGCAAATAAATGACACAGTTATTTTTTACTTTTTAGTGTGTTTTGAGTCGGTTCTATTTTTAACCGACGAAAAAAACGGAGGAGGTTCTCAATTCGACACGTATATTTGTTTTTTTTTTTTTTTTTTTTTTATGTATGACCACGCATAACTTTTTACAGTGTTGTCCGATTTTGATAATTCTTTTTTTATTAGAAAGGGCATACATCCAAGGTGGTCCCATTGTCCTCATGTTAGGATCTGCTGATGATATCCTGGGGAAATTGAAGGAACTCTTCAAATTTTGGAAGCACGCTTACAGCGATTTCGGTTTTTGACTCGGTATCGGTAGCTTTTTGGCTACTAGTGCCGTATAATATACTATGACAGTATAGTACGAGTACGGTACGTGGCGATAAATCACTAAAAAGTAAGAAATAAAATTTTTTAACAAAAAATAGAACCGACTCAAAACGCACTAAAAAGTAAAAAATAACTGTCATTTAGTTGCTTTAATTTACTTAAGCATATCTAGGAGTCGGTGCAAGCCAAGGTTTCTACTTTCAAGGACATTACCTAGAACCCACAAACTGCTTTACTACGTTAAATAAATGTTCCTTAAACTTACTGGCACCGACTTCATAGATATGCTTAAGTAAATTAAAGCAACTAAATGACAGTTATTTTTTACTTTTTAGTGCGTTTTGAGTCGGTTCTATTTTTTGTTAAAAAATTTTTTATTTAAAAAAAATTCTCTTGTCCATCCAGCGGCTCCCTACTGCAAGATATAGGCCTTTACCTATATCTACCAGTGGATTGCTGACTAGCTGACTGTAGATAATCCAATTGTCTGACTTAACTCAAACACAAAATCTATTCAGTGGCTAAGGCGCTAAGGTGGAATATTCAAATATCATACACAGATTGTCAAAATCATTATCTTTCCGTTTGGATTCGTGGTAAAAAACGAGCTATGGAGAGGTTATTTGGTAAAAAGCTATAGTCTGCCAAATTTAATAATCCGCTACAGTATTTCAAAACGTTTATCGGAATACCGACGGGCGCCAATATCGAGTTTCTTGCCAGGATGTTAAACTCCCTGCCGATTCACTTTCGGAATTCCATTGCTTTTATTTTACATAATTCCAACTATAGGTAACTACAGATGATAATGTTTAATTAATTGACGATAGCTATCAGATGTTGATGATAGTGACCAAGACAGGCGGCTTAAAGTGTTCTCCGAAACACGAGGATATGATACTACCAACTTCTCAAAATACTAAAAATTTTCTTATTGAAGTTGATGAATCAAATGAAGAATCAGAATAGTCTAGTTCATACCCGAATCATTATTCGAACCCTCTGGCTGGCCTCGTGGCCACACAGAATAGCAAGTAGACTAACGTACACTGTATATATATATATATATATATATATATATATATATATATGTAGTAGGTACCGTACACTATATATATATGTAGTAGGTAGGTAGGTATAGGTTAAATTTGGATAAAAATACTTTTTGATCGTCATCGATTAAAATTCCACTTAGTGCTATCTATACTAATGTTATAAAGAGGACGCGGATCGCGGACTTTTTTGTAGAAATTTTTGAGATGCATAAAGTTTTTATACAATGTTTCCAATTATATCCAATATCTAAGGCAGCGTACGCCCATAAAGCTAAATTTAATAAATTTCACGGTCCGACTCGCGCGACAAACACTGTGATAACTCAGGTAATGTATACAATACAAATATAAAATATGGCCTATAACACTCACCGACAACGTAGCATTCTACTGGTGAAAGAATTTTTAAAATCGGATCAGTTCCGAAGATAAGCCCCGACAGAGTTTTTTTTTACAAACTTTACTTCTTTATAATATTAGTATAGATCTGCATGTCGGATTGTAAATTTTTTTTTTATTATGAAAGCTAGACTCAAGAGTGAAATAGACTATTAAAAGCTATACACATCAGCTTGCCATAAATATATATTGTTAGTATTAATGTACTGTAATATCGTACAATGATTTACGAAAATGTAGATCTTTAGTACACGGGACGGGACGGAGGATATTGTTTCACGGGAAACTATAAAAAAATTAAATTGAGAGGGGTAGCTGGAAAAGAGCACACTTTATATGAAAGTCTGTCTTTAAAATTAAAAGATTACCTAAGAGGTTTTCACGCGGACGAAGTTGCGGGCGACTGCTAGTACTATACAAGGCTATAGCAAAGCGAATGTTTCAAGGTGCGGGTGAGTTACAAAACAATCCCATGTACAGCCCAGACTCCAGCGTTCAGGAATGCTACGAAAATAGCACCACAGCAGCGCGCCTGCTTCTTTTCTCGAATACTTGAGTATTTATCGATATCGAGTGCTTTTAGCCGAGGGGCATTCGTCATTTCCCGTCTATAGATAGATGTGAATATAATCAATCAATATAAGATTGTTATGATTATAATAAACAGTGGCGTTTATATAAATAGTGCTTCCGAAAGAAAAAAACTAATACGGAATACTAAAAAAATATTTCACCAGTAGAAAGCTACATTATCTGGGAGTATTTTATATTTGTATTATATATATTAGTCGAGTTATCACGGTTTTTGTCGAGCAAGTCGGACTAAAAAATCTGTTAAATTGGCTTTATGCGCGTGCGCTGCCTTAATTATTGGGAGCAATTGAAAGTAATATATGGGGAATTAATGTACCTTTAAAAGTTGTACAAAAAGTTATGAGAATATATTTAACTCACGCATTTTTATTTTTACCTTTCACGTAAAAATTTCGCGACATAAAGGAGCCTATGTGTTATTCTGATGTATAAACTATATTACTGTAAAGTTTTTAAAAGTCCATTCAGTAGTTTTTGCGTGAAAGTGTAACAAACATCCGTCCATCCATACTTATAACCTTTCGCGTTTATAATATAATTATGATACTTATTGATTATGATTATGATACATATTATTATGATACTTATTGATATTTATCTCGTACCTAGTGAGATTATGATATTCTTTTGTGGAATTCGAAGGGCCTTAATTGGTCAGTAAGCAAGTTGTATTGAATGCGAAACAACTCCAACTTCAAACAACGTGACGCAATGCGCGTTCGAGTCTGACTAATTTGATAAGAGTTAAAACCAATGAATTTCGAAAACTGTTTGTAGCTGGTCACTTGTTGGCTAATCGTATGTCTTGTTCACTTTCGACTCTACGTAACAAATATTCACTTATTAAATTACCCATAGATTTGACTACGCGACACCCTCGACTTCATTTGTACGTGAAATTTTGTGCTGAAAAGTTGTTTTTACTCCTTTAGGGGCTAAGTTTTGAAACATCATTTCTTAGAGCACGCCTACCTCATAATAGCTATATGTGATCGTAGTCCGTTCAGTGAATTGAGCTCTGCTTTGATATCGATCAGTCCGTAACAGTTTTTATATGCGGAGTGGATTTATAAGACGAAGGTCCTGGGTTCGAATCCCGACTGCGCCGATGAAGATTTTCTAAATAGGTCAAGGCCTGGCTGCGTGGGAGGATACTCATATTATGTCGTCATAAATGCCAGTGAGTAGACGTCAAAGTGGCTTAAATGTATCAGATCCTTTGGCGCCGCAAATGGGACGCAGGGGTGGGTTTTAGAGGGTGTTCTGGCTACTTTCCAGCCAGCAAAACCCACATACCCGGACGTAGACTGCACAGCCTCCGACCCCAACAAAACTCTACATTGAAACAGCGTGGTAGGTCTAAGCTTCCTCTAAGTTTTAGAAATATTTTAAGAAAGAGAGGAATTAAAATAAAACTGATTGCTTCCATAAAGGAGAATGCCAGATACTGTATCTATAGGACTTTAACCCACTAATAAAAACATATTGTACAACAGTGTATTATGCATCATTTTATTGCATTTTTTTGACTATTTAATATAAATTACATTTAAAAGGTCTAGAACTTGGAATATTCGGCCTGAGCCTAACATTGGTTATCATCCATTTCTGTATTGTGGTTCCGTATAGTTGTCACACTGACATGACAGTCGCAAAGCTTTATTAAATATATTTTTAACCATACTTCACGACCCTGGATACAAGCTTTTAGAGCCCACTTTTGATGAAAATACAATAAAAACGATTTAAAAGGCTAGAACCCAGTGCAACAATAAAGATTTAAAAATGCGTAAAGAGTGTAAATTAAAAGGAAATACTTCAATTATTTTTTTAACAGAATTTTATTCCGTTGTCCAACAGTAAAAATGGCGTATTGTATTGTATAATAATAGGATCTTTTTAGTATATTATTTACAATTTGTGTTCTTTCTGGGTTAGGATCTGGCATTCTCCTTTTCGTCGTAATAAACAGTGTCACTTAACATCAGGTGAGATCTTAGTTTAGCTCAAGCGGAAGGGCCCAGCTTGACATTTGCAACGCGCCCGTTGACCCACAGGTCGCTAAACAGCACCAGCTTGAGGTCAAAAGGAAAGTTTACAACTGGCTCAGGTTACGGGGACGCAACACTAACTCAACACTACTCTAGTTACAATGTAACTATTATCTAATACCAGTATGCCATGCTGGTTCAGTAGTTAAACTTGCGCTTCATATAGTCCTAGATTCAGCTTTTAAAGATTTTGCATTAGTTCATCTAGCTAATTAAAGGAGAGTCTATTTTTATTTATTTTTTATTTTATTCATTACAAGTGACCTTTAACGGTAATCACACCTGATGGCAATGATGGGGGCAAGCTAACTTGTTAGAAGTATGAAATCCACACCCCTTCGGTTTCTACACGACATCGTACCGGAACGCTAAATCGTTTAGCGGTACATCTCCGTCGGTAGGGTGGTAACTACCGGACAGACCCAGACCCATTCAGAAAATCTCAATCAACCTTGCCGGGAATCGAACTCGTAACCTCCGTTTTATTACAATGCGCCATCTGATAGCGATAGTTAATATTTAAATACACTCATATTATTAAGTATGATAGAATTTCACTTAAAGCTAACTTCGTTTAATCATTTTTTTTTCATTCTTCTATGAAATTTTCAATTCATTCCAAGCCTGGAGACGGGAAGTTGGTGGTGATACACCCCGTGCCTGGGAGAGCACGTTAAGCCGTCGGTCCCGATCACTATCATCAACATCTGATAATGATCGTTCATTAATAAAACATTATCACCCTAAGCCCGCCACCCCTCCATGGAGTCCTGCCTCTGTAATGGCCTGATGATGATGATGATGATAAGTGTGCCCTGCATCTTGTGAAAATAGGTCTTCTATTAATTAATATGTATCCAGTTTTTGACGACCTCCGTGGCGCAGTGGTATGCGCGGTGGATTTATAAGACGGAGGTCCTGGGTTCGATTCCCGGCGGGGCAGATTGAGATTTTTCTTAATTTGCCTTGGTCTGGCTGGTGGGAGGCTTTCGCCGTGGCTAGTTACCACCCTACCGACAAAGACGTACCGCCAAGCGATATAGCGTTCCGGTACGATGTCGTGTAGAAACCGATAGGGGTTCGGATTTCATCCTACTCCTAACAAGTTAGCCCGCTTCCATCTTAGATTGCATCATCACTTAACATCAGGTGTGATAGCAGTCAAGGGCCAACTTGTAATCGATAAAAAAAAAAAATTAATTAGTATGTGGTATCCAGTAGTTTCAAGAAAATATTGACCAGCATTGGGCAGAGGTAAGTCAACTTCGAAAGCTAATTACACATTAGAAAGTAGGTGGGTACATATAAATAAAACTCAAAGGTCATTCCAGCATGATAGTTATCTTAATTGTCCAAAAGTCAATAACCAATATAACTAGCGAGTAAGTTCCGACTACGCAGGCAAACTCGATTGATACTTGATAGATACATTCGATACAAATACAATAGAGTAGGTAGGTACTTACATAAATAGAAACAACTGACACCTACCAATATTTAGTAGAACATTGATGGCATCCGTAGATACGCCATGGAGGTCCTGGGTTCAATTCCCAACTGAGGTATGTATGTATGTATGTATGTATAGCTATTTGTTTGGAACACGCTACAACCTAAACGGCTGGACGAATTTTGACATATGAGGTGTTGCTGAATTTGTCAGAATTGTGGTATTGACATAGGCTATATAAATTTTAAAAATGGCGGCTATAAATGGAGGAAAATGGGGGCATAAAAAAATTAATGAGAAATTGTGTTTTTCCAATGAAGGTTGACCTCATTTGGTTTTTCAAATTTTCTTTATTGCTGATTCAAGAATTAACCACAAAAATACCTAATTAATAAAAGTACATATGATAACGGGTTTGTAATTAATTTTTAATATCACTACTTTTTTAACAGTAACTAATGTTATCTGCACGATATTCTTGCTAAACGATTTTATATCCAGCCATTAAAACTGCTATAAAACGAAAGTTCAAATACACTCAAGTTTCAAAGCTATCTCGGAGCGGAGATCAAAGAAATGGTTCCAAATTGGCCCAATTTATTCGCTTTAATACGCCTCTCAGTGGTACTTAGAGCTATCTCGGTTTATAAATCGTGTGCCTGGTTTACAGTTCCGTATGGCTAGTATTAGTACCATAGATTAAAGACTACTAGATGGAGATAACGCGGCTGCAGGTTCCAGAGCGTGACAGACTTATTTCATTCGGCCTTTATTAGAAAGTGACACAAGATTATTTTCTGTCCCTTTCAGCGTGTTCGTTTTTATTGTTTGTCAAGAGTGGAGTTTGTGACAAACAAAGGACACGTCTGAGCAATTGTTAGCTTTTTATTAAATTTACTGATAAATAATATAACTTTGCGGTTACGATATTAATTTAAACGTCATCGTGATATGGTGGGTTGTGATTTTGGCTGCAACAGTCGGCGAACGGAAAGTCGACGGAATTACGATTCACGTCTAGATAAATTCAGTGATGATGATTTAAAGCTTAGATATGTTATTTTTTAGCAAATTTCATGTATTATGCGTTTACTTAGCTATCTTATATAAAGTAATATTTCGTATTTTACGATATTTTAAAACGTAACGTTTCATGATGTACTTTAAATGTTGACATGTCTTGTCAATAAGGCTATCTTGCTGTCTCACGAGTGGACACGCTATGAGCTCCATCTAGTTGTCTTTAATCTATGATTAGTACAATATTTGGGTAATAGAGTTTTGTCGACAGGTTTGATTATGATTTTGTCTGGCTTGCGCTTGACTACAATCACGAGTAGAGGAGAGCAGCGATGAGGTCTAAATTGTGCTTACCTAGAAGATGCTATCCACTCTTGCCTTGAAGATGTTTAGATTGTAGGTGGTAGGGAACACTGACGGTGGGTGGGCATTCTACACCGCCGTACATTGCTGTACGAATTAGGAACGTAGATGCAAAAGCACAATTTGCATCTACTGAATTTTATCAACTACAAGTTAGCCCTTGACTGGTTTTCTTAGCATCTCTTTTTTACACCATCACTTGCCATCTGGTGTAATCACACTTTCCAATCTAAGATGGAAGCGGCCGGAGTAGAATTAAGTTAGATTAGGAGTAGGATTAAATTTACACCCCTTTCGGTTTCTACACGTTATCGTACTGCAATCTTTGCAGATGAACGTAGATAAAATCTTTATTGCACACATATAGAGAATAACAAACAGAATAATATATAAAACAATGATTACATATGTACATATGTACAATGCAGGTTGACGAACTTAAGAATTAGAGCACTATCAGATAACTGGGACTAACAGCTTAACTGTTACTTACTCCGAGAGGTTAACAGGAGATACTGCTTACGAGGTGTGCCTCTACCTACTAACTTCCCAACTCCGTAATGTTACTAAGAATTTCTGAAGAAAGACAAAGTCAATGTTTGATTGTTTAAGATCTAACCATTATAATAAATCAACGAGGCTGATGACCTCTATCAAGGCGGCAATTAAAAACACCTGTCCATCTTTGGGACTGTGCTTATATTTGGTGATGCTGACAATGCATTGATATTCAAGCTAAAAGTGATTAATCACTATCAAAAGATAGTTACATACCTAATATTCGGGATCAAATCTATTTCCTCTAAAAAAACTGATCTTTGACGAGGGAATACCTAATAGCACTATAACAGTCTAATTATAGTCGTTTATATTGCCTTGTCTTTAACGAGTTCACCCTTATCTGTAATCTAATCTGATGGTAAGTGGCGATGCAATCTAAGATGAAAGCAGACTAATTTGTTAATAGTAATATAAAAACTACACCTCTCTCGGTTTCTGCAACACATCGTACCGGAACGTTAAACAGTTTGGTGGTACGTCTTTGTAGGTAGGGTGCTGGACTAGCGATGGCCGTAGCCTCTCACCAGCCAGTCAGGAATCAATTTAGAAAAGCTTTATCGGCCCAGCCGGGAAATAAACCCAGGACCTCCGTCTTATAAATACATTGCGCGTACTACTGCGCCACGGGGGGAGTCAAATCAAATCAATCCTTTAGTTTAATATTTTATTATGTACCCCAGTAGGTACATGAAAAAGATTTTCCCAAAATGTTCTAATAACCAGGGCTCAAATCCAAGACCTCGCAATCAACAACCGAACAGGTTACTTGCAATGATGCAGGTAAAATCCTAACTAATATTATAAATGTAAAAGTAACTCCACAGAGATAGTTTAGAGCATGAGAAAGGACAGACTACATTTTTTAACTATAACAAGACGAAAATTTTTTGCAGACAGCGTCGCGGGCGTCCGCTAGTAATAATAAATAAACATTGTTCCTCCGACATATTATGTACAGTACAAGAAACCGGTCAGTAAAAGTTGAAGCACGTCTAACCGCAAAAACTAGAAACGATCCAGTGGTGAGTAGATGAACGAAACCACTGGGACGGTTCCCAGAGCTGCTCCCACCTCAACACGTTGCTAAGTAGGTGCACTGCATTCTTACTTACAAGATGCTTTAACATAATCAGAACAATCTCTCGCTTTGTGCTAATTTTTTAACCGACGAAAAAATGGAGGTGGTTCTCAATTCGCGTATATATTTTTTTTTGTTAAAAGCTAGCTGAGAGGTTCTGGTAAATTTGTAAAATTTTAAGAAAACTTGCTTTATTCACAAGTGAAACAATCAGAGCAATCACTTTGATTTATTAATAACTAGTGAGTGAATTCTGAAAATTTGTTCCACAGTATTCCATTTTATTGAGGAATGAAAGGCACGTGTAGGTATTAATGTTTTACCTGCATGTTACAATAAATTAAAATATAATGATTATGTACTCATTACTATAACATACGAATTTTTAATAATTATCAGCTCAAGTAATTCAAATGGGATTTTCTTTACAAAAACTTTTAACAAAAAATAGAACCGACTCCAAACGCACTAAAAAGTAAAAAATAACTGTGTAATTTAGTTGCTTTAATTTACTGAAGCATATCTATGAAGTCGGTGCCAGCCAAGTTTAAGGAACATTTATTTTACGTAGTAAAGCAGTTTGTGGGTTCTAGGTAACGTCCTTGAAAGTAAAAACTTTGGCTGGCACCGACTCTTAGATATGCTTAAGTAAATTAAAGCAACTAAATTACACAGTTATTTTTTACTTTTTAGTGCGTTTGGAGTCGGTTCTATTTTTTGTTAAAAATTTTTATTTCTTACTTTTTAGTGATTTATCGCCACGTAGCGTACTCGTACTATACTGTCATAGTATATTATATAGCACTAGTAGCCAAAAACCTACCGATACAGAGTCAAAAACCGAAATCGCTGTAAGCGTGCCTCCAAAATTTGAAGAGTTCCTTCAATTTCCCCAGGATATCATCAGCAGATCCTAACAAGCGGACAATGGGACCACCTTGGATGTATGCCCTTTCTAATAAAAAAAGAATTATCAAAATCGGACAACACTGTAAAAAGTTATGCGTGGTCATACATAAAAAATAATATATACCTACGTGTCGAATTGAGAACCTCCTCCGTTTTTTTTCTTCGGTTAAAAAGCAATGGAATTCCGAACGTGAATCGGCAGGGAGTTTACGACGTTTAACATCCTGGCAAGAAACTCGATATTGGCGCCCGTCGGTAATCCGATAAACGTTTTGAAATACTGTATCGGATTATTAAATTTGGCAGACTGGCAGGCTTTTAACCGATTTTTTTTTAACATCCAAAAAAAACGGAAGAAGCTCACAATAACATACGTATATTACGAGTAATTACCTCCTCCGTTTTTTTTTCGTCGGTTAAAAATGGCGCTATGGTTGAAAAGAGGTCTCTGTTCTAAGACCATGTTCAGCCGTCGCCTGCTATCATTATTGTTAAAAATTTATAGTAATTATAAAGTCCAATATAAATATATCTATACCTTAAATCTCACCAACCTTCATCGTAGCAGCCTGGTGGATCAAAGCTACAAATCTCACTCTCTTATACAACAGAGACGCTTGCGACGTGCCATTAAAATAGGCCGATGGTGATAAATGTTCGTAGTGACATACTTTTGGAATACCTTTAACGTAGGTTGGTACTAGAAATAATTTAAAATATGACGCCATTGAACATATTAAACGTTATGCAAATCACAAACTTTACGAGACGTGTGAGAAAATAACAAGATTTAAGAAGTAATAAAACTACCGTCTAACTACACGCACTTGCAATTAGATAAACTATAAATAAACTTGTGCCAACATTTGTATATTTCGACATTTGACAGAAATCACAAATTGCAGGATTTAGAATATTTCTGAGCTGTATGTTTTCAGTAGGTAGCCCAGCGGAAAGGAATTGGAGCTAGGACTTCTCGGCCTCCAGTCCGATCCCTTATGTATTGAGCCTTCGAAGCTCAATTAGTATTTCCCAATAAGCTAAGTTATATTTTAGCAGTCAATCATCATCATCATCATCAGTCTGTTAACGGCCTACTACAGGGCCAGGCCTCCCTCCTTATAGGAGAGGGGATATGGAGCGTACACCCACCACGCTGCTCCAATGCGGGTAAGGCGGGCTTAGGGTGATAATGTTTCATTTATTAACGATCACTATCAGATGTTGACGATAGTGTCCGGGACCGGCGGCTTAACGTGCTCTCTGAGGCATGGGGGTGTAACACCACCAACTTCCAGACTCCAGGCTGCAGTGAATATAAAAACAAAAATACAAACATACATAAACAACTAAGCGGCTTGATCGACTTTAATAAAATTTGGTATGGAGTTTGCTCACACCCTGGATTAATACATAGGCCACATTTTATCCCGAAATTCCCACGGGAACGAGAACAACGCAGGCGAAACAGCGGGCGTCCGCTAGTTATTAATAAATTAAATAGATTTTCATAAAATTAACATAAGTAATTGGCAGCACTTACAACATTGTACAGAATGACTCAATTATATTATATCATCGTTCTACGAATGTACTAATACTCGTAAATTGTTTATAGCCACCTGTCACTACACCAAATACTATACATCTGAGTCTCCGATCTGTCTGTCTGTAAACGCTATAGACTCAAAAAAATGTAGAACTGATTTTCATACAATTTTTACCGATAGACGAAATGTTTCATCAGGAAGATTAACGCTTGTATTAGTCTAAACATAAAGTTTCGACGAATTTTAAATCTCACCTTCGTGACGACCTCCGTGACGCAGTGGTATGCGCGATGGATTTATAAGACGGAGGTCCTGGGTTTGATTCCCGGCGGGGCAGATTGAGATTTTTCTTAATTTGTCTTGGTTTGGCTGGTGGGAGGCTTTCGCCGTGGCTAGTTACCACCCTACAGACAAAGACGTATCGCCAAGCGATTTAGCGTTCCGGTACGATGTCGTGTAGAAACCGAAAGGGGTGTGGATTTTCGTCCCACTCCTAACAAGTTAGCCCGCTTCAATCTTAGATTGCATCATCACTTAACATTAGGTGTGATAGCAGTCAAGAGCAAGTGTTGTAAAAAAAATACCGAAAAATATATTTGCTATGACTATATGATGGCCTCCAAGGCACAGTAGTATGCGTAGTAGATTTGTAAGAAGGAGGTCCTGCGTTCGATTCCCAGCTGGGTCAATTAAAATTTTATTAATTCATCCAGATCTGGCTGGAGAGAGGCTTCGGTTTCGGCCACTAGCTTGCCGACAAAGAAGTGTCGTTAAGTGATTTAGCGTTCCGGTACGATTAATTGTAAAAACGAAAGGGATGTGGATTTCATCCTACTCCTAACAAGTTGCCCACTTGCATTTTATATTGCATCATCACTTACCATCTGGTGTGATTGTAGTCAAGAGCGCACTTGTAGTGAGTAAAAGTATATTTGATAGGTTATTAAAAACTTGATAGTGTTCTTCAAAACTATATAATATTTCGAGGAAATTTATTGATAACCGAACAAAATAAGATATTTATTACAAAGAAACAATTAAGTATTCTCAGGAATTTCTTAGGGAATTCCAATTAAATAAACATTGATAATTCTGACTCTCTTATCAGTTTCTTGCTACGTTAGGTTAAGGTCAAATATTACCTACCTAGATATCTACATAGAACTTAACTATTAACCTACTTTTTAACCGATGAAAAAAAAACGGAGGAGGTTCTCAATTATATATATTTTTTTTTATGTATGACCACGTATAACTTTTTATAGAGTTGTCAGATTTTGATAATTCTTTTTTTTATTAGAAAGGGCATACTTCCAAGGTAGTCCCATTGTCATCATGTTAGAAAGGAGAAATTGAAGGAACTCTTCAAATTTTGAAGGTTCGCTTACAATTTCGGTCCTTGGCTCTCATCAGCTTTTTGGCTAATGCCTAATATACTATGACAGTATAGTACGAGTACGTTACGTAGCGATAAATTATTAAAAAGTAAGAAATAAAATTTTTTAACAAAAAATAGAACTGATACAAAACACACTAAAAAGTAGAAATTAACTGTGTCATTTAGTTGCTTTAATTTAAAAATCAAAGTCTGCCCCAAGGTTTCTACTTTAAACGTCACCTGATCCCACAAACTGCTTTACTACGTAAAATAAATTTTCCTTAAACTTGGCTGGCACCTACTTTATAGATATGCTTAAGTAAATTAAAGCAACTAAATGACACAGTTATTTTTTACTTTTTAGTGCGTTTTGAGTCGGTTCTATTTTTTGTTAAAATTTTTTAAGAATTTTTATTCAGTACAGGTTAGTCCTTGACTGCAATCACACCTTATGATGGCGTGATGGTGCTACTAAAGATGGAAGCGGGCTATCTTATTAGGAGTAGATTAAAATCCTTTCAGTTTCTCCACGACATCATATCGGAACGATAAATTGCTTGGTGGTTACGTTTATGTCGGCAGGGTGAGAACAAACAACGGCCGAAGCCTCCCACCAGCCAAACCCGTACCACTTCAAACGGCCCAGCTGTGAATAGAACTCAGGACCTCCGTCTCATGAATCCACCATACACACCGCTGCGCTACAGGGACACTAAAACTACAGAAAGCTTTTGGATTTAATATTTATTCATCATCATCATTATCAACCTATTAACGGCCCACTACAGGGCCAGGCCTCCCTCCTTATAGGAGAGGGGATATGGAGCGTACACCCACCACGCTGCTCCAATGTGGGTTGGCGGGCTTAGGGTGATAGGGTTATGTTTCATTTGTTAACGATCTATATAAGATGTTGATGACAGTGACCGGGACCGACGGCTTAACGTGCTCTCTGAGGCACGGGGGTGTAACACTACCAACTTCCCGACTCCGGGCTTGGAATGTACTGAGAATTTCATAGAAGAATGAAAAACTCAGAATTATTCCGTGACCAGACCCGGGATTCGAACCCAAGACTTCGTGATCGAAGCCAGATAGGCTAACCACTAGACCAACGAGGCAGTCGTTAATATTTATTACCTAGTGTTATTATAGTTTAATGCAGTTTAAATTCTTATGCCTAGTTAGTTTCCTAACTTCGAGAGTAAGTACCACGATTATCGAATTAATTCTAAATTATGGAGCCAGTGATACCAGGTGCGCCGCCTAATTTCATTTGCATTATTGATACAGACATTATCGCTGAAATGTCAACAGACACTTAAAATCAAGGTATTTGATTAGATTTTTAATTGGAATTCTAATTATAATATGTCTTGATCTCCTTGGTACTGTGGTATTGAGAAAGATTTATAAAACTTAGGTCCTGGGTCTGATTCCGAGGAATAGCCAGAGGAATGCTTTGCCCGTGGCTAGTTCAATCTGTCGATGAAGACTACCGCCAAGCCATTTTGGGTTTCACTAAGATGTCATGTAGAAACCGAAGATTGGCCCTTACTGTTATCCCACCTCCATGTTAGTATCATCAGTCTAAGATTAGAAGCACTACTTGGTAGGGGTAGGATGTATTTGTTTTGCTTATTTTGGATGACTTATTGGGAAGGCGAGTCTAGATGATGATTATGTAGATATTAATTTTTTACACGAATGGCAAAAATTCGCGAATTCTGTTTCAGTAAAATGTAATCTCTTTCCTAAATCGATTTTCCTATTTTTAAAATTATAATTATAATTTAAAAAAAATACATTTATAATTGAAAAATTTTTATGTAAGCATGGGGGGAGGGGAAGTGTTTTGCTTTTGCTGAGTTTTGCTGACTAAATTCTAAATCGATTTTCCTATTTTTAAAATTATAATTATAATTTAAAAAAAATACATTTATAATTGAAAAATTTTTATGTAAGCATGGGGGAAGGGGAAGTGTTTTGCTTTTGCTGAGGAGATGGGGGAGGTAAATAATTGTAATAAATCTGCTTACGTAGTATTTGCAAAATATACGTAATATTTGCAATATATGTATATAGTATAAGCAGCCTCTTACCACTTACCAGTCGATTGCATCCTAATTTCATTATAATTATGATTTGAAAAATAAGACATTTCCACTTGCCACATTGTTTATGTTACATGGAGCAGTTCTTTTCCTAATTATTTAAGTTAATCGGTTTAACGTACTATTTTAAAATATCCTAATATTTGAACATTTGCTTAGAGTTACGCTTCCTCATTTCCTTTCACTGATTGCAGTCAATCATTGCAGTCATAATTATGATTATGATTATGTTAGTATCGAAGCAGGACGAATTTCCACTTGCCACGGTCCTGTTCCATGTTCCATGTACCACTCCCATTAATTCTATTATACAAGTTCGTCGGTTTGACTTGACTATACTTTAAAATATCCTGAATTTGAACATTTGCTTAGGCGTTCCCCTTCCAACATTTCCTTTCAGCCTCGCCTCATAAATCTCATCATGTTAATCATCTTTCATTAATTCTCTCTACATATCAAACCATCTAAGCATACATTTCTCAAGTCAATTCATCTTCTTCTACACCACACCGTTCTCTTATTATACTATTGTTAACTCTGACACTCAGTTTCATTCCACACATACTCCTCAATGCTCTCATCTCTACTGCATTTATTATACTTTTACGCTTCTTTAATTAATTTAATTTTCAATTCAAATATTCGACCCAGAAGTGCTAAGGTCCGTAGAAGAAAATAGTACCTACATATTCAGATGATTTAAATTCATAGAGTCCGCTCGCGTCGCCGCTCTACATTGTCTACGACACGGCTAACAGGCCACACATAAATTATTTTGACAATAAGGTCACTTACCGTAAAACGTGCTTCACCTATTTTTATAGACAATTGCCAAACAATGGATTTTTGTAACTGTAATTAGATCAATGGCATCGGGCTAATTAGATCAACAATTTCTAAATCAATAGTAGTGTCGGGGTTACATTTTTGTCTGCTTTTGTTTTTTGAAGTAAAACTTCTTTATCGGGGTTGGAAAAAAATTTAGTATAACATTTTTTTCGTTACGCGTCACATTTTTCCGTTACTTATGGAAGTAACGTGATAAATATATATATCATCAATGATAGTAATAATTCTATTACAATTAATGAAATTCAATAATAATCTTTGTAGTAATAAGCTAAAATGAAATATTTGCAGAATTTGTATTTATGTCTATGATAATAAAACTTTTTTTAACCAATTTCTGTAAAGTTGCATATAGTAAATTATTTTTTGAAAAATAACGTCATAAGAAAGTTTCATTTCTTACGAGTGTACGCTAGTACACGCACACATTTTTTTTTCAAATAAAATTCTGGTTTGAGAAAATATATTTTGCCCATAGCTTAAATAAAGGTTTCGCTCCAACGTAGCGAGACCACATTATTATAAGATTTTCCATACCTCAAAGGTAGTATATAGCTTGACTGGATAAGCCATAACTTCAGAAATCAGAACTGGCTAGACCTGCGTAAAGTTCAAAACTCTCGCAGAAGCATACAAATTTCTTTAAGCTTAGACTCTACAGAAATGTTACTACACGTAATTAGGCCTATACTATTGAAAATACGCATAACAATTACGAAAACACCTAAATAGCGGAAATGTGCCCTACACCTTCACAGCTTTTGGTCAATGCTCTTGCAAAACTCATAAGAGTGGGTAACTTACCAAAGTACCCGTACTTAACTAACTGATGTAACTTTAATTACATAATAAGATAAACATCAACATTGGTGTGATTGCAGTAAGTATCTTAGGTACTTTTTAAAGTGAAAACAAAGTACTAATCGCAGTTTTTTTTTATTTCAACCTACAAATGTTAAGTTGATTGTTATTGAAAAACAGTATGTGTACAAAACTTGTGAAGCAGATTATTAAGGTAATTTGGGAATTATTAATTTTTTTTTATTTTATTAACTACAAGTTAATCACCCATGTTAAGTATAGCTAAGTCGCTTGGCGGTACGTCTTTGTCGGTAGGGTGGTAACTAGCCACGGCGAAAGCCTCCCACCAGTCAGACCAAGACAAATTAAGAAAAATTTCAATCTGCCCCGCCGGGAATCGAACCCAGGACCTCCGTTTCATAAATCCACCGCGCATCTACAACTGCGCTACGGAGGTCGTCGATTAATTAAAATTAATTAATTATTCATTACTAACTACATAAAGGGTTTTACCCTTTATATAGTTGTTTAGGAGGCTTTGCATCTTACATCTAATGCCATAGATGTTAAATTGGTATTGAAAATTAATAACTTAAACAGTATTTTGTAAGGGCATTGCAAATAGGGGTCACAAGTCAACGATCACAATCCCGTTGTCCGACGGAGTCTGCGTCTGTCCTCGCACATTTACAATTCAATCAGCTAGTCGTGACTGCGGGCTGGCCGGCTATAACTTACACTCATTGACAGGATATTCAGGAAACGACTAGACTGTCTATTGTTTATTTGAAGAGGCGGCGTCGGTATTAAATTTAATATCAGTATATATTTAAATAGAAAATCAGTGTAAGAGTTTACATGGGTCCAAAGATCTTTTTAGATACTGAAGGTTACTCAAATCCGTCATTCAATTGAAGAACTCTCTAAATTCGAGGATCACTCAGATAGTTGATACTTAAATTGGTGTACTCAAATTTGGAGTTAAGGAAATTCTTAATATTTGAGAGACGTTTTAAGTAAGTATTTTAAGCCTTCATCCATCCATCCATTTATATTTTTAACAATAAGTCATTTCTGTTAAAGGAGATGTCCCAAAACTGCCCCAGGATGGTTTTATATAAAAAACACCTAGAGACCTAACAAAATAAACGAAATAAAATAGCTTTATAATTATAATTTTGAAATACATAAATAGAAATGTTAGAACTTATTTTTTAACCGACGAAAAAAAACGGAGGAGGTTCTCAATTCGACACGTATATTTGTTTTTTTTTTTTATGTATGACCACGCATAACTTTTTACAAAGTGGTCCGATTTTGATAATTCTTTTTTTATTAGATAGGGCATACTTCCAAGGTGGTCCCATTGTCACCATGTTAGGATCTGATGATGATATCCTGGGGAAATTGAAGGAACTCTTCAAATTTTGGAGGCACGCTTACAGCGATTTCGGTTTTTATTTCGGTATCGGTAGGTTTTTGGCTACTAGTGCCGTATAATATACTATAACAGTATAATATGAGTACGATACGTGGCGATAAATCACCCAAAAGTAAGAAATAATTTTTTTTAAATAAAAATGGAACCGACTCAAAACGCACTAAAAAGTAAAAAATAACTGTGTCATTTAGTTGCTTTAATTTACTTAAGCATATCTAGGAGTCGGTGCCAGCCAAGGTCTCTACTTTAAGGACGTTACCTAGAACCCACAAACTGCTTTACTACGTAAAATAAAGGTTCCTTAAACTTGGCTGGCACCGATTTTTATTCCTATCGAGTCGTAGTTGATATCGACAGTTGCATACAAAATGTATAAAGAAATGACTGTTCTTCATAACATTTTGTTTTCGGTAGTTAAGATAACACTAAGTATGACATAATAAAACAAATGTAATGAGCCATCTCCTTTGTATGACAAATGAAGGACCTGCCTAAACTATCGGGACTGCTTTATATAACTAAGTAGGTTACCTACTTAAAATACATGAGAATAGCCTTTCAAATGGTATTGGTTTTTCAAAGAATACAAATAAACCGCCTCTTATTGAGGTTTCTCAAATACATAATAACAATAAATCATAGTTTAAGTTAAGATCCTTTGGCGGTCTGTATCAATAGGAAGATTATAGGACTGAATCCCTGCAGGCAGTAAAGTTACGGACAGACTAAATATCCGTCCGATTCATAACAAGCCAGTTATTATGCAGTGCCCGGCGCATTAGTATGCGCGCGCGCGCTCACCGAAGGACATTACCACATCAATGCCACGGTAACGGGAAATTTGGGTTTAAATATCACTTAGTTAAACGTGGTACCTACTGGGCAAAGCATTTTTTTTTTATTGTTAAGAGAGGCCTGAAAGTTAGTGTGTATGGATAGATGGGTGGTTACTCTTTCACGCAAAAACTATTGAATTGATGTTGATGAAACTTCACAATAAATAAATAAATATTATAGGACAATTACACACATCGCTATATAGCCACAAATTAAGCGTACTTGGAAGTAGCTTGTGTTATGGGTACTATGATAACTGATGAATATTTTTATATATATTATACATAAATACTTATAATATATAGATAAACACCCAGACGCTGGAAAACATCCATGCTCATCACACAAACATTTTCCAGATGTGGGAATCGAACCCACAGCCTAGGACACAGACGAAGCAGGGTCACTACCCACTGCGTCGTGGCCGGCAATACATAGGCTCCATTTTATCCGGAAATTCTTACAGCAACGAGAACTACACGGTAAGTCCGCGGGCGTACAGTAGTCAACTATATTTTAAGCCAGTTCACAAAGATGTTAACATGGGCAGGCACGTACAATTCATACAAAAATCGAAAATTCATTCTCCATTATAGGTCGGTCAGCGCAAGCAGTACATTTAGTATAATTCTCTATAAGTACACGCCACGACTTTAAGTGGTTGATTAATTGAAGTGCACAAACGAAAGAAGTTCCTAAAGAGCGTCCAAAACGAAACAAACGCCAATACTCGTTGATGGCGCATAGTAAATCATTCGTTTGATCGTTTAGTTAAAATTATCCGCCGCAGACGGCCTGGCGGACCAATGAACTTATAGCCAACTGTTGGGTAACGTGCCCGCGTAACTATCGTACAGTGTCGAGTGGGAGCTTTTTACCGAGTCACTGCGTAAAAACGAAACAAACGCTAATACTCGTTGATGGCGCATAGTAAATCATTCGTTTGATCGTTTAGTTAAAATTATCCGCCGCAGACGGCCTGGTGGACCAATGAACCTATAGCCAACTGTTGGGTAACGTACCCGCGTAACTATCGTACAGTGTCGAGTGGGAGCTTTTTACCGAGTCAATGCGTAAAAACAAAACGATGTTACGTTTTTCATAGTGAAACATTAAATGGAATGATAAAATTAAATGGAAAAAAGAGTGAATGGTTTTACCGAGTCGCTGCGTAAAATCATTACCATCCGTGACATCAACAAATTGACAAACAGTGGTATGGGCGGTGGATTTATAAGATGGAGGTCCTGGGTTCGATTCCCGGCGGGGCAGATTGAGATTTTTCTTAATTTGTCTTGGTCTGGCTGGTGGGAGACTTTCGCTGTGGCTAGTTACCACCCTACCGACAAAGACGTACCGCCAAGCAATTTAACGTTCCGGTACGTTCGTATAGAAACCGAAGGGGTGTGGATTTCATCCTACTCTTCACATGGAAGCGAGCTAACTACTCGCTTCCATCTTAGATTGCATTATCACTTAACATCAGGTATGATAGCAGTCAAGGGCCAACTAGTAGTCGATAAAAAAAAATCAATTTTATGGACACTAGAGGACGCTCGAGTTTCACCCGCGTAGTTCTTGTTCCCGTGGGAATTCCAGGATAAAATGTGACCTATATGTTAATCCAGGGTATCAGTTAAATCCATACCAAGTTTTATTAAAATCGCTGCAGCCGTTTAATCGTGAAGAAGTAACAAACATACACTCACACAGTTTCGGCTTTATAACAGTAGTATGGTACCACACGGTAGACTTGCTAACCCGTGTTATCGGCTGCATTATTGATAGAGGAATTAATTTAAATAATTGCTCTGACAACACTTTTGATACTCGGCTATAGTGGGGGTCTGTTACTAATTGGACAGTGATTATATTTGGAATTCTTGCGTAATTATATAAATTGCAGTATTTAATTGTTCTTATGTAGTTATACATACAAGTACCTAACTAATGTGATGAAGATATCTTTAATGTCTGGATGTCTTATGACCGCCTTCCACTTTGAGTTCTGTGGTTAAATATGAATTAATCAGATGAATTGAAGCCTTTAAAATAACGGAAGTTAGTATATTCAATAATTAAAATATTTAATTAGGGCTTAGGGTGACAAAGTTTCATTTATTAAAGATCACTATTAAATTGTTGATGATAGTGACCGGGACCGTAGGTTTAACGCCACCTTCCTGACTACAGGCTTTAAATGTATTGTTCTACGAAGAATGAAAACCGAATCTTGTGATCGAAGCCATACCTATAGGCTAAGCACTGGACCAACGAGGCAGTTGTTCCAGTGGTTTTACTGGTTTATTAGCCCGGACAAGACCAGCTACACTAATTAAGTACATATAAATAAACATCTCTTCTAAAATAAAGTTTTGAAGTCATATAGGCTAACCACTGGATCAACGAGGCAGAAATTTTAGTAGCTTGCATTTATTTACGTAGGTACGCAAACTCTCGTAGGGATATTGAGCCATGTGTATTCCAGGCTATAATCTATACCTATCTGTCACAAAATCCAATCTTTAATTGTGTTACGTTTACATTTTCCACCAGTTTCCTCTTTTGCAAAATATTTTATTACCTATCCCGTCATCCAACATGGCGTCCTATAAATAGACCATAGAGAATAGAGTATGTGAAATGTAAACGTTCGGTGCAATGTTGGACACATCTGTCGCGTTACATTTGTAACTATTTACGCCTGAACCGGGATACAGCGTGGGAAACTGTCTCGAGATCATAAACTGACTTATATAAACACTAGCAACATCCGTGACATCGCTCGAGAGGTGAATATTGTGTTACTACCTTCTAAGAACACCAAAATTAAATTAAATATACGTAACCCTTTGTTTAAGAAAAATGGGTATCTCAACTTATTTTCAAAATACAAAGTGGAGATTTTTGCAGTCTTAACAAAGAGAAACAATTCGTCCTTACATTGTTTCGTCATATCTCAAATAGAAAAAGCAGTGTTTTTGATGAAAGCTCCCAAGCGGCTTAAAGAACAATGGCAAGATTATACCTGAGTGATTTCGGAGCTGTCTGCAAATGTGACTTATACAAAACTTAGTAATTTAATTCGTACTTTTTCAACAATTATGTTTTGAACATTCAGCTGACAAATATACTGAAAGATGTGTAACTGGCGAATCAGTTTTTCAGAGTTTACACTCTATCTAGTGGCTAAAACTTGTTTCGCATACATTGTACGTAGTCTTCACATAGTTTTACAAAAATAAAACAAAGTAAATAGTTGCCTGAGAAACCTAAGATACTTGTCGAATACTCTGCCTTATACCTTAGGTAATATAATAAAATAATGTATGATAGGATTATTCCTCTATCCCTATTCCCTATTCTACTTTCTATAAAAATAATCTTGAAAGGTTTTTTTTGCGGACAAAGTTGCGGGCTAGTACACTCTCAAATAAGCAATAAACATTATTATGAGTTAAATATCACGATGACAACACGGTTTAGGCAAGTGCCTGGCTAGGTTCAATACCTAAGTAGGTCTAGTGACGCATACCTTGAAGGGAACTGCAATTTGTAATGTTAGTATAATAAATAGTGATATATCTATTCAGAGAACGTGACAACCTGGTATGTTGACAACCATTACACGTCTGGTGGGAATTTTAGCTAAATATTATCTCAAGTATGTTGCATTTACATTTTACACATTGTTTAATTGAATTCAATTTGATTTAATTCAAGTGAGCGGTGATAATCTTTAGCTACTTATAGGGTTAAGGGTTTTGTTCGAGAGATTGAAAGCTAGACAATATTGTTAAAGGAGAATGCCAGACACTGTATAGGACTTTAACCCACTAATAAAAACATATTGTACAACAGTGTATTATGTATCATTGTATTGCATTTTTTTTACTATTTAATATAAATTACATTTAAAAGGTCTAGAACTCAGAGTAATCGACCTGAGCCTAACATTGGTTATCATCCATTTCTGTATTGTGGTTCCGTATAGTTGTCACACTGACATGACAGTCGCAAAACTTTATTAAATATATTTTTAAACAGGCTTCACGACCCTGGATACAAGCTTTTAGAGCCCACTTTTGATGAAAATACAATAAAAACGATTTAAAAGGCTAGAAAACCCAGTGCAACAATAAAGATTTAAAAATGCGTAAAGAGTGTAAATTAAAAGGAAATACTTTAATTACTTTTTTTAACAGAATTTTATTCCGATGTCCAACAGTAAAAATGGCTTATTGTATTGTATAATAATAGGATCTTTTTAGTATATTTACAATTTGTGTTCTTTCTGGGTTAGGATCTGGCATTCTCCTTTTTTACACGCTTTATATTAGCTTCACTTGTATGTCAGTTTGTCAGTTTGTCAATTTGTCAGTATGTCAGTATGTAACTTGTATGTGTGTCTGTGCAAAACTTCGTCGTTTATGAACCGATTTTGATAATTCTTTTTTTGTTGGAAAGTAGATAGTCCGGTGGTGGTACGGTAAGGAAACCAGGATCTGATGATGGGATCCTGGAGAAACCGAGGGGAACTTTCAAAAATTGTAGGGACAACAAGTACGTTTGTTAGTTTTTCCGATAAGTATTTAAAAGCACTACAATTTGATGAAGGTCTGGAGTCGATCTGATGATGGAGCCGATCTACATATAAGGAATTCCTCGACGATTTACTGTATTTACCTTGTGTTTGGGCTCGATTAATTTGTTTTGATAAGAACTTTACATTTAGATGGGCTGTGACTGTCATTGAGGGTCTGGTGATGAAGACAAAGTACAGTTAAGGGAGCTCCGTAACAGCTTACAGTAGCTACCTTGTGTTTGGGCTTGATTAATTTGTCTCGATGAGAAATTTACATTTAGATGGACTGTGACTGTCATTGAGGGTCTGGTGATGAAGACGAAGTACAGTTAAGGGTGCTCCGTAACGGCTTACAGTAGCTACCGTGTGTTTGGGCTTGATTAATTTGTCTCGATGAGAAATTTACATTTAGATGGACTGTGACTGTCATTGAAGGTCTGCAGATGAAAACGAAGGACAGTTAAGGGAGCTCTTTAACGGTTTACAGTAGCTACCTTGTGTTTGGGCTCAATTAATTTGTCTCAATGAGAACTTTACATTTAGATGGGCTGTGACTGTCATCAAGGGTCTGGCGATGAAGACGAAGGACAGCTGAGGGAGCTCTTTAACGGTTTACAGTAACTACCTTGTGTTTGGGCTCGATTAATTTGTCTCAATGAGAACTTTACATCTAGATGGGCTGTGACTGTCATTGAGGGTCTGGCGATGAAGAAGAAGGACAGATGAGGGAGCTCTTTAACGGTTTACAGTAGCTACCTTGTGATTGGGCTCGATTAATATGTCTCAATGAGAAGTTTGAAAGATTCCAGTTGGTTTAATGTTAACTAAGTCATGATCTGATGATGAGATCTACGAAAACTCGAGGAAACTCTTCAAACTTTATTTTTACACGCTTTTTATTAGCTTCACTTGTATGTCAGTTTGTCAGTATGTAACTCTCCGTGGGTAATCTGCGCGCCTGCGGCCTTCCTTGGTTCTGGTAGCCGTTTCTCAGGCTCCCTCTCCGAAATTGAACTCTGATTCCCCGTATTTATAATATTTATTAAATAATTATTTTATTCTCACTAATAAATAAATTACTAGCGACTGTGTGGCCGAGCGGTTTAAGTGCTAAACTGCCCGTACAACATTCGCTCAGGCGTGGGTTCGAGCCCTGGCAGTCGCAGTTTTTCTGCGACTTCCAAGGCTCGCTCCCCGACTGTACTCTGGCCAGGTTTCTGTGGTTTCCTTGGTCACTGTGCTAAGGGTGGGGCACAGGCAAATGCGGGTACAGATTGTAAGTAAAAATAAGAATTGTAAACATCGCATGTGAATTCGATGTCGACGCTTACTATGAAACATAGTATGAATATTTTTGATAATCAACAAATAATAGTTTAAAAAAACTTAAAAATCACGCTTTTATAAATAAACCAAACTAAAAAGTAAAAAATAAATAATAGTTTAAAAAAACTAAAAACACGCTTTTTATAGAAACCCAAACTAAAAAATAGAAAATAATTTTAATAAATTTAAATTAAGAATAGTGTTAAAATTTTCATTAACTATAAATTAATAATAGTGTAAATAAAAAAAAATTATTTTATTTTAAAAAAGCGTGGGGTGCTTTTTAAGATATTATCAAAATGATAATCACTCTACTCATATCTGTCAATAAAATATTTATAACTATATTCACACCATGCACCCCACGCTTTTTTAAAATAAAATATTTGTTTTTTATTTACACTATTATTAATTTATAGTTAATGAAAATTTTAACACTATTCTTAATTTAAATTTATTAAAATTATTTTCTATTTTTTAGTTTGGGTTTCTATAAAAAGCGTGTTTTTAGTTTTTTTAAACTATTATTTATTGTTATTCATTCCAATTTAGGTACTCCTTGACTGCAATCACACCTGATGGTTAGTGATGATACAATTTAAGACGGCGAGCTAACTTGGTAGGAGTACGATAATCACGATACACGAAACAATCACAACACAACATCACACAACACAAACACACAACACAAACACGACATCATACCAAAAGCTAACGTACGTCTTTGTCGGTAGTACGGTAACTAGCCACGGCCGAAGCCTCCCACCAGCCAGACCCGGACCAATTCAGAAAATCTCAATCGGCCCGCCGGGAACCGAACCCAGGACCTCAGTTTAATAAATCCACTGCGCTTTACCACTGCAGCGCGGAGGCTGTCAAAAATTATTCGATATTACGAGCAGTCGACCATAGCTCGCTTCATCGACTCTAAGTGGCTCAAAGCCTTCTTATGAAGCCCATACTTATGCTTAGGCCATTAATGTAAAGCAATTTAGAGATTGGTAACCAAATTATCCACAGTACACAACAAGCAACAAGTATTGTACATGCAAAGTATATGTAACAATACATTTGAATGATGATACTTTGTCGCCGGCAAACGCTTGCAGGATACTCTGAATAGATTAGCTACGTGCTTTTAATAGCCGATGAGAAGGTAGCAAGGAACATTAAAACGTTATAGATTCTCTTATAAAATAGAAAATTTATTTACTATCGCTTAAAGGTAGAAGAGACGGAAAAGCTTCTTGCTTACAGAAAACGGACGCATTAATATTTTAACCTTCAATCTAATTAATATTTATCAAAATAATTAACATTTAATCAAATACAGGACAAAAACTTCATTTACTGATTTTTTTAGTAAAAATACAGTTAATGCTTTTTGTTTATTAAAAAATATCTTTTTTCTACGTTTCAAAGCAATTTTTTATTATTCTTCTGTCTATATTATATTTTTTTACGCTAATTTTGCAACTTAATACTATGCTAAAGCCAAACTCGATTGAGAATGCTTGTCAACAAACAAATTAAAAATGAAGGTAGAAATCACTCATTTTACTCCTAATTTTTTAGTTGACTTGTTAATGACGAATTTATGGTAATAAATTAGATTAGTAAGCTTAAAACTTATTGATATATTCAATATCATTTAAATAAGATTTTATAAAAAAACAAAACATAATTCTAAATTTATTAGGCATAAAATGTGTTGCATTTTCTACCTTCATTTTAAATTTGTTTGTTGACAAGCATTCTCAATCGAGTTTGGCTTAAGTATAGGTACTAAATCGCAGTTTTGATTGTCATCGATTAGTCTTAAATTATAGAACAATTATTTAGGCTTTGTTATGTTTAGGTCAGACTTGTGAAAAAAAAAACCACCAGAAGAGCAGGCAATAGCAAGAGTAAGCCCAACGCGAAAAAGGAAAACGAAACTTGCAAAGTTTACAATGATTCAGCCGCAACACGGATCGAAAGTGACTAAATGCAAATAGGGCTCTTAGTCAAACAACTTCTACTTGTTCCAGTCAACAATGAACGGTGCACAGTTTAAGAGGGCTACCCAAGCACTTCCACGTAACGTGAATAAAGTTTCTTTGAAAGTAAGCAACTTGTGAATGTTTTAGTCAACAATATACACTGTTTAAAAGATCTAAAGACTTCGACGTAATAGGAAGAAATGAAAATAACTAACTTGGTTATGTTTAAGTCAACAACAAAGCGGTAAGAACAGTTTTGAGAATTGTCATCTAAGATTTTATTACATAGAGAGCTTCACCATTTCAGAAGGTGAATATTAAAAAACATTTGGCAATAGATTAGCAATGAAAAATCAACTAACTACATCAAATTGTCAAATTCCCAATAATGTGGTCAAAGACTTCGAAAGCTGTGGAAATTACTTAGAATGTAAGACAAATATAAAAGACAGTCTATTCGAAGCGAAATAAAAATCTGGGAAAAGAAATCTATTTTGTTCTGTGACCCGAAATTGCAGATTTTGACAATTGTTCTAAAACTACAAGTAATATTGTAAAATTGAAAAAATTAGAAAACCTACAAAAATTCCGAAGTACAACATGTGGTACAAAGCTTAAGATTTTGGCGTAAGAAAAAAATGTAGATGATTTAATGTTTTATTAATAATAGTCTTTTCTGACGCATCTTCCATCAGATGTGGAAAGACCTTTAGAGGAAAATGTCGGAATATTGTAGCCATCCTAGCGTACAAAGTCTTTAATCAGAAGCGATAGTGTATGCAAGTCCCGTAATAAAACGTGAATGACTTTAGCGAGCAGACGATGCAAGCCACTAAAATAGATTAGCGACGTGGTTGCAATAGCTAACTGAGCGAACGACAGACGGACACTATCTGTTTATTTATTTACTAGCTTTCGCATTCGATTTCGTTTACGTGGAATTCATTAAACGGGTTTCTAAGCTTAAGAGTCTGGTAAAGCTCTTTGTGTCATTTTATTCAGAATCAAAAGAGAATTCGCTTATTTTTTCTCATCTCCATATCTCTATAGCATCCCCATCAATAAGCCAAGTTGAGAGAAGTTTAAGCAGGTAAAATCATGAATAAAAAAAATAACGTGTATTTTCTTTAATAGCATCATCGCATTAAGTATAACAAGTTAGGAATTATTTTCGTAGTAAAGCAGTTTGTGGGTTCTAGGTTATGTCTTTAAAGTAGAAACTTGCTCAACTTCAGATTTTTAAGTAAATAAAGCAAATGACACGTGTGCTTAGTGCGTGGAGTCGGTTCTATTTATTGTTAAAATATTTTTTTTCTTATTTTTTCGGTTTTCCCACGTAAAGTACTCGTACTATCTGCATAGTATCTTATAGTACAGTAAATAAATAATATATGATCCTGACGTCTCCTAATTTAAGAGTTCCTCAATTTCCGACATCAGATCAGATCTAAACTTGTGCATAGTTTAAAAACCGGACAACTCTTAAAATGCTTGCAATTGTTACGATATGCACTTTAATAAAAAAATATATAATGCGAGTATTGGTTAAGGAAACTAGATAGACACTCTATTCAAATGAAATAGCGTACTTCACAGCTTCTTACTATGTTGGAGCTTAAAGCCCAAAGGTATTTTAATTGCACGAAGTATGCGTTCATTACGCCACAGCGCACACCCTTGAACCGTGAGCGTTTACTTTACCAATGTCAATTGACCTATGGCGGTGTTTGTTTTATTGGCATACCAGAGATTAATAGCAATATGTGGTTTTAACGATCATAATATAGTAACCAGTAAATAAGCCCTTTTCAACCGACTTGAAAAGGAGGCCATATTGTAACGAATTAAGATCGTTAGAATATGGTAAGAATTGTCCCGATTATTCGAAAACAGTAACTTCAAATGTTAGTTTAAATAAAGGAAATTGACGAATGAAATGTTGGAATGGGAAGGTTTAGGCGAATGTTCCTTGACCAAAATCAGGAAATCGATGAACTTGTATGAAAAGATAATGAGAGTGGAAGAAGCTAAGGAAGTATGCAAGGACCGTGGCAAATGGAAGGATATTGTCTACGCCTATGGGAATGAAATGATGTTATCTATGTAAATATAATCTATGTAAAGTATATAAATACTAGAATGTAGTCAAAGTTAAATTTAGACCGAACTCAATGCTAACTATTAGAATATAATAATTGCATGTAAACATTTGTGCTGCCAACTAATGCATTTCGAGAATATGACTCATGCGCTATGATAAATGTCAACTTCTCGAATTAGGAGATAAGGGAACTTGTGATATCAATAACTGCATGTTATGTTATTAATATTAATGTCTATTCAATCCTTACTAATATTGTATTGATGGATGGTTGTTTGTTACTTTTTCACGCAAAAACGAATTAATAGATTTTGATGAAACTTTATATTAATATAGCTTTGTCGGGATAGTATCATGACAGCCTGTTCGGCAGTGGCGGGGAGGACCGATCGATGCCGATATAAAGCAGCGGTCTGGAGAGTCGAGGCTCCCAGGACACACATACACAATCTACACAGCGTCTTCGCCGGCGAAGACGAGGTCCCCGCTTCCTAACGTCACCCGGACGTGCCACTCACGCACGTCCATCAAGGGGGCGCTTTGGTCTGATTTCATCCCTCTAAGCCGAGGCCCGAGTCTCACAGGAGACGCCCTTAGAGAGTCGTTACGCCCTCCTCTCTTTCGCCTTCGGGCAATCGCCTTCCCTTATGTAGCCTACGGCAACTACACAATCAGAAAAAAAAGAGTCGAGGCTGATTCTCTGCCGCCATCCGACAAGCTTACATTATTATTGATAGCTCAATTATTCCTACATCATTGTGATTATGCCTTAGTTAATTTGTCGGATTATTGATGAAATGTAATAAACAAACATCCCTAAATTTGGCTGGGCAGGGAGAATAACTTGAACAGAGGAGGTTAGTGTCGACGCGCGACACTAAGAGTACCCTTAAACCTACACCCGTGTCACAAGTCTCGGGCTCTGTTCGGAGTTTTTCTCTCAGCCACGCGATGGACCCGGCACCCGCACGGTGAATCCTTAAAATGCTAAGATATTAGTCTCTCTCAATTTGAATATGATTCTAGTTTTTGTACCTGCCGTTCCCACGAGCACGAGAACTACGCGGGTGAAATCACCGGCTTCCTCTAGTACTAATAATTTTTTTCGGAGTTTCAATTTTGGAGGAATTTGCTGTTACACTAGGGCCTCTAAAAACAGAAAATTTGGGATATGGCATCCCAATTTTTCATTTTTGTTTTTATAAACAAACGAAATGAACTCTTAATAAGTTAAAAATATTACAGATATCGTGAAAGAAAAAGAATACTGAAATATTTATAAGCCAGTTTGGCGAATAAATTAAGTAGTTTGAGAAATTAATGTGTTTAAATTGGTTCATCTATTTTAGTTTCTTCCGGTGGTAAGTCAATGTTCGTCTCGTAAGGACTTGGAAACTTTGATTGATATCAAAATGAGGGCAGCTCATTTTGATACAATTTCCCCTTTGTTATGTTGCTGTTTTTTTCACAGAATTCGTCTCGTAAGGACTTGGAAGCTTTGATTGATATCAAAATGAGAGCAGCTCATTTTGATACAATTTCCGCTTTGTTGTGTTGCTGTTTTTTTCACAGAATTTGTTTAATTTCAAGATATGAAGCTTGCGCTATTATCCTTAATAATATTATAAAGAAAAAGTTTGTGAGTGTTTGATTGTGTATGTTTGTTACATCTTGGCGACTAAACGGCTGGAGTAATTTTAATAAAATTTGGTATGGAGCTAGCTGAAACTCTGGATTAACACATAAGCCATATCTTATCCCGAAATTCCCACGGGAAAGACAACTCGAGCCTCCTCTAGTATATAACATATGGCAAACTAAGTTAGCACCACGTCCTGATGTTCCAGTAATGTTCCAATAGGATCCAGAGATATGGTAATTTATTTACGGACATTTGATGGTAGGTGAATGAACGGTAGGATTATAGAAGAAGAAAAAGAAGAAGATTAAGAAGAAGCGATAATGAAGTCAAAAAGTGGTCATAAGAGTTCCTAGACTAAATAAGATAAGCTCATGGTGTTTAGGCTGTCAATGGGTACCTTAGCAAAACTGCTACAGGTCAACAATATCTAGGACCTGAAGTTGGGGACAATAGATTCATTAAAACTCTGGAATTAAACAATATGAACCTGTCGTGTTTCAATTCCTTTAAAAACTTTTGGTATCTCTATCTAGACAATTCTAGTCACAACAAACCCTATCAAACCTTCAACCAGGATTTAGGGAGAAAGAATATATGCCTAGAAAAAAGCAGAATGCTAGGCAGAATCCTGAGGGAGATATGTGGACTAGAATTGGCTTCTAGAATCTTTTTTTTTTTATCGACTACAAGTTGGCCCTTGATTGCTATCACACCTGATGTTAAGTGATGATGCAGTCTAAGATGGAAGCGGGCTAACTTGTTAGGAGTAGGACGAAAATCCACACCCCTTTCGGTTTCTACACGACATCGTACCGGAACGCTAAATCGCTTGGCGGTACGTCTTTGTCGGTAGGGTGATAACTAGCCACGGCGAAAGCCACCAACCAGATCAAGACAAATTAAGAAAAATCTCAATCTGCCCCGCCGGGAATTGAACCCAGGACCTCCATCTTATAAATACTATAATATATATAAATACTATACTATAATATATATACTAATACATACCACTGCGCCACGGAGGTCGTCAAAAAATCTTCAAGGTGTCAACCCTTTTTGTTTATGTTAGTATATACAGAACAGCAGTTTAGTAGTATATTTTTAAACAGGTAATTTTTCAAAACATAGACCCTATTTATAATATTTACTTCGTAACAAATACAATATTACCTATAATTGGATCCACGTCCCACGTGTCATTAGAACTCTGGCTAATGGTGCGTAAGTAGTAGCTCTATAGGAAGTTAAGCTGCAATAACTTAAGTAATAAGTATTTATAGGCAATATTTGCATCCCGGTACTTTTTAGGGTTCCATACTTCGAAAGGAAAAAACAGAATCCTTATATCACAATAAAATCAAAAATTTCTACAGGTTTGCCCTCGGTGCTCGAGTCCAGCTCGCAATTGGCAGGTTTTTGTTATATTGCATTTATTGTGAAATAGTGGTGCAAGTCTTAAAATTATTTCAGTATAATATTACTTTTATTATCACCGAAAATACATCTTCCTAATCATTTATGAAGTAGATATCATTACTTTGAATATTCTCGCTCAATCGTATTTAATCGTTCCTCATCCTGTAATTGTTGCTGGGAATTCTGATATGTTTTTTTTTTGACGTGACAACGTCTTATAATTTGATAGAGCCGGCTGCACGCACGAAAAAACATGACTCATGCGGCGTTACCTCGCTTTGAGGCGTTCCATCTAAGGCTTGAAGTGCAAGCGAGAGCGCGGAACGAGCGACAGAGTAACACAATCTTTGCGTTCCTCGACATCCGTCTATTAAATATAATTATTAAATATATTAATTTTAAATTAAAAATTAATATATTTATTATAAATTTAAAATATAAATTTGTAAAATCAAAATCAATTATTTTATTAATTTAAATTAATATTTATAAAAATATACTTAAATTAAAAATTTTAATAACCAATTAAATGCTACCATTCTCATATGTTTTCAGAGCTATATTATTATAAAGTTTCATCAAAATCCATTCAGTGGTTTTTGTGTGAAAGAGTAACAAACATCCATCTATCCATCCATACATACATACATACATACATACATACAAACCATGCAAGAGTACTCATTCAAGTTCTGACCTGACAGAATAAAGATACGGACCTGGCCCCTAAGATACGGGCTTACCTAGTTTAGGGACCAGGAATCTCCCCGGAGAAATTTTTACGATTATTTTGAATCGTCAATATATAATTTTTAGATTATGTAAAAGCAGTAGTGCTAATTATTTAAGGTCGGAAACTTAAAATTAATAAAGAAATATATTTTTATTCTTAAAAAAGGTAACGAGTTGTTCTGGTGTTAAGTTTCTTAGTTCAAAAAAAATATTTACTAGGAAAGAATTAAGTTTACCAAATCATTTCATACTAATTAAATGAAATAGAAATTTCAACAAACCGAAAGCACACCAACTTATTGAAAAAAGCTGATATTTTTACGGCCGAATTTTCGGTTGAAAATTAGGTTATTTTTTCGATATTCATTCAAAATAAGGTGAAAAAATAAATATTTCAAATCAAATAAATTATAGCGTATTTGGAACATAAAAAGTAAGTTTTCACCAAATATCGTAAAAATAAAATTTTATTTGGAAAAGATAAAAATAAAGAACAAAAAAGTGGGTTTTTTTGATTTATCACATAAGTTTTGAGGTTATGTAATAAAATGTAAATATAAAAGTTTTAGATCTTTTTATTACCCACAACTTTGCCATATAACTCTTTTCAATAGGACCTTTAGTTTTTCGGGTAATCAAGAAAATCCGTATTTTACCCCTAAAACCCCTTCCCGACCTCAGATCGCCCGTAATTTATTTATCGTTTCATTTTTAAAAAATTTTCCTCCTTTTGCAATGGGTTTCATCCTACTGCGATTTTTTTGTACTTTTTATTATTTTTAAAGCTATCTGCACTGGACTAATTATCGTTATAGTTAGGTATTTCCTGCATATTTTTTCTACCATTTATTTATTTCCAATTTTTTTTTAATAATTTTTAACAATGCTTATAAAAGTTGTACAACGCCTGCTGTGGGGCTTGAGGGCCAAAGCAACCGGTGGTCAGAGCCCCACAGTGAACCTCCTTACAATACGCGCCGTCTCGAGAATTACCGCGTTCTGTATCCGATCCTTGATCCAACAGTAAAGCGAAAGTTTCTTAAGAATTTGAAGCTTCACTTGCATATTATCATTATTTTTCACCTTGTGTGAAGGCGAAGAAGAACATGTTCTTCTTCGAAGTTAGAATTTGCCTTCGCAACGGACACTTCAAGCAAGTGAGCTTTACTTTGCAAAAGAGCTTTATCTATCAACTTGAAATGTCTTGAGCTAATTTAAACCAACAATAAAAATCACTTTACTTACATCATCAGGCCAATCACTATCATAGTCCCCATCAGGTAACCTCTCGCTTCTATCATCATCTTTCATCTGCTGTATCTCATGAACGAGACCCCTCAGCTGGTCGTCACTCATGGACCCCCAAACCTGCATCGCGGACAACAACTCGTCATCATCATCACTTAAATCGCGATTCCGATCGGGCGTCAACGAATTCAGTCGATCGAGTTTAGCATACAACTTGCTATTGTGCTTCTTTGGCGGGCCAATTGTGAATTTTTCTACCTTTTCGTACAATCTGTCGAGCCTGTCGGCGAAGGTTGGGGGGTCCGTCACGTACGCGGAGCGGATTTGCGCTAGCAGCGCGACTAACAGAAAGGGACGCAGCATAGCTCGGCCGCGGTTCACAAATGACTGGCGATCCGCCGGCTCGGGACCACATGGCGCGCGGCAGGGTAAACCCGCCAACTGTGGGTCAGA
Organism: Mycalesis mineus; assembly: GCA_034621355.1. Lineage (NCBI taxonomy): Eukaryota > Metazoa > Arthropoda > Insecta > Lepidoptera > Nymphalidae > Mycalesis > Mycalesis mineus. Next base: position 1,138,244 of record CM067889.1, on the reverse strand, counting down.
GGTTGGGCGATTGTTTGATAATAATAACGTCATAAACTTGGAAATAAATCAATGTTTAATGTTTTTAATTAACTTGTTGTAACTTGAATGTAATCAACTGCTTATTAGCGGTTAACCTATTTAGAAACAGCGGCATTCTGTAATGATGCTTCTGTAATTCCACAGTGTGGAATTACAGAATGTATGTTTGTGTGTGATATTCTCTCTCTATTTATAGTATTGTGTTAGATACAGAAAGATAGAGATGAATTTTTGAAACTCAAATTGTCTGTTTAAAAAATATTTGAAGACTACATTCGCTTTAAATTTTATTGTCTTAATTCATTAAGCTCCAACAATATTGGGGTTTTCTTTTTAATAAAAAATCCCACTAGTAAGTACCATAGTGTAGGTGTCGGTGATAAATGAAAATTGAGAAGATTAATAAATGAGATTATATTCAAAATCATTAGTTTAGAAGCAGTTTTGAAACGTCAAGTTACGACTACTTGTAGATACTCTAACACTGGCCATTATTATTCTGGAATAATATATGTATAAACTTTTATAATACAATACAAAAATAAAATGAAATATAAGCTACTTTTTTCCCAGAAATCTTATGAATTCCCGTGGATTAGCGAAAATGTATGCAGATGAATTAGTATTGAAGAGCATCAGCTAATTACGAAGAAAGAGTAAAATATAATCAAACTATTTATTTTAACGGTTTAAATGTATTTATTACCTTCAAACTTACCAGATAACTTCAATTTCTTATATTATTTGTCTACATGAAACCACTAAAATATAACGATATTCTCTATTAAATTATATTTATACCTCCCTCTTGAAAAACTATGTATGTTCCCACATTAAACTGCGTTCCATTATTAAAGATATTCAAGAGTAAGAGAACGTGAAGCGACTATGCAAAGATGTTCAAAAACTAAATATGTTTTCGTTTCTGTTGTAAACTGGGGCCAGTATTAATGCAGTTTACCCTGCTCCGACTTCCGATGTGTAGTTATAACGAGATATAAATAAGAACTCGTCTCGCGCCCATGCCCCATTCATACCTTGTCTGGATTTGGGCTCGGGAGCGATGCACGACTCGCTTGATTGTCTATTTACATGTATTAACTGCAAACTTAACGGATCAATTTAATACATTCGTTAACTGGGGAGCTTTAATACGCATAGTACCTTTGAGATATAACAAAACAATGAATGGAAGAATTGCTCTTCTTTATTTCCACAACAAAAAAGCCGGTGATGGCATATATCTACAACAGAGAGCTTAGAATAGATATATAATATAGCTCGTCATTTTCTTTAATTACAGGGCCAGGCCTGTCTCCTAATAGGAAAAGGGATATGGAGTATAGACTCACCACGCTGCTCCAATGGGGACTGGCGGGCTTAGGGTGATAATGTTTGAGTTATTAGTGCTAGCCGTCGGGCTCGGTCGCTATCATCAACATCTGATAATGATATCAGATGTGGATGATAGTGACCGAGACCGAAGGCTTAACGTGCTGTTTTTAACTTCTCATTAACTTTCCGAATTCAGTGTACTAAAAATTTAATAGAAAAATGACTTTCAGAACTATTCCGTGACCCAACCCAGGAATCGAACCCAGGACCTCGGGATAGAAGCCACATAGGCTAACCACTAGACCAACGAGGCAGGCTAATTACATGATTATTTAAAGTAAATTAATTAAAATAATTAATCGATGTACTATTAATAACAAAACAATTATAACGGGATCCATCATCATCATCATTTTTATTAAAATCTATCTGTCATCTGTCATCATTGACATTAAGTAAAGGACATCCACCACAGGGCATCGGCCGTCTCTAGGAACTTCCAATTACCACACCTTACCTTATCACCTTAGCTGCTTGTATCCAGGACTCCCTATGACTCATTTGACTGAGCCAGTACATCTTCTTATCATGAACCAATAGTAAAACTCAGTTTTGGTCAAAGTGATGAGCTTTCACTGCAAGGTCAGTATTCCAAGCGCGGGACCCCGACATCTATTGCCTCCTCAAATTGTGTTAAAATTTTTAAAAATTGCGGCAGTTATATCAAATTTAACTGTTCAAAGGCTCTAAAACTCTCTTAAAACGCTGCTTCTCTGTTTGTTAAATTAACTTATTTGTAAACAAGTAAACCAATTTAAAGCATTAGACAAAAAATGTATTAAAAGGATCCCTGTTACTTTTCCATACGGTTATAAAAAACAAAGTAATTTAGAAACTGATGCGTTGCGTCTAGTAGGATGCATTACAGTAGGGTGTCCTACATTTTCATACACTTGAAATGGGGTACTGAGATGACTAAAAATGTTTCATTGTTTTATTGTTATAAGCCGTTCTATCCTACTATCGATCTTTACTAATATCATAAAAAATTTTAACAAAAAATAGAACCAATTCAAAACGCACTAAAAAGTAAAAAATAACTGTGTCATTTAGTTGCTTTAATTTACTTAAGTATATCTATGAAGTCGGTGCCAGCCAAGTTTAAGGAACATTTATTTTACGTAGTAAAGCAGTTTGTAGGTTCTAGGTAACATCCTTAAAGTAGAAACCTAGGCTGGCACCGACTCCTAGATATGCTTAAGTAAATTAAAGCAACTAAATGACACAGCTATTTTTTACTTTTTAGTGCGTTTTGAGTTGGTTCTATTTTTCGTTAAAAATTTTATTTCTTACTTTTTAGTGATTTATTGTCACGTAACGTACTCGTACTATACTGTCATAGTATATTGTACGGCACTAGTAGCCAAAAAGCTACCGATACCGTGACAAAAACCGAAATCGCTGTAAGCGTGCCTCCAAAATTTGAAGAGTTCCTTCAATTTCCCCAGGATATCATCATCAGATCCTAACATGATGACAATGGGACCACCTTGAAAGTATGCCTTTTCTAATAAAAAAAGAATTATCAAAATCGGACAACTAAATAAAAAGTTATGCGTGGTCATATATAAAAAAAAATATATACGTGTCGAATTGAGAACCTCCTCCGTTTTTTCCGTCGGTTAAAAAGCAAAAGTTTGTATGTATGGATGGATGGACTTTTGTTACTCTTTAACGCAAAAACTATTGAATGGATTTTGATGAAAGTTCAAGTTAATATAGTTTACATATCAGAATAACACGTAGGCCACATTTTATTCAGAAATTCCCACGTGAACGAGAACTACGCGGGTAAAACCACGAGAACTACGCGACTGTACTCTGGTATTTATAAATGCGAAAATTACGTTTTAAATTTTCAAAAGATCATTATAAAATTTTGATACATAGAAGTATACTATTTTCCAAAAATTAAGTGCTGTTTTAGCAGGCTTTAAATTTGTATCTGCGGCATTTGTTAAATTACATAAAAAATATTATACACGTTGTATCTATTATTTATGCCTATATTGCAAGTTCGGCATTACCAGACATATTTCATTAAATTGTGTTCTCACGTTCATCGCTTTATTTCTCGTTTATCGCTTCATAGATACTACACAAGTTGAAAATAATAATTTAAGTTGCGGTAACTTCTTTATTTTACAAAAACCTTATTCTTTGGTTAGCGACAAGAGATGCGTCAGGACTTAGGAGCGCAGTTGCATTACAGCGGACGCGTGGAATTTTTGTGATAATATATTTTAAATTGGTTTTACATTACATTTTGTTTATTAATTGTTACAAAAACATCGTAGCTTGGTCACCTGAGTGACAAGAGATGCGTTAGGAGCGCGGTTGCGTTACTGTGAGCGCGTGGGGTCCGCTCGCCGGCCTTTGAACGTGACACAAAAACTGTTCCTCGTACGGACCATTACATGTGCGTTTACCTTACACTTAATGACATGCGTTATACTACACTAGCTGCTGACCGCCGCTTCGCTTTTGTTTAATTAGGTACTGTGCCTAAATGGGTAATTTTTCTTTTTGTATTGCAATGAGGCTGGCCACAGGCGGCTCAGGTTGTTGTTGTGCTTGGAAGTCCCTTAAAAGGCCTAACTCAAGCAGTGGACGTCTATCGGCGGCTAATCATGATGATTTTGATGATGAGGTCGAAGTGGGCTGACAAGCATGGGGCCACCTGATGTTAAGAGCCAGTGCATATACGTTGGCATGTTAGCATAATATCCATAGACTTAGTAACGGGACCACAGCGGCGTCACCGGGCGTTTGGACGAGCGCAGATGCATTGCCAGAATATGTCCGAAGCGCAAGAGGGCAGGACGACTGTCTGGGTGTGTCCTCTGAGATTTGGATCTCGGTTTAGAGGGGCGTTCCGAAGCGTTGTTTTGGCGTGAGTGAATCCTGACCGTGGGTGAGAACCACGTCCACGAGATGTTAAAGCATTATAAACTATATCAAGAACCTCTTGTTCGTCTAGCCACTCCTTAACCATCCGAACAAATTAACAAAATCCTGTTATGTTACTGGAGTTTAAATGGGTAACAATAGGCAGCCTTATCGCTATCAGGCGAGCTCTATGAAGGGAGTTGCCTGACTAGAGTTCGCCTAATTAAATTTTAGGTTTAAAATGCCCTGTATAATGATTACTCTCAAGTTGGAAGATTGGTGGGCGATGATGGGCGAAATTCTTTCGAAACGACGTTATTCTGTTTGAAGTATTTTCGATAAGAAATTAAACAATGGACCGGTCAATTCATAATGTGTCCTAACGGGATCAACTTCGGCAAAAGTTGGTCATTTTTTTGCACCACTCGAATATAAAGGATAATGACATATTGACATTATTATGGAAATAATTGACATAAGAGCTTTCATTCACCGTTATTTAAAGAGTGACCGCGGGCCAAACGTCCAATATTTTTGTCAAAAATGTAATCATAAGTTAAAATAACATAACAAATCTAATTGACGGAATCGATTTTTCGCATATTAAAGTTTTGAGGTTTTTTATGCCTTACTAGTCAGCCCTTGACTGCAATTACACCTGATGGTAAGTGATGAAGCAATCTAAGATCTTCCATCTCAGATTGCTTTATCACTTGCCTTGTTAGGAGTAGGATAATATCCACACCTCTCTTGTTTCTATACGACATCGTACCGAAACCCTAAATCGCTTGGCGGTACGTCTTTGCCGGTTGGGTGGTATCTAACTAGCCACGACTTAAGCCTCCTACCAGCCAGAACAGGACCAATTAATAGAATCTCAATCGGCCTGGCCTGAAATCGAACCAAGAACATCCGTCTTATAAATCCACAACGTATATTATGCCTCGGAGGCCTTCAAACATAACAATTGAAAGATTTTTTCAAAAGAAACTTTAAAATTATTCTTTAAAAAAAACATCTTCGAAAATCAAACGGACAGACAGTTAGAGATTAAGACAGATCCCATTATTACTTTGTGAGGTTTTAAAAGTTAAGGAAATATAAGTATCTCATTCAGTTTGTACACGATTCTTGCGCTCACAATAATTGATGACTTAAGCGTTTACTTAGGGTTTGGCCACACCACTGCGGCGGCGCGCTGATAACATTAACAGTCGAAACAAAAGCTGAGTATAATCAGCTCAATCTATCTATCAATCTAATAATTTTAAGCAAGCAATTTTTTTTAACTGACGAAAAAAAACGGAGGAGGTTCTCAATTTGACAGGTATATTTTTTTTATTTTTTTTTTAAGTATGACCACGCATAACTTTTTACAGAGTTGTCCGATTTTGATAATTTTTTTTATTAGAAAGGGTACACTTCCAAGGTGGTCCCATTGTCATCATGTTAGGATCTGATGATGATATCCTGGGGAAATTGAAGGAACTCTTCAAATTTTGGAGGCCAGCTTACAGCGATTTCGGTTTTTGTCTCGGTATCGGTAGCTTTTTGGCTACTAGTGGCATATAATATACTATGACAGTATAGTAAGAGTACGATACGTGGCGATAAATCACTAAAAAGTAAGAAATAAAATTTTTTAAATAAAAAATTTTTAACAAAAAATAGAACCGACTCAAAACGCACTAAAAAGTAAATAATAATTGTGTCATTTACTTGGTTTAATTTACTTAAGCATATCTATGAAGTCGGTGCCAGCCAAGTTTAAGGAACATTTATTTTACGTAGTAAAGAAGTTTGTGGGTTCTAGGTAACGTCCTTAAAGTAGAAACCTTGGCTGGCACCGACTCCTACATATGCTTAAGTAAATGAAACCAAGTAAATGACACAATGATTTTTTACTTTTTAGTGCGTTTTGAGTCATGGATCAAGGATGTTTGTAATGACTCTACCGATGTACCTAGTTTGTTTTGGCTCGGACGGCAGAAGATGATGAATTTCCCGCGACGTCTTTTGCGTTCTGTCGGTAAAATGTTGCCGTACCATAGCCCAGTGACATATCAACGAAGTATTTGCAGAGCCGATCGATTTCTCCGCACACATCAGCTCTCTTTGTACCAACTCGCTCAGGCGTGCAATCGTATGAGGCATTCTGATTTCTGTTTGCTATCTGTGTCACAGATTTGAATCCTATTTGTTTGTCATGAATATTTGTCTGTGGACGTCGTCAGGATTCTTTTTATGTAGGTAGGTAGCTGGCTGTTTGTTCGTTATTGATTTAATTGTATGCTCTAGGTCTAGACTCAAAAGGAGCTTGCTGTGATAGTCTTCATTTTTATTACATAACGTTAACTTACTTATACCTTTACTGCCTTTTCCCAACGGGAAAGAATCAAGCAAAAAAAAAATTAGATAATGTTAACCACATTTGGGTATTATAATTTTTGAAAATAGACGTGATATCAAAACATGTGGAGCCAGCGGTATTCGAACTCACATTTCTTTGGCTATCGCGGCCACAACCATAGATCTTGTACCGCCAGTTCCGAATTCCTTGTACCGCCAGTTCCGAATTCCTTGTACCGCCAGTTCATGATATGTTTGATTTTTATAACAAGTGAAAATTCTGTGATGACCTGTTGATAATTTAAAAGTAGGATTATACCCAGAGAATTAATTTCTATGAAACAATTTAATTTAATTATTACAACTCTACTGTCATAAAAGTTTGATTATGAAATTAATAAACTGTAATGAAAATAAAAATCAATCTTCATATTAAAGAATTAATAGTTTAATAAATTAACATTTTTACTTTTACAGTAGCTAAGCAATCCTGATTTTTAAGTACTTAAGTTTAAAATCTAAGTTCAAGCCTGTATTGCATTAAAAATAAGTTTAAGTAACGCTGTCTACGCACGTTTTATGGAACTCGTAAAAACCCAATTTAGTTTTGTTGCCGTCTCCTTGACTATTTTATGCAATACCGCTCTAAAATAACAGTGCGTCCCATTGTTTTAATTATTCATTCGGGTCGTAAATAGTTGTACAACGTATGCAAACCTGACCCGATTGCGTACGAGAGATTACGCGCCGTTGATAAGATACGACATGCAAATATCCCACTTCTGATTAATGTAACAGTGATTGTTACTTCACTCTTTATAGCTTTAATGCCCCCATGATTAATTCAAAGACGAAAGATTTACAATTGCCTAATATTTTCGTAAGTAATTCTAGCACAAGCGTTCACTTAATTGGAATGAAAATGGAAATCATCATCGTCATCCATCATCTCATCAATATAGAAATAAGTGTCCGAAAAATGTATTATTAAAACATTTACATGTATTAAACCTCACAGTTCCAACGCAATTCACAAACAAGAAATGACGTTTAGCAGCACCTATTTGTTTTATACTTTAATTGGGTTGCCGAGAATTAAAGGAAAAGCAAAAATATACATGTGTTTTACCAAGCATGTCCTGCGGGTGTCAGACTTGGGGTTGGACTAACAAAAATATCCAATCTTTAGAAGTAAGTCAGCACAGAATGGAAAGAAGTATACTTAATCTTAAATTAAAAGACAAAGTTCCACTAGCAAAAATATGAAAACAAACTAAGATTACACATATTAAATACCGAGTTAAGAAATTAAAATTTTTAACAAAAAATAGAACCGACTCAAAACGCACTAAAAAGTAAAAAATAACTGTGTCATTTCGTTGCTTTAATTTACTTAAGCATATCTATGAAGTCGGTGCCAGCCAAGTTTAAGGAACATTTATTTTACGTAGTAAAGCAGTTTGTGGGTTCTAGGTAAGGTCCTTGAAAGTAGAAACCTTGGCTGGCACCGACTCCTAGATATGCTTAAGTAAATTAAAGCAACTAAATGACACAGTTATTTTTTACTTTTTAGTGCGTTTTGAGTCGGTTCTATTTTTTGTTAAAAATTTTTATTTCTTACTTTTTAGTGATTTATCGCCACGTACCGTACTCGTACTATACTGTCATAGTATATTATATGGCACTAGTAGCCAAAAAGCTACCGATACCGAGTCAAAAACCGAAATCGCTGTAAGCGTGCCTCCAAAATTTGAAGAGTTCCTTCAATTTCCCCGGGATATCATCAGCAGATCCTAACATGAGGACAATGGGACCACCTTGGATGTATGCCCTTTCTAATAAAAAAAGAATTATCAAAATCGGACAACACTGTAAAAAGTTATGCGTGGTCATACATAAAAAAAAAAAAAAAATATACGTGTCGAATTGAGAACCTCCTCCGTTTTTTTTCGTCGGTTAAAAATGGAAATGGACTGGACACTTAATTAGATGTAAAACAGAAAGTGGCGTAAGGAAGTGACGGTTTGGTGTCCAAGATACATGAAGCGACATAAAGGAAGGCAATATCGTAGATGGGAAGACAATGTCATAAAGGTTGCAGGTGCAACTTGGAAGAGGAAAGCACTAGACCGAACATTATGGAGAAGACTTGGGGAGGCCTATGCTGAAAAGCAAAACAATCGTACCGGTGTCTGAAAAGAATATTCTACTTACAAATTTTACGAATAATTTTCTTTTCTTTTCAACTAACAGTTTTTTTTGTTTAAAGTAGAAATAAGATAAAATGTAAATTAGTTTTAAGATTGTTAATAAAGGCTATTATTATTATTATATTTGTTTTATACTAGGTTTCCTTGGTAATTATGGAACACATATTCTGTTACTACATTTAAGACTGGCGGCATATTGTAAGAGATTTTCTGTAAGGAAAATTCTGAGGCAGGTCGACACCACGCCGCACACAAATTAGAAACTTCCAGAAAGTGTATATGTAATAAGTTACCAAAGCAGATCAGACAGGACAATAACCTTATAAAATTTAAAAATGCTCTATATAAACTTCTTAGACTGCCCGACTGCGTCAGAAGGAGGCTAATGTTTTTCGAGCGTGTGTATGTATGTATGTATGCCCATTTCTTCGGCACGCGCTACAGCCTAAATGGCTGAACGGATTTTGACATGTAAGGTGTCGTTGAATTTGGCTAAATTGTGGAAGTGACGTAGGCTATATGAATTTTCAAAATGGCGGCTGTAAATGGGGGAAAAAAGGAGGGATATGCGCATTTTTTCTTTTATCTTAGCAATATGGGTATCAAATGAAAGGTTGTAAAAAGACCATTTCGAAAATATAAATATCATATCATGTTTATATTACTGTTTTAACAAGTAGTAAAAGTTTAAAAAGTATACCAAGTACACTTGGTACACAACGTTACTCATTTCTAATACCACAAATTAAAACTAAAAAGTCTCAAATAAAAATTATTATGCCTATGATTATTATGATTATGATTCCGGCGAGTCTGAATTAATTCGCGGCTGGCCGGGAGCATAGTTGGGCTTACATAAAGTAAGAAAAAAAACAAAATAAACGACGATCAGTTACTTTAATTAGCGTTATTGTTCTTAGCTCCAAAAAATCCGTAAAATTTCTGCCGTCCGATCATTTGCATCCGGCGCTCTTCAGAATTGGACGTCAGACACGTCAGAATTCTTATAGTAGCGGGGTCCACAATAAAATATATGAACAGAGTGCGTCCGGGCTAAGTGTGGACCAAAAATATTAGAAACGCACTCGTAGCTACTACTACGATTGGCTTCTTATATTATCTGATTAAATAATTCGAATTCGGCTAACGGCTTCAGCAGTAGCTACTATAAGTAGATCAGTATGTATGTGACAAACCTACGCTCGAATAACATACGCTTATGGCATTCCAGGCAGGTAAAAATAATTGATGAATTTACCAAAGATATGGTGCAGTATCGAGTAAGCAAGGTCATCTGACGCATTAAAGGCTTCGAGACCACCGTGAAATTGACAATGAAACTGCAAAAAGTCATAGTTCCTTGAACCTGTTTCTCGGAACTTGCCTCTTTTATTTTAAACATCGTCCACTCGATATCAAGTGTTTTATTGGCCAGTTAAATAGATACCATCGATAATGTAAAAAAAATTCTAGGAACTACGGCTCTTGGTTTCGTTTATGTGTATTGTATGTTCTTCTTTACTTCCAGAAGTACGTACTACTAGTAGTAAATCTCTTTGTGGTAGAACTCATAGGTAAAGTACTATCGCCGAGCTGATGGGGTAGATGATAAAAAATTTTCATTACTTTATTATAAACTAGAAAAAAGATAATGACCTTGGTACGGGGAAAATCTTTCTACAAGTGTTATAGGCAGTATAATTTTTTCTTTCTCGCAAAATTAAAATTTGTACTGAGCTACCGGCCCCCTCTAACTCATAATATTATTATTATCTTATTTAAAGTCTTATAACTTTATTTTTATTTGATCAATTCAATTAGTTTTTTCATAATTTTATTTCTTACTAAGCCAAGTTTTGAAAAAGCATTTAGGTAAAACACCAGTATTTTAATCTATCAAAATTACCCAATTTTTGCTGCAGCATGGTTTTAAACTATATTATGGTTGTCAATGTTATATGTCATTATGGCAGTTTATTGGACTATTATCTTATCCAGTTTTAGCAGTCTTTACTAATACGAGAGGAAAGGAGAATGGTGGTCATATTTAAAAAGAATTGTTTTTATTGTTATTTTTTAAGTTGTCTTTAGGTTGCTTGTTTCCTTTTCTCCTGGCATTGAGAACGGAGAACAGGCGGAGCCAGTAAACACAGGTGCTAGATAGACTTTTTCTATTTCTTAGTGCTGGGTTCACTGAAAATATATTATTTCTCGGACATAGCATTAAAGTAACTCAAGCCAAGCAAAGGGATAACGAATTTCGCAGTTTCCACCTCCAATAAACGATTTACGATAGGTATTGCGAAATGTGCGTTTTTCTGGTCAGGCTTTACATAATATTTGTATTGGTTACAAGAAATCCTACTTTATTCGTCTCCTAATTAACGACCGAGTGGCACGATAGTATACGTGGTGGACACGGATAGACGGAGGTCCTAACAAGTTAGCCTGCATCATCACTTAACATTAGGTGTGATAGCAGACAAGAACCAACTTGTAGTTAATAAAAAAACATCAAGGAATGTTTGTGTGGTGAACATTGATGGTTTGTAGTGCCTCTGTTTGTACTATCTGGGTGTTTATCTTAATTTTGACGACCTCCGTGGCGCAGTGGTATGCGCGGTGGATTTGTAAGAGGGAGGTCCTGGATTCGATTCCCGGCGGGGTAGATTGAGATTTTTCTGAATTTGTCTTGGTCTGGCTGGTGGGAGGCTTTCGCCGTGGCTAGTTACCACCCTACCGACATAGACGTACCGCCAAGCGATTTAGCGTTCCGGTACGATGTCGTGTAGAAACCGAAAGGGGTGTGGATTTTATCCTACTCCTGACAAGTTAACCCGCTTCCATCTTAGACTGCATCATCACTTAACATCAGGTGTGATAGCAGTCAAGGGCTAACTTGTAGTCGATAAAAAAAATAATAATATATTATAAGCATATCATAGTACCCATAACACAAGCTGCCTACGCTTGCTTTGGGGCTATATAGTGAAGTGAATATTCTCCTATAATATTTATAAAGATTCTTTAAAGTTATCGATATTCAAATTATTTTAACCTAAGAATAACATTAAATTGAGGAGTAACGCAAGCCAAGCCTCAGTTCAGCGCGTCCTACATTAGCATTTCGCAGTTTCCGCATCCAATAAACGGTTTACGGCTTTACCGCGAAACGTGCTTTTAACACGCGCTCAATTTTCGCTTTAACTAAGTACATAACGTGCATATAATTTGTGTATAATAAACGATATTTACTAACAGTGGTTGCAGCGACTTCGTGAGGGAACTCGCAGTTAAAAGTAGTGCGCTATTTTCAGTGTATTCGCGAAAGTTTGTTGCTGAGTTCAATTGTAAACATTGATACAATGAGCATAATAATGGGGTGGCCATTTTCTGCCTGGTTACTTGCTACTCACAGTTATTTTTCGAAGAAGGAAAGATTAAGAAATTAAAATTATTTAATGTATTTCTGGGTTATTTATTTTTAAGCATCTCACCAAAACCTTATAAGTGTAAAAGCGTTTTTTTATTTTATTTTATTTTATTCCTCATTTTGCACTTTTTATATTTTTTAAAACCTGAGACTTAGTGGTTAGGACCTAACGCCAAAAAATTTAATGTTCCGGTACGATGCCATGTAAAAATCAGTCATTATGTATACCAGGTAAAATAGTGTCTGCTATTTATTTATCAATTTAGATGTGATAAGTGTGCGAACTGTGTGAACAGTGCCTAATGCACTTATTGAGACCCTGGTCTGAAGAGGGCCGCTCTAGAATGTGCTCTCCGACCTCGACAGTAGTTAGACGTGTGACGTGAATCCAATCTACTACTCGCGACACAATTGTAATGTGTCTATTGCATTCATTTGTTGAATTGACGGTAGGCCTGACTAGTGCTTGATGCGTACTAGCTATTCAATAGGAGAGTTAACCGAATCGTTAGGTAACACATACGGCTTTTTATTATTTACAAGTTAGCCCTTGCCTCCAATCACACTTGATGTTAAGTAATGATGCAATTTAAGATGGAAGCGGGCTAACTTAATTAAAATTAAAGCGCTGAATCGCTCGGCGCTGCGTCTTTGTCAGTAGGATGGTATTTAGCTATGGCCTAAACTTTCCACCAGCTGAACCTGAACCAATCTAGAAAAACTTCATCGGCCTAGTCAGGAATCGAACCCAGGACTTCCGGCTTATAACCCACTGCGCATACCAATAGAGGCCGTCAAACATAACACGGCCTTTACATTTAATGATTTTCCATGGGAGTACACACGTAACAGTAGAAGAGAGCTTTTGTGACAGAGATCGTTCAGGTAAGTAAATGTCGTTAGTCCAATTAGAGAGGGTCGACAAACAATACGCAGATTCTTTGACACCCCTTGCCCCGCCGTTACCATGCCCGCTGCAAGAGCCAGGAATAGCCAGGGACTAGGCACTGTTGTATTTGACTATCTCCCATAAAAAGAAGTTTCATATAGTGACCACGCAGGTCGCTGCCACTGGACAGGCGGGTTGGTCACCGAAGTTACTGGAAGTTTTACCTAATTTTAAATTCCTATTCAGAAAAGATTGTAAAGCTGCAAACTGATACCTTCAACCAAATAATTTAAGTTAACGTTAACGGCGTTGTCACGTTGGTAGCCTTGCGGAAGATTGATTAAAATCAAATTTTTTATAAAAAAATTCCGTAACGAAAACACCTACGCCTTATCGCTAGGCCACGGTCCCGATGACGTCGGTAGGTAAACATAAGTTGATAAAAAATGCTATGCAATAGCTTTACCGTGGCAGTCTCCGAGTGCCACACGTCTTTTTAATAAAAAGAAATGGTTCTTTTATTCAAACGACGAGCCTTGCCATTCGGCATCCTGAAAGAAATGCCTACAATTTGACCAGCAGCGTGGTTAAAGCCATAATACAGCGACGCTGCTTGCTGGAGGAGGCAAAGATAATAATGGCGGCAAGGCAAAATATAGATTAATGTGCTCTATGCTTGACGGTACGAATGTCACAAAGAGTCCGTTGAATATATAAATAGAAACCATAAATTATTTGTCTGTGCTACGACACAAAAGTGAAATATCTTCGAATGATTTCAAATAGAGATTCCCAAACTTTAATTTCTTCGTAGCTTTAATTTTAAGTTTCCGACTTTAATTATCACCATTACTTTTCATAATCTAAAAATTGACGATTCAAAATAATCATAAAGATTTAATTGAATAAAGATATTTTGAGTTTGAGTTTGAGTTTATAGTCTCGTCGGGTAGTTACCTAGTTCCGTCCTTGCTTAGTTATATAAAAAATTTATAATAAAAAAATTTTTTAACAAAAAATAGAACCGACTCAAAGCGCACTAAAAAGTAAAAAATAACTGTGTCATTTAGTTGCTTTAATTCACTTAAGCATATCTATGAAGTCGGTGCCAGCAAGTTTAAGGAACATTTATTTTACGTAGTAAAGAAGTTTGTGGGTTCTAGGTAACGTCCTTGAAAGTAGAAACCTTGGCTGGCACCGACTCCTAGATATGCTTAAGTAAATTAAAGCAACTAAATGACACAGTTATTTTTTACTTTTTAGTGCGCTTTGAGTCGGTTCTATTTTTTGTTAAAAAATTTTATTTCTTACTTTTTAGTGATTTATCGCCATGTAACGTACTCGTACTATACTGTCATAGTATATTATACGGCACTAGTAGCCAAAGAGCTACTGATACCGAGACAAAAACCGAAATCGCTGTAAGCGTGCCTCCAAAATTTGAAGAGTTCCTTCAATTTCCCCAGGATATCGTCATCAGATCCTAACATGCGGACAATGGGACCACCTTGGATGTATGCCCTTTCTAATAAAAAAAGAATTATCAAAATCGGACAACACTGTAAAAAGTTATGCGTGGTCATACATATAAAAAAAAAAAAAAATATACGTGTCGAATTGAGAACCTCCTCCGTTTTTTTTCGTCGGTTAAAAATAAAACCAACATCACAACGCACTAAAAAGTAAAAAATAATTGTGTAATTTAGTTACATTAATTTATTTAACCATATTTATGAAGTCGAAGTGCCATCGAAGTTTAGGTAACGTATTTAAAGTAAAAAATATGGTGGCATCGATTTCATAGATTTACATACATACATACATAAACATCACGCCTTGTTCCCATAGGGGTAGGCAGAGACTACATTCCTCCATTTGCCACGGTCCTTGCATTCCTCCTTAGCTTCTTCCACTCTCATTAATCCTTTCATACAAGTTCGTCGGTTTAGGGTACTCTTGACCTGGCCATTATTTAAAATGTCCTGAATTTGGTCCAGGAACATTCGCCTAGGCCTTCCCCTTCCAACATTTCCATTCACCCTCGCCTTGTAAATCTCTTTTGTTAATCTTCCTTCATCCATTCTCTCTACATGTCCAAACCATCTAAGCATCCCTTTCTCAATTTTAGTCACTACATCTTCTTTTACACCACACTTATCTCTTATCACACTATTTTTAACTCTGTCACACAGTTTTAACCCGCACATACTCCTCAATGTTCTCATTTCTACCGCATTTATTTTACTTTCATAGATTTATTTGTCAAAAATTAAAGTCGCCTGCTTTAAGAAAACGCTGTTATAGAGCTCGACATTTTAAAAAGACAAACGTATTGTTTTTCTTAAACCACTTTCCAAACCTTGTCGATTTTTGAGGGCTCAGCTTAGACCCTGACTACACTGGGTCTTGACATTTCACGAGCCTACAATTATGCCTACTCTCAAGGACCCCTTACAAAAACTTGTCAACCCCCGAGGGGCCAGTTAAACCCACTTTGGGTGTCACTGATGCAAATGATGCAACTTTTACTCGTTTCAGATGTCCCGACGCCCGTCGCAGTCTCGCTCTCGACTGAAGTTCAATTAATTAGTTTGACGGACAAATTGAGTTATTTCTTTTTGTTTCTTGTTTGTTTTAAACGGTTACGTAATATTGTCGGCGACATCGTTTTAATGTGTGACATAATTCTATCGTGTTTAAAGTTTGTGATGCCTTTTTGTACTTCTTGGTTTTAGCTAGTTTATAATATTAGTATAGATGGTAAGTACTTGTAGCAGGTATATATATATGTTTCGTATAAACAAAGGCTAAGTGTACTGCAAGTAGGTCTTTAGCTGCTATTTCGCATAAATGTTACTAACACGTCCCTTCTCAGAAGGGCAATAATGTACAATCCACAGACGAATGTCTCAGTTTTGTTCAAATCCTAAGAACTCAGATTAGGGTCGGTTCACACGAAGCGGAGACGCCGCAGCGTCTTAACGAACAGGGCAATTAACTCGTTTTATTTTAAGATTCTATGTAAAGAATGTTACAGTTTCGTGTATGACATCCATCCATTTACATATTTCTCTTCTTATTTAAGCAATAGGTTATGCCTTGGTTTATAATCGAGTGAAATGGGATTTGATTTCAGTTTAGTCAATTCAGTATTTTATATTCACTAAATTAACTCCTTTGACCTTATAGTCCGTGGTGTCTAGATACCACCATAACTATAAGGATTAGTTTTCCTAGCATAAGAGCCTGAATGCCTCTTGACAGATTAACAGATGCAGAGCAAGTTACTAACTAATTGTTGGACATATTCATAACATGTGTGTTGTTGTTCTGATTTTGGGGAAGATTGTGCTGTGTCAACATCTTTATTGTTCATTAAAATAATTATAATTAACTCGCGGTTTAACGAATTTTTTTTAATAGTGGAATACTAAAATACTAGACGCTTTACAAATTATGTTCAGCCACCACGCCATCGCAACGCTCAGTGTGAACTTGCCTTGCAATCCTAAGTATTTAAAGGACCTTAAAATGTCCTGCTACATCCTGATTTTAAAACAACGTGTTCATTTTCTAAAGATGCGCAAATGATTTTTTGTGTATCAAATTTCATCATCATCATTAACAGCCGATGGACGTCTACTGCTTGACATAGGCTTTTTAGGGACTTCCAATCACAATGATCCTGAGTCGTCTGTGCCCAGCGGCTCCCTGCGACCCGTTTGATGTCAACTGTCCATCTAGTGGGGGGAGGGGGCTCGACCAACACTGCGCTTTCCGATGCGGGAATCATCAAAATATTTTTCGTGTAAACATAAAAGTTTTTTAATTTAAAAAATTTAAAGAAGTAGGTATGTTAGGTATTCTATATTCTATAAAAAAATAATTATCAAAATCGGACAACTCTGTAATAATAATATCGGACAACTCTGTAATGTAATAAGCATAACTTTTTACAGAGTTGTCCGATTTTGATATTATTTTTTTATTAGAAAGGGCATACTTCCAAGGTGGTCCCATTGTCATCATGTTAGTATCTGATGACGATATCCTGGGGATATAGAAAGAAGTCTTCAAATTTTGGAGGCATGCTTACAGCGATTTCGATTTTTGTCTCGGTATCGGTAGCTTTTTGGCTACTAGTGCCGTATAATGTACTATGACAGTATAGTACGAGTACGTTACATGGCGATAAATCACTAAAAAGTAAGAAATAAAAATTTTGGCACCGACTTCCATAGATTTGCTTAAGTAAATTAAAGCAACTAAAAGTTTTGAGTCGGTTCTATTTTTTGTTAAAAATTTTATATACATATAATCTAGTGTCGCAGCTGTTCATAGTTGACGGTTATCACTTAACATCAGGTGACCCTCTTGCGCGTTTCTTCGTTTTTAAATATTTATAAAAAAAACTTAAACAAATACCATTTCCCCGCACTTCATAAAGGATTCATTCACCGGCCTTAAAAAAGATAAATTATTAATAATTTACCTTAAGCTTAATAATTTACCTCTCAATTCAACAACAAAGTCGTGTCATTATCCAGCCAAGAATACACCTAGTACATTAAAAACCTAAACAATCCGCCGCCTTGTCTGCCAGGAACTGCAAAACAACGTCCCGCTCAACACCAAGCTACGCAACAACCAGCTGTAAGTTCATAGACATAGAGATAGTGGAGGTGCAGGAGAAAGTTGGTAGAAAGTATGTCGACCCGCGGCACATGGCGTGACGTCATCAACCTCAGTAAATTCCCATGGAGCTAGACTGGGTTAGATTTATCTTAATGCTAATAGGATATACGGTCTTATTCAGACCGCATGTGAATGGCTAATAGATTCCATTGATTTGCGTGCATATTTGAGATAGTTACTGAAGAAAGCTTTTTGATGCTGTTAGTATAATGATGGGAAGAAAAGGTTTTGGATTCCGTAATTTAATGCTCCGTTGGGTCACATTTATCCAGTTTATCTTTAGATTATGAGACCTATCGTCATCCTGAGGTCTTGGTTGGTCTATGAAGCTAGATTTTATTTCTCAATACCAGTCCGGATTTGACAATTTGGTGTTACAGCAAAACCTTTGCAAACCTTAAAGCCAACAGTCACATCCAATAGCCATTATTACAGAGACAAATGTTCACTGAAATCGTTAACCCGCATTGGAGCAGGGCTGGTGATCCAAGGAGTCCAAAAATAGGCTGATGTTGATGATGAACTAGTAGGGTCTTGCCTTCATTGAATGAAATTTGATATGTAACATAAGGTCAATTATTCGTAGAATATAGTATAATTTGGACGAAGGTGCGATATGCCAAAACGGACGAGTATTGTCTCTGTCCTTATTTTTTGTAAGCAATCTGAACATCTTCAATGCAAGAGTGAAGCATCTTCTTGGTAAGCGCGTTCTAAGTTAGACCTCATCACCAGCCTATCTACAGTAGTCTATCTACCGCAAAAAATATTTTCTAAGTTGATGGGGCAAAATAAAACACTCGGATAATGATTTAATAAACACATATATTTAGTTCTTGGCGTTGAGTCCGGGGGTGGGCAGCTTGAGGCGCGCGGCCAGCTCCCGGGGCACGTCCACGTACGTGCGCTCCAGACCCACGGTCAGGATGAGGGCGCGCAGACGCTCTACCTCGATGGGGTCGTCGTCGCTGGCCCACACCGTCATGGAAGAGTTCAGGTACTTGGTCTCGCGCAGCAAGTCCAAGACGACTGGCTGGCTGTTGGAAGCGAGGCCGGCACGGAGCTGAAATACACGTATCAATATGGAAACAGAGGATTCTACAATGGCACGATATGCAAATAGCTGTATCGGTACAGGACATTCAAGTTCTTTTAACGCTATGGCGTGGAAAATGCTAATATTTCGTATTGTAGTTAATTATAAGAAATGTACAGAAGTAACCACTGCCGCTTGGTGGTCCAGACCCTGGATATTGTCAAGATTCTCAGTATTTATCAAGACAAAAGGTAGCCCAAAGCTAATATGGACTTCCTCTTGTCACCTTTCATCATCATCATGAGTAGGTATATCATGTCAATTTCACGTTTCTCTGACAGAATACCATCATGCATGTCGGCGGAGTAGTATCATGACAACCACTCGGCTAAGTTCGGTGGTGGCGGGGTTGACCGATCGATGCCGATATAAGGCAGCGGTCTGGAGAGACTAGGCTGATTCTCTTCGTGGCGTTCACTGCGACCACATCTCTCAATCGTAACTCAGATCACGCCGGATTTATTAATCATTATTATTGATAGCTCAATTAGTTAATATTTTATTGAATTGATTATTATTGGTCATCGTTGTGATTATTCCTTAGTTAATTTGTCGGATTATTGATCATTGATTGATTGGTTGTTGTAGCAAACAAACATCCCTAAATTTGGATGGTCAGGGAGAATAACTTGAACAGAGGAGGTGAGTGTTGACGGCCGTCACTAAGAGATCTCTTTTAAACCTACACCCGTGTCACAAGTCTCAGGCTCTGTTCGAAGTTATTCTCTCAGCCACATTCGGAGTTATTCTGTGTTTCTCAATTTGAATATGATTCCAGTCTTTGTACCTGCGTCGAAAGGATGTCGCCGCCATCCGACATGCACGTTTACCTGTGTGATCGAATCAGAAATGAGGAGATCCGCAGAAAAACCAAAGTAACCGACATAGCTCAGCAAGTCGCAAAACTGTAGTGGCAACGGGCGGGGCACGTGGTTCGAACAGCTGATGGACGCTGGAGGCCCAAGATGCTAGAATGGCAACCCCGAATCGGGAAGCGCACTGTTGGTCGAGCCCCTACAAGGTGGACTGACAACATCAAACGTGTCGCAGGGAATCGCTGGCTACAGGCGGCTCAGGAACATTGCGTTTGGAAGTTCCTTAAAAAGGCCTGTGTCCAGCTGTGGACGTTCACTGGCTGTTAATGATGATGATGATGATGATGATGATGACGTTTACCTACCGGGAATGTAACAGTCTGGTTGATGCGATGATTGTTTAGCAGACGCAGCATGTCGCCTATCTGGTCGCGGTTGTATTCTCCCTCGGAGCTGTTGGGCGCGTGGGCCGTGGTCCAGCCCACAGACAGCACAGCACGCGCGTGCTTGGACGCCAGCTCGAGGAACTTGTCCGGATCCACGGGCTTGGTCGTCGCCTTTATTGGTCCAGGGAGAATGTCCGCGTTCAGCCACAGTGGAAAGGTCACCTGGAAGTCACATTTAGTGTACGAATAGGTGCAAGAAGTTTATAACTTACCAAACAATTTGGATTGACCACCAGAGGGCACAAGCTTCCTTCCTGCTCGTTTCGGAGTTATACCATCATGTTGTTCTATTGTGGACTGGCGGGCTATGCGTGATACATTTTTGATTATATAATACTATTTTTTTTTTATTACAAGTTAGCCCTTGACTGCAATCACGCCTGATGATAAGTGATGATGCAATCTTAGATGAAATCTATACCCCTTTCAATTTCTGCACGACATAACCCTAAATCGTTTGGCGGTAAGTCTTTGTCGGTAGGGTGTTAACTACCCACTGCTAAAGCCCTTCACCAGCCAGAACAGGACCTATTAAGAAAATCTCAATCGTCCCGCCGGGAATCGAACCCAGGACCTACGTCTTATAAATCCACTGTACATACTACTGCGCCATGGAAGTCGTCAAAATTACTCTATGGTTCTTTAATAACGTAAAAAATAAACAACTATACCTACATACCCTTTATTAGAGTTTTGTGTGAAAAAAGCTATGCAACAGATTGTTGGCGATATAAAATACGGTTTGTATGTTCAAGACGCTTCGTCTAACAGTTTTATTGACAACCAGCTTCTGAAGAAACCGGCGGATGAGAGGGCGGGCGGTAAAAATTCATAATTTCACACGCTGCATCACGTTTTATTTATATATCCCAAAATCAATAAAAATTAAACTTTAACACTATGTATTAAGGTTCACAGTCCGTTGTGAAACAATGAGGAAGAGTCTAGTTCTTGTAGTGCACTTATAATTAAAGCGATTGGGTCCATTTTCCCTTGCACCAGCTTCCTCAATGTCATGTCATCTTTAATGGTAAGCTGATTTTAATTGCCTAAATGTGTTCGAAGCAATTAGAGCTTAACAAGCTTATTTTATACGATGACTCATGGATTAAGGGCCACGCTTTGTGTATTTGCGCCCCGAGTAAGGCGGTTGTCACCGTGAATTAGGTATTATAGTATGTAACAATACGTTTCCACTTTTCACTGGTGGCCATTTTTTGGTGCACCCTTGCAAGGGGATTGCAACCATTTTATTATTATTATTCTTTTTTGTACATTAAATGCAATTTGTAAAGTGGTACAAAAGGTGGGTTTATCGACTTACAGTCATTTCTTACAGGCAACCATAGATTGAGGAAAGCATTAGAACACTAAAAAGCTGGTGGTGAATAATACGTATAAAATACATACATTTAAACACACACACACACACACACACACACACACACACACACACACACACACACACACTAATACATAAAAAATTACACAAAACTCACTAGGTACAGTACAAATTTTACAACCGTATTCTTGTGGAACTTCCATCAAAGGATTTGCAATCTAATTTGGATCCGTTTACTATTCTTTAAGCAACCAGAAGTCTAAGAATTATGAAATACTAGCGGATACCCGTGAATCTGTTCGCGAATTTTTATTTGTGATAGTTAAAAAGATTTAATCTATGTCCTTTCTATCTGTGTACCCAATATAACTTAAATCGGTTGAGTACTTTGAGGGTGAAAGGGGGACAGACAGACAGATAGTACTACTTTCGCACTTATAATATTAGTTAGGATACTATATTGCCAATGAAACTTGATGCCGAGTTCGACCTGGTAGTGTAAAATGTCGTTCACAACCAGCATTCAAGAGCCTTTATTTTTTCTTTTTACTATTTCGTAGAGGAATGGAAAAAACACTTTAGTTTCAATTTAATTGCATATGTAGGTATATTCGCTTCCATTGTTATCCAATATCATTTTAAAGTGCCAAAACAGGGGCAGGTTTAAGGTTGGTTTTTGAAAATAACGAATACTCATATTTGTGTACCAAGGTTGGCCCTTAACTTAATAGTTTGGATATTTACGGCTACACAGAGGTCCCTCAATTGATGTTAAACTGAGAACAGAATATGGGTTAAGCGGTTAAGATTTTTTTATTGTACAAATTGTTGTTTTGATTCCATCGTCCAAACAGGGATAGATATAAAAAATTTCTAACAAAAAATAGAACCGACTCAAAACGCACTAAAAAGTAAAAAATAGCCGTGACACTTAGTTGCTTTAATTTACTTAAGCATATCTATGAAGTCGGAGCCAGCACTAGTAGCCATAAAGCTACCGACACTTACACAATATTATATAAAATTTGAAGAGTTCCTTTAATTTTCCCCGGATATCATCATCAGATCCTAACATGATGACAATGGGACCATCTTGGAAGTGTGCCTTTTCTAATAAAAAAAGAATTATCTAAATCGAACAACTCTGTAAAAAGTTATGCGTGGTCATACATAAAAAAATATATATACGTCTCGAATTGAGAACCTCCTCCGTTTTTTTTCGGTTAAAAAGTCATTGAATTACTACTTACCTTCCTACATTCTATTCAGTTGTCCAGGTTTTATAGGAATGTATTAAAAACAAGTAAACAGTAGCAGTAACTAGATCTAAAAGTTGGCGCTTGTTTTCGCGATAAGTGCCCAACTTAATGCGCTAACAATAATGTTGCTATTCCAAAAAATTCTGACAAAATTACCTACCGTTTTGTATTTAATTAAAAATAATTATTATTCGTCTACTGATAGGAGATTGAATTATGCAAATTTTCTTTATATAATTATCCATGCAAGGTTGGGCAAAATAGATTTTAAATATGTTATTAAGGCTTAAAAAAACAAAATAAATACTGAGCAGAAAACGGAAATTCAGGGTTATTTGCTACTTTGGTGTCTTTTGAATGATAATATCATTCGAGCTTTTGATGTTCGAAAATTTTCATTGCAGCTTGATTGCCTTCAATTGAAAAATCTATTGTCAAACAAGTTCGGTGGCTTTCATTTTCAAAAAGCGACCGAATTAGTGAATAGTTCAGCTGAATTGTTTTATATTTGTGTGCTGTATAAATAAAGAATAAGATGGGTTACCTCAGGCTTGCTGAACCGTGCTATAATCTCTTGTGACTTCTCAAAAGCGTCAATTCCCTTGAAGTCAAGTTTCACCCCCTTCTGCTTGGCGTTGACGTTGTTGTACTGGGCCACGGCTGTCATGAAGTCTGCCAAAGTGAGGTCGGAGGTCGTGGCCGGAGGGTGCGCCATGATCGGTATGGGGGGCCCATCTTTACCCGTCACATGGCCCAGGACGATGTCCGCTTCTAGCATTGATACTTCACCTTAAACATAATGCTTTGTTAAAAAATCTGTACAAGTTACATATAATTAATTTGAAATTGTCGCGAGTATTTTCCATATGTAAAATTTGAACTCATACGGGGCCCTCATTCATGAGCTTGTTCATGCGACGCAGTGTAAACCAAACTATACTAAAGGCAAACTCGATTGAGAATGCTTGTCAACAAACACATTAAAAATGAAGGTAGAAATCACTAGTCATTTTACATCTATTTTTTTGAATTAACGAGTTAATGACGAATTCATGACAATAAACTAGATTAGTAAGCTTAAAATGAATTAATAAATTCAATATCTTTTAAATAAGATTTTTTAAATTAACAAAACATAATTTTAAATTTATTAGGAATAAAATGTGTTCCATTTTCTACCTTCATTTTAAATTTGTTTGTTGACAAGCATTCTCAATCGAGTTTGGCTTTAGTATAGTTGGGCATACTTCGACAATAATAACGTGAATTTTAGCAGTTTTCTATTTGAATGAATATATATTTTAGTATTAAGTATGTATCACTGATGATCATTATCATCATTTCATGGATATCTACTGCTGGCAGACTTATATAACCGATTTAACTACCATATTAACCGTATATCGGTACCAGTCACGCTTTACCTAAAATTCACTAAGCACATTCAACCAATTTAAGGAAAAAAAATAATAAATTCTTGACGAAAAACCAGACTAAAATGTGGAGAATTTTGAAACTCGAAAATTAAGAGTTTACCACCCTAGTGGCTAGTTACCACCCTGCCGACAAAGACGCACCGCCAAGTGATTTAGCGTTCCGGTACGATGTCGTGTAGAAACCGAAAGATGTTTGGATTTCATCCTACTCCTAACAAGTTAGCCCACTTCCATCTTAGATTGCATCATCACTTAACATCAGGTGTGATAGCAGTCAAGGGCTAACTTGTAGTCGATAAAAAAAAGGGACAAGCCGGCTTTTAGGGTCAGACTATCTACTTACATAAGTTAAGAGTTAAAGACAGAATTAACATTAGGAATTAAAATGCTAATGCTGAAGTGCTAAATTAATCTAAACCTCACACGCCGGGTTTTCCTCAATTCTATAATTGATGAAGCATTGTAAAAGCCGCATTGGTTTAGTGTACCTAAATTAACGTAAATTACTAGCAATTCCAACACGAAAGTGTCGGTTACCAGTATAATTGTAATTAACTGGCAGTTCTGAGAAGCTCGTTAAACTTGGAATCCGTCTAGCTGTTAATTTATTTAATTTGTTTTCTCGTCCCGTATAGGCGCAGTTACGAGTTTTATGTTCACCATCATCTACTTAATTTATACCCATCAGATGGACACCGGATTCCTCTCGTAGTTGGGTTAAATAGAGCTAAGACCCACCACGACTGCAGTATTTTTGATCAAGTATACCTTGTTGACTGCCTCGTTGGTCTAGTAGTTAGCCTATGTGACTTCGATCACGAGGTCCTGGGTTCGCTCCCTGTGTCGGGTCATGGAATAATTCTGAGCTTTTTATTCTTCTATTAAATGTTCAGTACATTCTAAGCCTGGAGTCTGGAAGTTGGTGGTGTTACACCCCCGTGCCTCGGAGAGCATGTTAGGCCCTCGGTCCCGGTCACTATCATCAACATCTCATAGTGATCGTTAATAAATGAAACATTATCACCCTAAGCCCGCCAACCCGCATTGGAGATGATGGTGATGACATATCCCCTCTCCTATAACGATGAAAACTGGCCCTGTAGGGAATATGTGATACGATGACAGTCTAGTTTTTAAAGAAAGAATGGGTGTACCAAGCTACCCTTAAAATATATAGGTACGTGTCATCGCGAACTTTTTTGCACTTCTAATTAAAAGGAGCTATCCAGCAAAGGAGCGTATTAAATGAAAGTTTCTAGGCGGCGCGGTAAATTTTACGCAAATTGGCTTGAAAATAATTGCGGCGTGAAAGAGTAACAAACAAACACACATATTTTCTTCTTAATAGTTAATACTGTTATAGCAAAAGATGAAATATAGCTTTAACAAGTAAATTAGAAAGTTAATGTTTTATACTACCTATAATCATAAAAACTATCTATCTGTCTAGTAAAATCTATTTTTTTATATGTATAATTATGAGTGCTCTGAAAAGCTTAACCAAACTCAATAAAAATAAACTCTACGTATTTCAATTATCTATTTACTATTATAATTATGAAAGAAGAAACAAGTACTCTTATAAGATGCGCCTGAAGAGATATCTCATCTGGAGAAAACAATATAATAGCGGTGAAATTACTCTCTCTTTCGCTCCGACGCAAAGAAAGAGAAGGCGATATTTTAGATTCCCCGCTTGCATGTCATGCCTGTTCTTCGCATGTTGGGCCTACTGAAAACTTAGAGTAATTAAACATAGAGTTGTCATGGAAAAATAATACTGTAAACGAAAAAGAAGTAAAAACCAGAAACGATGAGACGACGAAAGATTGTTGTCTTTATCTGAATTTTGTTTGACCGATTTGCAACTCACTCAAAGAAAACATGTTTTATTCTTATGACCGTGTTGAACGCTAGCGGTAATCATCAAAGTATTTCTTGCAATTATTAACATAGAATTTACATTGCTATAGTTTAGGCTTATGAAAACATAACCTTACATTTTTGCTATTAACCACCATAATTAAAAGATATGTCAAATTAATTCAGAGGGACACTTTCTTATGCACACTAAATTTAGTTGGATTACTTGGTTGCAGTTCCTTACGAGGAGACCCCTAGTAGCAACTCTAGAACAACTTACTTTAAGACTGAAAACTCAATGAATAATGTCACTTACTTGCTAGAGTAGCTTCGAGATAGGTCTTGTTGTTGACCGCGTGTGCCCATGTTACTAGCGCCAGATTTTTCATTACTTCTTCGTCTGCATGCACCAAAGATGCTGCAACAAAAATAATTTCAGCATCATTATTAGCCAATTTACGACCCCCAACTAGGCTAGGTCTCCCGTGTAAAAGAGGGAATATGTAGCTCAGACCCACTACGCTGCTTCAATCCCCCAAACCACATTAGAGCATCGTGGTGGGTTTAAGCTCCATATCTGCCTACCGTAACTACGCATTGCATATTTATTATTTTTAAACAATTATTAATCCACCAAAAAGTAGATATAGATAGATATAGAGTCCATATGCCATATATGAGATATAGAAGATAATTATAATAAACGTCTAATCTTTAAAATTGATTATGAAATTCAATTAATCAACTGAAACTTATATTTTTCGATAAGTAAGTACTAGAATTATCGTATTTATAAATTATTACACATTCCCTCACAATAATATTCCTTAGTTCCACTATATTATAACATTTATTCCAAAAAAAAATAGTAGAAGACTTAGTAGGTTTTAAAATTTTACTCTAGTAACACTACAAAACTCAATGTTTTGACACAATCTCAGTTTGTTCTTGTCACCTAGCTGTCATATTCGTGAATGACCGCCGGTTGTCAGTTGTAATAATTTCTATAAATTATTATATACGCTTGTTAATCACACATATGAAACGATAAAAATGAAAATAACACTTACATTATTTGTATTGCGGAATGTTGTTGTGAATTTGTAATGTGATTTAAATTGTAATTTTTAATTCGCTCTTGATTTGAAGGTCGCGTATCTTCATAACAATCGGTGACGTCACAAGTTTGGGTTGACAGAATACACGTTTTATTTTCCCTACTTTTAGACGTAAAATCATTGAATATGTATTGTATAATACCTACCAAATTTATATTTTGCATAATTATTTTATTAACTAACTGTTATTTCGCAGTTAAATGGTAAACTTCTAAATAAAAGTTAGTTTTCTAAAAATGGAACAGATACCTTTTCCAATAAGTTATTTAATTAATGAGGTCGTTTTTTTAAATATTTCAATGGAAATCATAGAAAAAAATGTGTTCTTTATTAATAACCGCTTTAAGTTTAATTTTTTACTAAATTCTAGATTAGCTTATTTAAGTGATTACATTCGTTAAACATTGTATTGACGTGACAACGTCTTATAATTCGATATCACCGGCTGCACGCACGAAAAAACATGACGTCATGCGTCGTTACCTCGCTTTGAGGCGTTCCATGTAAGGCTTGAAGTGCAAGCGAGAGCGCGGAACGAGCGACAAAGAAGCACAATCGGCCTTTGCGTTCGGCAGCGTTCGATATCCGTCTATTAAATATAATTATTAAATATATTAATTTTAAATTAAAAATTAATATATTTATTATAAATTTAAAATATAAATTTATAAAATCAAAATCAATTATTTTATTAATTTAAATTAATATTTATAAAATATACTTAAATTAAAAATTTTAATAACCAATTAAATGCTACCATTCTATCAGTATTTTCTTAAGACATTGTCACGTTCAACTATCGTCAGTAAACCGACTTTACAGACCAATTTTTTTTTATATTATTTGTTCATATCCATCAATATAATTAATGTTTGACTAACTGAAATATTATCTACGTCTAACCAAAAACTATTTACAAAGTCTGGTAAGCTTCAAACCTTTCATGACTAAACAATAATTTTCAACTTTATGAAAAACATCTTATTTATCTGTGTATAAAATTGTATAAAAGTTTATTTTTTGAAGCAGAATTATATCTTTAACCATTGCGTTAGATATTGATCAGTCATGTTTCCCTGAAAATTGGGAAAATCTTATATACTGGCAATGCTCAATTCACCGTGTACAGGCTATTGTCTATTACTTACTCTAGATGGCGTTAGCAGTTTCTAGCTACTGAAACGGTATACTTTGCACTTAGAATTATTTATTACAATTATTTTGCACTTATATTTGGGAGTAATTCACCGGTATCATTGTTATTATATTATTATTATATCAGTTGGATAGTGACCGGGTCGACAACTTAACGTGCCTTCTGAAGCTACTAAGAATGTCTTAAAAACAGAAAAACTCAATATTATAGCCCGATCCAATTTTGAAGTCATGATCCAACACCGCATTGGATAACCAAGGACCAACGAGTCAGGTATAAAGGCTTGTGTGCACCAAGATTTCAGTTATCATAACCAACGGTTAACATAACTATAAATTCACAATTTATAATAAACCCGTACGCCGGTAAGGACGTAAACCGGGCGGTTATCTTAACCGAGCTTACGTCCTCAACCGGTGTACGGGTTGTCGTGAACAGTAAATTTTACGTTTAGCTTATGTTAACCGTTGGTTATGATAACCGAAATCTTGGTGCACACAAGCCTAAGTAGATAATATTTAATCACTTCAAGCCTGGAATCGGAAATTGGTGGTGTTATATCCCCGTGCGTCGGAGAGCACGATAAGCCGTCAGTTCCGGTCACTATCATCAACACCTGATAGTGATCGTTTATATATGAAACATTATTCCGTCAACCCGCATTGGAGCAGCGTGGTGGGTCTACGCTCCATATCCCTCTTATAAGGAAGGAGGCCTGGCCCTGTAGTGGGCCGTTAACATGCTGGTAATGTTGAAGATGATCATTTAAAAGCAGCACCGTTTTATTTTAGAATCAGTGCGAGTTTCCGATCCATTTCCACATTTTCATTATTTTGAGCGTCTTCTTTCATCTTCAAACGCTCGTAACTAGTTGGTAACGCCCACGTGTTTACTGTCAATTGCACAATACTTTGTTACTCAATTATTTGTAAGCCCCGATTTAAAAAAAGAGTGGTGATTTGGTATTTCATAAATAGAAATTAATAACTTCTTATTTTGTTCAGATAAAGTCAAACTATATTCACTCCCTCCTTATAGAAGAGGGGTACAGAGCTTGTATCCACCACGCTGTTACAGTGCGTGTTTGCGGGATTTGGGTAATAATGTTATATTATGTTAACGATCACTAAGAGATATTGATGATAGTGGTAACACCAACTTCCCGACGAAAATTTTTTAGAAGCTCAGAGTTATTATATAGCCCACCTAGGTTCAAACTTAACACCGAACCCAGGTCCAAAGCCACATAGTTTAACCACTTAACAACGACAGCCACACCAAAAAAATTGGTTGTCTGTAAAGTCGGTTTACTGACGATAGTTGAACGTGACAACTTAAGAAAATACTGATGTAATGGTAGCATTTAATTGGTTATTAAAATTTTTAATTTAAGTATATTTTTATAAATTGATTTTGATTTTATAAATTTATATTTTAAATTTATAATTTAAAATTAATATATTTAATAATTATATTTAATAGACGGATGTCGAACGCTGCCGAACGCAAAGGCCGATTGTGCTTCTCTTGCACTTCAACCCTTACATGGAACGCCTCAAAGCGAGGTAACGCCCCATGTTTTTTCGTGCGTGCAGCCGGCTCTATCGAATTATAAGACGTTGTCACGTCAAAAATTGTTCAGAAATAAAAAATATAACTGTTAAAGGTAACCCCTTATCAATTATCACCTAGGGGTGTTAAAGATAGCCAACATCGAGACTTCCTAATGCAACGCATATCTATCTTCCTATACTTAACACACTAAAATATTAATAACCAGTGTAATAACAAACATTGAAGCTAACGAAACATCATTTTCCTCGGTGAATCATCTCCGTATTGAGCAATTCGCGGATTACTTCATTTACAGAACATCTTTGCAGTGATTTTACTCACCGATATCGCTCTTTTATTAGACGACTAAAGAATTCCCATGGGAATTTCGGGATAATATATGGCCTAATTGTTATTCTGATATGTGAGCTATATTATTGTGAAGTTTCATCAAAATCCATTCAGAAGTTTTTGCATGAAAGTACCTATGATATTACTAAGACCTAAGAAAATTTAAAACTGCCATTTTTTTCACGTAAAAAGAACCACACAAAGGAAGCACTACCATACATAAATCCAATCTTAACAAAGAAAATCATGCGCTTGAGCCGTATAAAGTTCAGAACAGTAGTAGGGCTTCTAACGGGCCACTGCATGTTAAACAAACACCTTTCAATTCTAGGTATGAGTGACAGTCCTCTATGCTGAGCCTGCAAGGAGGAGAACGAGACACCGATACATGTTATGCTTAGATGCAGCAGTGTGTCGGAGCAACGGGCGACCAACATTGATTCCTCAGCGACACTTCATGAGACGATCGGCGACCTGGGCGGCCTGCTAAGCTTCTGGAGCGAGCTCGGCTGGTTGGAATAAACCAGAGGGGACCTACACCGGAGGAATCACGCACAACGGACAACATCGTGGCCAAGTGCGGTAAAGGCCCCGGAAGAAGAAGAACAACCATTGAGAAACACTAAAGTTGTCGCTCCGACATCGTGATCTTCTTCGTTGATCGCAGTGACATAGGCTAACCAATATAACCTATGTCGATGCGATCACGATGTCCTGGGTTTGAATTCCAAGTCGGGTTGCATCGGAATAATTCTGCAGATCTTTCTTTCTTCTAAGAAATTTTTAGTTTCAATGTTGGTATCGGAATGTTGGTAGGTGTTTACTTCACAGAGCTCGTTAAGCCGTCGATGTCGATCACTTCCATCAACAGCAGATAGTGATCGTTGATGAATTAAACATTATCACCCTAAACCTGCCAACTCATATTGAAGCAGTGTGGTGGGTTGAAGCTCCATATCTTGCCCTGGTCCAGCAGTGATCGTTAATAAGCTTATGATGATGGTAACGAAGAGCTTCTACTTAGTACTAATGAACGCCTGCCACATTTTTTGAGCAATATGTCCTATTGTCTCTCTCTTATATTGTGGCGGTTGTTACTGAATGCTTCTTGACCGAAACAAGTAGGTACCTAGTATTTAGTACTTCTGACCCCGTATACGTACTAATGGATGAACGAGGCAATTATTCTTCAAAGTGTATTCCAATCAGAAGCTTAAGTGTAATAAGCGCAATTTATGCGCCCTGTGCCAGCGTGCGTACAGACTTGTAACTGACTCTAAATATTAAGGTATTGTTTGTATATTATGGTCTGGCCATTTCTGCGCCCCTCCAGGGTCTGCGTCCTGTGCCTGGGCTACGCCGGCACTGCCCTAGTTACGGCACTGATTCAAAGGAGAATGCCAGATCCTAACCCAGAAAGAACACAAATTGTAAATATGCTAAAAATATCCTATTATTATATAAATGTTTTTACAATAAGCCATTTTTACTGTTGGACCTCGGAATAAAATTCCGTTAAAAAAAGTAATTAAAGTATTTCCTTTTAATTTACACTCTTTACCCATTTTTAAATCTTTATTGTTGCACTGGGTTCTAGCTTTTTAAATCGTTTTTATTGTGTTTTCATCAAATGTGGGCTTTAAAAGGCTAGAATCCAGAACGCCTGTTAAGCCTGTAAAAATGTATTTAATGAAGCTTTGCGACTTTCATGTCAGTGTGACAACTATACGGAACAACAATACGGAAATGGACGATAACCAACGTTAGGCCCTTGTCAAATACTCCCGAGTTCTAGAGCTTTTAAATGTAATTTATATTAAACAGTAAAAAAATGCAATAAAATGATGCATAATACATTGTTGTACAATATGTTTTTATTTGTGGGTTAAAGTCCTATACATTGTCTGGCATTCTCCTTTTACCCGAATCCAATACAACGCCAAACATTACAAATCTGATAGTATGAGCACTATCAGATGTGATGATGTTAATGCTCTTGACCTACAGCCGTACACTGCAAGATAATGTACATATAGCATCACCAACTTCCTAATCCTGGGCTCCAAGTTCCAACTCAGGACTGCATGATCCGTATAAACTGACTCTGTATCCACTTGTACGGTGCAGATTTATATATAACGGACAAGAAACCACGACGATCGCTTAATGAAATAATGACGGAAAAATCCGGTACATGCTACGTCTGTCTGCACGAGCCAAGAGAGCGGGGATATTTATACACCGACTTGAAAAAATAATGTTTTGTCTTCAACCATTCTTATTTACGAAACGCCTTATTACATTACTTAAGTACAATAAAGCTTTTCTGCCAGTGTTAAATAGCGATGTATAAATTAATAAAAGTTTTTAATTTTATTTTAAAGAAACGTAAACAAAGGGCCGGTATGAAAAACAGACGAGTATCATCTCCGTACTTATCCCTCATAAACAAAATGTGTCTGTGCTTTTAACAATGATTAATTTGTTTTAAATAGTTTCGATGACTAAACTATACTTATAATTACTTAATTTAACAATGATATACTAATTTATTTTGAT
The DNA here is from genome assembly GCA_034621355.1 of Mycalesis mineus. Lineage (NCBI taxonomy): Eukaryota > Metazoa > Arthropoda > Insecta > Lepidoptera > Nymphalidae > Mycalesis > Mycalesis mineus. The sequence continues at coordinate 1,105,368 of CM067889.1, read as the reverse complement.
GTTTTCCGCAAAAAATTCACGCCACCTGACCCGACAAACCTTGTAAGCCTCTACGTTTCACTCATGATTATGTTATGAACACATCATAATATTTTGTTCTAGAAAGAATCAGGGGAAATATCCTGCGAAATGTGGCATAATCTTATATACTAAGCCAATTCGATTATGCGACAACAATTTAAAATAAAATTTTGTATATATTTAGTTTTTTTATAAAATCTTATTGAAAATATATTGAATATATTAATTAGTTTTAAGCCTACTAATCCAATTTATTGTCATGAATTCCTCATTAACAAATTAACTTAAAAAATTTGGTGTAAAATGACTAGTGATTTCTACCTTCATTTTTCATTTGTTTGTTGACAAGCATTCTCAATCGAGTTTGGCTTTAGTATAGTTAGTATTACTACACGCTCTTTAAAACATGCTATTTTAATATAAGTTTTTTATATTTAGTTCCACCTGTCCTGATGCCTGTACTGTACTGTAAAATAATTGTTGCATTTCACCTATATCTATTGTAATATATATTTTAATGATATTGTGCTGCTCTGATGCAGCTGGATGGTGGCCATAGGAACTCGGTAATAAATCGACACAACCTCTTCGAGATTGAGTTCGTATGATCGATGATCTTGATGCGCACTTTTACGATAGGTTATTTATAAAAAAATAATCAATGCTGATTTTCAGCAGGTACTGCAGTTCGGGTGCAAAAACAAGTAATTATTATCTGTTATAAAGATAGATAACTAATTAAAATTGAGATAAATCAAAACAAATTATTGTACATTATGATGATTGTCTGGTGATGATGGGCTGATGATGTACCTGTGGCAGCGAAGGCGAGCAGCGCGGCGAACATGTTCGTGGTGCGGCGCGGCGCGCTGTGGTGCGTCGTGGCCGAGCGTCGCGTCAATGTGGCCAGGATACCTGAGATTGGCCAATCGTCCAATCGTCCAATTGCTGGCTGATTGTCGCGAATAGCAAATAATTGGTGACGCCTCAAGGACTGAGGGTATCGGGTCTTATCTAATCTAGTCACGTTCTGCGGCTGTGTGTTACATTTTTTTTATTTTTTATTTGACAACCCCGGATATAGGATTTTTCTGAAGGGCTAGAAACTCGACATTTGCGCCAGCGTTTTTCAGCGTTTGCTGTAAATTGTTATAAAAAATACAAAATCGTACTTGAATAGACAAAAACTTGTTCGTCCAATTGCCGCAGTAGCAACTTGTTAGGGTTGTTTTAAGGGTGAGACGCTAAATAATTAGATGAAAATCTATATTATCAATACCTGTGGGACTGTGGCAGCAGATTAGGGGTGAAAATGTTACCGGTTACATTTGCACGCCTGGACTGCTGAACTGAATCTGATATTTTATTAGATCACTAATAAAATCTAACCTACACCCGGGAACAGTAATTATTACTTTGCAAAAAAAACTCAAGACAGTAGATAAAATATGGTATGAGTTTCTGTAAAAACCCTTAATTACTTTAATTATTAAAAAAATTCCAATGTCCTTTCCTTTGCCAATACAGAACAGGATATTGGTTTTATTTTCGTTGCATATTTAGATGTGATGGGTTTGGTGTCGGGTAGTGAGAGGACTGGATGTCTTTGGAGGAGGCCTTTACCTACAGAGGAGTTCTTGCAGACTAGATTGTAAAATTAATAAGTAATTTTTTTTATTTTTATTCGTTTTTGTAAATCTGCACGAAATAAAAGGCTTTTTTATTTTTATTTATTTATTATTTAGACAAGAAAATATTTGCTGTAGGTATACCTATATCGGAATAGTTTCCTGATGTGGTTGGTTGTGAATATTTTTCACGGTCATTTTGTGACGTCGATATGAATCCTTTTCATTGCGCTCTGTACTTGTAAGCAAATTGGTTTTCTTTGTTGCATCTAACGGTAGCTATAGGTAGCTATATGTCTCTCTACCACATCCAACAGTATGTATCTCTATCCAAATGTTTTTTTATAGTCCGTAAAAAATTTAGTAAGTCCGTAAATAAAAAAATTCAAATAACATGAATTCCGCCAGAGCCAAAATTCGATGGAAAGCTATTCACTATTACAGAGAAAGCTTTAAAATTCCCAAGATTCCCAGAGTCGTCTGTCAATTTTTGTTGAAAATTTTGTGATCGGTGAAACTTACCGTTTTGGGGAAAAATTCAAAAACCACAAATTTTGACCTATGACCCTGAACAACTTTCGTAGCATTCATAGAGTAGAAGCTTTTGAAATATTCTCTCCAAAGATAGTATTTTAATGAAAAATATTTAGAATAGTATCAGAATTGAACACCGACGGAGTCGCGAGCGGTCGCTTGTATATGTATGCATCTAATAATGGTCCGGTAGTAATAGATAGGTGCATATATGACGTCGAACTGTCTCTTACTAGTCCAGGGTCGGGTCAAGATTACTGAGTTTCCTGTTATCAAGTTCTATACATTTTGTACTATGATTTTCCTTAATCCTGGCGCTTGAAACATCAGCCAAGAGCTTAGAACTAAAATATAGACATATCCTTAAAGACTTCAGTTCGCCCTCCGTCCCGATTAAGCTTCTTGCTGATTTGTAGTGGAATAGAAAGTGCATATTGAACGTGCTTGTAATTATATCCTTTGTCTATGTATATATAAATACTCAATTATAAAATCTCTACGTATACACTGCCCAAAAAGCATCAGAAATTAATCTGTAGTCAAATAGTCTTCATAATAACGAAGTACCATATAGGTATACGTATTCATAAACAGGTCATCATTATTCAGATGTCCTCTCAAAAAGATAAATGATAATCTAATATATTATCTATTTAAGTGCTTTACGTGTTATCTTAAGTTGATAAAGTTCAAGATTCTTAAAAATATTTATCATTGCTCTCTGTTACGGTTAGTTTGTCATCGCTAAAGGTCGTGATCACTGCCATGGTTATTAATCATCCGATATACTTACTTCCTATGTATCTTCACCGTCCGCTGTCTCAAATAAAAAAAAATGTATTTGAAATGTGAAGAAAATGCTCTAGCAGAATATAGAAGACTCGTCTTTCTGTTGATATGTCCATCGGATCCTACTAATATTATAAACGCTAAAGTTTATGTGGATGTATGTAAGTATATTTATTGATCTTTCACTCAAGAACAACTGAATGGATTAGATAAAAATGACTGGAAGAATTTCCCTGCGCGTGTCTCTAATTTCAACGGCACTTGACTTGCCACCTCTACCTTTAGTCTGATACACAGAAGTGCTGTAATAGCGAGAATAGGACGAGGAGATTGCTATAAAGAACTAAAGAAGCAGTGACTAAAATAAGTAGACTGCGAGTAGCTTTATTAACCGACGAAAAAAAACGGAGGAGGTTCTCAATTCGACACGTATTTTTTTTTTATGTATGACCACGCATAACTTTTTAACAGAGTACCGAGTCCGATTTTGATAATACTTTTTTATTAGAAAAGGCACACTTCCAAGGTGGTCCCGTTGTCATCATGTTAGGATCTGATGATCATATCCTGGGAAAATTGAAGGAACTCTTCAAATTTTATAGGCACACTTACAGCGATTTCGGTTTTAGTGTAAGTATCGGTAGCTTTTTGGCTACAGGTGCCGTATAATATATCATACTATGACAGTATAGTACGAGTATGTTACGTGGCGATAAATCACTAAAAAATAAGAAATAGAATTTTTTAACAAAAAAATAGAACCGACTCAAAACGCACTAAAAAGTAAAAAAGAACTGTGTCATTTAGTTGCTTTAATTTACTTAAGTATATCTAGGAGTCGGTGCCAGCCAAGGTTTCTACTTTAAGAACAGTACCCAGAACCCACAAACTGCACTTTAAATAAATGTTCCTTACTACATTAAATAAATGTTCCTTAGACTTGCTGGCACCGTACTCCTAGATATGCTTAAGTAAATTAAAGCAACTAAATGACACAGTTATTTTTACTTTTTAGTGCGTTTTGAGTCTGTTCTATTTTTTTTTTTAATTTTTATATTTATATAAATTCGATAGCTTTTGCCTTAGTCTCCCTCGTAAAACATAGAATTCTTAATACAACACTAATAACCGCGTTTTTTATTATTTACCTTCTGTGCAGTTCTGGGGAGAGAGAGTTCAGATCTAAGATACCACCCCCCCCCCCTCCCTTACTTATGCCCATGCGAGTACAGTATGTAAAAATGAAACAAGTTCACGTATGTACACAAAATATTTAATAAATCATATTCAAATACATTTAGCCATACTTTTTTTGATTTTACAAAAATACACAAATATTAAATATATATATATCATTTTCTTACACACATACATTGGCCTTAACTTATACGTCTCCTCTCAGTGCTATGAATGATGAAAAATTTTGTATAGAGATCAAAGTTTAATGTATGTTTTTTTGAACAAGTTTTGAGTTTGACTGCGATTTCACCTGATGTTAGGTGACGGTGCAGTCTAAAATAATAACGCCCTAAGAATTGAGTACTTCTTGCCAAACAACCAAATTGCACAGGTAATGGCTGCGCCGAGAACTATATATTTGGTGTCTACTAAAAATCAATTTTATTTTATTTGTTGATCGTGAACATTACACTTTACAGTTCAATTAGAGAAAAATATAAATTTTTTAAAAAAAGATGGGTACCTATCTATACCCATTTTTTATAATATTAATAGTAAGGTTCTTAACATTCCTGATGCAGATATAATCAAACCCTAGAGTTTATTTTAACCAGATAATCAGGGCCGCGCCTATCCCCCCCCAGCGCCTGTGTGCGAAACGTATGAAGCGCCTTACCTTGCACATACTTTCAATTTACTGATTGTTCAATTGTTTAATGTTTTAGCACTCTCGTGTCTTAAAGTCGGGGAATTATCTTAGAAGGCTTGTATAATAAGCGCATTATAATTATTTTGTTATTTACAAGGCATATGTTGCGCCTATTATACCTACTTGCTCATCGATAGTCTACCACAATATTATGTTGTTGTGTAAGTGTAACAAAAATTATTTTTAACCCTAGAGATAATGAGGTTTTGAAAGGAAGAAAAAGAAAATTTGCCTGATATTTTATAAATATTTCTATGACTGAAACAGTTGCTATTACTAAATTTTAAGGAGTTATATAATACACTTGTAAATAGCAGTAAGTATGAATTTTATAATTTTTCCATACTCATTTAAAAAATAGGACTTTTCATTCTGCAGTAGCAGCCTATTTTCAAATTAATGAGTTAGGATACTCAATAAATAAAAAAAAAACTAGCTAGATATTTATTTAACAAAGTAAGGAAAATATTAGATGTAAATAAAAATACTAAAATAATAATTTCAGGTCAAATAAAAACATTGCCAAGACCGTCTTATAACTAATAGATATATTATTATATCATTTAAAAGTCATTTATAATGGAAAAATTGTCATTTATGAAGAAAAAATAATGTACAGATCTCACTTTCGCCAGATATTCTAAAAAAGAGTAAAAATACGTTTTTGAAAAATATTTTTGAAGTAAGTAGAACTGAAACTAATTGAAAAAAATATGTCACTACATAAAATCACAGTCAAACTATTTTTTACTAAAATATGCATATAAAACTCTGGCGATCATGGTTTCTTTAAAACTACTTAAAAGTACCTACCTAATAAATAAAATTGTCATTTTACATGGTCATTTTGGAATGCCTAAATCCTAGAACATTCGTCATCATCATCATTGTCAGCCGATGGAGGTCTACTAGACATATGCCTTGGATTTTCTTACACAATCTTGGGTTACCAACATTTCGCTTTCAGATATTGGGTCGCCATTCCAGTAGACCCCAACAGACATCAGCTACGCAGGTACTTCAGACATTGCTTAACCTCTTTTTTTTGTAGTCTACTCCACTCAAAATTAATTCTCAAATTACATAAGTGTACAAGTACACAATCACCGGATAAAATATCTACCTACCCTACTATCTACTTCCTTACGCAAAATAAGAGGGCAAGTCCCGCTCCCTAGCTAAAGGATATCCAGTATGTTAAATATGAATACTAAAAACTTAATTAAAAATTACACTAATTAATTCATTACTTATTGGCAGAAGGCGGGTAAAGCTTTTACCTAAATATAACTTAACCAATTGGGCAATTATCTAAATAACTTAAATGTCAAACAGGAATATCAATCTAATTACAATTTACAAAATAACTGTAATCGAGTCTCATTTTGTATATAAAAATAAACAAAACAATAAATGGTACAACAAATAAGCTATGGATTTAGATTCTCACTTTTATAATTATCATAGACGACGAGTAGGTTTGTTCGATTCGTAACAACCCATTAATACCTAAATTTCCATACATACATACATACATAACATCACGCCTCATTCCCGTAGGGGTAGGCAAAGACTACATCCTTCCTTAGCATACTTCTTTAGCTTCTTCCACTCTCATTAATCATTTCATACAAATTCGTCGGTTTAGGGAGAGTACCCTAAGCTGTGTGGCTAGTGTAAGATTTTACCGCGTCGATATCGAGAAGGGTAAACGCAAATTTTATATGACACTGACACTCACCCACTTGAGTTTTCTCTCGATACTGCCAGAGGCGCTGCTTCAATTCCATATAAAATTTGCTTTTACGCGAATGTGAAGTTTTCGATTTGTTTTGGTAAAAGCTCACACTAGGCACACCAACCTGGCCATTATTTAAAATGTCCTGAATTTGGTCAAGAAATATTGGCCCAAACCATCCCCTTCAAACATTTAAATAATAATTATAAATCTCTTTTGTAAATCTTCTTTCATCCCTTCTCTTTACATGCCCACACCGTCTAAGCATCCCTTTATCAATTTTATTCACTACATCTTCTTTTACACTACACTGTTCTCTTATCATATTACTGTTATTAACTCTGGTGGAAATGTAACAGCGTTACTGTCACGTTTCCACGATAAAATTAATATAACTATAGGCAAACTACATAGCTATGTCTTTATACATTTAATTCAAATGTGCGGACTACAACAGAGAGGAGGGTAAGAGATGCGGCATAATTCCTGCGCCTGTAATGAATAAATGAAGAATGACCTGCCGCCCGCTTCTCTGTCGCTCCCTCTTGTCGTCATATCTCCAACTCAGGCATGTGGGGTGCTTACAGAAACTCAAATCTTTCAAGTGATTTTGAATGATGTACATAAATATTATTACTACTCACTCAGACGCTAAGACAGTATAGAACGATTAAAAGAAAAGAAAACCTCTTGCCACTTATTTAAGAGCTGTACACTAGCTGCTATATAGCTGACATTATCGTTTATAGCTGTCGATACATTAAATAACATAAGAACACAATATATTAAAATAAATCAATAAAACACAACAAATAGACAATCCGAATTCGAAGACAATTAGCAGCTTCACAATGGATTAAACAATCCCTCTTTTAGTAACCGCACTACCATCTTAAACTGCAGTCAATTGACATAAGGTGAGATCAAAGTCAAGCGCAATTCATACTGTAATAAAAATCACTAAAATAAATCAGTCAATTCACATAGAGTACAATTTAATTTCTGCTTCGTCTTTCGGCTTCTCGCAGACGATCTCCTGTGGCTTGCTATACTGAGATTTCTTATTACAGCACGTTACTATGGTAACGAAACTCGCGAAGAAAATGGCGGCGCACGCGCACACCGTGCCACCCCAATCCAAGATGGCGCGCACCATGCGAAGCTCCGAAAACACTTTTTCGCTGACTTTAACGCTTTGTTCAACCCAGAATATCGGGAAAAGCATTCTTGGCACGTTTTCGTAGAGACTGTAAAAGAAACAAGATTAAAGCATACACCTAACAACGCCGCTAAAAGAGCAACTTTTAATCCGAGACAGATGTAGAGCTTGTTCTTTAGATAATAGCGAAAACTACAACATAGATAAAAAACACTACGTCTTAGAAAGTAAAAAGAATTCTATATTCCACCACCGGAAGGTCGGTCTTTCTAACTAAAACTAAAACCCCAATGTGACAACACTAATTATCCTACATGCTTTTATGGACATCTCCTGACCAGTTGTCACCTTTACACAAAATGCCTATTCAGTATAGTAAGTTGTAAAAATCAGACCTCGGCAAGAGCATTCTAAATGGCGCAAGTTCGTTTACAACAGTCTTAGGAATATTCAATGACAGCAGATGAAATGCAGTACGGTAGTAAAATTGTGAAAAAGGTACGAGATCAAATAATAACAATTGAGCACGTAAAAAGCATATAAGATAATTGTGGGTACTTACGCAATATTAGGATTAGGCTCAACATAAACATTGAACTGGAATCTACCCGCCACATCCAGTGGAACGCCTAGCTTCTGTAAATGAACAAAATTAAGTCATTAAGTTCACGTTCCAATAGAAATTGTTAATTTAAGGTTTTTCTAAGAATATAATATTTAGAATGTCACTATGAATATTGTGTCCTGGATATGTAGCGGCAAGATGGAAAGACCTGACTTTAAACGTCATCTGTTTGTGCATTTCACTCAAAATCTGTCGCACCTTAGTGTCACCGTGCAGGAAGTACACCCTGCCCTTGTTAGAGAAACAGTAATCGTAGATTTCGTGTAGGAAGTGCGCTCGGCGCTTGTTGCAGAAACAGTACTCACAGGTTCCGTGGCGAAGTAGAAGGAGTGCAGGTCAGGGTCGGGTTGCATGCCGTGTACTAATTCACGCAGCTCCGGGTCGCCGTGCAGGAAGTGCGGCAGGGAGAGGAAGGACGGGCTCCCGTAGCGACATGCTGACACGTTCATGACGCCGCCCCATATGCACTCCCCGTTGCAGAAACATGAGTTCTGTGGATTTCTTGTTGCTGGAAAGTTTAGATATATTTTTATCATTAAATAACAAACGCTGGATGAAGGCGGCTAAAGTTCGTGGTATTTAGATACCTTGTCTTGCAATGGATGTCCATTGGCTAAAATGATGATGATGACGATGATTATAGAAGGTTCGCGACTTCGTTGGTGTGGAAACCCTAAACTATGAGATTCTTAATAAAACTATACGTGTAAACATTCCTCCGGAATAACTCTACCCTCTCTATTTGAAAATCACGAAAAATTGTAAATTAGATTTTCCTAATTAATATTGTAAGCGACAAGTTAAAAAGAGCTAATACTTTTTAAAATTTTACATCTTTGGCAGTGGTGATTTCTGGAGTCCAAAATTCCTAATTTGAAGCATATGCCTTTCCACGTGCCACATATTTTACCACGTGGCTGAATTACACCAGCATCTATATCCTTCACTGCAGGTGAAAGAAATAAACAAGACAGTTGTTCTGATTAGGACGAGCTCTATCAGAAACATGCATTTTTGATAAAGGTCTTACAATTGTCGAAGCTGATGTCCGTCATAGCGTACTTGATGTAGGGCAGCCCGTTCATCTCCCCACTGTGCTCGTACTCCAAGTGCACGGTGCGGCACAGGTCCGGCATGAAGATGGTGAGTAGAGACTCCTCCGTCAGGTTGTGCGGCATGAACTCGCCCCCGCTGCCTGTTATCTGAAATCATTTTAGTAGTATTAGAGTTATTGTTGATAAGACAGTGCCTAATAGCTAGTCATGAATGAATGTTTGACAAAATTTCGGACTCTTTTCAGATTTCAAATGGTTTATATCTGAATAATTTTTCTGATCACATGATGAATGATTTTTAAGTATTTGTTTTCAATAATCGAGCCTCAAAATCTCTTGCCCTGATAGATAAAGCGAAAATAGTTCATATTCGTATATAAAAAAAACGGAGGAGGTTCTCAATTCGACACATATTTTTTTATTTTATTTTTATTTCATGACCACGCATAACTTTTTACAGAGTTGTCCAATTTTGATAATTTTTTTATAAGAAAGGGCACACTTCCAAGGTGGGAAAATTGAAGGCACTCTTCAAATTTTATAGGCACACTTGCAGCGATTTCGGTTTTAGTGTAAGTATCGGTAGCTTTTTGGCTACAAGTGCCGTACTACTATGACAGTATAGTACGAGTACGTTACGTGACGATAAATCACTAGAAAGTAAGGCATAAAAATTTTTAACAAAAAGAAGAACCGACTCAAAACGCACTAAAAAGTAAAAAATAACTGTGTCATTTAGTTGCTTTAATTTACTTAAACATATCTAGGCGTCGGTGCCAGCCAAGGTTTCTACTTTAAGGACATTACCTAAAACCCACAAACTTCTTTACTACGTTAAATAAATGTTCCTTAAACTTGCTGGCACCGACTTTATAGATATGCTTAAGTAAATGAAAGCAACTAAATGACGCAGTTAATTCGTACTTTTTAGTGCGTTTTGAGTCGGTTCTATTTTTTGTTAAAAATGTATATATAAAAAATAATTCCTTCTGGCTCTCACAAACTTTAAAATCAATTCCTGACTGAATGCATCGTTTATGTTACTGCTGTGTTGCAATAGTGACATTCAGAATTCTGTCGTTTAGTAAGTCGTTACATTAAAGTTTTCTTTTGGAAAAGAAATATAATGTGAGACCGGCATTTGTATAACTTTGCGGACCGCAAATACTTCCAGCGATCACCAGTAGTACGCAAATCATCGGTTAAGAACTACTGTGTAAACGAAAACACAGATAGTGTGCTAACGTCGTGCACTGTTGTTTTCGGTCTGATGTAATAGTCATCGGTAAAATTACTGGCTTAACACATACTCTTCAGGTTGTCAGGCATAAGGCAGTGAATAAATACCTGACAGGATTTGGTTTTAAAAAAAAAATGCGTTTGAAACTCTCATGACAATAACTTTACGAGTGATTGAAATTTGTCTATACTACATAATTGGTGTACCTTGGAACATTCTCCTTCGTACCAAGGCAGACTCTTGTAGTAGTCCCAACTGAGGATTTGCCCCGGAATGGTTCCGCTCGACGCTCCCGTCGTCACCTCCACCAGACCCTCGGTGTCCATCGAATTGTTCCTCTGCAACATAACATTGATTGATAAGTTGATAAGTTTTAAATGAGTTTAGAACTGCCACGTCACTTTGTCACTCTAAGTTTCAAAAGTCTGAGTCTTATAGACCAATCCATAGATTAAAGACAACTAGATGGAGCGTGTCCGCTCGTGAGACAGCTAGACAGCCTCATTATTGACATAACGTCAACATCATGAAAGGTTACGTTTTAAAATATCGTAAAATACGAAATATTACTTTACATAAGATAGTTTAGTAAACGCATAATATATGAAATTTGCTAAAAAACAACATTTAAAAGCTTTAAATCATCAATCAATGAAGTTTATGCCTACTTACATATTAAATGGAATTCCTTCGATTTTCCGTTCGCTGCGACTTTTGCAGCCGAAAATACTACAACCCATCATAGCACGATAACGTTTAAAATACTATCGTAACCGCAAAGTTATATTATTTATCAGCAAATTTAATAAAAAGGTAATAATTGCTCAGATATGTCCTTTGTTTGTCACAAACTCCACTCTTGACAAACAATAAAAACGAACACGCTGAAAGGGACAAAAAATAATCTTGTGTCACTTTCTAATAAAGGCCGAATGAAATAAGTCTGTCACGCTCCTGAGCCTACAGCCGCGTTATGACTCCATCTACTTAGTTGTCTTTAATCTATGGACCAATCGTACAGCAAGGCGCGTCACTTCAGAGTTAGACGGATATTAGTTTACGAAAAAGTTTGTTCGTTCGTTTAAACGGACTTATTATCTCTAGATCTGCATATATTATTGTAAATTATTTTGTTTATTATGAAAACTAGACTCAAAAGTGAAATAGACTATTAAAAGTAATCTATCTTAAGCACAAGTTGCTCTCATTAGCAAAAAGATCTTTAGTGCTTATAGTGCCCTAAAAAGGTGGAAGAATCTCTTGCCTATCAAAACTAAGACCGTACTGGCGAATACTCTCCTCCTCTCCAGATTGCCATAAATATATATTGTTAATGATTATGACCATATCACTGATATCGCAAGAAGCTTAAGTGGCTACCAATTAAATCTACTTTTATAGTATTCTGTTTCTTCCGTGGACACCCCCCTATCTCAAAGAGCGCTTTAAATTCCTTGGACCTTTCTGAGGAGTCTCAGCGATCGTGCAGGGAACACATACTTCGTTCAATCAAGTGTAACACACAAACTGGTTTGGATTCTTTCACTCATAGAGCAATCTCACTATGGAACGCACTCCCTGATGACATAAGAGGGTCAAAATCGTTAGCGATATTTAAAAACAGAGTTAGACAGCACTATCTATCATTGTAATTTATTTATTTCATGTACAAATATATATTTATGTGTATTTATATTTTTGTATGTATTTATTAGTATTTTATATTATTTTTTTTATATGTAGGTATATGTTTGTTAATGTACTGTAATATCGTACTAGATTTGTTCCAGGAACGTTCGCCTTGGTCTTCCCCTTCCAACATTTTTTATTCATTCTCTCTATGTGACCAAACCATCTCAGCGTAAAGGTCCGATAATCTAGGTTACCTGGAAGAGATCACTTCTAGTGATAAGGTCGCCTTTTCTCAAGTTTATGTCACTTATACATCTTGTTATATGCCCCACTGCTGTCTTATCACAGTATACTTAATTCTGTTACTTGGTTTTATCCCTCAGTAACTATTTAATAATAAGTTTTTAATAACAAGTAACTGCATTGGACTCATATCTATATCTGGACATATAATAATAAATACCTACATAGTTGTTAGAGGGAATTTATCTGTCATTCAAGTTTATCTCGAACCAGTCTCAGTAATTATATTGATTAGTCGATCACGCATTGCATAATCATCTCGTAAATTCCCATGTAATTGCTGCTTTATACTTAATACGAGTTTTCGCACTTCGAAGCTCGCTGTCGTTAATGGTTGTCGAAAAATATTTTTTTTCGAACAAAATGGAAATAAAGTTCGCTTTATTCCATGAACGCGCAGGCGTGACTAAAATATACGTGAAAACGGCATCAGGTGGCCCTTGCACCTTGATAGGTTGAAGTCCTAATAATTAGGAACGGAAAAAATCCAAAAATCCGTCTAGTCCGGCGTAGTCAAGATATAAAACAATTACATTAAAATTGCTGAAGGTAAAATGATACAGTCGAAAATGGTCAGCAAAAACCTCCACCAATTAATAAATACATAGCAATTTTCAATAAAAACTTGAATTTAGAAGAAGCTCATGCCATGGACGCGTTCAAAATGTTTTGGTTCCTCGTTCCTGATTCGAACTGCGTATTATGGAATGCCTACCTACTTCCTACTTCCTTCCAGCTATCGTTTTCCCTACTACTTACAATGTGAGTATCTTCAAGTCAAGAATGAATACTTTTTAGGCAAGCGCGTTCCACCGTACGCTGCATCTTCGCTTACCATCAGGCCTGATCGTAGCCAAGCGAACCCCTAAAAAAAGCTTCAAAGCAAAAAGTAAGTTTTTCTTCCCGTATAAAAACCTCATGTTTAGGAAACTCTATCGCAAATGGCCTCTCAATAAAACTTTATGGCTAAATTATGTAATTAAGTTGAATAATTTTATACCAAATTCGTACTAACAGTTTATAGGTATATTTACTCTAGACAAGATTCTATTTTCGAGACCTAACTTTTATGGAAAATCTGGTCAAACAGTAGCTCAAGGTTGACTCATTTACTATTTGTGTGTTGATAAGTTCTCTTTACAAGCTTGAAAGTCTCGTATCAAGGGTGTTTGTGGTCGCACGAAACGGCTCGATCTTTTTCAATAAAATTCTTTATATACTCTTTTTTGACGGCCTCCTTGGCGCTGTAGAGTACGCTATGGATTTATCAGCCTGAGGTATAAGGCACGGTTCCCTGCAGGGCCGATTAAAATTTCTAAATTGGTCCAGGCTTTTGCTTTGGCTAGTTACCACCCTGCCAGCAGACGTACCGCCCAGCGATTTAGCGACCAACCTCCGACCAGCCAAAATTCTACGGCTAGTATAATATCTTTATTGATGGCATATCTCGAAATGTTACCTACATTTTACACGTACATTTTAGATATACTACGAGTACCTTGTACAAGTGGAACAATTTATATCGTCTCCGATAGTAGGAGATATAAATCGGATTAAAAATTATAAATTCATAACAATTACAATTGATAACAAGTAACATATTGCTAATTATACTACTAGGTAGCTCTGCAGTCTAAGGTAGGTAACACACTAGGTGAACGATTACTATAGGCGGCTCAATACCGCGGTGTTTCATTTCCTTACACGGCCTGTGTTCAGAGACTAGTTTTCTTAGACTTTCATTTTCAACCGACGAAAAAAAACGGAGGAGGTTCTCAATTCGACACGTATATATATATATATATTTTTTATGTATGACCACGCATAACTTTTTAGAGTTGTCCGATTTTGATAATTCTTTTTTTATTAGAAAGGACATACTTCCAAGGTGGTCCCATTGTCATCATGTTAGGATCTGATGAGGATATCCTGGGGAAATTGAAGGAACTCTTCATATTTTGGAGGCACGCTTACAGCGATTTCGGTTTTTGTCTCGGTATCGGTAGCTTTTTGGCTACTAGTGGCATATAATATACTATGTAAGTATAGTACGAGTACGTTGCGTGGCGATAAATCACTAAAAAGTAAGAAATAAATTTTTTTAACAAAAAATATAACCGACTGAAAACGCACTAAAAAGTAAAAAATAACTGTGTCATTTAGTTGCTTTAATTTACTTAAGCATATCTAGGAGTCGGTGCCAGCCAAGGTTTCTACTTTAAGAACAGTACCCAGAACCCACAAACTGCTTTACTACGTTAAATAAATGTTCCTTAAACTTGCTGGCACCAACTTCATAGATATGCTTCATAGTAAATTAAAGCAACTAAATGACACAGTTATTTTTACTTTTTAGTGCGTTTTGAGTCGGTTCTATTTTTTGTTATGTAGGTAGTTAACGTAAAGCCATGAACAAAGCTTACCACGCCACAAAAAATGTCTGAAGCCAATTAATCTAATAGATGTAAATTCCCGAGGCATCAAATCTCGGACCGTCCAGTTAATCATTGCAGTTACGCCAGAGATCGTAAACAGTTGATTGCTGAAGTGGCACTTCACAGAGACGCAAATTAGTTTCACTTGACCAATTGTCTGATCAATCATCGATGACGGACGACAGATCAACGCGCCTTATGATTCAAATTCTTACGCTTAAGTATGTTGTGTTATTTTTATATTTGTAAAGTTATTGGAAAGAAGTTCCTTATCGCGCGTTGTGAAAGTTTTTTTTTTTTTTGTCGACTACAAGTTAGCCCTTAACTGCTATCACACCTGATGTTAAGTGATGATGCAATCTAAGATGGAAGCGGGCTAACTTGTTAGGAGTAGGACGAAATCCAAACCCCTATCTGTTTTTACACGACATCGTACCGGAACGCTAAATCGCTTGGCGGTACGTCTTTGTCGGCTAGACGGAAAAAAATTTCACTAAAAGTTGTAACGACACTTTTTGCTATAGTAAGCTAGTGTATTGCTTGGGAAGGAACAGCCACCTGCGTTGAGCTGCTGCTCTGTGCTCTCGTCGTCTTGACAGCACTCCGAAACACACACCGCGGGAAGACAAACAACAAACACCTACGTCTCCCCGAACACGACCAAAATATATAACAACTTCGTTCCACCCGGATGTCCCTTGACACCTCTCAACTTTTTTTAAGCTACCATTTAGGTTCAATGATTAGCCTAAATGTAGCTTCGGATTATGATGTCCTGGACCGGGTTGTGATTTATTTAGCTTTTCGTTTTCCAAGAAATGTTCAATTCAAGTTCTTAGGTCGGTTGCTTGCCTCTGAGATTACGTTAAGCCGTCGGCTACTCATACTCAATATAATCACACATTGGAGTAACGTAGTGAGTTTACCATCAACTTCTCTACAATTTATTTCTAACTTGCAGACGCCCGCGACTTTGCTCGCGAGCAAAATAGTGTAATGCAACCTTCCAAGAACACCGAAAAAGCAAAAAAATACGGAACCCTTTTTAAGGAACGATTTGGCGTGAAAATAAATAAATAAATAATTTATTGAAAGAAAGAAAGAATGCAATGCTTATTTTAATAACAATACAAATTTTGCCTATACGAATGGTGGCAAGATGTGACGATAAAGTTAGTATGCCAGCTTATTTTTTTACGAATTTTGAAAGTACTTAAATTTACCACATTATACCTCAATATGTATAAAATAGTATTCTCATTCGAGGAGAAATCGACTGTCCCTAAGTTAGGTATAGACCTGTGTTTTAGGCGACAGTGCTCTCCTTGTAAATGTCTAGTTTAAACAGAACAAAGTTGCAATTTACAGGTAAGGCAGATAATCTTAATTGTAGTTACAATTTTAATAAGTTAAACGTAAATATATTTAAACGTAATTAAATATAATTTACGAGCATACAGGCGTGAGTTTCTTATTGTACTCACCCCATAAAATAGTCCAAATCTGTCAACAGGTGGCGCCCCGCCCGTAGTACTGGCGGGTAAGTTCTTGGCGATGTCCAGCAGGGGGTCCTCGAACCCCTCGAAAAGCAGCTCCCCCACCACCCGGGAGATGGTCAGCCCGTGCCCGAACATGGCCAACGCCATCGACAGCCCCTTCTGCCTGAAGAAGTCCCAGTGCCGCGCCCGGTAGATCGCTGACTAGAGGAAAGGAAGATTAAGTTATAGGAATAAACAACTGACATGGTACATTTTGGTAAGTATTTCATCGATGTCGGAAATATTGAATAATTAGAAACCACTATTATTATTACCTATGACACTCTCACAACTGAAATGACCTTAAAACTTGAAAAGTATTTTTTTATTCATTACAAGTTAGCCCTTGACAATCACACCTGATGATAATTGAGCACCAATTATTAACTGTTAGGAATAGATTTAAATCCACACCCCTTTCAGTGTCTACACGACATTGTAACGGAACACTAAAACGCTTGGCGGTAGGTACATCCTTGTCGGTGGTAACTAGCCACGGCCGAAGCCTGCCAGCAGCCAGACCTGGACCAATTTAGAAAAATTTAATCGGCCCAACATATTATCATTGTCATCACCAATCATAAATCCACTGCGCACACCACTGGTAAACTCTTTTGTCTTCTCTTTTCGTTTACATAAGGGTTAACAAATATCAAGTAAATAAAAAAGAAAAACTTGTTCATAAAATAATCCTTGTTAGCAACGTACAAGGGGATTTTAAGGAGATTTAAAAGTAATCTGCTCAGACAAAGAGATTAAACCTGTCTGATAGAAATAACAATCGTTCCAACGTAGAGCGGATTAATTTGTAGAGTAAAGATATATGAATGTTAACGTGCTTTGAAAGGGTTACTTTACCTTCAGCTTCAGCTACTTGAAAGCTTAGATATAACAGGATTTTTTACCCACATTGTCTATTATATATATCACTAAATAAGCAACGAAAAGTTGGAGTCACTTGGCTTACCCAAGAAAGTCCAACTTTTCGATGCTTTTTTGTTACTTCTTTACAACCAAAGATTTTATACGATTCATGATTGTATTATGAGCTGGAAACTTATAATACAATCATGAATCATATAGCCTATTTTAAGGCACGAGGTTGTAACACCACTAAAGAAGAACGAAAACTCAGTATTCTCGTAATTCGAAACTACACAGACAGCTCTATAGTTTTTAATACACGAGTAGACAGTGCTTTAAACTGGGTAAAAACTAACTCTCAATTAAAAGCTCTGCGCTAATAATCATTATCATAAGCCTCATTATTAACGACCCACAACTGGGCGTGACCCTGGACAGGTAAATGCAGCTTAGAGCCACCACACTGCTTCATTGCGGCGGGCGGGTGATAATGGCTAACACTCACGGCAGCGATAATGTTGAGTATGGTGACGTTGTCCTGCAGCGTACCGTTACTCCCCTCGTCGAAGTGCCAGCTGCGCTGCGTGCGGTACGACACCGAGCCGTTGCCGGGGTGGAACGTCACGTTCACGTGGCGTCGCTGCTCGCGAAAACGATATGGACCTGCAGTGGAAAAAATATAAAAGCTCCTTCAAGTTCTAAGTGACGATCTTCGTGGCACAAATTTCCTGGGTTCAATTCTCGGCTGGGCTAACTAAAGATTTTCTATATTGGTACAGGTCTAGCTGATAGGGCCGTGGCTTGCTACCCACAAAGTATAACGTACCGCCAAGGGATTTAGCGTCCCGACACGATGTCGTACAGAGACCGAAAGACGTATGGATTTATGAAGACCTCCGTGGCGCAGTGGTATGCGCGGTGGATTTATAAGACGGAGGTCCTGGGTTCGATTTCCAGCGAGGCAGATTGAGATTTTTCTTAATTTGTCTTGGTCTGGCTGGTGGGAGGCTTTCGCCGTGGCTAGTTACCACCCTACCGACAAAGCCGTATCGCAAAGCAATTTAGCGTTTCGGTACGATATCGTGTAGAAACCGAAAGGGGTGTGGATTTTCGTCCTACTCCTAACAAGTTAGCTCGCTTCCATCTTAGATTGCATCATCACTTAACATCAGGTGTGATAGCAGTCAAGGGCCAACTTGTAGTCGATAAAAAAAAATCCTACACCTAACAAGTTAGCCCGCTTCCATCTTACATTGCATCATCACTTACCATCAGGTGTGATTGTAGTCAAGGGCTAACTTGTAATATATATAAAAAAGCTCTCAGCTCGGACTTCGTAACCTAGTTTCATTAGATACACTCCGTAACTAAGAGAGCACGTTAAGCCGTCAGTGCCGTTCATTTTGACTAACATCAGATAAAGATCATTATAAGCCCTCTATACTGTTTTAGCATGGTGGGTGGACTCCAACTCCTCTATTCTATGTACCACATAGTAGGCAGATAAAAGAAGCAGATACATACTTACTTACTGTAATAATTGAACACTCAGTAACAAGAGAGATTGGTAATAAGGTTGAAGCAATAAATAATACACTCTAGTCATATATACATAGCAATAAAAAGAGTGCACTGACAATCTACATAGCAACCACACAAAAGGGCAACCACTATATTATCTGTCCCGCGTGATTAAACTCAGATTTATTTCTTCATTTAATTCAAAATCATTTGTTTCAAGTAGGCTGTTATACAAACACTTTTGAAATATAATACACGATAAGTCGGTATGTACGTAGTGACTCTACCACCGGTTGGGAAGGCACCAAGGTCAATGTATTTACAATATGCCAATGCGTGTGAATTAATCTAAGAAGTCAAAAAGTCAGTTTCCCCAAAAAGTTACCGTATGTCTTTCCTCAAGGACCTGTTCATTTTTATACAAAAAAAACATCATTATCAATTCATCAGTTTAACAAAAACATAATAATAGAAATACCTTTCCAGATCGACTTACATTCGCATTTTTATCTCAGTACTAAAAGGAATAATATTATTTTTAAATTATACGGTAGATACTTGTTATTTTCACAGGAGGAGAAAATGTTGGCAACATAAACAATTCGGTTTAATATGAATGAGGGATCAAAGGAAAACAAATGAATTTTATGGGAATTGTAAAAGAAAATTGTTTAAACAAAAGCACTATCAGCCTAAGCTCTATTAATGCTAACCATCGCATCAAACGTATAGTAACTCTACTTTTTTAATGCATTTTTGCTCACCCAGCTGCTCCAAGTTAGGCACCTCCTCAGGGAAGCGCTCAGAGTTGGTCCAGTTGAAGAGGTACACATCGAACAGCAGCGGCACCGACGGCGCCACCCAGTCGTTGTAGGCGCGCGAGTGGGGGGACAGCTTGATTTGCTGAAACAATCGCAAGAGTCACTATATTGTTTCGATGTTGAGCTGTTGTAATTCTTCGTTTGAATATTAAAAAAACGGTACTATGTTGGACACCTTGGACGGCTAAACGCACAAATGTATCAATTCTTTTGCTGCTTCAAATTAAAACACGTCGTAGTTGTAATTTTTGCAATATTAGTTGTAATTTTAATTTGTTGTAGTTGTAGTTGTAGTTGTAATTTTTGTAACATTGTAGTTGTTGCAATATAATTGTAGTGGGATATGTGGAAAGGAAAAGGGTCAGATCAGCTAAAAGCAACAGGTGCCCATACAATACAGTGCCGTTCAAATGGCCCAGGACCTAACGGGATGGCAAAAATTATATCGGAAGATTACTCGCCCCATGGCATGAATCGTAATGACATTAATAGATGATCACGATAAAGTACTCAGTCATAAAGGACTAACTGATGAGAGATCCTTAGTTGGTAAACTAGTCCCACACACCCTAAAGATGCATTGTCGGTACCGAAAGATATAAACTAAAGAGGCATGATTTTTCAGTGGATATTTGGAAACAAGGAATGTAGTAGGTCAAACCTTGTAGTAGGTCAAACCTTGATCTCAAGGTCAAGGTATATCCACTATGTACGTATCGATTTTAGGGTGATTAATGGGCTTTTGGGAAAATTGTAGGTGAACGTAGATCAAATATTCCCAACAAAATTTCTTGTTTCACCTTATGACAAAGATATATCCTCAGCTTGTGTGCGTTTATTAATGAGTCCAAAGTCTTTCTGATTACTGTTCTCACACGTGCATGGTATGCGTGTACACTCAATGCAACAATGATAATAGCTCGCGATCAATACCAGGGATAAATCATTCGATCTCTTAATACGCGGGTCAATTGACTAAACCTTGTTTGAAATTTCGCACACAAAGTTGCACGAGCCATTCATTGAAAGTCTCGATATCTCCACGTTTAACGTTTTCAGACTCAATGTTATACCATTGTCTAAGTTGCCCGATTATTGTCAAAAGCACTCCTAGCACAAGCTACACCAGGTTAGAATAGCATAGGGCTTAAGGGGAAGAGGGTGCTAATGACGAGAATCAAAGCTGAAGTTGTAATGGGCGAGGCACGTACTTCGAAGAGCCAATGGACCGATGAAATCAAGCGACTTACAGAAATGTTGGATGGCGGCGGCTAAAGACTATGGTATTTGGATTTTTTTTACTAGAGGCTTATGTCCAGCAGCCGACGTCCTTTGGTTGATGAATATATAATAGAATTGCAAACAGCGCGGCCGCACCCACTGCCAGCCGCCGCCACAACGACGTGCGGCCACGCATGCCGCACCCGAGCGCGGTCTGAACACTCACCGAGTTGAGAGCCGACTCGAAGATGCCGTTCAGCAGAGCGCGGCCGCGAGCGCTGCGGCGGCGAACAGCGCGGCCGCGCCCACTGCCAGCCGCCGCCACAAGGACGTGCGGCCGCGCATGCCGCAACCGAGCGCGATCTGAACACTCACCGAGTTGAGAGCCGACTCGAAGATGCCATTCCAGCAGAGCGCGGCCGCGAGCGCTGCGGCGGCAAACAACGCGGCCGCGCCCACTGCCAGCCGCCGCCACAGCGACGCGCGGCCGCGCATGCCGCACCCGAGCGCGATCGCGACAGCTCTGCACATAGAAATTAATATTTGTAAGAAAAATCGTTAAAAAAAGCATATCTAAACGCGATGCATAACTTGTTTTCACTTCAAGTTGTCAGCAGAAGCAGATAATTTACGAGCTCAAAGGGCATGTCCTAAAATGTAAATGTTCATGAGGCAAGGTGTACGTACAAGTACCCAGATAATTTCATCTGAAACCATATGTCATAAGCCCTCACACCTCACTACCCAAGTGGTAGTGAGGTGTGAGGGTTAGACTAGCTAGAGCAATACGTACGTCCTCAGACGAGCGAGTCAACAACTCATAATAGACCTAAGCAGTGAGCAGGCAAGCTCTCGCGGCGACTATGCCCAAGTTCAACAATCTGCATATTACGATAGTGTTAGCACTTGGAGGTGCAGGCCAACGTTCGCCACGACACGTGCGAGATAATACCACTTGTGTATGTTTTTATATCTTGCAAAAAATGTACAATCACAGTCCTGTCACGTAAATCACAAAGCTGATTTAATTGGAGCTCCCTTAACTGTACTTCGTCTTCATCACCAGACCCTCAATGACAGTCACAGCCCATTTAAATGTAAAGTTCTCATCAAGACAAATTAATCGAGCCCAAACACAAGGTAACTGCAGTAAATCGTCAAGGAGTTCTCTTATATGTAGATCGGTTCGGATCATCAGATCGACTCCAGACCTTCATCAAATTGTAGTGCTTTTAAATACTTACCGGAAAAATTAACAAACGTACTTGTTGTCCCTACAATTTTTGAAAGTTCCCCTCGGTTTCTCTAGGATCCCATCATCAGATCCTGGTTTCCTTGTCATGGTACCACCACCGGACTATCTACTTTCCAACAAAAAAAGAATTATCAAAATCGGTTCATAAACGACGAAGTTATGCGCGAACACACATAAAAAAAAAAAAAAAAAATATATATATACGGTCGAATTGAGAAACGCCTTTTTTTTGAAGTCGTTTAAAAAAGCATAGCTAAACGCGATGCATAACTTGTTTTCACTTCAAGTTCAAGTCAGCAGAAGCAGATAATTTACGAGCTCAGAGGGCATTTCCTAAAATGTAATGGTGCATGAGGCAAGGTTTACGTACAAGTACCCAAATAATTTCATCTGAAACCATATTATGTCATAAGCCTTCACACCTCACTACCATCTGTCTAGAGCAATAAGTATGGTTGCAATACGTCCTCAGACGAGCGAGTCAATGACTCACAATGGACCCAAGCAGTGAGCAGGCAAGCTCTCGCGGCGACTACGCCCAAGTTCAACAATCTGCATTACGATAGTGTTAGCACTTGGAGGTGCAGGCCAACGTTCGCCACGACACGTGCGAGATAATACCAGTTGTGTTTGTTTTTATATCTTGCAAAAAATGTACAATCACAGTCCTGTCACGTAAATCACAAAGCTGATTTAATTGGTCGGATAGATAGGGACCTACTTAATTAGCGTAAAAATGTCGTAATATGTTGATAACATCGTCTCTTTGAGTCTACTCCAAATTTAGTAAATCCACTTGAAGATAAATTAGATTTTTTGTTGTTCCTTTTTTGTCAACACATTTTGTTTTTATGTACCTTAAATATAAAATATTAGATAGAAAGAAAAAACGTTCGTTTCCGAAAATTGAGCCACGAATTACAAACATTATTATAGTGTCCGATGCATCTACCACCTGGGCTTGCTAAAACCAAAACCTTAAAGCATTACACACTACTGTGCGACGTATGGCACAACCCTGAAATAGGTGCCAGCTCAAGCATTGTGCTGCAAGATCAAAGCATACTATGCTGGAGCATACAGCTCTGGCTGGTTGGCTATTGGCTTTTAGCCCACATCTTGGCCAGAGTGACGCTAAGAATGTGCGCAGGAAAATATCAGGGTCATGATTATGTCCTATGTTTTGCGAAATTGAAATTACTGCAATCAAATGCAAGGATAAGTTAGGTACCTCCAAGATCTAAAAAGATAACTTGAAAGGACCCAAGGTGGGAGAATGACGACTGCACCGAAAAGTCCAATGTTGGCCGACCCACCCCGGTGGACTCACGACATAAAATTTTTTTGGAATTCCTAAAAAGTCCTATGACGCCCATCGGTCGACTGGCTGAGTGTTCTAAGGAAAGGACATATATGATAAGAGTTTTAACAATATATAAAAAGCTAATCTAAATATTTACCCCAGTCCGTCGAGAGCCTCTGTTAATTAATACTATAAATAACTTGATAATTATATAACATAGTTGCCAATAAGTAAATGGAAAAAACGTATTAACCTTTGACCCACCCACTTGTTTACCATCTTTATACACAAACACTTTAACAAAACAACTCTTATAGACACTACTAATAAATACTCTCAAGTAAAGTAGTTGTTCGTTAGGTAGTGGGTCTCTAGAGGGAGGTATAATTATGTTGAGTCATCTATTACTGCCCTCGGGAATTGCTTTATAGGTTGGCCATGGAAAAAACAATTACGTCTCTGGAGTCTTTGTAATAGCTTGCTACCTCAAACTTGTTATGTATTACGAAGTTCCTAAATTATTATAATTGTATCATAACTTAATTTTTCCTATTCTATTTTCTTGTCCTAATCCATAGTCCTTACTAATATAAATATAAATATAAATAAATAAAAAAAATTTTTTTGAACAATTACACACTTGTAAGTAGCTTGTATAATATAATATATAATATGATAACTGATGAATATTTTTAAATATATTATACATAAATACTTATAATATATAGATAAACACCCAGACACTGGAAAATATCCATGCTCATCACACAAACATTTTCCAGATGTGGGAATCGAACCCACAGCCTAGGACGCAGAAGCAGGGTCACTACCCACTGTGCCACTCGGCCTGTCCGTAGAATATAATGTTAAAGGCGAAAGTTTGTGAGTGTGTATGTTTGTTACTTCTTCTGGACTAAACGGCTGGAGCGAATAAAATTTGGCATAGAGTTAGCTGATACCCTGGATAACATATAAGTCACGTTTTATCCCGAAATTCCCACGGAAACGAGAACTACATGGGTGAAACCGCGGGCGACTTCTAATATTGTTGTAAATACTAGAATAAGCCTGTCTGAAACGTTTTTAGGGCAAAATGTAATATTTTTCCATTCGACGAATTGTAATCTACATAGCGTGTAGGCTACCGTTTTTCCGCCCTAGTCACCACGTGGATGTCAACTAAGGAAAATTTTACACCCTATACCCGTAAACCTGCATTGGAGCAGCGTAGTGGGTCCACGCTCCATATAAAGGGGAAGGCGAGGCCCTGTAGTGGGCCGTTAATAGGCTGATAATGATGATGATGAACATGCACACACACACACATGTCAAGACTTTTTTTTTATATAATGTGTATGTGTTTTGTGTTTTTCTATATCTAGATCAGTGAATCTCAACCTTTTTTTTTACACACATTTAATGATTTCAAAATTTGGCGGCACACAAAGAAAAACTACTACTTACTACAACACACTGCATAAATAGTTTATGACAAAAATTTTAAATACACCAAGACACCGCTTGTCGCTAATGTGTTCCTGAAAAATGCGACGCAAAGTGAATCACAAATTTTGAAAGCAAATAATAAAATAATTTATTTTTTTGTGGATTTAAATATATATTCATGTTAAAAATATTTTTCTTTTTAAATGATATAATTTAATAATATTAACATTATTATATATTTGCAAAATTTGGCGGCACACTTTTGAAATTTGGCGGAACACAAAAGTGCCGCGGCACAGTGGTTGAGAATCACTGATCTAGATAAATAATGTAAATCTAATTCGATATCATCAACAGTAGGTAGATAGATGGCTGAAAGTTGATGTTGAAGGTGATCACAGACCATATACTCGTAAATATTTTACTTCAAAAATTAATATCCAAGGTCGCATCCTAATCGTATCCGCAAGCTGTGGAAAATTACTACAACTATACAGATTCAGATTTCGATTGCATTGAGAATATCATTTTAATGAAATAAAAAAAAGAAGGATTCCACAGTTTTGTTATTTTAAAACTTGTATTTGTTCATACATTAGATATCATTCCCTATAGATGTACTTTTTAACCGACGAAAAACAACGGAGGAGATTCTCAATTCGACACGTATCTATATTTATTTTTTAATGTATGACCACGCATAACTTTTTACAGAGTTGTTCGATTTTGATAATTTGTTTTTTATTAGAAAGGGCACACTTTCAAAATGGCCCTATTGTCATCATGTTAGGATCTGATGATGATATCCTGGGAAAATTGAAGGAACTCTTCAAATTTTATAGGCACACTTGCAGCGATTTCGGTTTTTGCGTAAGTATCGGTAGCTTTTTGGCTACAAGTGCCGTATAATATACTATGACAGTATAGTATGAGTACGTTACGTGGCGATAAATCACTAAAAAGTAAAAAATGAAATTTTTTAACAATTAATAGAATCGACTCAAAACGCACTAAAAAGTAAAAAATAACTGTGTCATTTAGTTGCTTTAATTTACTTAAGCATGTCTATGAAGTCGGAACTAAATGACACAGTTATTTTTTACTATTTAGTGCGTTTTGAGTCGGTTCTATTTTTTGTTATTTACTGTACCAAACTTGCATGAGGTAAGCAAAAATGCAGTCTAAAGTGAAAAATGCTTGCCTAGAAGGTGCCTATTCAGTTTTAACTTAAAAATACCTAAAATGTTGGAAGAAGGAATTTGAATGAAATTAATGTTTTTTTTTATTCATTACAAGTTAGCTCTTGACTGCAATCATGCCAGGTGGGAAGTGATGATGCAATCTTTGATAGTTTCTACTCGACATCGTACCGGAACGCTAAATCGCTTGGCGGTAGGGTGGTAACTAGCCACCGCTGATGCCTCCCGCCGGCTAGACCTGGACCAAGTTAGAAGTTTTGATCGCGTTGGACGCGTTCGCAGCTTTACGTCCGTCGTGTTCATCCCTTAAGCAGGACACCCCGTTGGAAAAATATGTAATTAAAATAACTAAAAAAATATTTTTAAATGTTCAAGGGATATGTACGTAAGACTGCAAATTACTAGTGGTTTTAAAGTCTACGATGAAGGAGGAATTACAACGAAAACCTTTAATGCACTCTCTGTAATCTTGTAGAGCACAGAAGCATTGCTATGTTCTTCAAGAAGGATACTAGGGTAAGGGAAGGGTAGGACTCTACCATTGGTTTGAAAGGTTCTGCTGAAAACTACTAGTAGAATAATATACTTTTCGGGTACACTGTTTTTGGTAGTCCTATGGATGGATGGACCATGTGCTTGGTCCCTCAATAATTACTAAAAAAAACGGTATTAATATAAGAAATATATACGGAACCCTCGGTGCACAGGATCTCAATGCAATTACCCAGTTTTCTTAGGGTGAACATTCTACTAACGATATCGTTGAAATATAGTGCCCCATTCGTTAGACCTTGCCAAGGGTAGGCGATATCTTGTAACCCGACGCCGCGGATAAACTTGCGGTTAGAATATCTATATCTGTAATAACTTGTACTCATCTGTCTCATCACTTTACTTATATTTATTTACCAATAAATTAGGACCATCATCACCAGCCTACTAACGGCCTATTACAAGCCTCTCTACTTGTGTGAGAGGAGATATGAAGCGTAGAGTCGTCACGTTGCTCCAATTCGGGACCAATTTTCATTTTTCATACAAATTGAATTTAAATAATGCTAATCGATCGAAGCAAGTGCCACGTAAGCCCGATGGTTATATACGACAACGTATCATGAGGTATTTTATTAACGATTACCTTACATGCTTTAGGCACGTTGGAACACCACCAACGTAGAACTTACGGACAATTTCTTAGAAAAAAGAAAAACTTAGAATTACTCCACAACCCAACCCAAGAGTCGAACGCAGGACCTCATGCCATATAAGCTAACCACAACACCAACGAGCATAAGCATCATACATATAGGCGAAATACAGACTAACTTACTGACTCATCACGAGATCTCTATAACAGTATATCTACATGGTTGCCTCGAAATTTAGCACACTGCACAATTACTCATTTCTCTCACTAAGAACGGATTTCTCGATACGAAACGGTTGTACGCGGGTAAAGCCGCTGGTCGCAGCTAGTAATAGTACATACTCGTAACGTCATCTCGCAGGTAATCACATCGCTCGTATATTATTTTGATTTATTGCTATTGTCTCATACTGTTGGGTACCTACGTCAAACCTACCATAAATCAATATCCATCATAGTAAATATGTTATAATAATAGTCCACGGAGCATGGAAAGAAGTATGTTAAAAATACGAATAATTAAAAAAAATCATAGCTCTACAATAAGAGAATCAACAGGAGTAATTGACGCACTAAAGTATTCTATGAGACTGAAATGACTATGGGCGGGCCACGTCGCCAGAATGAGTGACGTCAGGTGGACTTGTCGGCTGACGTCATGGACAGGGCCCCTAGAAGTAGACGTAGTAGGTTCGCGCTAATATTAAGTCATTATAAAATACATAAACCATGGATATTTTTTTAAATTGTCTTACACATGATATATTTAAATTGTTTAGATATTATGTTGTTATTTTATTCTTTATTAGCTTGGTACATGTTATAAACTTCACTTTGTATTTGTTAACTTTAAGCGTGAAGTAAAAGGCTTTTTTTAATTAATTTGATATAAGTAAATTACATAAAACTAACTATATAATACTTTTTAAAGAAGTTACATAGTAGCATTAAGCAATTTGAAAAATTACTAAAATTACTTTTTATTACTAAAAATTCAAAATAAAACATCGAGTGAAGTTATTAAAATTTTCTATTTAAATTTCATATTTTGAACTCGGAGCCCCGTCGAGTGGCTATTTGACACTCATGAAAATATTAGAGTTTAAATTTATTTTTTGAAACTTGATTACACCCACATTTCACCTGTTGTGTTTAAGTCCCATGGGATAGGGGGTGAGCCTATCGCCATCCACCGGGCACAATTCAAACTCCGTGAACAGGACTTCCTAACGGAAAGTTCACGAATAACACTTTGCCCGACCCGGGAATCGAACCCGGGACCTCGCAGTGAGAGGCGCATACGCTAGCCACTAGACCAACGAGGCAGTATAAATAATAAATAAAAAAATAAAAAAAGCCTTTTATTTCGAGCAGATTTACAGAAACGAATAAAAATAAAATTTAGTTATTAATTTTATAATCTAGTCTGCAAGAACCCCTCTGTAGGTAAAGGCCTCCTCCAAAGACATCCAGTCCTCTCTTAATTGGGCTACCCAACTTGAAGAATGTATTTAAAATTAAAAGTTTATTCTCAATAGCAAATTCTATTAATTTTTTGTCCCCTCTCGTTCCTTTCACCGTAGCCGTTCGGTTTCATGACTACATATTCTTCTTTTTTGGGTTACCAATTTTTGCATTCCAGTCTCCCATCAGTATGAGATCTTTATGTGACATTTCGATCGCTTTGTTGAGTGTATAATAGAAATTGTCAGTTTCAATTTGGTTTGCTTTTTCCGTAGGGGCATATACTTGAATAATAGATAAGTGAGTACCTTCAAATACCAAGTTTAGGATTGCGACTCTTTCTGTTAGACCAATGTAGTTTTCTATATTATTTTTGTGACTTTTACTTATTATAAAATCTGCGTCATACAAACCAAGCGTTTGTCCTGTGTGGCATAATATACTATTATCGTACTATTTTGTTTCCCATTCGTCTCGTTTCGGCCAGACCGATTATGTCATAATTAATGTCTGATAAAGCTTCATTTAATTCTATCAAGCGTTGATATGTGGAGAGCGTTTTGACATTGTACGTTGGTTTTTGTTGTTATAGAGATCTTTTGATCTTTTGGAGGGTTTTGGTCATAATCTTCCTCGGTGACCAGCCGGCTTGGAAGATTTGAATTAGATTTTTTTTGCTGATTTTCTTATGTTATCGGTGTGAGAGAGGTGCTGTAGTTGCTAGATCTTCTCTTTTTTATTGTCCTTTGTTCCGGATACGTTAATTGGATTTTTAGTCAAGAAATTCAAGATCCCTGGCTTAACTATATCTTCGGACAAACTAGAAGATTTTTTATGTGTCATCTGGGTAGTTGTATTTTGGTTTTTGTTTTTCTTGCTAGCCTGTATTCCACTTTCGTCGCGTTTGGCAGAGTTTGTTTCAGGAGATATTGACAACATTCTTTTATTTTTGGCTGTTGTGTTCTTTTTATCTCGAATAATTATTTTATCGTATTTGATGATTACAGAATTTCCTTTCTCTTTCTCGATTTTTACTTGCTCTTGTAACTGTTTTCTTTTTTCGAGTATATTTTGTGGATAATCTTCTGTTATATAAAACGCGGTACTCTTCAGTGAGCTGCTTCTTTTGAATATGTCGATTTTTATACCAAGGGTAGAAAATGTGACAACTATTGGTCTTGGTCTGTCCCCCTTTTTTCCTATCCTTTTTATTTCTTGTATATCCCTATAATCCAGGTCCAATGAGAAATGTTCCTTTATAAAGTTGATCATGGTTTTTTCCAGATTTGAATATGATGATTCAGTTTCTTTTAGTCCGAAAAAAACAACATTATTCTTTCTTATCTGTTTTTCTATAAAATAAAGTCTTTTTTCTTGGTTTTCAATTTTTTCTTTCAGGTTATCATATTTATCATCTAATATTTTGAACTTTTCTTCTAGAATGCAGTTTATATTTTGCGTTACTTGTTCGGTCACTCTTTCGCCGTTTTTTAAGATTGTATTTTTTTGTTCATCGAGTTCCTTTTGGATGTTTTTTAGTGCATTCATAACTTCCTCCATATTTGATGAATTGTGTTGAAATAGATTCGAATTTTGTTATAATATGATACCAGTAACGCCCTCTCGTAGCAGCTCGATATCAATCCTTATAAAGCTGAAATGTTGCTTTGGTCGAGTCGTATTTGTGATGTTTGATCTTACTCTTAGTAATTGATTATAAATATAATTTTAAACATTTAAAAGACCGAAAAAGTGATTTCTTCCGGCCCGGGGTTTGAACTATGGTACTCGACATGCAGTCCGAGGATAGTTCTTACTACACCACCGTTTCATTTATATGCAAAGACTAATTTTGGGACCGGTGTTGTCTCGGTAGCTTGTCACTTGATTAACTCAGTATTTTTATTATTTTTTGACCCTCCAGATTTTTTTTATTTGATTCTTGTATTCTTTATTTTTCAAATTTAGTGGTTTTAATTTATATTATTGTATATTGCACTAGTAGCACAAAGGAACAGTCTCTTTTCTCTTTACTTTTATGCGATTATTGCGTATTATTTAAGATTCAAATGTCTTGTTTACAATATTTTCGAACCGTTTGCCGTTAGTCAGCGTTTGTGTTTATACACTTTTATCACTATTTTAGTGGTCGAACGACGCTAAGAACACTTTCACTTGCGTATTGACTAAAGTTTTACACGAAATACTTATAAACAAGCGTAAATCTGTAAGTTTCGAATTTTAAATACACTTTTATCACGGAGCCGATATTACTGTCAGCGCACTGCAACGAGGCAGTATAACAAAACAAAATAATTATGATAAAACTAATAAAATTGATCAAATAAATAAAAAGATATAAGCATTTGAATATTTCTGATTAGACAGAGACACCCATACTGTGACGTCACACCACAGTATCGCCGTAGTGGCTTAGTACAAATATTCGTAAGTGCATGTAACTTTGCAGATCTTTATCGGATTTTTAATATTTTTGCAGCGTACGATATTATTTTTATCATACACCAATAAAATAAATTGAGTCAAATACCTAATTTTTCAGAAGGAATCCATTCTCTTATTTTAAAATTTTCAGATGGTCAAACCCATAAGGTAATCAACGAGGCAATTAAATGGTTAACAGGTGTGTCAGCCATGTTAGACTACTCGTATGTAGTGACTCTACCACCGGCTCGGTAGGCCGTCGATGAGATGAGCATTATTTAAATAATTATACATAGTTATTAATAAGAAAATCCGCTTATACAATGTGGTAAAGTTATCCAAATGACTTTTACTGTGAAGGTCCAGTTCAACGTAAAGGTCATTTGGATAACTTTGACAAACAGTTTAATTGTACGAGTACGTAGTCTTAGGGAGAAATCCATCGAGAGATTACACGCTTCAATGGTTCTCGATGTAGACTGTCGTAACTGCGTAAATCGTTTAAGACGATTTCACAAATAACGTATCTTAAGTGTATTTAAAACTCGACGAAAAGCGACGATGTTTTAATAACTTGACAGTGTGAACTAAAAATTCTCTCTCTATGTCCACCATCAAACTATAGATAAAGATAGAGCCAATTTCAAACCACTGTGAAGTTCAAAAATACATATTTTACATAACATCACGCCTTTTCCCCATAGAGGTAGGCAGATACTACATCCTTTCATTTCCCACGTTCTTTGCATACTTCCTTCTACTGCCTAATACTGCGTCGGTTTTGGGTATTCTTGACCTGGCCATGCTTTAAAATATACTAAATTTGGTCCAGGAATATTCGCCTAGGTCTTCCCCGTTCAACTTTTCCATTCACCTCGCCTAATAAATCTCTTTTTTTAATCTTCTTTCATCCATTCTCTCTACATACCCAAACCATCTAAGCATCCCTTTCTCAATTTGTCACTACATCTTCTTTTACATCACACCTTTTCCTTATGCTCCTCAGTGCTCTCATCTCTACCGCATTTATTTTACTTTTATGATTCTTCTGCTAGCCTTGAGTTTTAGGACACTCTTTGGCTATGCCATATAGTTATAAAGTCGTTGTAGAATAACTCAAATGTTTTCTTCGACGCCTATATCTCGTACTAAGGGCTTTATGCATCCTTAAGTCATCGAGCTTATTCATATCGACACGTTCGCGTTACTGATAACAGAGTGCACTGACCCCGGGGCACACAGCACTGCGGTTATCACTTGTTGTTGGTCAAAATATGGTGGTCCGACCCAGTTACGGGCCAAATGAGACACATTATTAATTAAAACACTGGGGTGTGGATGGAATAATAAAAAATAAAACACGTTCTTTGTATTATATGGAAAGGCCATAGAGGGTTAACAGATAATAGAATAGGATAGATGGTCCCAAATAGTAACAAACTCGTACCCACGGAGCTTGAAACGGAAGCGAGGCACACAATTTAAAGGTGGAGTGATGTTATAACGCGGGAGGCTGGGATCATGAAATGTGGCCTATGTCTTATTCTGATATCTAAGTTAATATATTATGTGTGAAGTTTAATTAAAACCCATTCAGTAGCTTTTGCGTGAAAAAGTGACTTACACGTACACTTAAACGTTTTATTAGTAGTTAATGTTTGCTAAACTTAATCAGAAAGCATTTTGCATTCATAAATAAATGTAAAATACATCTCGAAAACTATTTCAAATAAAATACAAAATGTTTTTAACAAAAGGCATTTAAATGCAAAATACAAAATAGGTATTTTGCATTTTGTATTTGCATTTTAAATATAAGTATTTCAAATAAATCGCATCTCTGATAAGTAGGTACCTTTATATAGGTACGTCCATTCATAGATACTATAAATAGGCGCTTACAAGAATGGTAATATTATTGCCAGCTACAAAACATGCTAATTGCTGTGAACAACAAGTTAACTTTGTTATTTTCCGTAATAATCCGTCAAAATTTTAACCTCGGCACACAGATCTATCTATATATAAATAAGTAGCATTACGCAACTTAACTAATGTACTGATTAATTTGCGGATTTAATTGCATTTATAATTTAACCTGTCGCTGATCGGACGAAAGACAACCTTTTAAAAACCCTTGTGGCGCAGTTTGAGTGGTATGCGCAGTGGATTTATAAAACGGAGGTCCCATCGATTCTCGGCTGGGCCGATTAAGATTATCGATATTGGCTAGATCTGGCTGGTTGACTTCGGCCATGGCTAGTTACCATCCTACCGACAAAGACGTACCGCCAAGCAAATTAGCCTTCGATGTCGTGTAGAAATCGAAAGAGGTGTACATTTCATCCTATTCTTAACAAGTTAGCTTGCTTCAATCGTAGTACCTATGCATGACCAGGAGGTGTGATTGCAATTAAAGGTTAACTTATCCTAACTAATATTATAAATGCGAAAATAACTCTGTCTGTCTTGCTTGCACGCTAAAAATGCTAAACCGATTTAAATGAAATTTGTAACGCAGATAGTCTAGAGTGTGACAAAGCACATAGGCTACATTTAATTGCGAAATAAGGGTTGTAAGGGTAAAAGGGTGGATGAAATGTTGTATGAAAGTATTGTAATTTTAAAGCTGTAAGCTTAAAAACCTATTTATTAGGCAGTTGATTAAATATTAATAATTATATCACATTCAAAGTTTAGAAAAATTAGGCTGCCGTAAGAACTAATAGCACGCGGACGGAATCGTGAGCAAAAGCTAGTAAAGAATAAAGAAAAAGTATGGGTTTAGATAAGTATTAAGTATAAATATTAAGTACAAATTAATAATATTGTAATCATCAAGAGTCTTTTGCAAATAACGAAATTTTTTATTATTTAAAAAGAACTTGTCCTATAATATATGCACGTCTAATCTAATGTTAATCTATGAGATAATTTGACTAGAAATTAACATTTATTAATTTTAAGGATTCAAGAAACACGTGCAATCTATACGATGCAATTATATTTGTCTATATCGTTTTTTTATCACCATTTCAAGGCTGAGCGCGTGCTTTAAACATTTTAAGCATTTTGATGTTCGTTTATTGTAAAATAAGCCAATTTCCTTCAATTTCATCATCTAATCAGGATACAATGCACTGAAATAGGTAAAATAATTAATGGTTCTAAAACTACGTAGATCTAAATTTAAAGAAGTTGAAAGTTTTGATCACTTGAGGGTCCATTTCTGTTTCTCGTCTATTAAAATATTTGACTCGCTCCTTTGCCTCTCTCCTAGTATAAGAAATACTAGGGACGGAGGGAGAGCGGGAGGTCAGTTTCTTGACTTAACTAATATGTTGATATTTAGTTAAGTCGACCATTCCGCCGTAGCTCCGCAGATCGCTCGCGACCCCCGCGGGTAGGATACAGCACGATTGATATTACGGACTCCGGACTGACTTTACGGAGCACATCCAACGTAGACCAACCCAGCGTCCCGCTTCTATACTTACAGTTGCAATCGGCAGATCGGTCCAAATCGGTTGCCCCGGGACCCTCTTGGACCCGCGTGGAAGACTTCTAGTTTCAGTTGAAATAGGCCGATAATGATAATGATGATTATTATCATCTATTTATGAGTAACAGCTACACGTGCCAGCGCGTGGTCACAGTGAATATCGTTAGTACGCAGTTGCCGCAGTTTTGGCGCGTTCGCTCTCGACATTATCGCGGCTAGGGATGCCTCTTCAAAATACATTTGGCTATTAAATATAAAAAAAAGTTACACAATGTCAAAATAAGCTGCGATTTATATTATCTTAAAACTTATTTGACTTTATTGTTGCAATTACTATAGTTGTTTTTTACTATTTACATTAATGTTAACAATCTTAACAAGTGATAACCTACTAAAAAACAGCATATCGATACTATGGTCAGCAAATCATAGCCATTTTTATAAACTAGAAAACACTCGCAATTTAATCCACATAGTTCTCCTACCTAGTAATAGGGATAAAAAATAAAGTATATGTTATTCAGATAAATATAACCTATATTATTGTAAAGTTTCATCAAAATCCATTTGGTAGTTTTGCTTGAAAGAGTAACAAATATACATTCACACATACAAACTATCGCGTCTATAATATTTGTAAGGATTAAAAGAGACCTTGTTTCTTTTGCATTAACATTTATTATTCAATTCCACAAAGAAAAATTATATAATTCGAAAATGTAAAATGAAACTCGTAAAAATCAAACAACAAACAAAAAATACTCTATTTTCCTTATAAAGCATAAGTACTTTATTATTTATTTGCAATCATATAAAAATTATTTTGAAAAAATAATTTTTTATTTACAGTCAGTCAATCAGTAAATAAAAAATTGACAAGAGTTCATAATTAACACCGTTGCTTTTACGTAATTTTTGCATTATTAAAAAGCAACGACTAAATTTAAAATCTTAAAATTAAAGCTATAGGATTTCCAACGCGTGAAGTAACCAAAACAAACTCTGTTGTAGTTGTAGAGATAATAACCCGAAGTAACGTAGCAACCCTACCCGCGTCCTTGCCATTCAACGTGGCATCAATGGCTGATTCACTACAATACTACGAACCGTTTGTACTACTGTTTACTGTTTACTGTTTAGTACTCTACACGTGCCATGCTTTTGATTACAACCATTCAACTAATCAGACATAACTACTTCATAGATTTTAAGTGCTTGAAATAAAGTGTGAACATCGCCGAAACCTTGCGTAGATATGTTTTGTCGGTTATCTGTAAGATTTATTCGGAAGAATGCGCCCAGGAACTTTCGATCTTGCTTGTTCCTTTACCCTTTTTCCCGAGTAGTCAGGAATCGCGGTTATATGCGTTCCTAACTACACCTAGTTGATGTCCTTTGGGCGCACGAAGCGTATTGGTTCTTCGTTCCTGATGTTACTCACTACAGACCTCATAAAAGACTCAGAGTCAGCAATAGATGTCTATGGATAGACAAAAATCACACAACCAACATCTTTAAATATGCCATCATAGCACAATCAAGTTTAAAGTGGATCTGTGATAAAACATATAGTCAGTTAATGAAGGATAAATCACAAACCCAGGGAATAAATAATCTTCCTTATGGCCAAGAGCAAAAGAAGCCAGGAATGTAGAAGAAGACGGCTCAAAGTCACTCAACGAGCAATTTAGTGAGTTTGCTCGAAGTATCTTTGCGTGATCGAATGAGATGCTCAGAAGAACCAAAGTCACCGACATTGCTCAAAGAGTTGTACAGCTGAAATGGCATTGGGAGAATACGTCATTCAGAAAGACGATGGACGTGCGGGATAAAAGCTGCTGTATTACGACCGCTAACCGGAAAACGCAGTACTAATAAGCATCACATAAATACTAAGTTGGAATTATAACATTAAATGTCTTACAAAGACAATATTGGAAATAGACGACTCTATATAGAGTAAACTAAACAAATATTTGATGATGATGATAAATGAAATATTTTTAAAACTTACTGGGATATTTTCAAATATATCGTTGGGACGATTGCTCCATGGCATCAAAAATCTGTTACATATTTATGTGGCACAGTTAGGAAATTTAAATGGATTTAAAGCATTGCTCAGCGTTTATCGCGGGCCTCCTGAAAGCGCTCGCGGAGGTAAGAAGGAGAATGGGTATTTAAAATTTTAAAAAGTGTCGTGAGTATATGAATATTCCGGCGATAACGAATTGTTTAGTGCAAACAATTTAATGAGTTTGCTCGAAGTATCTTTGCGTGATCGAATGAGATGCTCAGAAGAACCAAAGTAACCGACATTGCTCAAAGAGTTGTACAGCTGAAATGGTATTGGGCAGGATACGTCATTCAGAGAGACACTGGACGTGTGGGTCCTAAGCTGCTGTATTTGCGACCGCTCACCGGAAAGCGCAGTGGTGGTCGGCCTCTCACTAGGTTGGACTT
Source organism: Mycalesis mineus (assembly GCA_034621355.1). NCBI lineage: Eukaryota > Metazoa > Arthropoda > Insecta > Lepidoptera > Nymphalidae > Mycalesis > Mycalesis mineus. The sequence continues at coordinate 1,068,132 of CM067889.1, read as the reverse complement.
ATGACATTAAACGTCTTAAGAGTTGTTGGCCACAGGTGGACATAGGGAGCCGCCCTATGTCCAGCAGTGGACGTCCACCAGCTGATTTGATGATGATGATAAAAGAAATATAACTACTTGGATATTTGGTAAATATATCGTTGCTCAATTGCTCCAGGCATCAAAAATCTGTAACATTGTAATGTGGCACCATTTAGGAATAAATGTTTTTTATTTCTTAAACAAATATATCTAGACAAAAATATATTGCCATGTTCACCTCGTAAACACTTAATCAAATTCGAACTCGTTTATTTGAAGTAGGCTTACTTTACAAGTTTTGACTCCTTGCACGATATCGCCGTTATTGAAATTAAAATAATTTATTTCAAGTAGGTAGGCTTCATTTATAAACAACTTTTAAAAGTCAAGTTCATCTCCTTGTCTTATATTTTATGTAGGTAGTAGCAGTGCGCTGCGGTTTCGTTCGTCTATAACATTCCTAAAATAAATGGATTATTATTCAACATTGCAAGAATTTTTCAATTTGAACTGATTGTTTCTGAGATTAGCGCGATCAACCAAACAACCCTTCAGCTTTATAATATTAAGTAAAAATAATATCTTAATGAAATCTTAAAATATAAAAGATTATTAACTTGCCTTCAAATAGTCTAATTTGACGTTTCAAAAGTGCTTTTAAACTAGTACAGTAGCCTCAGTGTACAAGCATAAATAAATTAATAAAAGTATTTAAATTTGAAAATTAAAAGAGAGTAACGACTATTTCATATTAGATAAGAAACCAAACCGGACGAAGTCGCAGGCGAAAATTAAAAAATCTAGGTAATAATTAATTAATTAACGACCTCAATATCTAGTATTAATAAAAACAACATCATGTTCTCCTAGCTCTTATCAGACATACGATCTATACTAGATTTATTAGTCAGATTAGGTATTCATTATACCTATATTTCTATTCGAAAATTTTAAATAAATTTATTCGAAGGTGTTAGTTTGTTAATGAATGCATTGCGTATTTTATTTTATGCATTATTCATTCAATAGGATATGCATAATACTAGATTTTCTGGTCCCGGCAGTCATTCTCTGTCGGTGAAATTACAGACTGACTCAAAAATCACAACATCTAGGTACAAACTTACAGGCTTAAAGCAATATCTATGAATTTCAAGGCTCGATTGGTTTAAAATCTATGAAACTACAGGCACTAGACTTAACATGCTCATGTATAAATTGCAGGCGCACAGAAACACGAGGTTTAATACCTATAACATTTCCTTAAGACCTGTAAAATTACAGACCGTTGAAGTTTAAGATGGATGAAATCATCAAAATAGGTCTATAAAATTAATGATCATTGAGGCATAAGACTTAAATTTCTTATAACCTGTGGTATTTCAGGCGCATAAGGCTTTATACCTCTGAAATTATATTAAGGCCTATAAAATTATAGGCTTAACAGTTATGAAATCCAAGTAATTAGACTTAAAAGCTATGAAATTACAATCTCAAAAGGCTTAAAACCTAGAAAATTATAAGCACATGTAGATAATATCTAGGCATCAGGCACAGAGTAGATATTTACTATTTCCGTTGAAATCTCGTGAAATATTATACCTACTTACCCTAACAAAACCATTTGTTCATATATACTTACTTTTGCAAATACCATTAAATTGTTAGGTTTGTCTTACAATACACATGTAGTGACTTTACACAAATGAATAAACACTCACTCACAAAAAACATAACCCTTCATTGGCAGTTGTGTAGAAAAATAAGACGTTTTTGATCCAAATTGTCGTTTCTAAAAAATTTTAACAAAAAAAAGAACCGACTCAAAACGCACTAAAAAGTAAAAAATAACTGTGTCATTTAGTTGCTTTAATTTACTTAAGCATATCTATGAAGTCGGTGCCAGCCAGAGTGCCGAGTGTGAGTTTTCACCAAAACAAATCGAAAACTTCACCTTCGCGTTAAGGGCATATTTATATGGAACTGAAGCAGCGCCCCTGGCGGAAGTAAGAGAAAACTCAACACTGACACTCGTCCATGTGAGTTTTCTCTCACTTCCGCCAGGGGCGCTGCTTCAGTTCCATATAAATATGCCCTTAACGCGAAAGTGAAGTTTTCGATTTGTTTTGGTGAAAACTCACACTCGGCACTCTGAACATTTATTTTACGTAGTAAAGTTTGTGGGTTCTAGGTAACGTCCTAAAAGTAAAAACCTTGGCTGGCACCGACTCCTAGATATGTTTAATTAAATTAAAGCAACTAAATGACACAGTTATTTTTTACTTTTTAGTGCGTTTTGAGTCGGTTCTATTTATTGTTAAAAAATTTTATGTCTTACTTTTTAGTGATTTATCGCCACGAAACGTACTTGCACTACACTGTCATAGTATATTATACGGCACTAGTAGCCAAAAAGCTACCGATACCGAGGCAAAAACCGAAATCGCTGTAAGCCTGCCTAAAAAATTTGAAGAGTTCTTACAATTTCCCCAGGATATCATCATCCAATCCTAACATGATGACAATGGGATCACCTTAGATGTATGCCCTTTCTAATAAAAAAAGAATTATCAAAATCGGATAACTCTGTAAAAAGTTATGCGTGGTCATACATAAAAAAAATATATACGTGTCGAATTGAGAACCTCCTCCGTTTTTTTTCGTCAGTTAAAAAAACAAGATATCTATAACCAATATTATAAAGCTGAAGAGTTTTTTGGTTTCAACGTTCTAATATCAGACCTTACTAATTCTAATTGAAAAAATCTTTTCGCGCCGGATGGTCTTTAGACTATATAACATCACTCTAACTAATAGGAATGAAAACTCAGTAGAAAATGTAGAAATAACATGGACAATAATTCATCTTTGAAGGCTAATATAATATAACAATTTGATTGAATATAACCCATTCTACGTAATATGTTATAAGGAGTAACTTAGGCTATTTTTATTTTCATAATGTTATTTATTATAATTCTACGCGGACGAAGACGCTGGACTCCGCTAGTTTGTTCATAAAACTATATATATAGCTAGTTTACATATATTAAATAGATAATATAACAAAAACAAACGCCTAGTTTCCTTATTTGTTCAATAAATGAATTTAATAATCATTTATATAGCATTTTTTATAAAAATAAAAGTAATCTGCACATAGTATCATTCAGCTCACAAAAGGCAAGATAATATATTAACACTAATGGCGTAATAATATTATGTAAATCGTATGGAATATTATCATTATCGAATTAGCATTTCGCCGTTTTTATACATAATAGCCGATGTCCATGAAAGTTCAAGGATAACTATTTGATTGAAAGATAACACATTCGACGTAACAAGTATTCAAGGAAAGAAACAAAATATAAATATAGCAGACAAACTGCAACTGTGAAATTGCATGAAACTACAAAATACATACATAAATGTATACCATCATGCCTCATTCCCATTAGGCGGGATATTTTTCAAATCCACACTGAAAATATAATATGTACTCGTACAATGCAGTTTTGAATTAGTGTTATCGCAGAGTTGTAGGATTTTTCAGCTAACTTTAAAGGCCCTGAAAACTCTTTACCAGTTCTATAGCCAGATCTCGTGATCGCAGCCACATAGACTTACCAACGCGTCGTAATCGCTCGGATATTTGATTGTTTTTTTTTTTTTGGTATACTCAGTCTTATACTCAGTAGTCATAATTAGTACGTATAATTACGTCCTAACTAGGAATCCATTCCTATTTATAACAACGCAAAATGATTTTAATTAATTAATGTCATCCTACTATTCATTTTGTAATTATATTATTATTATTTTAAATTGAATAAGTTGATACATTAATGATTTAACTTACGAGTTTAATATGTAAAGTACAAGTAAATACATATATATTTTAATACTATTTTATAATTTTATTAGTATATAATGCTAATATTTTTTTTTGTTTTACAGTTTTAGACCGTTTGTCTCTATAATAGAGGGGACCTTTCAACATGAGATGCGATTTATGTTGCTATAGGACAAAAGCCCACTACTTAATTGAATTTTTGAATTTATTAATAGTTTATCTTAGTTTTTTATGAAATTCCTAAGTTCTACTTCAACGTGATTCAACTTTAAATAGCTTAAGTTAAAGCGCGTGTCTGGCCAATTAATTTTTTTTTATAAAATTTATTCATATACATAGACCCGAAGTAAGCGTAGGTACAATACGTACCTACGCTTGTAGCATGTGTTATGGGTACTATGATAACTGATGAATATTTCATCTATATACGTTATATAGAAATACTTATATAGATAAACGCCTAGACACTGAAAAATATCCATGCACATCACATAAACATATTTCTAGACGTGGGAATCGAATCCACAGCCTAGGACGCAGAAACAGGGTCTCTACCCACTGCGCCACTTGACTGTAATTATATTAAATTACTTTAGTTGTTTTAAAGAACTGTTATTAACCTGTTGACAGCATTACCTCCTAAAAGGGTTTATCCATTTGGAGTAAATTTAACCAAGAATTCATACCCAAATTTGACCATCTTAGAATAAAAAACTGAACTAGTAGTTCATTATAGATTGTTAAATCTAATTATTATTGATGTTTAAGAATAAACATAATATCAAAAATTGCGGAACCGACGGGATTCGTACCGGCGTCTCTCTGGCAATCCGGGCACTTAAAGAGCCTTGCTGCTAGGCCACGTTCCCGATGACGTCGGTGCTGAAATTGTGCTTTGAAATTTATTAACGCTTTGTAATCGTCGCCTTTTAAGAATGTGTCGCCAGATATGTGCTAGCCTTAATGGTTGCTAACCGACCAACAGTCCTTACCGTCGGGAACGGAAATAAAGCAATTTACGGCTAAATAACACATACTTGAACAATGTGACAACACGAGCGCGGACAATGTGCGGCAGGAATCAGTAATTGTCCAGAAAGCTGCGCCCACGCATGACGGATGTGTCAATTCTGTCAAGAGCTGATCGAATCATTCGAATGCACTTTTATTGGAAAATTACTTCAATTATGCTTTAATGTCGTTTTGAATTACTCATTATGACATAGACTATTCGCTGGATCAACGAGGCAGTTATAAACTAGCTAGCATTAATATAAACTTTTCGTTTTAATGTATACCAGCGATCCGCCTCGGCTTCGCACGGATGCAATGCTGGCACCGCCGGCGGCACACGCGCGCCCGCGCGCTCCCCCACGTTTTTACCCTGAATTTTGAATCTTACATTTATCTTGGAAAATATTCACTTAAATTACATTCTGTAAAGGGCAATAGTGATCTATATTGAATACACGAAGTATTTAAGATACTTAATTGGATAAGGGTTAATGCAGTATTTCTTAAAATCGCTTCGTAAATAAACCATTACTTTTGGTTGAAAGTAAAAGATAAAAAATGGGTATTGTGGGTTTTCCCTAAGAGATAGACATAAACCGTCGTGAACTTTTTTGTTGATCTTTTTAAGATGTGCAATACTGTACTACATTATTTGGATAAATCTCGTTTGCAATGTAAGTGCAAAAATGCGCAAATTTACGACATCACATCAGAAACCTATATATTATGCATGTATTATACACATAAATCTTCTTCTTGAATCACTCTATCTGATTAAAAAAATCGGTTGTGCAGTTTTGAAGTTTTAAGCATACATAAGGACAAATAAAAAAGCGACTTTGTTTAATACTATGTAAAATTTTTATTTATTTATTTATTTATACGAGTATATCCTTACTAGAATTATAAAGGCGAAAATATTCATGTCTGGATTAATGGATGTTTGTTGCTCTTTCGTACAAAAATTACCGAATGGGTATAAATGGGTATAAAATAGCTTACATATCAGAATAACACATAGGCCACATTTTATCCCGAAATTCCCACGGGAATGAGAACTACGTGGGTGAAACCGCGGGCATCCTCTAGTATCTCATAAAGGATAAATGATGTAGACTAAGTACAGATGTCGCGAATCGGAAGAAGATTTCTACGTGGACATTTGAAATATTTGCATACTTATTAGGCACAGACATAGACCTTAATAGAGTCTGGTTTGTTGGTGCAAAAAACCTACCAAGCTTGTCGTCACTTGTCAGCTAAAGAGGCAAACCGCTATCACGCGAGATGTTTGATTGAATTGACATTTTTTGTTTGACTTTCTTAATCTATTTTGTAAGCGAAGCGTACTGTACTGTAAAATATTTTTTCTTTGTTTTTTAAACCTGACTAATATTTAAAATTAAATTAAATACATTACTTATTATTTTCTTTAAAGTGTAACGTACGTTTAATACAGATGTAAAAATTTATGTCTGTTTATTTGTTACAACTTATAAAGACAGATTGAGGTGTTTGAAGGAAAATATAAACTTTATATTAATAAGGTTGTAGGAAAAAACTTTAAACAGTTTTCCAACGATTTCCAACCGTTAAATTATTATAATGAAATAATAAAATTATTTAAGTTGTGAATTAAGAATTAGAAATGAATTCGTAAATAGTACATACTACAGGACGCCCGTAGTTTCACCAGGATAGTTCTCGTTCTATATGTTTTTCTGATATGTAAGCTATATTATACTTTGGTCAATTCACTAAGACTCGCCCCACTATTTGTCTCGAGGGGAAACCGAAGGGTGCGAGGAGTACATTTCGAACATCAGTCTCGAATCGACCACGGCTCGGTGTACACCGGCTATTGTAGGTTGTGTCGCTGCGTGTCATGACCGAACGGAATGATGCTCTACTTAATTTTATTTACCAATATTATATTTATAATGTCAAACGTATCGTATGATGATAAACTACACGTTTAAATGTGACTTAGCCAGAAGAATCGTTCCGTTGCCCATTCCTTCAAGCTGACCGACTTGACTTTAATTTTTCTACAAAGGTCACTTGATTGGCTTATTATTAATTCATTGGTAGTTACCATCCTACTGACAAAGACATTACCTCAAGCAGTTTAGCGTTCCAGTACGGTATCGTGTGGAAACTGAAGGAATGTAGATTTCATGCTACTCCTAACAAGTTAGCCCGCTTCCATCTTAGTTTGCATCATCACTTACCATCAAGTGTGATTATAGGTAAGATACACCATCAAGGGCTAACTTGTAATAAATAAAAATTATAATAGGTATCATGCGTTCGCGGTTTACAAAAACACTAGGGGTATGGTAGACAAGACAGCGTGGAGTTGAGCTCAATCATTAAACTGTTTAAACAAAAGAAAAATAGATATAATTATACTAGGTACCTATCTGAAATGATTGTGCGTGTGTGTGTTTTTAGGATATTGTTAAATTGGTTATTATGTATGTCGAAGGAATTAGACTAGAGACTAGGAATAGATTTTTGTAATATTGTGATAGATGTCATTGTTTATGGGAATGTTACTGTCTGTGGAAGTAATTATTTATGGTATGTCACGAGTTTGTTTATGGAAGTAATCGAAATAGAACTAATTGTTAATCATTTAATGAGAGATATGAGATAGGCGCTTACTTGAAACTTTAACACAAAGTTAAATTCAATTAGTTAAATTCAATTTGATTTATAACATTCAAGTGGTGCATAATATCCCGTCACATGATCTGATGTGAGATGAAAGTATCTTCTTTGATTTGTTTTAAAACTCCAACCAATAAAAGAGCCGGGCGCCAAAGTCCTAGTATAGAGTATTTACACCATCTTGAGGGGAACAAAGGAGTTGGGTAGTCAGTTTGTGTCTAGAGTGCGGTGAGGATATTTGATCGAGTTGGGCCAGTGTAAAAGTGTTCTTTAGAAGTAATTTAAATTAGCGAGTAAAGTAAGATGGGTGTAATAAACTACTGTTCTGAATCTTTATAATACGTCAGAAATTATAGAAATCTACTTCATGTATGAAACATTGTAAACTTGCAATAGATCTGTTCGTGAAGACAAAGAGATTAAGAACCACTAAATGATGTCAAGGAAAATGGTGATACTCCGACATATATATTAACCTATATCACAATATAATTTTGCTATACAGGACCAACTCGCTAGTCAAACATGACATTCTTGTTGACTTAACTAACTTGACACTGTGTGAGTGTGCACACATTGCTACTCGTCACGTAGTAAAAGAACTCACATTCTTGCAATTTTTATTGCACACTTGCACTGTAAGCGTTTGAAAAACAAAAAACGACGAGCCGTCGTGGATTGACCAATCTATACTGTGTATAAGTTTCATCAAAATCCATTCTTGAATGGATTCTTGCATCTCTACAAACGAAATTTTGAACTCGTTAAAAAAGCCTATGATTTTTTCTACGAATGCTTTTTAACGACTTCAAATTTAAAATAATTTTTAATAAACAGCAAAACTGCCTTCAATACTCACTAAAAAGTGATAAATGGTTGTGTCATTTAGTTACTTTTACCTAACCATATCTAAAAAGTCGGTGCCATCCAAGCTTAAGGAACGTCTTTAAAGTGAAAAGCTCTGGTGGCAACGACTTCATAGATATTCCACATCGTTTGAATCTACTTTGACTTTAGTTTCAAGGTCATCATGATTAGAGCTAATTTTCTTCAAAAAACTCGGAAAATACGTGAAAAATTAAAGTTTTAAACATTTTAAAAATCTAGACTAGTAAATAAGATGTTTACGTCTTCTGCGGAACGATTATAATAGTTTTTATCAGGGTTCAGTATCCAAAGAGTGAAATCGTCTCTCTATATGTTTGTCTGTCTGTCACCAGGCTGTAGGAATAACATGAACCGTGATAGCTAGACAATTGATATTTTTGCAGATGACGTACCTATTTATGATGCCGTTATAAAAACTAGCACTAAAAATACAATAAAATAAATATCTACTGAGCAGTCCATACAATAAATATGTTATATTATTTCTGTGGTTTATTCGGCAACAGGTAGGTCTAATGTTATTTTATAGTTAAATTATATCTTTACTAATTATATAAAGAGGTAAAGTTTGTAAGTTTGAAATAAAGTTCTGTCGGGGCTAATCTTCGAAACTACTGATCCGATTTTAAAAATTCTTTTACCAGTAGAGTGCTACGTTATCGGTGAGTATTATAGGCTATATTTTATATTTGTATTGTATATATTACCCGAGTTATCACAGTTTTTATCGCTGCGTTAACTATTGGATATAATTGAAAACACTGTATGAAAACTTTATGCATCTTAAAAAATTCTACAAAAAAATCCGCAATTGCCTATATATATCTTTTATATTTTAGCAGATATATAACTTTTTGTGTTTTATAAAATCATTTAATTCATATGCTTTCGTTTACATCGTCATTTATACAACTAAACGTAAATCCTTATCAAAATAAATTATTTAATAATCACAAGGATATTATAGAGATAAGTTTTGCCTTTTACAGTGGGTTGATTAGCTATATAGTTTCGGAGATATTACAAAATTTCGATATTACAAAAACCTACTCGAACTAAACCATAAGTACCAATATTCACTAGCCACTTATAACATTCCGACATCCCTGCAAATGTGCCTATAAAGTTTGAAGAGTTTCCTCGAGTTTACATAGATCTCATCATCGGATCATGACTTAGTAAACATTAAACCAACTGGAAACTATAACCTTTCAAACTTCTCATTGAGACATATTAATCGAGCCCAATCACAAGGTAGCTACTGTAAACCGTTAAAGAGCTCCCTTAGCTCTCCTTCATCTTCATCACCAGACCCTCAATGACAGTCACAGCCCATCTAAATGTAAAGTTCTCATTAAGACAAATTAATCGAGCCCAAACACAAAGTAGCTACTGTAAGCCGTCAAACAGTTCTCTTATATGTAGATCGACTCCAGACCTTCATCAAATTGTAGTGCTTTTAAATACTTACCGGAAAAATTAACAAACATACTTGTTGTCCCTACAATTTTTGAAAGTTCCCCTCGGTTTCTCCAGGATCCCATCATCAGATCCTGGTTTCCTTGTCATGGTACCACTATCGGACTATCTCCTTTCTAACAAAAAAAGAATTATGAAAACCGGTTCATAAACGACGAAGTTATGCGCGAACACACATAAAAAAATTAAAAAAATATATATTTAGGTAATTCAGAATTGGTAAAAATCATAACTTTCACAAGTTTTACTAATTTTTGTCCGGACCCTTTCCAAAACATCCAAAATGACTCGAGCTCGTAATGACGCGCGTCCATTTGACAGTTTATGTCATTGTCAAAATAGTCAAACACATACTGACATTGACGTTTCGTATTACTCAGAGTAAATAAAGCAAATTTGGTTAGACAAATTCCTTATTCGGCCGTTCCTGACAAAGGGGTCGTCCCGACCCTGACATCACGTGGACCGGGACCAGCGTTACCAGTCTCTAACGGCTGGATCTGGAAATGCACCTCTCATACAAGCCTGCCTGACAGCCACTACATACAGGCCTGTAGAGCTCGAAATATGACACTTGCACATTGTCATAATCACCGTCATCTTTCACCTCACCGAGGTAGCATACGAGCAGTCAGATGCGCCTCCAAAAGAACGCTCGATGCATCGCTTCAGGAGCGCGCGCGGTATGCGCCATCGCAGGCGTGCAGTATGCGCCGTCGTAGGAGCGCAGTATGTGCCTTCACAGGCCCGTAGCATGTACCTTCACAGGCACGCAGCACGCGCAGCATCTTCAATCGTTGAGGCTTGAAGTTGAGCGTACTCACCGCAGGTTGGGCGGACTACCCGCATGGTGGGCGGACTGACCGCATGATGGGCGGACTGACCGCATGATGGGCGGACTGACCGCATGATGGGCGGACTGACCGCATGATGGGCGGACTGACCGCATGATGGGCGGACTGACCGCATGATGGGCGGACTAACCGCATGATGGGCGGACTAACCGCATGATGGGCGGACTGACCGCATGATGGGCGGACTGACCGCGTGTTGGGCGGACTAACCGCATGTTGGGCGGACAAACCGCAGGTAGATCGGACTAAACGAGGGATAACCGGACTAAGACCGTAGGCAAATTCGGACTAACCGCAGGTAGGTCGGACTGACCGAAGAATAAGCGAAAGAACCGCAGGTAGATCGGACTGACCGAAGAATAAACGGACTAAAACCTTAGGTAGATCAGACTAACCGAAGGATAACCAGACTACAACCGTAGGTAGATCGGACTAACCGCAGGTAAATCGGACTGACCGAAGAATAAGCGAAACAACCGCAGGTAGATCGGACTGACCGAAGAATAAACGGACTAAAACCTTAGGTAGATCAGACTAACCGAAGGATAAACAGACTACAACCGTAGGTAGATCGGACTAACCGCAGGTAGATCGGACTGACCGAAGAATAAGCGAAACAACCGCAGGTAGATCGAATTCGATCGAATAGGTAGATCCGTCTAAAACTGTAGGCAGATTGCAGCTGGTAGTCAGTGCTTCTCAACACTTCGCAGGAAACAGCTCGCAGTACGCATTTTCTTTTTTTTCTTTCTTTTTTTTTTTTTTTTTTTTTTTTTTTTTTTTTGAACACACCACGGCGAGCACTTCTCCTGAAACTAGCAGCGTTAACAGCACACGCAAACAATAGTTGACGCAGTATCAAGAGGCGGCATCTTGTCATTATGAAAACAGTACCAAAGTACAGTACACCGATACATGTTATGCTTAGATGCAGCAGTGTGTCGGAGCAACAAGCAACCTACATTGGTTCCTCAGCGACACTCCATGAAGCGATAGGCGACCTGGGCGGCCTCCTAAGCTTCTGGAACGAGCTCGGCTGCTTGGAATAAACCAGAGGGGACCAACACCGGAGGAATCACGCACAACGGCCAACATCGTGGCCAAGTGCGGGAAGAAAGAAGAAGAAGGCGGTACTTAGAACATGAATCTCCTACTAGTAGTGTGTAGCGGAGACCATAACACTGTGTAAATACTTTTCCACTAATTGTTTTTACCAAAACTGCATTTAGTTAAACTTAACCATAAGCGATGTAAATTAGTATCGGCCAAAAGTCCCAATCATCGCTCGGTCTATTCTGACCTCAACTTACAAATCTTTTTAATTTTATATCACAACTGTTATTAATTTTGCATATGTTTATTTTTAACATTTTATTTTCCCTTTAACAAGAAATCTGGGTAGATAACACTGCATCCAACAGATAACAAGTACCTCTAGCAACAGTCTAACAGATATATGCACGGGTGCCAGGAAACACACACCAGTGAAGCAGTATTGTTCAGAACTTCAACTAAGTGAACTTTTTGTAATTTTTATAATGTGAATGATGCCGCTACGCTACATGTGTGTCCTCCTCGACATATTTTAATCACACAAATTGCATTCACAAATTGCATTAGTAATTAATTTTTAAAATTGTTATCACCTTCAAGCCGGTGAGACCTTGTCACTTGGTACAAGTACAAAACTATAACACACTGAATACTGCAAACATTGATTGACATAACAAATTTACATGCACATACATAAATGTAAACTGTTACTAGATTTCAATTATTACACATTGCATTAATTATTAATTTTAGAAATGATATAACTCACAGACAAGTGAGATCTGGTCACTTGGTGTAAACACAAAACTTCTTGTAACACACTGGATACATAGCAGCCAGTCAGTCAGAGAAATTAAGTTAAATAAAATATTTGTAAGTGTTTAACATTAAACTGTTCTTTCAATCTTTAACAATTATTTTTATTTAATTTTTTTTTTTTTACTATCACTAACTATTTGACAACCCTCGGACGCAAACACACATGATAGCAAGTGATCATGCAATACAATGAAAGCGGGGTAACTTATTATTGGACTAGGATGAACACACAGTACACAGAACACCCCTTTTGTCCTCTACACGACGTTGCACTAGAATATCAAATCCCTTGGCAGTCTTGTTGCCTACAGAGCCACGAATGAAGCCTTCTACTAACTATACTTGGGCTAACAAAGTCTCAATCGGCCAAGACAGGAATCGAACCCCAAGCCTACTCTTATGAATCAAATGTGCATACCACTGCACTATGAGGGCTGATATTAACATTTGTAGAGTTAGTTTTACATGAGTAATGAATTGAAACTCCAATAGAAAATTGACGCGCAATTATACGATTTATCAAATGAGATATCAGTTTTCTTACCAAACAATGACGAGAAGCTTATAAATCTGTTACCTCCAGTTAAACCACTTGAATAATCCACTTGAATTCGTTACTTTTTGGTTCACTTTTACTTCATTCGTAGAGGCGAAATACCATCTTTGTATTTTGCATTGAAAACACTCGCGATGACAAATTTTGTATGTGGGCATTAGGTTGAATCCCAGTTCTGAATTTAGGTAATTCAGAATTGGTAAAAATCATAACTTTCACAAGTTTTACTAATTTTTGTCCGGACCCTTTCCAAAACATCCAAAATGACTCGAGCTCGTAATGACGCCGTTCGCGCGTCCATTTGACAGTTTATGTCATTGTCAAAATAGTCAAACACATACTGACATTGACGTTTCGTATTACTCAGAGTAAATAAAGCAAATTTGGTTAGACAAATTCCTTATTATATATATACGGTCGAATTGAGAAACTCCTTTTTTTAAAGTCGTTTAAAAAAATTAAATTGAGAGGGCTAGCAGGGAAAGTGCACACTTTATATGAAAGTCTGTCTTTAAAATTAAAAGGGTCAATAGGGTTCTCAATATAATGGTAGATACGGTAAAGATACGGACGATACCCTTCGTATGCGAGTCAAACTCGCACTTGGCCGGTTTTTTTATTCATCAGTTTAACGTATTGTATGAAAACAATTTTAGATTTCTCAAGCTGTTTCCGTGAATTATAAACACTTTTAAATAGCTAATTACCATTTTATTGTCTATAATTTTAAAGCACTATTCTAAAATACTATTTTTACCGACTAAAAAAGTAGAACCTCCTCGAGCTTTGTGTGTATGTTACTAGCAATATGTATAATGTGGTAATCTATACAATGTCTGACCAAAAATATTATTTATTTTATACTTTCTCTAGTTAATAAGCTGCCAATTGTGTTAAAGACGAGAGCATGGAAGGTGACGAGCGGGCGGGCTGGCATTTGAATTGGCAATTAATTGTCTTATTAACAACATTTTAACTGTGGGTTTAATTGATATTGTAAAAGATCATTGTTTGAAAATGCAATTCTTGTCGGTTTGTCTAAGTAGGAAACTGCTTTCTTAACCGGTGGAAAACACTCATTGCACTACGAAGTCAAACTTGTAAACAAAGCCAAATTCGTTTTTTGCAACTATCTGCTACGCACAGCCAAGTCAAGGACGTTGCCGTATAAGCGATGACCTAAAAACCATGTGCCAGCCGCATGAGGCGCTGACACTGCAAGATCTGGATGCAAAAGTCACAGGAACCGCTGTTACATCTAAAGTTAGGAGCCTATGAAGAGCAGAACTTGACCGATCGCCGATCAGTGGTCATCTTAGGATTAGTTAGGGTTAGGTTTTAGTAGTAAGATGTACGGGATCAATCGCTGATCTTGTACATTTTTATTCCTGTGATTTAATTATAGTATCTACTGTAATTAATTTTTAATTTAAAAAATATTAAGTATCATTTGCATTCTTTCAAACCCTAACTGCCCGAAACATTAATTACCTTGCAATAACAGACCAGTGCAGATAGCTTTTGAAACCAAAAAAAATCGCAGTGGGATGAAACCCAAAAATAAAAAACAAAAAACTTGGGTTTTTTGAGTATTTTACATAAATTTTGAGGTTATGTGAAAAAGGGTAAATACAAAAGTTCTAGATCTTTTTATTATCTACAACTTTGTCATTCAACTCTTTTCTGGACTTTTAGTTTGGCCGGAAATGGAGAAATACCGCTTTCTACCTAAAACCTCACCCCATACCCCTTCCCGACCTCAGATCGCCCGTAATTTATTTTTCGTTTCATTTTTATAATATTCTCCTTTTTTGGGTTTCATCCTGCTGCATTTTTTTTACACGCTTTATATTAGCTTCACTTGTATGTCAGTTTGTCAGTTTGTCAGTATGTCAGTATGTAACTTGTATGTGTGTTCGCGCATAACTTCGTCGTTTATGAACCGATTTTGATAATTCTTTTTTTGTTGGAAAGTAGATAGTCCGGTGGTGGTACCATGACAAGGAAACCAGGATTTGATGATGGGATCCTGGAGAAACCGAGAGGAACTTTCAAAAATTGTAGGAACAATAAGTACGTTTGTTAGTTTTTCCGATAAGTATTTAAAAGCACTACAATTCGATGAAGGTCTGGAGTCGATCTGATGATGGAGCCGATCTACATATAAGAGAATTCCTTGATGATTTACTGTATTTACCTTGTGTTTGGGCTCGATTAATTTGTTTTGATAAGAACTTTACATTTAGATGGGCTGTGACTGTCATTGAGGGTCTGGTGATGAAGACAAAGTACAGTTAAGGGAGCTCCGTAACAGCTTACAGTAGCTACCTTGTGTTTGGGCTTGATTAATTTGTCTCGATGAGAAATTTACATTTAGATGGACTGTGACTGTCATTGAGGGTCTGGTGATGAAGACGAAGTACAGTTAAGGGTGCTCCGTAACGGCTTACAGTAGCTACCGTGTGTTTGGGCTCGATTAATTTGCCTCAATGAGAACTTTACATCTAGATGGGCTGTGACTGTCATTGAGGGTCTGGCGATGAAGAAGAAGGACAGCTGAGGGAGCTCTTTAACGGTTTACAGTAGCTACCTTGTGATTGGGCTCGATTAATATGTCTCAATGAGAAGTTTGAAAGATTCCAGTTGGTTTAATGTTAACTAAGTCATGATCTGATGATGAGATCTACGAAAACTCGAGGAAACTCTTCAAACTTTATTTTTACACACTTTTTATTAGCTTCACTTGTATGTCAGTTTGTCAGTATGTCAGTATGTAACTCTCCGTGGGTATTCTGCGCGCCTGCAGCCTTCCTTGGTTCTGGTAGCCGTTTCTCAGGCTCCCTCTCCGAAATTGAACTCTGATTCCCCGTATTTATAATATTTATTAAATAATTATTTTATTCTCACTAATAAATAAATTACTAGCGACTGTGTGGCCGAGCGGTCTAAGTGCTAAACTGCCCGTACAACAGTCGCTCAGGCGTGGGTTCGAGCCCTGGCAGTCGCAGTTTTTCTGCGACTTCCAAGGCTCGCTCCCGTGCCGACTGTACTCTGGCCAGGTTTCTGTGGTTTCCTTGGTCACTGTGCTAAGGGTGGGGCACAGGCAAATGCGGGTACAGATTGTAAGTAAAAATAAGAATTGTAAACATCGAATGTGAATTCGATGTCGACGCTTACTATGAAACATAGTATGAATATTTTTGATAATCAACAAATAATAGTTTAAAAAAACTAAAAAATCACGCTTTTATAAATAAACCAAACTAAAAGGTAAAAAATAAATAATAGTTTAAAAAACTAAAAACACGCTTTTTATAGAAACCCAAACTAAAAAATAGAAAATAATTTTAATAAATTTAAATTAAGAATAGTGTTAAAATTTTCATTAACTATAAATTAATAATAGTGTAAATAAAAAAAATTATTTTATTTTAAAAAAGCGTGGGGTGCTTTTTAAGATATTATCAAAATGATAATCACTCTACTCATATCTGTCAATAAAATATTTATAACTATATTCACACCATGCACCCCACGCTTTTTTAAAATAAAATAATTTTTTTTATTTACACTATTATTAATTTATAGTTAATGAAAATTTTAACACTATTCTTAATTTAAATTTATTAAAATTATTTTCTATTTTTTAGTTTGGGTTTCTATAAAAAGCGTGTTTTTAGTTTTTTAAACTATTATTTATTTACTTTATATTATTTTTAAGGCTATTTGCACTGGTGTATAATATAAAAATCTGATTGTAATCTAGTAATCGCAAAAAAAACAACTTTATTGTTATGAGTACAATTAGCAAAATCACAAATTAACCTACAATAACAATGTTATTACGCCTTGCATATATTAATGTTATTAACGATAGCCTAATTAATTTGTATTAAGATGTGGGAACTCTTTTTTATTCCACGACTGTCAACACTTTATAAACAATTTTTTGGTTTTTAAACGTTAGGGTTAATAGATACAATTATACAATTAGTTATGTAAGAATAGTTTCGCGATACCAAAAGAGACGGTGTTTTTTTATCGACTACAAGTTGGCCCTTGACTGCTATCACACTTGATACTAAGTGATGATGCAGTCCAAGATGGAAGCAGGCTAACTTGTTAGGAGTGGGACGAAAATCCACACCCCTTTCAGTTTCTACACGACATCGTACCGGAACGCTACATCGCTTGGCGATACGTCTTTGTCGGTAGAGTGGTAACTGAAAGCCTCCCACCAGCTAGACCAAGACAAATTAAGAAAGATCCCAATCTGCCCCGCCGGAAATCGAACCTAGGACCTCCTTCTTATAAATCCACCGCGCATACCACTGCGCCACGGAGGTTGTCAAAAAAAAATTTCTATCGACCCAACCGGGAATCGAACCAAAGATTGTCTGATGAGGCTGTCATAGAGCATACAGACTGCAGTGAACGCATAATAGCTAATGATGATGATGCAAGGTTATTGATCATAAATAAAGCTATATACACATAGTTATCACACGTGATATGTGCCTCAGAATTCCAAAATGGTAAGTGGTCATCACTCCACTCATAAGTGGAGTTGAACGAGCTCAAGTAGATAATGCGCACATCCGGCCCTCGCTGGGAAGATGACAATGCCGGACCAATCTCCTACAATCATGCCACCGCCTAGTTATGTTCTCCCGACTTTACCCGTTTCACAATATTATTTTTGATACAAGCTTGACATACTTGAACTACCAAGAGAACAGGTTTTTAGTCACAGAATTAAGAACGAGCAAGAATATTACGCGTAGAGTTTTTAAGTCACGAATTTAAGAACGTGCTAGAATAACCAAGAGTAGAGGTTTTTAGTCAACGAATTAAGGACGTGCTAGGATAGCAAAGAGTAGTTTTTTAGTCACGGGAATAAGAACGTAGAAGATTAACTAAGAGTACAGCTTTTTAGTCACGTAATACGTAACGAGCTAGAATAACCAAGAGAAGAGCTTTTTAGTCACGGAATTAAGATCGTGCTAGAATAATCAAGAGTACCTACGAGTAGGGCTTTCTAGTCAAGCACGAAGTAGAGCTTTTTTATCCTGTTTTAAGAATTGGTTGTGCTTTCAATTTTCAAAATTCATTTTTTACTGCTAATATATAGTAAGTCAAGAAGCCATGTAAACGCAACACAAATTGGTTAATGAAATTAAGTAATCCATTTACTGTCCTAACTTTGGCAAATCCATTTACCGTAAAAACGCAATCACGATGCCTTTCCTTCTTTCATTCAAATCAGTCTAGGAATTAATAATGAAACGGAAGAAATAAATAAAGAAGACCAAAACATTGTTTTAGTGCTGAGAATAGTTATAATCGGAGCTTGGAGCAGAAAATATTAATAGATTGGCTGTAAAATAGGATTAAAAGTTTGTATAAAACTTTTTCATAACTCAAACAAAACTAATTGATTAGATTAGATAAGAATTTTCATCCCTTTGGGGTTAGATAAGGGTTGAAAGTTTTTACGAAAGCCTCTTATTTTGCAAATTATATTGGTACATTTACAATTGTTAAAAGGTTAAAATGAAATGAGGTCCAAAACCGGATGAAAAACCTACAATTCTTTTTTCGCAGACAAAGTCGCGGACATCCGCTAGTAAAATGTAATATGATTATCATAATTAATTTCACACGTGATATAAAAAAATATTATTACACAATAATTATGATTGCGCAACATGCATTCTGTTGGAAAAAAAAACATGTTTTTTTAATGTTTCCACGGTGATACTAAATTCAGAAAAATAATATTATGTTAATGTGGGAATAACTTTGAAACAGGTCACTAGACCCGTTCGCGGCAATAAAATATTAAAGAAAACAAAACTTAAATTAAATCGCTTCCTGTATATATTGTTTTTTTATTCCTGTTTTGTGTCAATCAACACAAAAGGTTGCCGTGTCCGCAATCTTCTCTTTTTTTAACCCTGAGGAAGGGATTATATAAAATTGACATGTATCTTTATATTTTTTTTTATTCTGATCACGCCTGATGGTATACGAAGATGCAACCTATGGTGGAACGTGCTTGCCTTGTAGATGCCTATTCACTCTTGACTTGAAGATACCCACATTGTAGGTATCTGTGTGTCTGTTAATTAGTAACTTACTTTTTATACGTATAGACCGATTCTGATGTATTTTTTTCTTGATTTACCAAATAAAGACAAAAACGGGCAATGAAAGACAGAGCGAAGCAAAAAGTTAGATTTATAGTTTCTAGGAAAGATGGCCAACAACAGAAGCATGAAAATGTAGACCTGTTCTAGGCTGGCATCTTGCCAGAGAACATAAAGGATGATCACAGCATGAGCCGTAACTAGCAATTTATGCGCCTGTGCCATCGTGCGTTACTGTGCCCTACAGACTTGTATTTGACTCTAAATAAAGTATTGTATATGGTCTGGTCATTTCTGCGCCCCTCCAGGGTCTGCGTCCTGTGCCTGGGCACCGCTGACACTGCACTAGTTACGGCATTGGATCACAGATGATCTCGTGTTCGAAGTAACCACAAGTTCAACAACCCCGATGAACTTATGGTTATAGACAAACCACATAACTCAGTCCTCGCCAATGCGATATAGTAGGCATGACGTGGTTCATGAAAGATCAAGAGGTGCGAAAGGCCATTATATGCACTTATCAATGAATACCATTGCACTACTTTATTGCGTAGACTGAGTTATGTGGTTTGTCAATAATTCAAGTCCTGGCTCGGAAAATAAAATATTGAGTTTTAGATTCCTTTAAGAAATTCTCAATTGCATCCCGAACTTGGGAACTTGATTGTGCTTCATCACCAAGCTTTGGAGACCACGTAAAGGAATCAGATAAGTAGAGATCAGTCAAACATGCTTAAGCCCGCCAAACTGCATTGATGCAGCGTGATGAGTCTAAGCTCTAAGTATATCTATAAGAGAGAGGCCTAGTTGTTATTATGTATACTTGTTTTGTTGTTTTTATTTGTTCTTGTATGTTGTATTCTTACTGAGTATTTATCAAAAGAGAAAATTTCAAACCCTGATTTGTGGAATTGGATACCATTCAATTATAACTTTCTACCCTCAAATCAAAGCACAAAAGGAATCCTTGGAAAAATCAAAAGTTGTTTTTTTCTGAGGAAATCTTTGAAGGCAAAAACTAGGGAAGGGAAAGGTTGGTAAACGTATGTTTTTATTGTATTTCGAAGTCACATCTAACGAACTCTAGGAACTCTGCCAGGTACGAGTATATAGATTTTTGCCATTTACATCCTTGCTAATATTGTAAGGGCAAAAGTTTGTATGTATGGATGGACGGATGTTTGATACTCTTCACACATTACACTGCTACATCCGTCCATTTGCATCCTTGCTAATATTGTAAGGGCAAAAGTTTGTATGTATGGATGGACGGATGTTTGATACTCTTCACACATTACACTGCTACATCCGTCCATTTGCATCCTTGCTAATATTGTAAGGGCAAAAGTTTGTATGTATGGACGGACGGATGTTTGATACTCTTACACTGCTACATCCTTCCATTTGCTACGGTTCTTCCATACATCCTTAGCTTCTTCCACTCTCATTAATCGCTTCGTTCTGTTAAGGGACCTATGGCTTCAAGCTATACCAACTGGGTACAATTTATTCCGCCAATGTCCACTCTCCAAAAGATTTCTTATGATGATAGTCAACAGATTTGAGTACAATTTTTAACCGACGAAAAAAAATGCAGGAGGTTCTCAATTCGACACGTATATTTTTTATGTATGACCACGCATAACTTTTTACAGAGTTGTCCGATTTTGATAATTCTTTTTTTATTAGAAAGGGCATACTTCCAAGGTGGTTCCATTGTCATCATGTTAGGATCTGATGATGATATCCTGGGGAAATTGAAGGAACTCTTCAAATTTTGGAGGCACGCTTACAGCGATTTCGGTCTTTGTCTCGGTATCGGTACCTTTTTGGCTACTAGTGCCGTATAATACTATGACAGTATAGTACGAGTACGTTACGTGGCGATAAATCACTAAAAAGTAATAAATAAAAATTTTTAATTAAAAATAGAACCGACTCAAAACGCACTAAAAAGTAAAAAATAACTGTGTTAGTTGCTTTAATTTACTTAAACATATCTAGGAGTCGATGCCAGCCAAGGTTTCTACTTTAAGGACGTTACCTAGAACCCACAAACTGCTTTACCACGTAAAATAAATGTTCCTTAAACTTGGCTGGCACCGACTTCATAGATATGCTTAAGTAAATTAAAGCAACTAAGTGACAGTTATTTTTTACTTTTTAATGCGTTTTGAGTCGGTTCTATTATTGTTAAAAATGTTATATTCCTCTAGAACACTTTAAACCAATAAGTAGTTAGGTAATTAATCAGGTACCCACCTATCAACTGAATTTACGGTTAATCTCTTTTTAAAGTGATAAAATACTTGGCGTGATAAACCCGCACCTACGCCCTACCAGTACCTACTGGAATGATTTGAACAGTAGGTACACAGAATAGTCAAGGCTATACCAAGGAAAACAATATTACAAAGCTATACTAATAAGGACTACTTCGTTGGTCTAGTGGCCTATCTGGCTTCGATCACGAGGTCTTGGGTTCGAATCCTGGGTCGGGTCACGAAATAATTCTGAGGTTTTCATTCTTCTATGAAATTCTCAGTACATTACAAGCCCGGAGTCGGGAAGTTGGTGGTGTTACACCCCCGTGTTTCGGAGAGCACGTTAAGCCGTCGGTCCCGGTCACTGTCATCAACATCTGATAGTGATCGTTATTAAATAAAACATTATCACCCTAAGCCCACCAACCCGCATTGCAGCAGCGTGGTGGGTGTACGCTCCATATCTCCTCTCCTATAAGGAGGGAGGCCTGGCCCTGTAGTGGACCGTTAATAGGCTGATAATGATGATGATGATACTAATACTGACTGACTCGTTGGTGTAATGGTCAGCATCCGTGGCTTCGATCACGTATTCAAATCCTGGGACGATTCGCCGGAATAATTCATTCATTCATAAAGTTTTTCATTCTTCTACGAAACAATCAGTACCTTCCAAGAGTCGGTAAGTTGGTTCTGTTACACCGACGTGCCTCGAAGAGCATGTTAAGCTGCCGGTCCCGGCCTTTATCATCAACATCTGATAGTGATTGTTAATGGAGAAAACATCCTATTCCTAATCCTAAAAATCCCATCCTAAGCCCGCCAACCCGCGTAGAAGCAGCGTGGTGGGTCTACGCTCCATATCCTACAAGGAGGGATACCTGTCACATGTTAATGACAATGACCATGTTTGACAGCTAACATGCTCCTTGACGCTCGATAAACGTAGAAGCCACCATCACATTCTTTGGAGTGAATTTTTTTTCGCTGATAACAAAGAAAAGCTCAGTATTTCGTAACCCAACCTGGAACTCGAACCCAGATCTTCGTGATACGATGTCAGATAGACTAAGCACTGAATCACGGAGGCAGATATTATTTTTATTAATATTTTTATATTTAACATTGTCGCTTCGGTAAAAGGATACTGCTATTTTAAGCCTTTAGTACATTACCGTATATTGACTTTAGTTAATGGCTTATCTTTATTTGTACCTTAAACCTATGTACACATTAATTAAACATTGTGCCAGCCAAGTTTAAGGAACATTTATTTTACGTAGTAAAGCAGTTTGTGGGTTCTAGGTAATGTCCTTAAAGTAGAAACCTTGGCTGGCACCGACTCCTAGATATGCTTAAGTAAATTAAAGCAACTAAATGACACAGTTATTTTTTACTTTTTGAGTCGGTTCTATTTTTATTTAAAAATTTTTATTTCTTACTTTTTAGTGATTTATCGCCACGTAACGTACTCGTACTATACTGTCATAGTATATTATACGGCACTAGTAACAAAAAACTACCGATACCGAGACAAAAACCGAAATCGCTGTAAGCGTGCCTTCAAAATTTGAAGAGTTCTTTCAATTTCCCCAGGATATCATCATCAGATCCTAACATGATGACAATGGGACCACCTTGGAAGTATGCCCTTTCTAATAAAAAAAGAATTATCAAAATCGGACAACTCTGTAAAAAGTTATGCGTGGTCATACATAAAAAAAAAATACGTGTCGAATTGAGAACCTGCTCCGTTTTTTTTCTTCGGTTAATAAAAATAGACCTCCGCCACGTCTATATCTGGATTTTCGTGTAGTTTAACCAAGAATTTTTTAAGGTTTTGTGTCAATTGGTGGAAAATATAACGATAATATTGGCACATTGCCGCACCACCTGAAGCTCTCATTGAAAACTCTTCCAGACAATGCTACTATGACATTTTTCATTCATACTAGTCTCCATTTGATACAACGTTATATTGATCCATGACCTTTCTCGATAGCAAAGATTTAAACGCATGGTAACTGCCTAGTGGTTTGCTTGCTCAGCTGCAAATCGTTAGTTCTTAGGTATGAATTCCGGGGTCTGCCAAATATTATATGTTAAAATATAAGTATATATTATATTTTAACTCCCTAACTCGACCAATTAATGGTATTTAAATAAAATAATATAATTAATTTAATCGACACTCAATTTACTAACAGACAGACAGATTTACTTATTTATTTATAAGTATCATATGGATTTATTTTAATCGTTCAGTCCACAAAAAGAATCCTGTATATTTTAATAATATAATTTATTCCGCAGTTCTGTTTTAACTTTCAAGGATTCTTGTCAAAAGTAAACTTTAAGTCCAGTAAAGATATTTTTTATAAAAAAAAAGCTGTTTGCATAACCTTGTAGATGGGCGTGTCAGTTAAATGTTATGAAATTCTTTAAATAACTTGTATAACTTATTACTGCCTCGTCAGCCCAGTGGTTGGCCTAGCTGGCTTCCTGTCAGTGGGCCATGAGTTTGTGCTCTGGTTCGGGCTATGATACTCTGAGTAACAGCTCGGAGTTAGGAATTTATTACAACCTCGTGCCTTGGAATGCAAGATAAACCTTCTCTCCTAGTTATTATCATTAACGTCTAATACAGTTCATAAGATCATTATGGCGGGTCTGAACTCCAAATCTGTACAATTCAATTTATCTGCATAAACCATATGTATTTTGTCACATGACATAGGAATAATTAAAATTAAAATACGTAAATACTCTATACATATTATGGACATATTTAATTTATTACAATAATATCTGAAAATTATTAACAATAAAGGCACGAAAATTATATATATAAAAAAACAGAATAATTATAATAACTAACTAATTAACTTAACTATGAGATAATTTAAATTTTAGAATCACGCAACATTTCCGCGCTGAATTGCGATAAATATTCGTTGCGCGAGAAAACTGCCGCCCGAGGGTCGCTGTTGCCTCCGGGCGCACTCAATTCCTTATGAAGCACCTGACCGCTTGGCCACGATCCTACTCCAAATGGAAAGAACTCATACTGGTGCCGAAATGTCTTTTTGTACTTTAATATTTTTATCTACACTGTAAAGGGAGTATCTGGTATACAGAGAGAGACGAATATCTTAATGCCGTCGTGCCCGGTCATGCGCTGAAGAACGGAACTTGTGATACGGGTGTATGTTTAAATTCTCCTAAAAATCAACATATTCTCGCTCACCAAATTGTTATGCATTTCCAATAAACTTCTAGCAAGGCCAAGGTCGTTTAGCAGGTTATAGAGAGACTTCGCCGGTATACCTCTCACCCACTGCTACCGCGTATAAACTAACCACATAGCCATTTTTAACCGACGAAAAAAACGGTAAATCGACACGTATCTATATATTTTTTTTTATGTATGACCACGCATAACTTTTTACAGAGTTGTCCGATTTTGATAATTATTTTTTTATTAGAAAGGGTACACTTCCAAGGTGGTCCCATTGTCATTATTTTAGGATCTGATGATGATATCCTGGGAAAATTAAAGAAACTGTTCAAATTTTATAGGCGCACTTGCAGCAATTTCGGTTTTAGAGTAGGTATCGGTAGCTTTTTGGCTACAAATGCCATATAATATACTATGACAGTATAGTACGAGTACGTTACGTGGCGAAGAAACACTAAAAAGTAATAAATAAAAATTTTTAACAAAAAATAGAACCGGCTCAAAATGCAGTAAAAAGTAAAAAATGCTCAAAACGCACTAAAAAGCAAATGTTGCTTTATAAAAATACTGCGGTGCCAGCCAAGTTTCTACTTGAACAAACCCACAAACTGCTTTACTACGTTAAATAAATGTTCCTTAAACTTGGCTGGCACCGACTTCCTAAATTAAAGCAACTAAATGACACAGTTATTTTTTACTTTTTAGTGCGTTTTGAGTCGGTTCTATTTTTTGTTAAAACTTTTGAAACGTCAACTTTATCTATCTGTAGCAACTCTACCACTGAATTGGAAGGATCCTATTAAAAATAACCGGCAAGTTTATGCGTTTACAATTTTTATTTATTATAATTTACAATTAATTATTACCTGTTTGATTTGATTTGGTCTAATTTCCTGGAAGAATCTTTGTGTTTATGTTTTTTTTAATGAATGCGCCAAATAGTCTAACAGGCGTGAATCGAACCCAACACCTACGGACTTGTAAGTATTTAGCTAGACACCGCATGCATTAAAGCATACTCAAAATCCTTACTAATATTATAAAGGCGAAAGTTTATATGTGTGGAAGAATCGATGTTTGTTATTGTTTTACGCTAAAAGTACTAACTACATTTTGATGAAACTTCACAATAATATAGTTTACATGTCAAATTAACAAATAGGCCACATTTTATCCCGTAATTCCCAAGAGAACGAGAACTACTCTTCTATTATTTTTTCTTTACATTGCATCCTGTTTTAATTTCTGAGAAGTCACGATCGATTTTGTTTATCAAACATACAAATGACACGTGACAATTTAAACAATTTTAATTACTTTCAGATAACACTAGTCCACTCTCGTGAAGTCACCGTAGGTAGCTACAGTTGACACAATTGACCTGTTACTAAATCAACAAGTAATGAGTAGCCATTAATCTTAATCTGCCTAATGTTTATATAATAAATGTCCTATCCGTTACTTCCGCTACAACTCAAAGACGACTTGAATTTATTTTTATCTCGCTTGCTCCAAAATATTTAGAAGTTTTCCTTTAGGGAACTTTTTTGTTATTTGGGAAAATTTTGAATTAGGCAAATTCCGCAGTTTAAGGTAAAAGTTAGATAAAATTTAAATCAAAGTTAATTTACATTCGACAAACGTAGCGCCTTAGACATTTTTATATAAGACCTGTGGCAATAGTAAAGCCAATATCATGTTCTGCAAAATAATTAATTTAATTCAATTTCGTTTATTTCTGAAAGTCTTAAGTTACAAACGGTTCGAACATCATATCGTTTATAGTGATTCTATCATCGTTTTAGCAGGCATATTACTTTCAAGAAGAATCGGCAAGAAACTTAGCAGTTCCTCGATTTAAATATAAAGTCTTTAGAAACTATTAAACATTAAATCGTTTCTAGTGATTCTACCATCGGTTCGAAGAGCATATACTATATACTCCTATCAAGTAAGTTCTATCAAGAAGAGGCTGCAAGAAACTCAGCTATTTTAATAATATGGAAAATACTTGCGAGAGTTTAAATTCTCATAGAAAATCATCAGTTCCTCCATTTAAATATAATGAGTTTTTATTTACAAACTGTTAAAATACAAAGCCGTTTATAGTGACTCTACCATTAATTCAAAAGGCATATTCTTACTATGAAAGGCCGACAGGGGACTCGATAGTTCAATTTAAATATTAAAAGCGGAGTCTAAATAAACGCAAGTCGCATAGATTCAATTTTAAAAGGATTAAAACACAAACATCACGAAAACAACAGCTGACCTACGATAACAAAATTATCACTATCAAAAAAAATATATATAAAACTCACCTTACAAAGCTGTTGATAAATTTTCAATATTCAAACGATAACACCAAAAATCACGTTTAATTGGAAAACAACGGAAAATTAATATTAATGTACCGCGAGAAGATAAACATTAATCGCAGTTATAATTCATCGTATAATATTACGATTAAAATATTTTACGCGCGTATATTTTCAGGAGCGACGCACGTGTTCCTCGTGCGACGGTTCAAATGTGACTGATCATAGATTATAGACATTGTGACTGATTGTAGGTAATGAGGTTTGGGATCGCTCGTCTTGTCTGATAAGCATTCGTAAATAATGAATAGTTTACTCTCGGGCGTCCGTGCGTCAACTAACTAAAACTAAACTATTGTTAATTCTTTGCAATTTAGCCCTTGACTGCAATCACGCCTGATCGTATGTGATGATGCAATCTTGGATGGAATCGGGCTAACTTGTTAAGTCGGATGAAATCCACACCCCTGTCGGTTTCTACAACACAACGTACCGGACACTCAATCGCTTGGCGGTAGGGCGGTAACTAACCAGGGCCGGAGCTTCCCACCAGACAGATCAGGACCAATTTAGAAAATCTTTATCAGCCCAGCCGGGAATCGAACCCTAGACCTCTGTCTTATTTATCCAGTGCGCATGTACCACTGCGTCACGGAGGCCGTCAAAAAAGTATACTTTTTTTTTCTGTATAGGCTAGCGCTTGGCTACGATCATGTCTGGTAGTAGGCGAAGGTGCAGCCTACGGTGGAACGGGCTTACCTAGAAGGTGCCTATTCACTCTTGACGTAAACATACCCATACTTATTGTTCGAGTATATTTTTCATCATTAATATTGACAATGAGACTGCTACGTTTTGCTCAGTTGCAGCGGAGTGTCAGAACAACGTGAAGTATACGTTGGCTCGGCAATCGGCGACCTAGGCGGCTTGATAGCCTTCTGTAGTGAGCTCGGCTGGCTAAAGTTCCCCGGGACCCACGCACAACACCGTACTAACTGCCAAGTGCAGAAAAGCCCAGAAAGAAACAAGAAGGAGATCAACTGGTCTGCTTCTTTGGTCCATTTATTAGATTATGTGGTTACGCATCAAGAGGTCCTGCGTTTCAATTCAAGGTCGGCCCATGAAGTCAGTAGGTAATGAACCTTCTAATACTTTTGTACCTACTTCTGAAATATATTTAGTAAAATTCTAAACCCAGAGCCGGGAAGTTGGTGGTGTTACACCCTCGTGAAATCCATACTCTTATCAATTTTTATTCGACATCGTAAGTGAATCGTTTGGCAGTATGTCTTTGCCAGTAGAATGGTAAATAGTCACGACCAAAGCCGAAAAATAACCCTGGAAATCGGACCTGGTACCTATAAAACTTGGGTCTTATGGCCACTGGGCATACAGCTCCGCTGGGAAGTCGTCAAAATGAAATTGGTGGACTTGGGGTGTTAATGTTTCATTTATATCAGACTCGCTCGAGTATAAATGTAGTGTGTTACAAAATACCCAAAACACAAAAAATTTTGAAATGTACGTACCCCTCTCCTTTAAGAAAAATGGGTGTAGCAAGTTATCTTCAAAATATGAATATAGGTATGCCATCGTGGACTTTTTCGTAGACCTACTAAAGAGAATTAATTAATCCATACATTGTTCCATTGTATCTTAAATAGATAAAAAAGCGTTTTCAATAAAAAGTCCCAGGCGGCTTGAATTTCTTCGACTTTTCCAACAATTATCGTCGTATTACGTCCAATTCTGCTCTAACTAGACTGCCTCGTTGGTCTAGTGGTTAGCCTATCGGGCTTCGATCACGAGGTCCTGGGTTCGAATCCTGGGTCAGGTCACGGAATATTTCTGAGTTTTTCATTCTTCTATGAAATTCTCAGTACATTCCAAGCCCAGAGTCGGGAAGTTGGTGGTGTTACACCCCCGTGCCTCGGAGAGCACGTTAAGCCGTCGGTCCCGGTCACTGTCATCAACATCTGATGGTGATCGTTTATAAATGAAACATTATCATCCTAAGCCCGCCAACCCGCATTGGAGCAGCGTGGTGGGTCTACGCTCCATATCCTCTCTCCTATAAGGAGGGAGGCCTGGCGCTGTAGTGGGCCGTTAATAGGCAGATAATGATGATAATGATGACATCCAATTCACATAAAACCTTGTTAAATTATTTACTAAAACCACCAACTTCCAGACTCCGAGCTTGGAATGTACTGAACATTTCGGTGAACTCAATTATTCCAAACCGCAGACGGGCAGTATGATGATAATGATGACATCCAATTCACATAAAACCTTGTTAAATTATTTACTAAAACGTTCCTCGGGAACTAATTATTAAAAACCGCATGACGGTCCGTTCAGTAGTCTTTTATCGCGAATAGACAGACATAGACCAGTGCCTCGCAGTAGGATGAAACCCATTAGAAAAGGAGGAGAAAATTATAAAAATGAAAGGAAAAATAAATTAAAGTCCTATGGGAAAGAGTTATATGGCAAAGTTGTAGGTAATAAAAAGATCTAAAACTTTTGTATTTACTTTTTTTTACATAACCTCAAAATTTATGTGAAAAATTCAAAAAACTATATGTGAGGATCTTATTGACAATGATAGAGACCGATGATTAACGCCCAAGTTCAGTGTGGCTAGTGTAAGATTTTACCGCGTCGATATCGAGAACGGTAAACGCAAATTTTATATGACACTGACACTCACTCATTTGAGTTTTCTCTCGATACTGCCAGGGGCGCTGCTTTCAATTCCATATAAAATTTGCCTTTACGCGAATGTGAAGTTTTCGATTTGTTTTGGTGAAAGCTCACACTAGGCACTCTGAAAACATTTTTCATAGACCGATCCAGAATTCGAAAAATGCAAAGTTGAATCTAAAATTTTGATTTCAGACCTTATTTTACTAACATAATTTAGTTACTCATCAAAATAACTATTAAATAAAATTATTGGTTGAAGAGCAGGACTACTTAATTTTTATTATACCACTTAGCTGTTATGTATTTTTAAATATATGATGTTTTAAATATGCATCAAATTTATTATGAAATATTATATAAAACAATAAACTTTTTATGTTTATTGTTTAAGTGCCTTGATTTTTTTATTTTATCAAATTCCGGGTACGAAACTACTAACTTCAGTTTACTGAAGTTTTAACATTAAAACAGAAGTAACGCCATCTATGTTGACTATCAAAAAACTGTGAAATAAATTGGTTTTGATTTGTCGCTGCTATAAACTTTTATACCTAAAGACTTAAGTTTTGTTTTAACTTTTTAAATTGAAGCAAAAAGGTTACAAAAAGATTTAACAAATCTGGAACCACATAAATATAGTCATCAGAATTCAGACTTTAATGTTCAGCGGAGGTTCTTATCCAAAAACTTCCCACACAGTTTACAGACTTTCCAACAGATGGCGCTGACATTCAAATTATATTTGGCCTTATCAGACAAGCTCCAGTGTATAACTATTAAAATTTTTCAAAACTTTATGCTATGATTTTAATTTCAACCGACCAACGAACTGAATAGCAACTGTGGAGCCAGAAGACTTATTAGCTCTGAACCACTACTGGTATATCTCTACAGCTTTAATCATCGTCGGTTGGTAGCAAGTTTATCAGTATTTTACAGGATATATTTTGGAGAGTGCTCTCAGTTATTTGACCTCGTACCTCATTCACCTTTTTATAACCGTACTGCAAGACACCAGGTGGGATTTCATCCCTACGTCAAAGCTTTTTGCGTCATCTTTCATTACGCATACGTCTTGTATGCCTTTCCGAGGTCAGTTTTTACTTTTTACTTATTCCTTCAACTCGGTATCTTTAAAGCAAGAGTGAATAAGCATTTTCTAAGTAGTCCTGGCTTAGATCGCAGCTACACTTACCATCAGGAAAGATAGTAGTCAAGCGCGTGCTTTTTCCATATAAAAAAAATTAAAAAAGAACATTAGAGGAAAATATTTTATAAATATACACACACTTTAATTTAATATTTATTTTAATTAGATATAGAGATAACTATTTTAACCATGTAGTTTTTTCTGCGACGCATAGATAGCCAAATGGTCAACTTAGTACGAGTTTATACCGCGGAGTAAGCAAACGCTCTTGCTTCAAGTTGTGCTCGAGTTGGACGTTAAGCTGATAGTCGAGTTGGTTGTCGAGTTGTACGTCGTGTTCTGAGTAGAGTTGTGCTTTGCGATCAAGGTTTGGTAAGTGAAGGTTCCTAACTCGCATGCATATATGTAATGTAGAAGCTGAAACAAACGAATGTTTATTTTATTTTATTATTATACAGGCGAAAGTGTCTACTGTGTATGTTTGTTACATCTTCACGACTAAACGACTGAAGCGATTTTAATAACATTTGGTATGGAGAGAGCTGACACCTTAGATTAACTCATAGGCCACATTTTATCCCTAAATTCCCGCGGGAACGTGAACTACGCAGGTGAAACCTCGGGCGTACTCTAATAAGTTATAATATTATTTCCTTACGTACGTAACTGTTATGTTCGTTGCAATTATAACGTAGTTTTCTTAATCTTGCAATCGCATTTGCCCGTTTAGGTAGTTTTGTTTAATTTGTTTCCTTTTCTAAAGACTATATATACTTAATTAAGTACGTATTTTTAGGGTTTCGTTCGTGAAATCGGTAAAACTCTTAGACATAACTGAGACTGAAAGCGAATCGTGCATTGTTGTATTATTCATCATTTTAGGGCGAAAATGTTTCATATAAATCGTAAAATACCTATACAAAAATTAGTTTTGTACTTTTAGATTAGGGGCTGTCCATTAATCACGTGAGGTTTGAAAGAGGGGGAGGGAATCCATGAAAAATCAAGAAGGGTAATAAAACTATATACTTAAACCTGTATTTCATACATATTTAAGAAAAATAACATTCTTTGTAGGTACAAAATACACGTGATAATATATTGACAATCTTAAGCTCCACCATGTGTTACAAAGGGGGAGGGGGTGTTAAAAATGCCAAAAAAACATCACATGACGGCCCATAATGGGAAAATCTATGAGTCCATGATCATAAAATAACATGGTAAAACACTGAGCATACATCGGAACCCTTTCCATGGGAGGGCAACTCGCACTTGTCCCGTTTTTATATAATAGCTCTACACCATCTAGCCTTGCTATACGACTGCTCTCCCACTTTATTAATTTTATCCTCAATGTCATTCAAATAAACACCTTTGTAAATAAGTTTAAGTTATTGAAGTTACATTTTTTCTCTCATTTATTTTATTTAAAATTTTTAACAATATATATAAAATACTATTAAAAATTTATTTAAAAAAAATTTGCTCTTCCGCTTGCGAGGTTTTCGATTACCCAAGCAACCGGTGGTCAGGGCTCCAGAGTGAGGAACCTCCTCACAACACGCGCCGTTTCAAGAACTACTACCTTCTGTATCTGACCCTTGACACAACAGCCAAGCGAAAGCTTCTTAAGATGTTGGCTGAAGCTTTTCGCAAAAAATACCTTTGACTGAAACGACTATCGGAACAATAATAGTTGACTCAATATTCCACATGGCGGTAATCTCATAAGCAAGGTCCAAGTAATTTGATACTTTTCCTTTTAGACTTTCATCAGATTATCGTCATGTGGAACAGTAATATGAATAATCATTGCACGGCGCACGGATCGATCGACTATCACTATATCAGGTCTATTGGCTACAATATACCTGTCCTAATACCAAACCTAAGACCAAATAAGGCCACAACTCTATACTGAGCTGTATAGATAATCGAAACACGTGTTAAAAGTTAAAACAAAATTTATTCTAATACGTACCACGCAGGAATTTCAGTATATATTACACTTTAAAATATTATAATTGATATTGCACGTAACATCACTACCTACCTACATATAGTAATAGAAATAAAGGACATCTGATTCTGTTTGTCTGTGTGCATTAATCTTAAAAACCACGGAATGTGTTCTCATAATATGAAATACCTACCTTTCGCCGTGACTAGTTACCACCCTACCGACAAAGACGTACCGCCAAGCGATTTGGCGTTCCGGTACGATGTCGTGTAGAAACCGAAAGGGGTGTGGATTTCATCCTACTTCTTAACAAGTTAGCCTGCTTCCATCTTAGATTGCATCATCAGTTAACATCGGGTGTCATAGCAGTCAAGGGCAAACTTTTAGTCGATAAAAAAAAATTTTGTAAACCACAACGATGAATAAAATTATTATTATAAAAATAAAAAACCCGACTGCATAGAAGTTATGAACTGAAAAGAGAAAAACAAGGATCACTATATCTATATAAAATTTTAAATACTTTATGGTGATGCAAGCGGGGACTAAATACTTTATTTTCTGCGGGGAAAGAAAGATCTACCAAAACTTCGTTTGTCCCCGCCTGCAGCACAGCTCTAGTAAGTACTAGACCTGTGTCAGAAGGTCCCGCTCTTCCCATAAGTAGCTACATATTAACAAATTTTCATAAATAATAATTAAAATTAACCTTAAATTAAATTATATTTACTTATAATTCTACCATGCAACCATGCGAGTGTGTGTGTACGTGTGAGTATAAATGTGTGTACGCGTGTGTTTTGGTTTCGGACTCGCTCGCTGGCATCTGCCCCGCGCGGACGTCTGCCCGATTCGCTCCGATCGCCGTACCGGTCTGCCACCAGCGGCTTGCCCCGGTTCCCGGCAATCGTCGGATGTCGACGCCCGCTCGGACGGATGCTCGTTTGCTCCCACCTTCTCATCCCCGATCCCAGTGCCAGTGCTTGTGACAGTGACTGTGTCTGTGAAGTGTTCTGCGTTGTGTTAGGATAGTGTAGTTCCAGGGTCCGGTAGCGTGAGTAACACACACATAGTGTAGATTAAGTACACCCTCGTCACCTAAAGGCGAGGACTCATTAGGGTCTCACCTTAGGTACACACCTCCCTGCTCCGGCGGGGAGGCCCAAAATAGCGCCCGGGTCCAACATGGACCTTATAAACGACCGTTCTATCCTGGAGCACCTCATCAAGGTGCTCCAAAGCACCCAGCCAGGGTTCCTCGAGAACCTGCTGGCTAATTACCCAATTGCCGCGAACGTCCCTCAGACGCCGCCGAGCCATGCAGGGCCTTCAGCCCAGCCCCCGCCCGCTGCGCGTCCTCATAAAGGACCGCAGTCCCAACCAGGGCCCTCAGCCCAGCCCCCGACCGCTGCGCGTCCTCCTAAAGGACCGCAGCCCCAACCCGGGCCCTCAGCCCAGCCCCCGACCGCTGCGCGTCCTCCTAAAGGACCGCAGCCCCAACCCGGGCCCTCAGCCCAGCCCCCGACCTCTGCGCGTCCGCTGACAGGACCGCAGCCCCGACCCACCGCGTCTCAGGGCGACTCGGTCCACAGGCCTTCCGCCATGGACACTAGCCCTAATAACTATGACTCTCCCGCTTCACCCGCATTGCCGGAAGACAGGGGCGACGGCTTCACCGTCGTCCAAAACAAGAAGCGTAAGCTTCGAGCCCCCAAGGCTCAAACCCAACCGGCCCGCAAGGTGACCGTCACCGACGCACCACGCGCCGCCGACGCCCTTTCATCCGAATCAGATTCGGAAATGGAGGACTCCCCGATGGAGGAGCCTCCAAAGGAAAAAATCCCTCCCTTATTCATAAGGGATAAGGACGCCTGGATGAGGCTAGTGCCCCTGTTAGCCTCCCACCAGATAGAAGTCCCGACGGCCCGCCTAACAGCCATAGGCATTAGGGTGCAATGTCCGTCCAGCGACGTTCACCGCCGCATCACCACCCTACTGAGGTCCAACTCAGTAGGTTATCACACGTACGCCCTCCAAGAGGAGCGTGTCCTCCGCGTAGTAGTACGCGGTTTACCAAAAGAGCTCACAACTGAGCAAATCAAGTCTGACCTAGTCAGACAAAACATCCCAGTGCATGAGGTACACCGCATGCACAACACCCGCACTAAGGCCCCTATGGACTTAGTGCTAGTCATTGCTGAGCTCTCGAAAGAGGGCAAACGCATCTATGACTTGAGGGCCATCTGCTACCTAACGGGGCTCAAGTTTGAGGCCCCATACAACAGAGGCCGTATAGGACAGTGTCACCGCTGTCAAATGTACGGCCATTCTCAGAAGAATTGCTTCGCCCGTCCCAGGTGCGTAAAGTGCCTAGGTGACCACGGCACCATAGACTGCCCCCGCAAGGAGCCAGTCGCCGCTGTGCCCCCAAGCTGCGTGCTGTGTGGCCTCCAGGGCCATCCCGCGAATTATCGCGGATGCTCCAAGGCCCCACAGCCCGGCAAGCGAAGGGGCAAAGCGACGGGTCGGAAGCCTGCCGCCCCCAAAAAACCCGCTGAGAAGTTTGTCCCCGCGCCGGTACCTAGTACCAACGCATGGGGCAAACCCCTCTACGGTGCGGCACCCGCCGCACCGGCACCCCCGCGGGCCGCCCCCGCCGCCCCTCCCTCCCAACCCAAGGCCCCTCAGGCCCCACAAACTCCCTCCCAAGGCCACTCCGCCTACATGGAGTCTTTTGACTACAGGGAATATGACATTTACCTGGAAAAATGTAAAATAGATCCTATTAGGGCCTACCAAGAGCATAGAGCCCTCTGCATATCCGCCCAGAAGTTTAGGGATTACTTAAATGGCGTCTAAGGGCAGGTTGAAACCACACTCCCTTACAATAGTACACTTCAACGCAAACGGCCTTACCGACCAAATACTCGAGGTGCGCGAATTTGTGCGCACACATAAAGTAGATATCCTCCTAGTGCAAGAGACCTTCTTAAAACCTAGTAGACGCGATCCCAAAATAGGGAACTACATAATGATAAGAAACGACAGGACCGCCGCCCGTTTAGGCGGTACTGCAATATACTATAGAAGGGCTCTTCACTGTACCCCTCTTGATCCTCCCAATCTAACCAATATGGAAGCATCCGTATGTCAGGTGAGTATGACCGGCCATCAGTCGATCATACTAGCATCAGTCTATCTCTCCCCGAAGAAAGATCTTCTCGAGAGTGACCTTAAGTCACTCTTTTCCCTAGGAGACTCCGTAATTCTGGCCGGAGATTTTAACTCTCATCACACTAGCTGGAATAGCTCACGAAATAACACCAGAGGACTCGAACTACACAGACTGACAGACCGCGAGGATCTCAATTTCGTAATCCACGCCCCCGACAAACCGACCCGAATTCCGGACAGCGACAGACTACGACCCGACACTCGGAGTGTACTCGACATAGCACTCTTCAAGAACATCGCACTCCAAGCGAGTCCTTCGGAAGTGCTATCCGAGCTAGACTCAGACCATCGCCCAGTCCTATTCCAGCTAGGACCTCCCCCTCCCTCCGCGGCCCCCCCGACCAAATCTATCATTGATTATGGGATGCTCTCAGAGCGTCTCAAATCACTTGATTCAAATTTTCTATCCCAAATTCCTGACGAGATAGGGACCGTAGAAGAAGCACTCGCAGCTTCGCAGAGTCTCAGTAGTCATTTACGCGGTGCAATCACCGAATGCACAAAAGAGGTTCCTGCCCTCAGCACGAACACTCTACCTCCCGAGTTGCGTGTAATAACATTTCTATCTTTGACTAATAAGAAATGAAATGAAGGTATAACAATAATTAATCTCTCTGCACATCATTTATTAATAAATTAAGGCCTTTGAGCTATAAAATTGAAATAAAAGTATATTTTCTTTATGAACACTAATTTATATGTTCCTATTTATTTATATTTTAAATGTTTTCTCAGATAATAACATTTTAGTGAAAATTATTAATTAGGAGGTATTTGAATAAATAAATTGAACCAAAACCAATTTCAATTATTTTTTTTATTTAAATTATTTGTTATTGCAATGACTCTACCACCGTTTCGGAAGTGCAGCCCTTGTTGAGAAGACAACGGCAAGAAACTCAACAAATGCTCTTTTAAATATGTTCTTCTTACAATATTACATAATAATAACAAATATAAATAATCAAACTCTCAAATACAAATTGTAACCCAAGTACAACCGTTACTCTTTTTCTTTTACATAAATATTTCAATATTTGAATATATGTATTTACAAGTATGGACACAAAATAATATTACAAATACTAAAAATAAGAATAAGAAATAACATTATAAAATATACTTAGCTTTTGCACAACACTGTCACTACTTGTTTCGCTGATAGAAAAATACAATAAAAACTGGGGGCTAAAAGTAACTCGCTACCCTTTTATAACAAACAAGCCAAAATGGCCACTGTCGGAAATCGACCTACTTTTAAATATACATCTACAATTTGAATCTACATTACGTCTCTATATAAATCAATATTAATCTTATTATTATAATCTTGGTTTCACATAAATTATACAAATAAGTTTTGTATTAATATCATAATAAAT
The DNA here is from genome assembly GCA_034621355.1 of Mycalesis mineus. Lineage (NCBI taxonomy): Eukaryota > Metazoa > Arthropoda > Insecta > Lepidoptera > Nymphalidae > Mycalesis > Mycalesis mineus. Next base: position 1,030,509 of record CM067889.1, on the reverse strand, counting down.
TGTTTCACGACTATAACGTTTCCCGACAGTGGTGTCATCATGTAGTACTCTCAATTTTTATTTACAATAAAGTGCTTTAATTGTATCGTTACATTTCTTAAATAATATATTAAGAATTATTTAATAACAATAACAACGAAACCAATAAGCAATAGGCATAATGATAAAAAATGCTAACAGTAATTAAGTTTCATTACGGATATGCTGTGATTTGTCAAAAATAGTCTAAGTAAAATATTCTATAATAATTTATTACTGTAAAACACAAGTAAACGTAATTCATTTAATTGTAATTCATTAATGATGTTAAAACAATTTAAAATAGAGATAAATTACTAGAGTGGCTATGTTTCATTAGAGAAATGTTGCTATTGTTCAAAATAGTCTAATTAAAATATTCTATAACTATTTAATACTGTAAAACACAATTAAACTTTATTAATTTATTTGTAATTTATTAATGATGTTAAAACAATTTTAAAATAGAGATAAATTACTAACAGCGGTAAGTTTCATTACGGATATGTCGAAATTTATCAAAAGTAATCTAATAAACTAATGTAAACTTGACAATAAAATATAAACATAAGAATACTAGTTTTTATCTTTACTCATTTATTTTAAATAATTTATCATAATATAAATAATCTATCACGTGCATTAAAAGCACAAAGAGACGCCCAACACAGACTCCGTGACGCAGTACCGACCAGACAAAATCGGAGCCTACTCTGGACCCTCCAGAGACGTTTTAAGCGCCGCTTAAGACAACTCCGTGATGGACAATGGGACGACAATCTGAGACAGATCGAGCCATCGCACTTAGCGCATTTCGAATTGGCTCGTTCTCTCAAAGCCGACCCCGTCTCGGCCACTCCACCCTTAATTCGCCCCGACCTCCCGCCCGCGTTCGAGGATATCGATAAGGCCGAGTGCTTAGCGGACAGTCTGGAAGCACAATGCTCTCCAAGCACCACTTCCGTAGATCCAACTCACTTACACCAAGTTCACTCTGAACTTGCCTTCATCCTCTCGCTCCCTCCCGACGGAGACGAGATCCCCCCCACGACCTACGACGAAGTCTCTAGGATCATCAAAGGGTTAAAAAAATAAGAAGGCCCCAGGCCCAGACCAAATCAGCAATAAAGCTCTAAAGCTTCTCCCCGTCCAACTTATAAACCTATTAGTTATCATATTTAACATGTTTCTATCCCACTGCTCCTTCCCTCCAGAGTGGAAGGAAGCAACCGTCATAGGCATCCCAAAGCCGGGCAAGCCCCGCAACCTCCCAACTAGTTATCGCCCCATCAGCCTTCTCAACACCCTCGCCAAGGTGTATGAGATCCTCATTCAAAACAGACTCAAGGCTGTAGTCTCCGAGAAGAAACTTCTCAATGACCCACAATTCGGCTTCCGAGCCAAACACTCCTGTGTCCAACAAGCTCACCGCTTAACGGAACACATTCTAGCTGGCTTCACCAGATTTAGAAATCCAATTCCCACTGGGGCCCTCTTCTTCGACGTAGCCAAAGCGTTTGACAGGGTCTGGTACGAAGGGTTGCTTTTCAAGCTCCACCACTTCGACGTGCCAAACAAACTGATCCGTTTGCTACACAGCTATCTCACAGGCCGTACCTTCAGGTACCGCCTAGATGGCACTCTCTCCTCCCGCAGGCCTATCCGAGCGGGAGTCCCCCAAGGCTCAATCCTAGCACCGCTCCTCTACGCACTCTACACGAGTGACATTCCAGTTGATATTCCCCCTGATGTACACGTTGCTCAGTTCGCGGATGACACCGCACTGTTCTCCACACATAGAAGCTATCGAGTAGTAATACCGAGGCTTCAAAAAGCGGTCAAGCTCCTAGGACAATGGTTCCGTCTCTGGCGCATCGAGGTGAACCCCGAGAAAAGTGCTGCCGTACTATTCACGGGTAAACCTAAGCACAGAAACAGAATCTATTAAGAGGTTTCCCTCTATGGAAAACCCATTCCCTGGCAATCCGAGACCAAATATCTCGGAGTAACCTTTGACTCCCGCATGAGCTTCTCGTCACACATCCGGAAGGTCACAAAAAGAGCCATATGGGTGTTAGGTCGTTTCTACCCACTCCTTTGCTCTTCAAGCAAACTGTCACTTAGACTGAAAGTCACCCTTTACAAGGTGTGCATCCGCCCCATTATGACCTACGCTAGCGTAGTGTTCGCCCACCGTCCCAAGAGCGCAATTAAGCGCTTACAAACTGTCCAAAATAAGTTCATGCGCCTTGCCACGGGTTCCCCGTGGTTCGTTCGCAATAACGACCTCCACCGAGACCTGGATCTACCAACCATTACACAACACATGAAACAGCTATCGAAAAATTACTTTTCGAAAGCTGCCACACACCCAAATCCACTTGTGGTTCAAACGTGCTCTTACACGCCCGAAATAGACGCCGTCTGCACACGCAGACGCCCCAAAAACGTCCTTTACGACCCAGACGACGACACGACTACGGACAATGCCTCTCAATACACTTACACACAAACACAGCGTCTTCGCCGGCGAAGACGAGGTCCCCGTTTCTTAACGTCACCCGGACGTGGAACTCACCCACGTCCATTAAGGGGACGCTTTGGCCTGACTTAACAGTCACGCCAAAACCACATGCCCATTCCAAACGTCCCTCTAAGCCGAGGCCCGAGTCTCACAGGAGACGCCCTTAGAGAGTCGTTACGCCCTCTTACTTTTTCTTCGCCTTCGGGCACTCTCCGGCGATGCTTCTGCGCTCGCCCAACCCCCCCGGTGACGCCGCTGTGGTCCCGTATGGAGCCTACGGCACTTACTCAAACAGAAAAAAAAAAAAAAGTTTTGGTTTCACTCGCTCGCTGGCATCCGCCCCGCGCGGACGTCTGCCCGATACGCTCCGATCGCCGTCCCGGTCTGCCACCAGCGGCTCGCCCCGGTTCTCGGCAATCGTCGGATGTCGACGCCCGCACGGACGGATGCTCGATTGCTCCCACCCTTTTTATCCCCGATCCCAGTACCAGTGCTTGTGATAGTGACGGTGACTGTGTAGTATTCTGCGTCGTGATAGTGTAGTGTAGTTCTAGGGTCCGGTAGCGTGAGTAACACACACATAGTGTAGATTAAGTACACCCTCGTCACCTAAAGGCGAGGACTCATTAGGGTCTCACCTTAGGTACACACCTCCCTGCCTCGGCGGGGAGGCCCAAGTTAGCGCCCGGGTCCAATATGGACCCAAACATATTTAGTAACCCGATAATCGTGGAGCACCTCATCAAGGTGCTCCAAAGCACCCAGCCAGGGTTTTTAGAAAACCTACTGGCCAACTTACCCATCGCCGCGCGCGTCCCTCAGACGCCGCCGACCCATGCCGGGCCTTCAGCCCAGCCCCCGACCGCTGCGCGTCCTCCTAAAGGACCGCAGCCCCAACCCGGGCCCTCAGCCCAGCCCCCGACCGCTGCGCGTCCTCCTAAAGGACCGCAGCCCCAACCCGGGCCCTCAGCCCAGCCCCCGACCGCTGCGCGTCCTCCTAAAGGGCCGCAGCCCCAACCCGGGCCCTCAGCCCAGCCCCCGACCGCTGCGCGTCCGCAGACAGGACCGCAGCTCCGACCCGCCACGTCGCAGGGCGACTCAGTCCACAGGCCATCCGCCATGGACACAAGCCCCGTAAATTACGACTCCCCAGCTTCACCCGCTCTGCCGGAGGATAGGGGCGACGGCTTCACCGTCGTCCAAAATAAGAAGCGTAAGCTTCGAGCCCCCAATACTCAAACCCAACCGGCCCGCAAGGTGACCGTCACCGACGCACCACGCACCGCCGACGAATCAGACTCGGAAACGGAGGACTCCCATATGGAGGAGCCTCCTAAGGAGAAAGTCCCTCCCCTGTTTATAAGGGATAAGGACTCGTGGATGAGGCTAGTACCCTTGCTAGCTTCCCACAACATTGAAGTTCCGACGGCCCGCTTAACGGCCATAGGCATCAGGGTTCAATGCCCTACAAGCGACGTACACCGCCGCTTAACCACCCTACTGAGGTCCAACTCAGTAGGATACCACACTTACGCCCTCCAAGAGGAGCGTGTCCTCCGCGTAGTCGTACGCGGACTTCCGAAAGAGCTCACTACTGAGCAAATTAAGTCTGACCTAGTCAGACAAAACATCCCTGTGCAGGAGGTACACCGAATGCACAACACCCGCACTAAGGCCCCTATGGGCTTAGTATTAGTCATTGCCGAGCTCTCGAAAGAGGGCAAACGCATCTATGATTTGAGGGCCATCTGCCACCTAACGGGGCTCAAGTTTGAGGCCCCATACAACAGAGGCCGTATAGGACAGTGTCACCGCTGTCAAATGTACGGCCATTCTCAGAAGAATTGCTTCGCCCGTCCCAGGTGCGTAAAGTGCCTAGGTGACCACGGCACCATAGACTGTCCCCGCAAGGAGCCAGTCGCCGCTGTGCCCCCAAGCTGCGTGCTGTGTGGCCTCCAGGGCCATCCCGCGAATTATCGCGGATGCTCCAAGGCCCCACAGCCCGGCAAGCGAAGGGGCAAAGCGACGGGTCGGAAGCCTGCCGCCCCCAAAAAGCCCGCTGAGAAGTTTGTCCCCGCGCCGGTACCTAGTACCAACGCATGGGGCAAACCCCTCTACGGTGCGGCACCTGCCGCACCGGCTCCCCCGCGGGCCGCCCCCGCCGCCCCTCCCTCCCAACCCAAGGCCCCTCAGGCCCAACAAACTCCCTCCCAAGGCCACTCCGCCTACATGGAGTCTTTTGACTACAGGGAATATGACATTTACCTAGAGAAATGTAAAATAGATCCTATTAGGGCCTACCAAGAGCATAGAGCCCTCTGCATATCCGCCCAGAAGTTTAGGGATTACTTAAATGGCGTCTAAGGGCAGGTTGAAACCACACTCCCTTACAATAGTACACTTCAACGCAAACGGCCTTACCGACCAAATACTCGAGGTGCGCGAATTTGTGCGCACACATAAAGTAGATATCCTCCTAGTGCAAGAGACCTTCTTAAAACCTAGTAGACGCGATCCCAAAATAGGGAACTACATAATGATAAGAAACGACAGGACCGCCGCCCGTTTAGGCGGTACTGCAATATACTATAGAAGGGCTCTTCACTGTACCCCTCTTGATCCTCCCAATCTAACCAATATGGAAGCATCCGTATGTCAGCTGAGTATGACCGGCCATCAGTCGATCATACTAGCATCAGTCTATCTCTCCCTGTCCAAAGACCTTCTCGAGAGTGACCTTAAGTCACTCTTATCCCTAGGAGACTCCGTAATTCTGGCCGGAGATTTTAACTGTCATCACACTAGCTGGAATAGCTCAAGAAACAACGCCAGAGGACTTGTACTACACAGACTTGATTCAAATTTTCTATCCCAAATTCCTGACGAGATAGGGACCGTAGAAGAAGCACTCGCAGCTTCACAGAATCTCAGTCATCATTTACGCGGTGCAATCACTGAATGCACAAAAGAGGTTCCTGCCCTCAGCACGAATACTCTACCTCCCGAATTGCGTGCTTTAAAAGCACAAAGAGATGCCCAACACAGACTCCGTGACTCAGTACCGACAAGACAAAATCGGAGCCTACTCTGGACCCTCCAGAGACGTTTTAAGCGCCGCTTAAGACAACTCCGTGACGGACAATGGGACGACAAGCTGAGACAGATCGAGCCATCGCACCTAGCGCATTTCCAATTGGCTCGTTCTCTCAAAGCCGACCCCGTCTCGGCCACTCCACCCTTAATTCGCCCCGACCTCCTGCCCGCGTTCGAGGATATCGATAAGGCCGAGTGCTTAGCAGACAGTCTGGAAGCACAATGCTCTCCAAGCACCACCTCCGTAGATCCAACTCACGTACACCAAGTTTACTCTGAACTTGCCTCCATCCTCTCGCTCCCTCCTGACGGAGATGAGATCCCCCCCACGACCTACGACGAAGTCTCTAGGATCATCAAAGGGTTAAAAAATAAGAAGGCCCCAGGCCCAGACCAGATCAGTAATAAAGCTCTAAAGCTTCTCCCAGTTCAACTAATAAACCTATTAGTTATCATATTTAACATGTTTTTAGCCCACTGCTCCTTCCCTCCAGAGTGGAAGGAAGCCACAGTCATAGGCATCCCAAAGCCGGGCAAGCCCCGCAACCTCCCAACTAGCTATCGCCCCATCAGTCTTCTCAACACCCTCGCCAAGGTGTATGAGATTCTTATTCAAAACAGACTCAAGGCTGTAGTCTCCGAGAAGAAACTTCTCAATGACCCACAATTCGGCTTCCGAGCCAAACACTCCTGTGTCCAACAAGCCCACCGCTTAACGGAACACATTCTAGCTGGCTTCACCAGATTTAGAAATCCAATTCCCACTGGGGCCCTCTTCTTCGACGTAGCCAAAGCGTTTGACAGGGTCTGGCACGAAAGGTTGCTATTCAAGCTCCACACCTTTGACGTGCCAAACAAACTCATCCGTTTACTACACAGCTATCTCACAGGCCGTACCTTCAGGTACCGCCTTGATGGCACTCTCTCCTCCCGCAGGCCTATCCGAGCGGGAGTCCCACAAGGCTCAGTCCTAGCACCGCTTCTCTACGCACTCTACACGAGTGACATTCCCGACGATATTCCCCCTGACGTCCACGTGGCACAGTTCGTGGATGACACCACACTGTTCTCCACATATAAAAGCCATCGAGTAGTAATACCGAGGCTTCAAAAAGCGGTCCAGCTCCTAGGAAAATGGTTCCGTCTCTGGCGCATCGAGGTGAACCCCGAGAAAAGTGCTGCCGTACTATTCACGGGCAAACCTAAGCGCAGAAACAGAATCTATCAAGAGGTTTCCCTCTATGGAAAACCCATTCCCTGGCAATCCGAGACCAAATATCTCGAAGTAACCTTTGATTCCCGCATGAGCTTCTCGTCGCACATCCGGAAGGTCTCAAAAAGAGCCAGATGGGTGTTAGGTCGTTTCTATCCACTCCTTTGCTCTTCAAGCAAACTGTCAGTTAGACTTAAAGTCACACTCTACAAGGTGTGCATCCGCCCCATTATGACCTACGCTAGCGTAGTGTTCGCCCACCGTCCCAAGAGCGCAATACAGCGCTTACAATCGGTACAAAATAAGTTTATGCGCCTTGCCACGGGCTCCCCCTGGTTCGTTCGCAATAATGACCTCCACCGTGACCTGGATCTACCAACCATTACACAACACATGAAACAGCTATCGAAAAATTACTTTTCGAAAGCTACCACACACCCAAATCCACTTGTGGTTCAAACGTGCTCTTACACGCCCGATATAGAGGCCGACTGCACACGCAGACGCCCTAAAAACGTCCTTTACGACCCAGACGACGACACGACTACGGACAACGCCTCTCAACACACATACACACAAACACAGCGTCTTCGCCGGCGAAGACGAGGTCCCCGTTTCCTAACGTCACCCGGACGTGGAACTCACCCACGTCCATTAAGGGGACGCTTTGGCCTGATGTAACAGTCACGCCAAAACCACATGCCCATTCCAAACGTCCCTCTAAGCCGAGGCCCGAGTCTCACAGGAGACGCCCCTAGAGAGACGTTACGCCCTCTTAATTTTTCTTCGCCTTCGGGCACACTCCGGCGATGCTTCTGCGCTCGCCCAACCCCCCGGTGACGCCGCTGCGGTCCCGTATGGAGCCTACGGCACTTACACAATCAGAAAAAAAAAAAAAATGTTTTGGTTTGTGTATTGTCTTAACAAAATGTTAACTTATTTAGCAACTCTCAATAGATCCTCCGTTTGATCATAGGTAAGAGCTTGTAACCATGGCGTGAGCTTCCTCTTACACTCATAATATTTTAATGGGTAAATATTTAATGTTTTATTAATTTTATTATATAATAGGCCTGATTGTTTCTTACATTGTATAGCTGCAAAACATGTTTTAGTTATCACTGAGGGCGCAACATTATCTTTAATTCTTTTATTTAAATTAGTGAGATCATAGGGTAAGGCTTTATGTAATTTTAATGTGGTATTTAATATATATAATTGTCTGACTGTTAACACTTTACTAGTAGAATATAATAAGTCTGTGGGGTGCTGATAGGATTTAAATAACATTATTTTTAGTAAATAACGTTGAGCACGCTCAACTTCGATAAATCTGGTCTTTGCAGCTCCTCCCCATAAGGGAATACAATAAGTAACAATAGATTGTGCTAAAGCTAGATATATTTTATTAAGTAAGTCAAGCAGAGCAATATGTCTCAATTTCTTAAAGATCCAAGTTAATTTTCTGATCCGATTTGCAACTAGTTCAATTTGGGGATACCAAGTTAGTCTTTGGTCAAGCATAACACCTAAATATTTTGTATAAGAAACTTTTTCAATAACTGGGCACGCACAAGTTTTACTAGTAAAATCACCGCATTCATGTATTCTGATACAAGGGTCACTTCTTGGTTGACTATTATTTTTTATAGAGAAGCATATGTAATTAGTTTTAACAGCATTAAGTGTAAGTAAGTTTGAGTTTAACCAGGAAGAAACCAAAGCAAGTCCGTGTTCAGTCAGGGTTGCAACTTCCTTCCAGGTTGTGCCGGAAAACATAATAGCGGTATCATCGGCATACGAAATTATTTTGCCATTATTGTTAATGTTAATATAATGTAATATCGTACAATGTTTAACAAAAATGTAGATCTTTAGTAGGTAGGTACACGGGACGGGACGGAGGATATTGCTTCACGGGAAACTATAAAAAAATTAAATTGAGAGGGGGAGCGGAGAATGAGCACACTTTATGTGAAAGTCTGTCTTTAAAATTAAAAGGGTACCTAAGAGGTTTTCGCGCGGACGAAGTCGCGTGCGACTGCTAGTTAGTTATAATATTAATTCAGTATCAGGCGATTGCATAATAAATAAGGTTTTTATCTAGAATATCTTGAAAAATAAAAATTCTAGGATTTGATTATTGGCTTTATATTACAATATTTAATTCATACATTAAACATTACATTAAACATTAAATTAGTACATTAAATCTTAATATTCTAATTCAATAAATTCCAATATAAATCTTTACAATATTCTAATCTAGATTTTTAATCTAAATATTATCTTTATATTATAATAAATACGTCATATTCAAACGAATAATGCTTTTATATATACATAGGTAGGTCTTTAAAGCATAAGTAATATATTTTTAAATCACGGAAATTGGCGAAACAATTTTAATATAGACCAGACAGGATGCACAAAACGACATATCACGTGTAGAGAAAAGACTTATCGTCGCCCAATAGCAACGAAACCGGAAATATGGCTCTTTAACACCCCAACGCAACGAAAGACAAATCTTATTCTCTACAAGATGTAAATCTTTGTTCGTATCTTAGACCTACTAAGCCAATTAAACAAATTTAAAATTTTAAACAATCGAACTGAGGATTCTTCCTTATAATACCAGTTGCAAATGACTAATAATTTCTCTCAGTGGTCGTCAATATTTTATTAGGGTTAAACTCTTAAAAGGTTGGCCACCTCTGCCCTTAATATTGGGAAGATAAACATCGTAAAACGTTATCACTACGAGATTGTTGGCCACCCACCTCACATTTGCCCTTATTATTAACGGAATCTATTTCCAATTGCAGTGTCTCAGGGAGCATATTATAAAGCCTGCAGTCCTAGTCACAGATATAAGAAAGTGTCAGTTTACCGGTTTTTCTGTGCTCCTTATCATTATCATAGATATCATATATTACTAATCGATTGCATACATAAATATATAAATATTGTATATGTTTATACAAATTGCAAGTATTGAACTGATTCCTATATTTGCATAATACTTTTGCCGTTTGCAATACTTTTAGCCGAATGATTTCAGTCTCTACTTTCTGTAAAGTAACTTTATTGGTTACTACAAATTCAAACATTTTGAACCTTCGCAAACAAACTGTGTTCAAGCATTGTGAGATCTGCTTCCTGTGTTCTGTGTCATAATTGTAACTTTATAGCACACTAGAGAACGCCCGCGGTTTCACGCGCGTAGTTCTCGTTGCCGTGGGATTTTCACAATAAAATGTGGCCATGTGTTAATCTGATATGTAACCCACATTATTGGGAAGTTACATCAAAATCCATTTAGTAGTTTTTGCGTAAAGGGTAACAAACATACACATTCACACACTCATATACTTTCGCCTTTATAATAGTAGCAAGTGGAGTTAGATTTCTGCCGTTAAGCAGCATTGCTATGTTCCAATCAGATAGGTGGCGCCACTTTGCGAAGTGTTGCTTTGTTTTATTTAGGCTATAGTTTTCTTCTTATGTGAATCAAGTCTTAACACCTCCGCCTTTGATTAATAGGACAGGACGTCTGTGCATGCGCTGCGAATTCCTGCTCTTTTATAAGCTACTAGCAGACGCCCGCGACTTCGCCCGCGTGAAACTTGGTGTAGACTTGAACTCCCATTTGACCCCTAAGGAGGTGAGCATTAGAAAAAACGTTTTTAGCGCTAGCCTACGACATTATAGCTATATAACAGTCGCCTGCGACTTCGTCCGCGTGAAACTTGGTGTAGACTTGAACTCCCGTTTGACCCTTGAAGGAGGTGAGCATTAGAAAAAACGTTTCTTAGCGCTCGCCTACGTCATTATAGCTGTATAGCAGTCGCCTGCGACTTCGTCCGCTTGAAACTTGGTGTAGACTTGATCTCCCGTTTGACCCTTGAAGGAGGTGAGCATTAGAAAAAACGTTTCTTAGCACTCGCTTACGTCATTAGAGCTATATAGCAGTCGCCCGCGACTTCGTCCGCGTGAAACCCACTTAGGTACCCTTTTAATTTAAAAGACAGACTTTCTTATAAAGTGTGCTCTTTGCCCGCTCTCAATTTAATTTTCTTATAGTTTCCCGTGAAGCAATATCCTCCGTCCCGTCCCGTGTACTAAAGATCTACATTTTTGTTCAACATTGTACAATATTACAGTACATTAACATTAACAATATATATGTATGGCAAGCTGATGTGAGCTTGTATTAAACAGTCTATTTCACTTTTGAGTCTAGCTTTCATAATAAACAAAATAATTTACAATCCGTCACGCAGATCTAGAGATTAGCCCGTTTAAACAAACGAACAAACTTTTTCGTATATTATATAAGTAATTATATATGTCTTGCCAAATAAATTGAAAGAAAAGATCAAAGATCGAATTCTCAAAAAATATTAGTACCAAAATGTTGAGCCCTATTCAGTACGTATAACATAACACGGAGGAAGTCAACTTAATTTGGACGATATAGCGGCAATGTTATGTTTTTTAGAAATTTTGTAATATCTCCGAAACTATATAACTAATAAACTAGTAAACTAATAAATAAAGTAAAATGCAAATCTTATCTCTATAATATCCTTGTGATTATTAAATAATTTATTTTGATAAGGATTTAAGTTTAGTTGTATAAACAATAACGTAAAATTAAGCATATGAATTAAATGTTGATGATGATAGAAATTTTGTAATATCTCCGAAACTATATAACTAACTAACATACTGTAAAAGGCAAATATTATCTCTATAATATCCTTGTGAATATTAAATAATTTTTTTTGATAAGGACTTAAGTTTAGTTCTATAAATAATCACGTAATGAATTAAATGATTTTTTAAAACACAAAAACTTATATATCTGCCAAAATATAAAAGATAAGTCTATGCTATTTCGGACTGCATAACGTTTTCATACAATGTTTTCAATTATATCCAATATCTAAGGCAGCGTACTCGCCTAAAACTAAATTAAATAAATTTCACGGTCCGACTCGCGCGACAAAAACTTTGATAACTCGGGTAATATACGCAATACAAATATAAAATATAGCACTCACCAATAACTTGGCATTCTACTGGTGAAAGAATTTTTAAAATCGGATCAGTAGTTCCGAAGATAAGCCCCGACAGAACTTTATTTACAAACTTACAAACTTTACCTCTTTATAATATTAGTATAGATGGTTTTCCACTTATCATTATTGAACCGTCTAATTGATCCGTCAATCAAATAAGATGAAAAATAATCTTATAACGTAAAAATAATTTAGTTGATATTTACAAATCTGAAATAACTAATAAGGGAAACACACATAAGCCTTGTTGTTCGGCTGGCTATCTAGACATCAAATTAATACTTAATACTTAAATATACAAAGGTTATCGATGTTATTTACGATGTACAGGCTTTGACTTAAAAAATAATTACAGTTGTTTTCGATTCGGCCAGTCAGTCCGTATCAGTGCTGCACTCTAGGTGCCCTTTAATTTATTATGACAAATTATGACTAGGTATTGTTAATCGATTTCTGACATTAACAACTTACTTGTATATTCCGTTGACGCGCTCATATAATGAGATAAAAGGACTGACCGATGGACTACAAAGTGACACCAGGGGTTCCACTTTTTCTTTTTTGTACGAACCCTTGAAAGACGTACCGCAAAGCGATTTAGGGCTCCGGTACGATGTAGTGTAGAAAGCCAAAGGGGTGTGGATTTCATCCTACTCTTAACAAGTTAGCCCGCTTCCATCTTAGATTGCATCATCACTTAACATCAGGTGTGATAGCAGTCAAGGGCCAACTTGTAATCGATAAAAAAAATAATAATTAACATTTGTTTCCGGACAAATTCCCACTAATCGATCGATTATTATTACTATATCAGGTCTATTGGCTACAATATACCTGATATAGTAATAATCGTTCGATTCGCTCGCATTCCTATTCAGAAACACTGTCGCCGAGTTCTATCTACGAGTCTAGTAAGGCATCGACAAGAAGAACAAGTTGTTGGTGGATTATCTTGACCACTTGATTGTCTGTGCAAGTAGTCGCCAGTAATTGTTGTTAATTGTTTAAAGATAGAGATTAATAATATATTTAGTAGCTGTTGTTTTGCGCCCAATCTGAGTTGAGTTTTAACTTCAAGCAGAAATGGGAATTAAAGCGTAAAAATCTCGTAAAATAAGAACTTATAAGATATCAGCTTAAAGCTGATGGGTATTTACTATTTGTTTATGTTTTTTTCAAACCGATCACTAATATAATTGACCTTAATAATTGCTTTATCTATCTGAGGACCGTTTAACTCGTTAATGTTCGAGGTCGCCGAAATTTGAACCCGACTTTTAATTGTCGCTAATGAAAATTATTGGGTAACAGTCTTTAACCTATAACATATGATTTACAGAGTTCTAAACATACTAAATAAGTAAATTATATTTTAAACTATTTATAGTTTCCAACTGTAACTTCTAAAATAAGAAAATGATAATATTAAAAAATATATATGATACCATGCAAACTTCCACCAATAATGATTGGTTTGAACGAGATCTAGTAAGTAGTTTTTTTTTAATACGTCATAAATTGTATACCGCAATTTACCTTTCATTCTATAAACTCAAAAATAATAAAAAAAACACTTAGTTTCATTAATATAAATCTTATGCATAAACCGTAAACAAATTAACACAAAATAGAACCGACTCATAACGCACTAAAAAATAAAAAAAAATTTAACATAAAAAATAGAAAATAACTGTCATTTAGTTGCTTTAATTTACTTAAGCATATCTATGAAGTCTGTGCCAGCCAAGTTTAAGGAACATTTATGTTACGTAGTAAAGCAGTTTGTGGGTTCTAGGTAACGTCCTTAAAGTAGACACCTTGGCTGGCACCGACTCCTAGATATGCTTAAGTAAATTAAAGCAACTAAATGACACAGTTATTTTTTACTTTTTAGTGCGTTTTGAGTCGGTTCTATTTTTTGTTAAAAAATTTTATTTCTTACTTTTTAGTGATTTATCGACTCGTAACGTACTCGTACTATACTGTCATAGTATATTATACGGCACTAGTAGCCAAAAAGCTACCGATACCGATACAAAGACCGAAATCGCTGTAAGCGTGCCTCCAAAGTTTGAAGAGTTCCTTCAATTTCTCCAGGATATCATCATCAGATCCTAACATGATGACAATGGGACAACCTTGGAAGTATGCCCTTTCTAATAAAAAAAGAATCATCAAAATCGGACAACTCTGTAAAAAGTTATGCGTGGTCATACATAAAAAATATACGTGTCGAATTGAGAACCTCCTGCGTGTTTTTTCGTCGGTTAAAAATATACTATTATTAGAACATCAATCAAAGTTATATCTATACGAACGTTTATATGATGTTACTTGCTGCTACGGAACCTTTCATGGGCGTGTCCGACTCGCACTTTGCCGCTTTTTTCCTATGTATGTACCAAATGTACTTTATTACACACAAAAGGTAGCAGCCTTAGTATGGGTTAAATAAACTGTTGCAGTATGCTTTCGAAAAACTGGTATTCTACATACAAAGCCTTGGAACTATAAAAGGACCATCAAAATATTTTGAAAAACTACTTGTATTTTTAAATAAATATAAGTACAGCCACGCCTTGTTGTGCGGTAGCTTCCTGTATTTATTTATCGTTCGAGTATTCTCTGGGATAGGTTTAAAAGAAAAAACTAATCGATCATAAGATAATTAAAACAATGTTTTAAACAAGTTTCTGTCTGTTTGTATTTACCAAACAAACCAAACCTCATTTATTATTATATAAATTAATTTGTTCTATGGTAATGAAAGTTGAGCATGGCAAAAGAAGCATAAAAGTAAAATAGAATAGTGGCAGAGATGAGAGCATTGAGGAGTTTGTGTGTATTAAGACATAAAACACAATGAGTGACAGAGTTAACAATAATATGGTAAAAGAGCGGTGTGGTGTAAAAGAAGATAATGTGACTAAAAATGAGAAAGGATGCTTAGATGGTTTGGGCATGTAGAGGGAATGGATGAAAGAAGATTAACAGGGAAGGGGAAGTTCGACTGATAAGGTGTCTTGTCTTTGCAATTATTCTCTTCAAACCTGGTCTCTGCTACTACACGTACACTGGAGGCGTTTATTAAAGATCCCTTGGACAGTCTTCAGAACAAACAAATCCATCCTTAAAGAACTAAACATTAAAGAAAAACTATCATCAACAGTGCTCTCACAAATTTTAAAGTTCTTTGGCAACATATCAAGAAATGAGGGTTCAATTGAGCACCAGGGGGAAGAAAAAAGGTTCAGAGGGAGATCTCCAACTCGATGGAGAAATCTGACAAAGGCAGCAACTCAAAATACCATAGCTGAGTGCTCAGGCAACGCAACTAACCGTCAGAGGTGGAAAAGCATCAAGAGAGCACGACTAAGAAGAAGATTTCGAAAGACAAACTGCTTTTAATAATAACAGATAATAAAAGCTTCGACCAACACCTTAAGAATCTTTCGCTTAGTTGTTGGATCAAGGGTGGTATACAGAAGGCGGTAATTCTTCAAACGGCGCGTATTGTGAGGAGGTTCTTCACTCTGGAGCCCTCACCACCGATTGCTTGGAACCCCGGGCCCCGCAGCAGACGGACTGGATTTTTTTACAAATTTTTAATAGTTTTTTATAATTGTTTTATAACCATTGTTGAAAATTTAAAAAAAATGTAAATAAATAAATGATAGAATAATATTGATAATCTATACTATATAATAAAGAGGTAAAGTTTGTATGTTTTGTAAGTTTGTAAATAAAGTTCTGTCGGGGCTAATCTACGGAACTACTGATCCGATTTTAAAATTCTTTCACCAGTAGAATGCTACGTTATCAGTGAGTGTTACAGGCTATATTTTATATTTGTATTGTATATATTACTCCAGTTATCACAGTTTTTGTCGCGCAAGTCGGACCGTGAATTATTAAATTTAGCTTTAGGTGCGTACGCTGCCTTAGATATTGGATATAATTGAAAACTTTGTATGAAAACTTTACGCATCTTAAAAAATTCAACAAAAAAATCCGCGATAGCATGTATCTATCTTTTATATTTTGGCAGATATATAACTTTTTGTGTTTTAAAAATCATTTAAATTATATGCTTACGTTTACATCATTGTTTATAGAACTAAACTTAAATCCCTATCAAAATAAATTATTTAATAATCACAAGGATATTATAGAGATAAGATTTGCCTTATACAGTATGTTAATTAGTTATATAGTTTCGGAGATATTACAAAATTTCTAAAAAAACATGACAATGCCGCTATATCATCCAAATTAAGTGGATCTCCTCCGTGTTATATTATACGTACTGAATAGAGGTCAACATTTTAGTACTGATGTTTTTTGAGAATTAGATCTTTGATCTATTCTTTCAATTTATTTGGCATGGCAGACCATATTTATATAATATACGAAAAAATATATTCGTTTTTTTAAACGGACTTATTTCTAGATCTGTATCTGCTGCGTCGGATGGTAAATAATTTTGTTTATTATGAAAGCTAGACTCAAAAGTGAAATAGACTATTAAAAGCTATACACATCAGCTTGCCATAAATATATATTGTTTACTAGCAGTCGCCCGCGACTTCGTCCGCGTGAAAACCTTTTAGGTACCTTTTTAATTTTAAAGACAGACTTAAGATAAAGTGTGCTCTTTGCCCGCTCTCAATTTAATTTTTTATAGTTTCCCGTGAAGCAATATCATCCGTCCCGTCCCTTGTACTAAAGATCTATATTTTTGTTAAACATTGTACGATATTACAGTACATATATATATATGTATGGCAAGCTGATGTGAGCTTGTATTAAACAGTCTATTTCACTTTTGAGTCTATTAACATTAACAATATATATTTATGGCAAACTTTTTCGTATGTCTGTAGCTTAATAAATTGAAAGTAGAATGTGTGTCTTGTTGACCCCTATACAGTACGTATAACATAACACGTTATAGCGGCATTGTTGTTCTTTCATTTTGTAATAAACATATAAATAATTAACAACTCTACAAGGCAAATCTATGATATGATTATTAAATAATTTATTTTGAAATAATTTTTTAAAACACAAAAAGTTATATATCTGCCATATAATATAAAAGATAGATATATGCAATCGCGGACTTTTTTATAGAACTTTTTAAGATGCATGAAGTTTTCATACAATGTTTTCAATTATATCAAGCATAAAGCTAAATTTAATAAATTTCACGGTCCGACTCGCGTGACAAAAACTGTGATAATTCGAGTAATATATACAATACAAATATAAAATATAGCTTATAACACACACCGATAACGTAGCATTCCATTGGTAAAAGAATTTTTAAAATCGGATCAGTACTTCCGAAGATTAGCCCCTAAATTTAGGGTTGTATGTATTTTTTAATGTCACATTATAAAAAAGTTCAAAAAAATTAAAATACAATGTTAGGGGTGGACAACCCTTATCACTTAGAGGTATGAAAAATAGGTAGTATCCGATTCTCAGACTTACTGAATGTGCATATAAAATTTCATAAAAATCGGTCAAGCTGTTTCGGAGGAGAATGGTAACTAACACTGTGACCCGAGAATTTTATATAAAAGATAATATCTTTAATTTACCTTTTAATATCCCTGTTTCTATATTTTTTGTACAATTATGATTGTTTTTGAGTCGGTTTATAGAAGATTATTTAAAAAACAAATGATTGAATAATAATTGCATTATGCAAGAAATAAAATAAAAACTAGTAAGATTATCCTTACCTTGAGGTGAATAAATAAAATTATTATATTCATCAGATTTTATGGCTAATTGATATAATTTTAATCGATGGCGACATCGAGCAAAAGAAAAGACGAGCGTTCTAGAACGGATAAAAGTTGAGAGATTTCAAGAGGATGATGTTACGTGAAAAATTTGAATGAGCGTGATATGAATGCTGTTGAAATGCAAGAGGTTGAAAGTTTTTGGAGTAATTTTAAAGATGGAGTGGTAGGTGCTGCCATTGATGCATGCGGGATGTCTAAAAGGAGAAAAAGTAAAAAGAAAAGAATCTGTGGATGGATAAAAGTATTCAGGATGTTGTATGTGAGAAAAAGAAAGCTTGGTTGTAGGATGTTGTATGTGAGAAAAAGAAAGCTTGGTTGGCTACAAAAGCTAACCAAAGAATGAAAAGAGCAACAAATGATGATGTTTTGAAAGCTAGAATGAAATACAAACGAGTGAAAATGAGCGTTAAGAAAGCTGTTAGAAAGAAGAATGTAAAGATATGTATGATAGGAGACTTACCGATGATTTTCAGTCTAACATTAAGCTTTTCTGGAAATCTATACGGCATACTCGAGGAAGGTCCACTACAGATGTAGTGGACCTTCCTCAAGTATTGAGATCTGAGTAAAGTCAGAAATTTAGATGGTAGTATAATAAAAGGTGAAGAATGGATGTTGAAGAGATAGAAGCAATATTTTGAAAGTTTATTTGTAAGAGATGAAGCATGGACAGACATATCCTCTGTAGAAATTAATGAAAGTGAGATTAATAACCTTGAGATTAGTTTGGAAGATATTATAAATTCGTTGAAATGTATGAAATCAGGTAAGGCTGCTGGGTATGATAGAGTATCAGTCAAAATGCTGAAGGCTGGAAGCGGTATTGTAGTGAAAGTTGGGTATGGCAGAAGAAGCATAAAAGTAAAATAAATACATTAAGGAGTATGAGCGGAATAAATAAGAGTGACAGAGTTAACAATAGTATAATAAGAGAACAGTGTGGTGTAAAAGAAGATGTAGTGACTGAAATAGAGAAAGGGATGATTAGATGGTTTGGGCATGCAGAGAGAATGGATGAAAGAAGATTAACAAAAGAGATTTATGAGGCGAGAGTGAATGGAAGTGTTGGAAGGGGAAGACCTAGGCGAATGTTTCTAGACCAAATTCATGACATTTTAAAAAATGGCCAGGTCAAGAGTACCCTAAATTGTATGAAAGGATTAATGAGAGTGGAAGAAGCTAAGGAAGTCTGCAAGGACCGTGGCAAATGGAAGGATGTAGTCTCTCTCTGCCTACCCCTATGGGAACGAGGCGTGATGCTATGTTTGTATGTATGATATAAACTGAACCAATCAGTGTTACTTTACCTACTGCATACGTGGTACAGCCAATCGGTGCAGTGGATACTTACCGTACTGCATCTAAGTACGTGGGTTCGATTCCCGCAACTGGAAAATATTTGTGTGATGAGCATGAATGTTTTCCAGAGCCTGCATAATTATACTTCAAGCCCAGCTGATTTAGAAACCAGACGTGCTTTCCAAATTCTGTGATGTCTTGATGAACATATTTTACATTAAATCTATATTATCAAATTATAAACGTTGCATTTTTAATGATACTTAATGTATCAATGTTTTTTACTAAACACGTTTTCTTCTCGCGACCTCCAGTGAAAACGTCAATAGAAAGATCCGCATGTCGGATTGTAAATTGTTTTGTTTATTATTTTATTTCAATTATTATATTATTTTATTTAAATAAGTCAATACTGACGTAGGCAGGTACAAGTAGATACTTAATAGACGGTATGATATAACGTGTACCTACTCGTACTTTATTATGACCGTATTTAATAATATTATGTAAAAGCTAATTACGTTGAAGATTTCTTGCAACAGATAATATAATCTCAAATGCTAATTATCTAGGACTTATTGAGTAGGATGAGTAAAAAATTATAGTATAGTAAAATAAGCTCTGAAAAAAAATCAAAACCTGTTTTTTCGCAATTACTTAAAAACGGTAAAAGTTAGACAAAAAGTTTCAACTGAAATTTGTAGAGCATAAAATATTACATTAATTATCTTCTGAACTTAACTGAATTAGACGAGTTTTAAATCTAGGGTTGAATGTTCAAAGTGTTATTCGTTTTAGTAATTTCTACTACAATTTCACTGGCCTATTTCTTTCATCGCAATTCTAAAACCTCATTGCAATCTTCATTATCTCTGCAGTCATTCCTTCATGACTGAAGTTCGTGGTCCTAGTACGATCCAAGTCTCGAACGAGTCCACGCCTTCAACCTGCTCCTGTTGGTGGCCATCTTTGCTAGCGAATATAATGACTGCTTGAACTCGCTCAGCTGATCAGCCCATCATGAGGAACGGCCTCTAGCTCTTTCTCCGTCCGTGCTGCCCCCTGTCCTCCCGCCTCATGATGTGTCCAAAATCCATGATGTTTTGGAGACATCAATCTTCATTATAGGTACTTACAATAAACTTAACTGTCTCATTGGTTCATTGGCAAACCATGTGGTATCGGGTCTTATATTCGAGTCCTGGGTCGGGCTGTTAAATCATACCGAGGTTTTCGTTCTTCTAAAAAAACAACATTTTCTAAGCCAGACATTGGGAAGACGATGGTATTGCGCTGGCGTCCCTCCGAAACACCAAAATGTAAACATTAAATTTATACAATCTAAGTCACGCATTTTCTGACGAGTGTTAACTAATATAATTTATAGAAATTGATAGATAAATAAAATGAAGTGTGTACTGAAATAACTTGATTTCCATCAAATATGTACATAATTATAAATAAATATTTAATAGTTAAAAAAACTAAGTAGGTATGTGTGTGTATTATCATTTAAAATTGAAAGCTTTTCACTAAATTCATATGAAAATATACTTTTTAAATACATTAAATTATAATAATATTATATTTAAATACTATAAATTAAATTATAAAACATTTTTTTTTTACTTTTGTCTGTCTATCGGTCTGTTTGTTACCGCTAGTAGAGTTAATCTCTGAAAATTCCTGTCGTATTGTAAAAATTCTTATTGTACCCGTGTACTAGCCAGACACATACTTCGTCTTCCTCGTTGGTCTAGTGATTAGCATATGTGGGATTCGATAACGAGGTTCTGGATTCGAATCCTCGGTTGGGTCACGGTATAATGCTGAATTTTTCATTCTTCTATGTAATTTTCGGTACATTCCAAGCCCGCCGATGTCGAAAAGTTAGTGGTGTTACATCCCCGCAAAGGAACTACGTAGGTAAAATCAGGCGTGTCCATTAAAAAAAACTAAATAAAAGTAGGTATAATATATGTTTAATAAAATCAAATCGAGTAAGAGAACGTGATACCTAAATGTGAATAACCTCTGCAACCCTTTCCATTTCAATTATACCTAATAATCGTAAAAGTTGCAAAATACATCACAAATTACTAAAAACAATATAATCATTGAAATTGTAAAAATTTTATTAATCAATAAATGTTAGGCATTCAAATAATTTAATTAATTTTATATCGATATAATTACCTACTCGTTATTGGTGTTTCGTAAAAAAACATTTTTTGTAAATAATTACAAAACCTTTTTGAAAATTCAATCTCTTATTTTGTTGTACCTACTTCAACGATAATTTTGAGCTTTATAGGTATCTAGAACTGATGAAACATGATAATATCATCATCTGACATGTCTACAGCTGGACATAGGCCTTCTCTAAGGACTTCATAACACAACGATCCTGACCCGTTTGTCTCCAGCGACATCCTGCGACACTGACCTGATCAACACTGCGCTTTTCGGTGCAGGGTCGCCACGTTGGGCTCCCAAAGTCCATCAGCTGTTCGTACAACGATATAGTTATCGGAAAAGACTAGGGCTAACATTCAGGAAATCATAATTGAAAATAACAAAAACTGTAAACGAAGGCAGTAGTTCTTTTACTATAAATTAAATTAAAAATTTAAAAAACCCCCGACCCAAATAAGAAACATGAAAAGAACTAGTAAAGACAAATTTAACGAGCCCACACTCGATGGGTTTACTAAAAGGTAGACCAGGGTTACGTCTTCTACCTTCGAGCCGTATTATCAGACTAGCTCAGTGGTTCCAGAATACATTAGTGTTTCAAATGTCAGATCACACACATGCTTTCAAGTAAACTGAGCGTGTAACATTTCTATCACACCTAACAAACGACCTGATGACCTTGTAGACCTGAATTGACTCCCACCAAACACAGCTAAGAACACTCTCGACTGATATACCTTTGAAACAAAAAAGAACCGCATGAAAACCGAACCGAGTTACGATGCCACAGACACATACACATTTATACACACAGACACGTCAAACTTATTACACACCATCGTTTTTGCGTCGGGAGTTAATAAAGAGCTTCTGTTGAGTTGTAGAGAGCTTCTCTTCTGAGCAGGTGACTGCCTCCCGAACAAGTGGTATAGTCACTACAATCATGAATTTATCGTTTCAAAAGTTCATGTAAACTTAGCCTACTTGAAATAAATGAAATTTTTGTTTGTTTTTCCCAGTGCCTTTTTTTACATATTTTGAAATGAAATGAAATGAAAATACTATCAGATGTCATTTATTTACTCGTATTACAAGTTAGCCCTTGACTGCAATCACACCGGATGGAAAGGATGATGCAATCTAAGATGGAAGCGATCTAATTAGTTAGGAGTAGGATGAAATTCACGCCCTTTTTGGTTTCTACACGACATCGTCCCGGAACGCAAGTCGCTTGGCGGTACGTCTTTGTCGTTAGGATTATAGGTTACTAGCCGAGGCCTCCCGACCAATACATTTACAAAATTGAAACAGTCTGAAACAGTCTTTATAATAGCATCGAATTCGCCAACGTAATGATAAACAGAGCCATATTGCATTTGATGCGATTGATTATCTTATCGCTGTCATTTCATACGGAAATTTCCTAAAACACAATTCCAATTTTGGGTAAAACCGTTCTTCTTGAAGCATTTGTATGTATATAAATTATGTTTACAACCAAGTCCTTCGCATTTGTATGTTTGTTTGTTCAAGATAAGCTCGAAAACGGACGTTCATATACGGTCCTCACCATTAGTGACTCACTCCGTGTGTGGTTCGTTTCTGAGGAAAGTTTCGGTATAGGCATGATTTGTGTAAGTTTTAAATTGTCAGTAATTGTTGTAAGTGTGGCTGTTGGGAGGGTTCGGCCGTAGCTAATTACCACCTTACTGACAAAGACGTACCGCCAAGCGATTTTGCTTTCCCGTACAATGTCGTGTAGAAACCGAAGGGGTGTGAATATCATCCTACTCCTAACAAATAAATTCGCTTTCATCTTAGATGATGTGTGATCGCAATCAAGGGCTTAATTGTAATGAATAAAAAAAGGTGACTTAAACTGTCTGGGAGCGCTGCAATGTCACACACGCACGCACATGCACACACACACGCACATACACACACACACGCACGCACATACACACACACACGCACGCACATACACACACACACGCACGCACATACACACACACACGCACGCACATACACACACACACGCACGCACACACACACACACGCGCACGCACGCACACGCACGCACGCACGCACGCACATACACACACACACGCACGCACATACACACACACACACACACACACGCACGCACATACACACACACACGCACGCACACGCACACGCACGCACGCTACAGAAATAGATGTCAAACTTATAACACCCTTTTTGCATCGAGGGTAAAAATACAACCCGACAACCCTGAAACTAACTTAGACGAAAAAAGAATCAGGGTTATTGTACTATCTAATCTAAAATCTAATACAACATTTTTTGCTATAATAAATAATGATTGTAATCAAAGAGATACGAACTGTTGTCGGAATATATTTCATTTACTAGTAACTGTAAACCAACTTAATTACTTACTAATGAATTATGCAACTTCGTAAGCAGATAAAAAATGGTCGCATAAAATGTGCATAATATATTTCCATTAGATAATATCTATATTATATATAAATTAATACAATGTAATCGTCTGTTTGTTAATTCAAATTAACAGCTGACGGCCTCCGTGGTGCTGTGATATGCGCTGCGGACTTTTAAGACGAAGATTCTGGGTTCGATACCCAGCTGGGCCGATTAAGATTTTCTAAATTGGTCCAGGTCTGGCTTGTGAGAGACTTCGGCCGAGGCTAGTTAACAGCCTATCGACGAAGACGTACCGCCAAGCGATTTAGCATTCAGGTACGATGTCGTGTAGAAAGCGAAGAAAAGAAGTGTGGATTTTATCCTACTCCTAACAAGTACCTAAGCCCGTTTCCATCTTAGGTTGCATCATCACTTACCATCAGGTATGACTGCAGTCAAGGACAAACTATGTATGAAGCATATGTAGATATCTGAGAGACGGCGGTCCTAATAAAGTCCGGTAATTTTAGATACTACGAGTATGATAAGATTTATCTAATTGCTCTCGTCGGAAGTACAACAAGGCAGTTAAAGTATAAATAACTAAGTAATGGCTGAATGGAAAGATGTTACCAATTGACATTACACCAATAAACGAGTAATATGTTCTTATCACGTCTGTACATGCGTAAATATGTAGTGTGTAGTAAATAACATACATAACTAGATAAATCTCGACCCGACATATGCCTGGTATCTGTCTCAATGATTCTTCAATATAATACCGTGATGGACTGCGACGAACATCTTCACCTTGATGCGCTTTGGTGCCGGAAGCTGTACGCTATGGTCTTTGAAGGAAAAACATAGAAGCGCGCGGGGCTAGACGGCGACGCAACGCTGGCGCGAGTTGATGTGATTTAATATACGGTCTGCCTCTTTGATCTAGAGGTTACCCTATATGGTTTCGATGGGACGAGGTCGTGAATCGAATCATAAATTAAATTTGAGATTTTTTTTAGTAAAATTCAGGAAGTTGGTGGCGTTAAGTCCCCGTGCCTCGGAGAGCACGTGAAGCCAGTCCTGGTCACTATTATTTGGTAGTGATCGTTATTATCACTCTACGTCTGCAAGGACGTCGTCTCCTTTTAGAAGGAAGGAGGCCTGGTCCTGGTGGGCTATTGATTCCCTGATTATGATGAAAGTGTAACTACGTACCTACCTACTTAGTATTAGATGAGCTCTATCACAAGTAGAGCTCGTCCAGCAAAATACGATCACTATGTTTATTTCTGTCACCAAACAGCATTCCGATATTCCGGTGTGAAGGGCAAGTTCGCCGGCGTAATTATAGGCAGATGAAGCGAATCACTCGTGCCTTAGGGCGGCAATTTATGTTAAGTCATATTTCTTGTGAATTTTATGGTCTATAAAGTGTTGCTCTGTGTAAGAGCGATAGTGTTCCACTTACTCCCAATCAATTCTTCTTCTTCTTTGAGTGTTTCTCCGACTAGCGGTCTACTTCGCGAATTCCTCTCTATCTTTCGCGAGGCGAAACAATAGTGCGGCACTCGCGGTTGCGGTCTACTTTCTGATATTCCTCAGCCTGCGATATGCCTGCTTCCTTCTTTCTGTGACCAACGCCTCTTCTACCGGCCACTTTTCCCATCAAAATGAGTTGTAGGAGCTCGTATCTCTCGTATCGTAGCACGTGCCCCAGATACGCAACTTTCTCATTTTAAACGTCAGCAAAAAATCCAATCAATTAATCAATTATTATCAAAAAAGATTGGCCAAGAACCTTACCCTGAAAGAAGTACAAGCTAAAAGTACCAGGTGAGATATCCCCCGCGTCTTAGCCAGGCAAGGTAAAGAAATTTACCTCAAAGGAGAATGCCAGATCGTAACCCAGAAAGAACACAAATTGTAAATATACTAAAAATATCCTATAATTATATAAATGTTATACAATAAGCCATTTTTACTGTTGGACATTGGAATAAAATTATATTAAAAAAGTAATTATTTATAAAAAAAAGTAACTATTTCCTTTTAATTTACACTCTTTACGCATTTTAAATCTTTATTGTTGCACTGGGTTCTAGCCTTTTAAATCGTTTTTTTTTTTGTATTTTCATCAACAGTGGGCTCTAAAAGGCTATCCAGAGTCGTTAAGCCTGTTTAAAAATGTATTTAATGAAGCTTTGCGACTGTCATGTCAGTGTGACAAATATACGGAACAACAATATGGAAAAGGACGATAACCAACGTTAAGCTCGTGTCGAATACTCCGAGTTCTAGAGCTTTTAAATATAATTTATATCAAATAGTAAACAAAATGCAATAAAATGATGCATAATACATTGTTGTACAATATGTTTTTATTAGTGGGTTAAAGTCCTATACATTGTCAGGCATTCTTCTTTCGTACTCCCACACCAACCCTACAGGGATTAAACAGAGATAACCTTCAATGTCAGATTATTATTTTTCTCGTAAATAATTATGGTGATGGATATCAACTAAATTATAATCAATTGACGGCCAAGTGACGCAGAGGGTAGTGACCCTGCTTCTTGTCCTAGGCTGTGGGTTCGATTCCTACATCCGGAAAATGGTTGTGTGATGAGCATGGATATTTCCAGTGTCTGGGTGTTTATCTATATATTATAAGTATTTATGTATGATATATATAAACATATTCATCAGTTATCATAGTACCCATAACACAAGCTACTTACGCTTACTTTGGGGCTATATAGCGATATGTGTAATTGTTCTATAATATTATAAGATTAATCAAACAAAATTAAATTAACATAAACATTAAAACAATTGTTTTTACGGTTTTTGTTTCATTCAACTTTGAGTCACAGGATGTTAAAAATAGAAACAACAACAGTAAGTAAAACATTCAGAAAATGTTAATTGGTCAAGCATTTCAACTTATTTTTGAAAAAATCAAGTTTATTTTTTAATTCATGGAAATGCTATTTTTAAAACTGTTGATCGATCTTTAGCTCCAGAGCGATGTTAACGCTTTTTAGAGTTCTGTAGCCAAATGGTAAAAAACTGAGCCCTTATGGAATGGCCCTCATGTCTGTGTATCTATCCGAACTGAAGTAAAACTCAAATAGTTTTTGTATGATGTACATTACCATGCAAACTTCCACCGAAAATTGGTTTGAACGAGATCTAGTAAATATTTTTATTTAATAAGTCATAAATCGTAAACCGCAATTTACCGTTCATTCAATCAACTCAAATATAAAATTAAAATAAAAACATAAAATTTCATAAATGGCTCGGCAGCAACAGCTGTTATTTTATGATGATCAAAATTTACAATAAAATTCCCAAAGTTATTATGGATCTCCCGTTTCGGAGTTTTAAATTAAAATTATACGACTGGTTGATTGACAAATGCTTTTACTCTGTACGGAAATTCTTCAACATTAAATTTTAGTGAGGGCAATTGCAGTCTTATTTTTATTAAGTTTTAAATTTATATACGATATATTTCAAGTGCCTAATTTGTAATTTTAATTTTAATAATTGTAATTTTACCCTAATTTATTGATTTATTAGATGTATATGTCGAAAGAGGAAACAATAACTCCGAACAGAGCCCGAGACTTGTGACACGGATGTAGGTTTAAAAGAGATCTCTTAGTGACGCGCGTCAACACTGACCTCCTCTGTTCAAGTTATTCTCCTTGCCCAGCCAAATTTGTCGAAAGAGGGTAGGACATTGTGAATAAATTAGGCCTTTGTATTTCAAGTAATTATAACTCAAGCTGAGAGTAATAATTAATTCGTTTGCACAAATTAATTATCAGAGTTGTCTACATTAAGCGATAAGCAAAGTACAACGTCTGCACCGTGCCACGTCAGAGCCTAGACTGCCCACCAATTATAGATCCTTTTATACAACTTAGAATGACTCAAGTAGTGAGGTGAGTGGGGGTATCGAACGATGCGCAGCCGCAAGAGGGCGTAGCTGGTACACGTGCAGGTCACAGACTTCTTTCTAGTCGCGTACGATGACGCAAGCGCCGTCATATATACTTATGTTTTTAGCAAATAAATGATTGATTGATTGATAAAACATAAACTTATGCATAAACCGTAAACAAAGAATACACATATTATTATTAGAACATCGATTAAAGTTACAAAAACTTCAAGAACTTTTATATCATGTTATTTGCTGCTGAACACCTCATGGGTGAGTCCGACTCGCACTTGGCCGTGTTTTTCGACATTGTTTGACTGATATTCTTTTCTGTATATGACGAAAGTCTGATAATTGCAATCTCTTAGACCGAAACCTTTGTTCAATTAATATCGGACGTTATCTAAAAAAAAAATCAAATTCCACGCCTAAGAATACCTAGACACATGACAATAATAGGTAGTAACTGGGCCTACGTATGTTTTACAAAAGAACCGATAGAGTGAGTTTCATTTATGCTTATCTTATAGTTTCCTAAATATTGCGATTAGTAAATGCGTCAGTGTAGGCGTGACAGTCGTGTGACACTTCTACTTCTACTACTACAATTTAAGTGTTGCAAATAATTTATATTTATTTATTTAATATTACTATTTATTATACTACTTTCCGTGAAAATGCTAAAGTTGTCTTTGGAATTGAATATTGTAGAATGTAGAGTCAAACTTCCTGAGGCGAAACATTTAAAAAAAAATTAAATTTAATACAAAATTAATTTTATCACTCGACCGTCCGGTTAGGATTTTGGATTACTGCCGACTGCCGGTTTGGGTGGAAGAAAGGCTAGGTTCTGCTAGGTAGCTAGCTAGGAAAAACCTAGTCAGCGAGTCAGCGAAAAAGGGAGCAATAATAGAACGTAGCTAAGGAGCTTTCTGTCAGATTTAGATGGCTTACTCGCTTGGATTTCTGGATTTCCCGCGGAAAATAACAAAATAAATTATTAACAACATTAAAATAATAAACAGCCGCAAAGTAACCGCGTCCTGCTTTTAATTTATTTGTTATTTTTAGCAGTTAAGGAAAAAGTTTCTAAGACCTGCCTGTAAGCTAACTTCACAATAATGTTTTATTGATTTGTTTCTTTGACAAAGTCGCGTGCAACCTCTAGTATTAACAAAAGATAGACGCGAGTATCTAACAAAGAGTAAGTATGCGAAAAATATCAAAATAATAATCGGCAATATTTGTTATCTGATTAGCAGACTTACAACACTAGGCCCGATACTAACTAAATACAAACTGCAAATAGCTACGTTTTGACGTGGTTTGGTCGGTCTATGTCCGACTATTTTCAAAGCCAATGATGTTATTATAGGGCAGTGCCGATAATTTTTGAAACCAAAAAAATCGCGGTATGATGAAACCCATTACAAAAGGAAGAGACTATCATAAAAATTAAAGGAAAAATAAATAACGGGCGATCTGATGTCGAGAAGGGGTTGAGATGAGGGTTTTAGGGGTAAAGGGGTACGGATTTTCTTGATTTTCGGCAAAACTAAAAGTCCTGTGGAAAAGATTTGTATGGCAAAGTGGTAGGTAATAAAAAAATCTTTTATTTTTTATTTTTATCTTTTCCAAATATTTTTTTATTTTCACGAAATTTAGTGAAAACCTACCTTTATCTGTCCCAAACACGCTATAATTTATTTGATTTGAAATATTTATTTTTTCACCTAATTTTGAACGAATATAGAAAAAATAACCTAATTTTCAACCGAAAATTCGGCCGTCAAAATATCAGCAATATTCTGTTTGGGTGTATGAAATATTCAGCTTTGCTTTTTTTTCTTTCAATAAATTCTCACTTCGAAGTCGGAACGTTGGTAAGGTTACAAAAGTTACCTTTATGTCTAAGATTTCATTTTTTTCCCGGTTGTCATTATTACTAAATTTTAAAAAATATTAATTGAAATATAATAATAAAAATTATTCTCTAATCGTTTTCGTTACCAAGTCAGACACTATAAACCTGTACTCGCCAATCCGCATAGTGGCAACGTACGCGTAGTTGATTAAGGTCAATATTTCATCTCTACTAGTCTTAACTCTACGGTATCCCCTAAAAGGAAAGGCCTGTCTCTCTAGTGGACCGAATTGTCTGATAATGATGGGTCGAACATAGTCTCCCCCTCTTTTATGTCGGGCAACAAGTCTACAGGTCGCCAGTGCAGTTGTGTCCTTCGATTATTGGCGCGGTCAAAATATATTGCACGATAGATATTATCAGAGAGTTCTCGGTGTTGTGATGCTTTGGTCGTACCAACGCGATTGACTGACTGGCTCAGTACTCGACACTCGGGCTCGAAGTGATACCATCAAAATACCATCAATATAATCAATAATTCTATCTTTATCAAAAATAGTTAAAAAAGTAAAATATAAAAAATTCTAATTTAAAAACCAATTTTACTTATAAGTGGTATAAAATTAAATTTTGACTTTTTAATTTACTTTATTTGGACTGTAAATAACCAACAGCTTTAACCTTATAGCAATTGCTTTTAAAACTTCTATTTGAAAATAACAAAATTTATTTATATTTCAAGTTGAATATTATATGCGTGTACTAAAACTTTTGAGGTATAAAATATGGTAACGTTAAGTTTCGGGTTAAATTTTTAAATGTGCTGGAAAGTGTTTGTTTTGTGATAACAAATATTCATAAGGAATAAGCAGCAGGAGGATTCGCAATTAGTTGGGCATACGCGGACCAAACAAAAAGTGAGTAAAATTCAGTCATATTTCTTTAGTTACAGTTAGTTCAGTAGATATATTCCAAACCCCGAGTCGGGAAGTTGATGGTATTACGTTTTTTATTTTTATTAATTATAGCTAGTACTATTAGCCACCACTAAAGCCTGCCAACAGCCAGACCAAAGCCACACAAGAAAATTTAAAACGGCCCACCCGGAAATCGAACCCAGGATCTCCATCTTATAAATCCACTGCGCCTACCTCTACGCCTCGGAGGCGATCGTTCGAAAGAAGTTTGGGTCGAGTTTACAAAGCTTTTGCACTCGCTCCATGGAGCATTTTTGAGCATTCGATACCAAAAATAACCTCATTATTTCAAAGGCCAAACGCGTAATTAACAGTGCTTTCGCTGATATCAATAATGAAACAATCGTCCAAAAAACAAAAAAGCGTCTGGCATTTTTCAAAACCCGTTGACTACAAAAGTAAAAAACACAACAAGAGCAGACACGGCTGCGCAAATTATGAATAAACAATTCTTTGAATATTCAAATTAGTGGCCTCCAAGAAAAAAAACGTCAACATAAAAATACAAGATCAAGACGTGATGATCAAGTAATTGCAAAATTGCAAACACTTGATAATCGCCGGAAAGTTGCCTGTATGTCGATTTTCTACAGAAAAATAGATATTTTCGAGAGAATGCTAAGGAACTTTTCGATCTAATTTCCCGCTCATTTTTCTACCTATATTACATATTTTTTACCTATATATTTTCTACCTACATTTTTCTACCTATATACTATACCTATCTAACATTTATAGGACTATTAGGCATCGGAGTAGTCCGTACCCATACGGAGTCGATATCCTATTAACGCATACTGCCAAAGCCAAAGTATTGCTGTTGGTTTCCCTGCTATCTTCTAGACAAGCTCGTTCCACCGTAGGCTGTATCTTCGCTTACCACGAGGCGTGGTCGTAGCCAAGCATTAGGCTATATAGTATAATAAATAAAAAAAGATATCCTAACACCTAAAAGAGGCCTGACGAAAGAAATATTTATGCTTAGTCGCTTTTACATGTATTTCCTGACCCTAAAACTAAGTTCACCCGTATTTTACAAAGGTAATTAACGACTGATATATTAAATTGAAGAAAATACGATAAAACAAAAATGAAAAAGAACACGGCTTTGAAAACAAAAAGGTTGTTTTAGCTATATGATATGCCCATAAATGCTAATTCAACATGCATAATTAAGTAAATATTTTCTTGAATTAGATATTAGCAGACTTTTTTTTTGAAATCACTTAAACTTGCTTTAATTTACTTAAATCGTGTGAAATTAAACTTTATTTGGATAACTTTTTTTGGATTTCAATGAAATATTAAATTCGACGACCTCCGTAGAGCAGTAGATAGGTATGTACAGTGAATTTATAAGACGGAGGTTCTGGCTTCGATTCCCAGCGGGACTGGTTAAGATTTTATTAATTGATCCTGGTCTGGCTAGTGGGTGGCTTTAGCCGTAGCTAGTCACCACCCTGTCGGCAAAGACGTACCACCATGCAGTCTGGTACGATGTCGTACAGAAACCGAAAGAAGTGTGGATTTTGAGATTGTGGAGGAGTAGGATACTTCTAACAAGTTAGACCGCTTCCATCTTGAAATGCATCATCATTTACCATTAGGTGTGATTGCAGTCAAGGGCTAACTTGTAATGAAATGAATAAAAAAAAAAATATATAAAATTAAAATAGCCTTTATTAATTGAGATTACAGTTATTCTTAAAAATCAACAATTACCTAGGTCATTTATTTTATATAAGTAGGCTGTTTTACAAGCACTTTTGAAACATCCAGTCTGTCAGTAGTGATTCTACCAATGGCTCGGAAAGCAGATCCTGCCGAGAAGGGCTATGCAAACTGGCTGTGCCCAGCGGCTGAAACCGCGCAGTTCCCGTTCCGATATCGAGAAGTTCGTTTATAGTGAGGGGAATGGTTATTCCGTTATTAATGAATAAATGTGCTAAATTACAGTTCAGCAAAAAAAGTTGTAGGGCCAGTGTATCTATACTAATATTATAAAGAGGTAAAGTTCGTAAATTTATAAGTTTGTATGTTTGTAAGTTTGTAAATAATGATCTGTCGGGGCTAATCTTCGGAACTACTGATCCGATTTTAAAAATTCTTTCACCAATAGAATGCTACGTTATCGGTGAGTGTCATAGACTATATATACTAATATTATAAAGAGATAAAGTTTGTAAGTTTGTAGGTTTGTATGTTTTTAAGTTTATAAATAAAGTGTTGTCGGGGCTTATCTTCGGAACTACTGATCCGATTATAAAAATTCTTTCACCAGTAGAATGATAACGTAGCAGGTGAGTGTTATGGGCTATATTTTATATTTGTATTTTATATATTACCCGAGTTATCACAGTTTTTGTCGCGCGAGTCGGACCATGAAATTTATTTAATTTAGATTTAGGCGCGTACACTGCCTTAGATATTGGATATAGTTCAAAACATTGTATAAAAACTTTATGCATCTTAAAAAGTTCTACAAAAAAGTCCGTGATAGCATATATCTATCTTTTATATTTTACGTTAACGTCACTATTTATACAACTAAACTTAAACCCTTTGTTATACAGTTTTGCAGATATATAACTTTTTTATTTTAAAAAATCATTTAATTCATAAGCTTACGTTTACGTCATTATTTATAAACTAAACTTAAATCCTTATCAAAATAAATTATTTAATAATCACAAGGATATTATAGAGATAAGATTTGCCTTTTACAGTATGTTAATTAGTTATATAGTTTCGGAGATTAAATTTTTTTAAAAAACAACACTGCCGCTTTAAAGTCCAAACTAAGTTGATCCTCCGTGTTATGGTATCTGTACTGAATAGGGGTCTACATTTTGATACTGAAAGCTAGACTCAAAAGTGAAATAGACTATTTACTACAAGCTATACACATCAGCTTGCCATAAATATATATTGTTAATGTTAAAGTACTGTAATAGATATCGTACAATGTTTAACAAAAATATAGATCTTTAGTACACGGGATAGGACGGATGATATTGCTTCACGGGAAACTATAAAAAAATTAAATTGAGCCGGGAAAGAGCACACTTTATATGAAAGTCTGTCTTTAAAATTAAAAGGGTACCTAAGAGGCTTTCACGCGGACGAAGTCGCGGGCGACTGCTAGTATCTAATAAATAAATAATATTTGATCATACAGGTACAATGGTGGTGAGCAAGAGGAGTTTGTGGCTGATCGTGGGCGGCATGCTGCTCATTGGCATGAGCGTTCTACTCAACGCCACGTGGCCACTCATATTTCACGCGAAAATTCAACAAGTTAGTATTATGCACAACTTTATTATCATTGCAGTATCGTCGTGGATCTAAGCTTAATATCCCTTTTTCTAAAAGCAGATATGCCTGATTCATTAAAGAGAGTGTACTATAATAATAATAATAGAAACCAATAACTTACTCGTGTCTTACCTTGTCGACTTTGAGATACCTTATTTTACGAGTAGGTACGACCCAGCGTCAGTTCTTGAAAAAAGCAATGCGTTGCTTTACTGAGATCGAATAATTATCACTAATAGATAGGTATATTGTAGCCAATAGACCTGATATAGTGATAATCTATTAATCAATGTCATGCAAATGGTTGTTGATATTTCTGTTCTACATGGTGATAATGTGGTGAAAACCTACAAGGAAAAGTACCAAAATACTAGACCTTGCACACGAGTTACCGCTATGTGGAGTGTTGAATTGCGTTTGTCAATGATCTTTCTGCGAATTGCGATACAGACGGAGTAAATTGTTTAGGAGTTTCCTTATTTTAGAGCCCTGACCACTGGTTCATTGGACTCTCAAAAGCCCCGCAAGCGGGGTAGCGGCAGTATTTTTAATGGTGTTTTTATATATATTCCTGTATAAATCAACAAGAACAACTAAGGAATTTAAATGGTAATATTAAAAAAAATAGAAACAGAAGGAAACTTTAGTCTTTCTGCCCATCCCAAAAAACCAGGGGTTTTCCCTAAGCACATTTTTGAGTCATTGCACATTTTGGCAACTTTCCAAGCGGTAATGTTCAAGGAAACAGCGATTAGACAAACAATAACTAATGGTACTGAATGGCATAAAAAATACCTGGATGAGTTTATCCGTTAGATTTTGTATGCAAGTGTGGATAAATTTGTCTTCTAAGTTATTTTCGACTGTATACCAGATGTAAATGAGATGAAACCGCATTGAAGGGTTTGGCTTAGAGAACAAAAATGCGCTTACTGGCGCTTATTCAAAATCACGCTATCTAGTTAGGTATGTTAATTTACTACCGCCTACTACAGGGCCTCCCTCCTAGTAGGATAGGACATTGCCTCGTTGGACTAAGTCTACATAGCTTCGACCATAAGTTCCGAAATTTGAAACCTGGGTCGGATTGTAAAATAATCCTGGAAATTCCTTTCTTCTAAGAAATTCTAAGTCTGGAGTCGGGAGGTTGGTGGTGTTATGTCTTGAGCTTTGGACAGCCCGGTCACTATTATCAACATGTGATAGTAACCATTAATGAATCAAACGTGAGCGATAGACACTCTAAACGCACAAAACATTGAAGCTGCGCGGTGGCTCTACGTTTCATATTCCCTCTCCGTAAAGGAGGAAGGTTTGGCTCCATAATTAATTAATATGTTGATTTTGACGACCTCCGTGGCGCAGTAGTATGCGCGGTGGATTTATAAGACGGAGGTACTGGGTTCGATTCCCGGCGGGGCAGATTGAGATTTTTCTTAATTTGTCTTGGTCTGGCTGGTGGGAGGCTTTCGCCGTGGCTAGTTACCACCCTACCGACAAAGACGTACCGCCAAGCGATTTAGCGTTCCGGTACGATGTTGTGTAGAAACCAAAAGGGGTGCGAATTTTCGTCCCACTCCTAACAAGTTAGCCCGCTTCCATCTTAGACTGCATCATCACTTAACATCAGGCGTGATAGCAGTCAAGGGCCAACTTGTAGTCAAAAAAAAAGGGGGACAAATTATACAGTCTATGGTTGATAATGATGATCAGATACGACGATCTTGGTAGTGTTTAGTGTCTACAGGCCATTCCCATAGGGGTAGGCAGACATTCCACTTGCCATCCTTGCACATCTCTATCGTTTCTTCCAATTTCATTAAACCTTTGATTCAAGTACATCGGTTTAGGGTATTTTTTAACTGCCCTAGATTCCTTTTGATCCAGGAAACTTCGCCGTGGTTCAACATTCCCATTCACTCTCGCTCTTTTGTAAGACTCATTTCATTTATTAATGACTAAACTATCTCAGCATACTGCATACCTTTATCGATTTTAGTCAATTTATCTTCTTTTATGGAGAATAACAAGCTGGAAAATCATATAAACCCTTAAAATGAATGTCCATCTCTTACAATATTCAAAGTAAAAATTATTATTTATTTGCAAATATTTAAATTCCAGTAATTTTTATATGTTGACATTTACTATATCATAACATCGTAAAGAACAATGCTCTGATATTTGTTGATGGAATTCGTAAGCTTCTACAAATATAAACTATTACAGTTTATGTAAAATAATTTATTTTATTTTTTCAATCCGTATAGAAGGTCCGAATAAGTCCTTTAAATAAAATAAAAAATCAGTCATAACATTAACATAATTGAGTATGGCAACCACGCAATAATAACACAAAGAGAGATTCAATATGACATCTGTCGACCAACTAGGGACAGAATATCGAAAAGAAAGTATCGATACTGTACACATAAGTAGTATCGAACCAAATCGATACTTTTTACTGGTTAAACTAACTCTTTTGTGTGCCGAACTAGTCGTGTTTAATGATTAATCAGCTTAATTTCTTTAGAACAAACTTATAAAGTAATAATAATGGCGAACTAATAATACTTATTTTGAAGTGTCAATAAATATTTTGATTTACAAACGCGTATTGCATTTTAATTCCTAATCATGACAAATGTTCAAAGTTCATTCTTACTTGGCGGCATTTTATATTATACTAAGAAAATAAACAAATAATAGTCAAATATAATATCAAGTATCAAAAATACGCAGTAAGTTATATTTTGAAGGAAAGGATAATCATGATAAGAATAAGCGTAGCGTTTTTAGATGTTATTTAAAGTATAATTAGTATGTTCCATATAATTAAAATTAAGTTTTAACTTATTTCTTTAAAACTATCGAGTAAATGTATCGAATGTACTCGATACTCCAAAGTATCGATGTTTTTTGTCTAAAACTTTAAACATAAATATCTTTAATTCCGGTCTTCACACCGTATAAAACCTTAAGATAAAATTGTTAGAGAAATTTAAATTTAAATTGTTAGAGAAAAAATTGTCAGAAAACATTTCTCTATAATTTTATATTTTTTTCATTCATAGACGCAAAAAAAAGTCGTCAACCAAAATTTGTTAGGAAAATGACCATTGTTCTTTTGTTCTGAACATTTTTTATGCGCTTAGTCGTTTTTGAAAACAAAAACTTAACTAAATAAAATCTAAAGATGAAACCTTAGATCCTAATATTATAAAGGCGAAAGTTTGTATGTATGGATGGATGTTTGTAACTCTTTCACGCAAAAACTTCTGAATGGATTTTGATGAAACTTCACAATAATATAGCTTACACATCAAAATAATACATAGGGTATATTTTATCCCAGAATTCCCAAGAGAATGAGAACTACACTGGTGAAACCGCGAACGTCTCTAGTTAATGATAAATCTTGCTGCGGAGAAAAAACAATGTTTAATCTGTGGATGAAGTCTGTGATGATTTCTATTATAATAACAATCGTAAAAAGTTTCAAAAGTAATGAGATTTATATTCTAATTACTTAATTAAGTAAGTAGGAGGCACATGTTGCCTACTCGTGCTTAATTTTATTTTTTGTAAAAATACAAAAACTGCCCATAATTTAGAAAACACACACAACACAAACAAAAACTACTTAAATAATTAATTCTAATAATGGTATACCAATTAAACTTGGCTTCGTTTGTGTCTTATTTTCTTTTTATTGCTCTTGCTCAAAATGTTGTCAATTCATCGTACCACAGTGGAGCTAAAAAGCATTTCAAGGTCCAGAAATGCTGCTTGTACTTTCATTTTCAAATTTTTATCAAACCAATAATACTTTTTATATATGACTACTAAAAATCGCCCGCGATTTTAAATCGGTTCAGTAATTACCAAGATTACCACCAACAAATCTATTTACAAACTTAGAAACACTGCCTCTTTATAATATTAGTATAGATTCAATAAACCGAAAAAAATTAAAAAATCAATACTTTAGAGCCTGAAATGTCAATTTAGCCCTGATTTGGAGCGATAAAATGACATCGTTTTTAAGCAAGGGCTCAATTGATCCCAGGACCTTCGCCTTATTAATCCATCGCTCATACCGCTGCGCTTCGGTGGTCGTCGTGTTCCATTTAATTTTAATTAAATATTTGTATTATCAGATGATGATCCTCCGGAACGGCTCCACATCGTTCGACATCTGGAAGGCGCTACCCATCCCCATTTACATGGAGTGCTTCCTGTTCAACGTCACCAACGTGGAGGACATCCTGGCGGGCAGGAATGTTAGCATCGAGGTGCAGGAGATGGGGCCCTACGTGTTCAGGGAGATCAACCAGAAAGTGAGTGAACGCTATCAACGTACTCACAAAAAGCTGTCAACACGAATAGAATGATATAGTCCAGTCTAAATTCATCACTTTAGATATAATAAATATTGCATTGCATGGGCAATAAAGACTTTTGACTTTTTTCCACCTCTCAAAATTAACTTAGTTAGAGTCGCGCAATTTCGGTCGCAGAAATTTTGTTAGTCTGAAAACAACTTATTTAGCGTCGCCGTATGACAGGAACTAGACATTTGTATGAAACGGAATGCAGCAGAAATTACGCTCGAGTGGCCTTACCCTAAGAAAGTTTTCAAGGGATGAACATTTAAAGTATTTTAAGGTCCTATGACCACCGGCCATTTTTATGTTCTTCATGATGTGACGTGGTGTAACCTTCGTAAATTCAACTAAGTCTATTAAATTTTGAAGACAAGGAAAAGGTCTTGGAAGTTAAGAAAGAAACCTTTCTCATGCAAAAATATTTGAGCTCTACAATTTTGTTTAAAGCTCATTTGTCCCGGGGTTTGCATACATTAAACCTTCCACATTCTCTTTCACTTTCATTAATACTATATTATATGCTAAATGTTGTAACTAAAACTTGGATCTCAGACTTTATTTTAATGGATTACAAAAACTTATACAAATGTAAACAATTAATCATTAGAGTGCCATCCAAGTTTAGGTAAAGACTTTAAAGTAGAAAGCTCGGGTGGCTCCGACTTCATAGATGTGATTAAGTAAATTAAAGTAAGTAAATGACGTAGTTATTTTTTACTTTTTAGTGCGTTTTGAAGGCGTTTTTATTTTTTGTTAAAATTTTTTTATTTCATACTTTTTAGTGCTTTATCAACAACGAACATACTAATAAACCTACTCGAACTAAACCATAAGTACCAATATTCACTACCTACTTATAACATTCCGACCTCCCTGCAAAAGTGAATATAAAGTTTGAAGAGTTTCCTCGAGTTTCCGTAGATCTCATCATTGGATCATGACGTAGTAAACATTAAACTAACTGGAAACTATAACCTTTCAAACTTCTTATTGAGACATAAATTAATCGAGCCCAATCACAAAGTAGCTACTGTAAACCGTTAAATAGCTCCCTCAACTGTCCTTCTTCTTCATCGCCAGACCCTCAATGACAGTCACAGCCCATCTAAATATAAAGTTCTCATTGACACAAATTAATCGAGCCCAAACACAAGGTAGCTACTGTAAACCGTTAAAGAGCTCCCTCAGCTGTCCTTCGTCTTCATCGCCAGACCCTTGATGACAGTCACAGCCCATCTAAATGTAAAGTTCTCATTGAGACAAATTAATCGAGCCCAAACACAAGGTAGTCACTGTAAACCGTTAAAGAGCCCCCTTAGCTGTCCTTTGTCTTCATCGTCAGACCCTTGATGACAGTCACAGCCCATCTAAATGTAAAGTTCTCACTGAGACAAATTAATCGAGCCCAAACACAAGGTAGCTACTGTAAACCGTTAAAGAGCTCCCTTAACTGTCCTTCGTCTTCATCTGCAGATCTTCAATGACAGTCACAGTCCATCAAAATGTAAATTTCTCATCGAGACAAATTAATCAAGCCCAAACACAAGGTAGCTACTGTAAGCCGTTACGGAGCTCCCTTAACTGTACGTCGTCTTCATCACCAGACCCTCAATGACAGTCACAGCCCATCTAAATGTAAAGTTCTCATTGAGACAAATTAATCGAGCCCAAACACAAGGTAGCTACTGTAAAACGTTACGGAGCTCCCTTGACTGTACGTCGTCTTCATCACCAGACCCTCAATGACAGTCACAGCCCATCTAAATGTAAAGTTCTCACTGAGACAAATTAATCGAGCCCAAACACAAGGTAGCTACTGTAAACCGTTAAAGAGCTCCCTTAACTGTCCTTCGTCTTCATCTGCAGATCTTCAATGACAGTCACAGTCCATCAAAATGTAAATTTCTCATCGAGACAAATTAATCAAGCCCAAACACAAGGTAGCTACTGTAAGCCGTTACGGAGCTCCCTTAACTGTACGTCGTCTTCATCACCAGACCCTCAATGACAGTCACAGCCCATCTAAATGTAAAGTTCTCATTGAGACAAATTAATCGAGCCCAAACACAAGGTAGCTACTGTAAACCGTTAAAGAGCTCCCTTAACTGTCCTTCGTCTTCATCTGCAGATCTTCAATGACAGTCACAGTCCATTAAAATGTAAATTTCTCATCGAGACAAATTAATCAAGCCCAAACACAAGGTAGCTACTGTAAGCCGTTACGGAGCTCCCTTAACTGTACGTCGTCTTCATCACCAGACCCTCAATGACAGTCACAGCCCATCTAAAAGTAAAGTTCTCATTGAGACAAATTAATCGAGCCCAAACACAAGGTAGCTACTGTAAAACGTTACGGAGTTCTCTTATATATAGATCGGCTCCATCATCAGATCGACTCCAGACCTTCATCAAATTGTAGTGCTTTTAAATACTTACCGGAAAAATTAACAAACGTACTTGTTGTCCCTACAATTTTTGAAAGTTCCCCTCGTTTTCTCCAGGATCCCATCATCAGATCCTGGTTTCCTTGTCATGGTACCACCACCGGACTATCTTCTTTCCAACAAAAAAAGAATTATCAAAATCGGTTCATAAACGACGAAGTTATGCGCGAACACACATAAAAAAAAAATATATATATATATATACGGTCGAATTGAGAAACGCCTTTTTTTTGAAGTCGTTTAAAAATCGCTCCAGCGCTTTAGTCGTGAAAAAGTGACAAACATACACACTTACAAACTTTCATCTTTAGTAGTATGAGTTGCATTTCTGTCTGTGCTATTGTTGATCGAAGTAGGCATCCAAAGATTAAAATACAGGATTCTCTTATTTCGAGTGAGCAAGCTAGTAAAAAATAAAAATTACCAGACTTAATAACATTAATTACACCAAAACAATTATTTTGATAATAAAATATTTCCCGGTTTAGGAATTGCAATTATTTAATTTCAACTTGAAATGAACTTGAGTGAGATATCTTTTTACTCAAGTTTGGTCTAGAATATCAATAAACATCTATCTATTTATTTTCTAGTCCTATTGGTAAGTTTTCCCGGTAAACTAGAGTTCCTAGGGCATAGTCAAAAATTTAAATTCATTAATTTAAGAACTATTATGATGAAGGAATGAAGATGTATCACCAATTTGGATGGATTAAATGTTGTATGAAAGTATCGTCATTTTTAAAACCAGGAGCTTAAAACGTGTTATTTAAGCATAACAGTTGATTAGATGTTAATAAATATGACATGGATTCTAATATATCACAGAACAATATTTCTTGCGAACGAAGTCGCGGGCAAAATAATAAACGTGTCTGCCGAGCCACGTGTAAAGTTTCTTGGTTTCATATAATGTCAACTTCGCATCTTTGTCCTAATTCTGTGAAGTGTTAAATGTTCCACATCAAAATTAATTTTCTATATTGTCGTAGCTTTTGTATTATGACAGTTTCAACTGACACCAAGACGTAACTAATACCTTTGGCTAATTAATTTTCAATGGGATTGGTACGAATTTGTTTTTATTCAAATTGATTTTATAAGGTGAGTCTGAGAAAAATTGATGAAAAGATACTTTATGTAAAATGTTCAACTGTTTTGCTGGGACGCTAATTTGATGTGGGCTATATGTTATTCTGATATGTAATCTATATTATTGTGAAGTTTTATCAAAATCCATTCAGTGTTTTTTGCGTAAAAGAGTAACAAACATTACACACATAAACTTTCGCCTTTATACCAGTAGTATGATATACGGAAAACTTTGATAACGTATTTATAAATGATCGCAAATGGAATCAATGTCCTCAACGTTATGATTATCCTCTTAATCATTCGATTGTGATGCAACTGTGATTTCTTGACCTTGTCATACGTTTTTTTTATCAACTATAAGTTGGCCCTTGACTGCTATCACGCCTGATGTTAAGTGATGATGCAATCTAAGATGGAAGCGGGCTAACTTGTTAGGAGTAGGATGAAAATCCACACCCCTTTCGGTTTTTACATGACATCGTACCGGAACGCTAAATCGCTTGGTGGTACGTCTTTGTCGGTAGGGTGGTAACTAGCCATGGCGAAAGCCTCCCATCAGCCAGACCAAGACAAATTAAGAAACTCAATCTGCCCCGCCGGGAATCGAACCCACGAACCCTCCGTCTTATAAATCCACCGCGTATACCACTGCGCCACGGAGGCCGTCAAACGTTTCAACGTATGACTCAAAAAGCAGAAAATAAATAATCCATGGTCTTTGTGGGATATCTAAATAGGCACCCTAAAGTGGTCTCATCACACCTGGCCCTATTGTTACAATCTAGGGGTCGGGAATTGGAAGATGAACACACAAAAGGAGAACAATCTTTTATTAATCCATAAAAGAATCTCCGCAGCACGTTGCGACGCCGTCGATTAATGCTCCCATACTTAAAGGAACCCACCAACCGCGACTACGATCTGCCTGGGCAACTCATAGCCCTCCAAATAACACTAGGAGTTGAGTTCAAGTTCCCCGTCCGCCCACGCTAACTCGAAGGGAACATCTCCCTACGTTCCTTCTGCCGTCTTCACTGTTCGACGACTCGCTGTGAACTCTGTAGAATGTTCCAATATTGTTTTCGTTCTGCATACAATAAAATCGTTCCATGTTTCCATATCCTTTCAACTTTTCCCTTTTTAAATGAGATTTCCGAACAAAAATCTCTTTTACCTACTTCTTAAATCCTAGGAAGAATCGTTGTAACAATATATTAATTGACCGAGTTGGAAATTGAATCTAGGACCATATAAGCACATACGTGCACCAGTGAAGTCATCAAAACTAATCATACAAGAGGTTGCGTAAAAGGTTATCGCGCATTGCACCGTCATTCACCTTCAGGTGAGACCGCAATCAAGGGCTAATACATCGTCGGGCAAAAAACAAAATAAGCTATCGTGTAATCCTGTTACATTGCTGTCAATACTAATATAATAACACCTTTTATCTTCCTTATCGAACTAGTATCAATGGATGATATAACGATGTACAACTACCTAACATATGATTATATGATGCTTATAACGCTGCAGAATCATCATTATCATTGTCTATACTCGTAGAATGAATAGTAATCTGTTTAAAACAGATTCACGGAAAAAACGACTATTCTTTTTCCTGACTTGAATACAGAATAGCAAAGATTGCGAAATTATATGGATCACCCTCTTCTACTGTATATAAATTAACCAAAAAAGCCATTTTTTGTTAGATCACTTGTAACTTTATAATACTTATTCACTTTTAATGTATGGTATTGCATTTATTTGCTTTTTTAAAGGACATCTGTCTTTAAACTCTAATCTCTACGGATTTACGCTAACCTCGGCTTAGAAGGATGTTCGAATTGATAGAGTTTGTTGGCTGAGTAAATCAATCATCATGGTAGGGGCGAGAGGACTAATAGATAGGGGTTCCGGTTATGCAGTACCAACCCTAAAAAGGAAATATAATTAATTAGAAGCTTGGAAACAGGTGACGACAAATGATAGGTGTGCTGGACACTATCCGATGTTTAGGGAACGCCTACAGTATTCACCAACATCTAGTTCATACAAGTTAGCCATTGACTGCAATCTGATTGTTATCTAAGACAGAAGCGCGCTAGCTGTTTCTGCAGGACATCGTACTGGAACGTTGGCAGAGTGGCAACTAGCCGTGACTGAAGCCTCCCACCAGCCAATTTTAGGCAATCTATAGTGGAAAGTTTGTGAGGCGGTGTTCTAAGTATCTGGTTGACGTTTTATATATAAGAATTACTCGTTTTAGGGTATGTTTGACATTGAAAACGCTCTGTCAGGTCAATGCTGTGCCAAGGCATTTGTTATTAACTTCTCTCTCTAGCTAACTCCTTCCTAAGCCAAACAGACTTTCATTTAGTTGCTTTAATTTACTTAAGCATATCTATGAAGTCGGTGCCAGCCAAGTTTAAGGAACATTTATTTCACGTAGCAAAGCAGTTTGTGGGTTCTAGGTAACGTCCTTGAAGTAGAAACCTTTTGTTAAAAATTTCATTTCTTACTTTTTAGTGATTTATTGCCACGTAACCCGCCTCTCATAGTATATTATACGACACAAGTAGCCAAAAGCTACCGATACTTACACAAAAACCGAAATCGCTGCAAGTGTGCCTATAAAATTTGAAGAGTTCCTTCAATTTTCCCAGGATATCTTCATATCATCTTGGAAGTGTGCCCTTTCTAATAAAAAAAGTATTATCATAAACGAACAACTCTGAAAAAAGTTATGCGTGGTTATAATACATAAAAAAAATACATGTGTCGAATTGAGAACCTTCTCCGTTTTTTTTCGTCGGTTAAAAAGAG
This sequence comes from Mycalesis mineus, assembly GCA_034621355.1. Classification (NCBI taxonomy): domain Eukaryota; kingdom Metazoa; phylum Arthropoda; class Insecta; order Lepidoptera; family Nymphalidae; genus Mycalesis; species Mycalesis mineus. The sequence continues at coordinate 985,990 of CM067889.1, read as the reverse complement.
CTTTGTCGAGTTTTTCTGGCCGCGTCTTTCGTGTCACGGACTGCTTTTCCAATGCAACGGTAATAAACGATATTGAAGACATCGATATCTATATAATATTATTCCAATACCCAAGTCTAATATACTATTTACCGGAGACTTTGTACGGAACATTTTTTACGATTGACGCAAGTGTAAAGTATCTGACGGTATCTGACGTAAAATTCTTTGGCATGTGTGATTCATAGATAAGTAAACTGAAAAAAATGTAAATAAAATTTGTTTTTTGACTCATTTCCATGTAAGTGTTCATTGATACCTTCATTTTCCTTGAATTAACGTAGCGTAATAATTGTGAGCTCAACAAATTGTAAATATTTGCGTTGTGGTTTATAAGTGGGAGTTATTTTATTTAATTAAATGTTTATTTTTAACTCCATTGGTAACGTTAGCGGTTACGATTAAAAAGGTCTTGGGTTTAAGTCAATAATATTATTTTACCTTCGGTTCTTTTGCAGATTTTCTCATTTGTGATTCCTATCTGCTATGTTAATTATCTGCTATGTTTGGTATATCTGTACGTGAAGGATCACGTACAGATATACCAAACATAGCATATTTTAGTTATCCTATAATCATCAAAGTATTTTAGACTAGAAGACCCAGAAGAAGAAGAAGACCTAGTTTCACCCGCGTTGTTCTCGTTCCCGTGCGATTTTTAAAATAAAACGTAACCTATGTGTTAATCCAGGGTGCTAGCTAAATCGTTTCAGCCGTTTAGTCGTGAAGAATTACTTCTTTGTTTGGCGACAGTTTGTGCGTATGTTTGGTAACAAATACACAAACAAACTGTCGCCTTTATAATAGAAGTGTGATGATTTGCTACTTGTTCAGGGCTCTTGTCCTATTAGAAAGAGGAGCTCAAACTTCAAAGAGGAACTTAATCAGTTAGCATTATTCATTTCTACACTCTTATACTAATACATTTTATTATAGAAATAATTATATTACTTACATGCATAATTTGTTTACTTCTAAATGTAAGATCAATTTACAACTATAATTATTTACAATTGTAATTTATAGACTAGTTGATACAAACTATACTAATATTTATTGATACTAATTATATATTAAAAACCTTTTTCTCTTCCATTCAAAAATAAAAATTTTAATTCGGCAAAAAGCGAAGTTATGAAATAACAAAAATATACGTGTCAAATTGACCTACCTTCCTTTTTTTAATACCAGTCAACAAGACCTACGACAGTAACACAAATACAACTTCCGTACAAGATAACATTCGCAGGTATCTTCGTCACATTTTAATGTGACCCGATAAAAGATACTATCAGGACAATATAGATAAGATTAGCGTTCAAGGTATGCGTTAGTTTTGGATTCGCGAACCTTCTATACGTACTCAAATAGATTAAACAACCAAAATAAGTGACTTTATCTATACAAACAAATGACGGAGCAAATGCCTCACGTTGTTGATAGCATGGCAACGCGTTTTACGAGGAATCGTGCTCCTTGCCTGTTGACCTGTTGTAGACGATGGTTTACCACTTACCAACAGTTCCTGAGGGGGTCCCTAACCTAAATCCTTCCATCTCATCTCGACTTCTTTAGCAGTGGTCGTAAGTATTCAATAATAAAATTATTATTATAAAAACAAAAAACCCGACTGCTTAGAAGTTATGAACTGAAAAAAGAAAAACAAGGATGACTATATCTGTATAAAATTCTAAATACTTTATGGTGCTGCAAACAGGGACAAAATACTTTAATCTGCGGGGAAAGAAAGATCTACCAAATTTGATGAGATTTGTTTTTATAATAATAATTTTATTTGAGACTTTTTAGTTTTAGTTTATGGTATAGAAATGAGACTGTACACTTAGTACACTTTTTGCCATTTTTTATTAAAAAACTAATATGAACATGATAATATGATATTTATATTTTTGAAATGGTCTTTTTACGCACTTTCAATTGGTACCCATATTGCTAAGATAAAAGAAAAAATACACACATCCCCCCTTTTATCCCCCATTTACAGCCGCCATTTTGAAAATTTATATTGCCTATGTCACTACCACAATTTTGACAAATTCAACGACACCTCACATGTCAAAATTCGCCCGTTTAGGCTGTAGCGCGTGCCGAAGAAATGGACATACATACATACGCTCGAAAAACATAACCCTCCTTCTGACGCAGTCAGGTAAAAATCGCGGATCATTCAACGGACGGATATTATAAAACTTTCACGTGCAACTTTAAGCTTTGCATTTACAAAAGCTACGTAATTTATGATTTTTGGATCAACTGGGTTAAAACGTTTATTATATATAAGACTAGCGGACGCCCGCGACTTCGTCCGTGTGAAAACCTCTTAGATACCCTTTTAATTTTAACGACAGACTTTCATATAGTGTGCTCTTTCCCCGCTACCCCTCTCAATTTAATTTTTTTATAGTTCCCCGTGAAGCAATATCCTCCGTCCCGTCCCGTGTACTAAAGATCTACATTTTTGTTAAAAATTGTACGATATTACAGTACATTAAAATCTAATATATAAAATTTCCCTGTCCCAATGTTAGTTACCGTACTCCTTCGAAACGGCTATACCGATTTTTACCAAATTTTGTATGCGTATTCAGCAGGTCTGAGAATCGACTACTATCTATTTTTTTTTAAATTTTTAATGTTTGCCGGGTCAGCTAGTATAATATAGTTTTTAATAATTATTGATATTTTCCTTGCTAGAGAGCTCTGATAAACGCGTACGATCGCTGTAAATCATGAAGTGCTATAGGACGAAGCGCGGCCACCAACGCGCTATTTATAGGCGCGGCGCCGCAACAACTACGTCCCTGCATTTTAAATTTGTAATATCTTCGGAAATATTCACTTAAATTACATGCTGTAAAAAGCATATTGATCTATAATAAATGCACAATTTATTTAAAGTACTTAATTGGATAAGGATTAATGCTGTATTGTTTAAAATCACTTCGTAAATAACCATTTTTTAGTAAAGGATAAAAATGGTTATGGTGGGTTATCGTAAGAGATAGACAAATACCATCGCGGACTTTTTTGTTGAACTTTTTAAGGTGGACAATACTGTAGTACATTATTTTGGTCTATCTCGTAGGGTACAGCCAGCGTTTGCAATATAAGCGCAAAAAAACGTGCTTATTTACGACATCACATTAGAAACCTCTAAATTTATCAGTGTTTCTCTACTATATTATGCATGTATTATACATATAAACCTTTCTTAACAATCACTCTATCTATTAAAAAAACCGCATCAAAATCCGTTGCGTAGTTTTAAAGATCTAAGCATACCTAGGGACAGACAGACGGGGATAAAAAAACTGCATAGATCCACCACCAGGGATATGGAGCGTAGATCCACCACGCTGCTCCAATGCGGGTTGGCGGGCTTAGGGTTATAATGTTTCATTTATTAACGATCACTGTCACATGATTACAGTGACCGGGACCGAAGGCTTAACGTGCTCTCCAAGGCACGGGGGTTTGACACCGCTAACTTCCCGACTCCGGGCTTAGAATGTACTGAGAATTTGATAGAAGACTGAAAAACTCAGAATTATTTCGTGACCCGACCCAGGATTCGAACCCAGGACCTCGTGATCGAAGCAAGATAAGCCAACCACTAGACCAACGAGGCAGTCAACTATATCCATATTAACACATTTGAGCGTACAAATATTGATACATAATGTTAATTTAAGTAGATAGAGGATCATACATATGGCTTATGTGTCTAAAATAGTATTTTTAAACTATCATAATATTATAACTCAAACATGTAGGTAGTCACCGAAAAGTTTTACAGCGGGCGGTCAAAGCTATATTTGTTTCGTCAACTATTACTGAATATAAATGGAACTAACATACGTGAAGCTTTAAGCCTTTCAGCAACTAGAGCTCCAAAAGGATTGAAGAAAAAGAAGAAGAAGAAAATCTTTATTGCACACATAATACGTAGACAATCACACAGTAAAAAGAAATATAAAACAACAAACATGAATGCATGCAAAGGCGGCCTTATTGCTTGGAGCAATCTCTTACAGGCAACCCTTGATGATAGGAATTGTGAAGTGAAAGCGGAAATGGTGCAAGACAGAATAAATCATTCAGATAAATAATATATATTCACACAAATATAAATACAAAATATATATATATACACACTCACACACACATATATATATATATATATACATATACAACACACACATATATATATATATATATACATACATATATTAAACAATTTTCACATACATAGAATTTCTTGAGACGATGCATAAATATCACAACTACTTTGTCGAATCCCTGACGGCAAATTGTTCCACATCGCTGTCGACATCGAAGTAAATGATTGACTGTAAAACTTTGATCTACAGACTGGAAGCAACAAACGATTATCGTGGCGAGAGCGAAGATTAAACTAGTCTACGTCAGAAAAGAAGCGAAAACGGCATTTGAGATAAGAAGGATATGAAGGATTATAAATGATAGAATGTAAGAGACAGAGAAGGCGGTAGTTACGGCGCAATCTAATGGGTAACCATTTAAGCTGAGCTCAATATTCGGACACATGGTCAAACTTTCGCAGACCAAAAATAAATCTAATACATAAATTTTGAAGGCGTTCGAGTTTATCTAGTTAAGCTTCTGTTAGATCAGGGTAACTTGAGTCTGCGTAGTCAATTACTGGCAACAGAAGTGACTCTGCGAGACAGATTTTGGTTTTTATTGGAAGGAAGTTTTTGTATCGATTTAACGACCTAACCAACGCAAAAACTTTACGGCTCACCTCACCCACTTGAGGCGACCAGGACAATGAGTCGTCGATAAAGAGACCCAGATTTCTAACACATTTGCTAAAAGGTAAATTTACGGAGTTAAAGCAAACTGCTGGTAGGGTGGTAGGGCACTTTGGCCAGCAGTTGGCGGCTGCCTATTAATATCACCTGCGATTTGGAAGGGTTTACAAATAAGCTGACTCTATGTATAAATCCGTTGTAAATCGGCATTCATCTCACAAATACCGCTAGGAACGCTAGCCAACGGGACAGCAATATAGACTTGAAGGTCATCTGCATAGAGGTGAAACGAGGAGGAAAGATGTGAAGTGATTGTGAGTGACTACGTATAAAAGACAAATTAACTTTGTAAAAGCAGGCTCAAGCACAAAATCCACAAGCACTGAGTCTTTTTGGACTATATTCAAAGTCAAAGTCAAGTGCCGTCGGAAACAAATATTCCTAAAGATCATACATTAAAAGTCAATAAGAATTGTGAACTAACTATTCGAGCAGAGAAGGTGAGCGTTGATCGGTCACAAAGGATACTCTTAAGCCTATATCCGTGCCGCATGTCTCGAACTCTGTTCGGTGTTTTTCTCTCTGCTACGATAGACCTATCGATAATTCGATAGTCTATCTCTAACCTACTTCATCTAAAATTCATCCTTATTAATATCATAAAAGTGAAAGTTTTTAAGTATGGACGGATGTTTCTTACTCTTTCATGCAAAAACTACTGAATGGATTATGATGAAAGTTTACAATAATATAGCTTACATACTAGAATAACACATAGGTCACATTTTGACCCGTTGTTCCTACGGCAACGGGAACTACGTGGGTGAAACCGCGGGTGTCCTCTAGTGACTTATATGAATATCAACACGTCTAATTAATAGACAAATAGGCGTTTATTGCAGCTCAACAAGGTAAAAGTTTTACATAACTTTTGCAACTATGTCTCAATCTGACATAAAACTGTTATATAGGTAATTATTATGATTTTTATTGCCTTAAACTACGTCAAACGTTCTAATGAGATTTGTTCAAGTATGTATTATCAATATGGACAGCAATGTCTAAGTAAAACTGGAAACTACTCCCTTTCAAACAACAAGTAAACAAAATTTTTCAAAAAACAAATAATTTAGCAAATCAGTCGAGGAAGATAGCTACTGTAAGCCGTTAAGGAGTACCTTTATCTCCATCCTCCATCGTCTCCATCACCAGGCCCCATATTTATGCATATTTACTATCTCAATAAAATACAATTTCACAAAATAAAACAACATAATATATTAGACTTTTACTTAATCTAAAAGGACGCAAATTACATAATAAATAACAACAATTAGCTGCATCAAAAATGAGATTAAGTATAATTGTTATTTTTTTGCTATTGTCGATATTGAACTAACTAATGTTAGTTCAATTAACTAAATAGATCGAAACAACAACAAATCGTGGAGTACATTCTCCACAATATGTTCTGTAGAATCGGTACAACTTTCCGGCGAAGATCTAGTGTTTGCAATTTTGCAATGCGTAGCGCGGCGATCCAACGATTCCAAAGCAGCAAGCTGGTATTTAGCTGAACCATCCCGTGTATGGGAGCAGTACTCCATGCACGTGCAAACCAGAGCTTGACATAGTCAGAAGATGCTCCGGTGAGAAGTACCGCTTCCCCTTATTAAGAATACCTACCGATCTTCTTACCAGCTGTTTTTCCTTGGAAATGTAAAAAGGGGATGAAAAGTTTTTTTTGGAAGAAGTCGCGAGCGCAATGCTAGTCATCAACGGGCTGGAAAATTTTCTAACCATATTATATTATGCTGTTGTCTTTTTTTCAGTAATGTAATGATCATTCCCATTGATTGTTTTTCGCTGCAGTCATTACAGTAATCATTAATTTGCGTGTTTGTTCATTCAGGTTATTATATTTATTATTAAGAGACTAGGAGACGCCTGAGACTTTGTTCGCAAGAAAAATATGCAAACATTAAAGGAAAGAAAAAAATTATGTAAAAATAGCAAGCTTTCCTTATTATCCTTACCTCAAAGGGATTAGGCAGCGTTATCAAATAAAGCTCCCAGGCGCGCGACTCTTCACTCTATTATCGTCTCATGTGAGCCAATTTACACAAAACCTTAATAAAGTATTTATTACAACCTTCCACAGAAACTCAATCTATTGGTGAAAACCACATGAAAATCCGTTCAGTAGTCTTTGGGTTTATCACAAACAAACATACAGACAGACACGGCGGGGGACTTTATTTTATAATAGTGATAATATACACAAACTGCAGTGTTTTTGACTGTTTGGTGTTGACCGAGCAAAGTGTTATTATAATCAACCCCCACGGAAGCCCCACTACAGGGCCAGGCCTTCCTGGGAGGGAAGAGAGGGGATATGTGTTCAATATATCAATGTTTACTATCAGATCGATAATATAGTGCCAGGGAACGATGATTTAACATGGTCTCCGTGACACGGGAGTGTAACACCACCCCACATCCCGATGAATTAGAATTTACTGACAATTTCAGAGAAGAAACAAAATCTCACGATCATTCCTACAACCTAACCCAGGACCTCGTGATCGAAGTCACTTGAGCTAACCATTAGACTATTATGGGGTCGAGCAAAGCCTAGCTGATCATGATCACCTATAAACAGAGCAACACTTCGCCTGGGGTTTTATTTGTTAAACCATACACCATAATTATAAATCAAGCAACCATTCCTAAAAAAAAGTAAGACCGATTGGGATTTTCTTAATTGGTCATGGTCTGGATGGTGGGAGGCTTTAGCAGTGGCTAGTTACCACCCTGCGACAAAGACGTACTGCAAAGCGATTTCGCGTTCCGGTACGATGGAACGGAGTGTGGATTTCATCCTACTCCTAAAAAGTTAGCCCGCTTTCATCCTAGACTGCATCATCACTTAACATCAGGTGTGAAGGGCCAACTTGTAGTAAATAAAATAAACCATACTTGCCGATAGTAGGAGTCTGAGTTGAGAACTCACAATCTTTAGAAAATGACGGAAGTAAGTCCGGCCTCTATAGACTTTTCGGCGGCTTTCCGCGGAAAATAGCAAAATAAATAAATTTACTACTTATTGTTCTTTCTGTTCAGGTAACCTTAACACCTCAATAACCACTCGAGTAAATAATATCATTCAAACTTTTCCGTTGCGAAATTATGAATACTGCACGCTCGCATCTTATAAGTGCCTACATGGTGAACATTTATTGCAATAGCCAGACCTACGTGGTTTAGTATAAGCTGAAAATTTGTGTGATCGATTGACTGGGGTATAATGGCTTTGGGAGGTAACAGTTTTTAATAATCCTAACCCTCAACCGTCCAAGTATAAACAGTATAATCCTTTTAAAATTTTATATTAAAAATAGTTTATTCATTCAGTCATGCTTTATTGGTCACATGGTTAGCCTTGGCATTTCAAGGAAGCTATAATATTATACAAACATTTTTGAAAATTCAAGTTTGTCAGTCCGAGTCAGACTCTACTACTCTCCACATAATTTATCATGATATCAAAGTAAAAAATATACGTGACATACTGACTCACTTGGCAATTGAGGGTCTGGATTCTCCTGAAACCTATTAGCTCCCAAAGCCGCCACGGTCCCACTTCACGTACATGAACTGACAAACTTACAACTTTATTAAACGTCGAAGGTCTGGCCTTTACTTATTCCTCTATTAACATTTGTTAAGAGTTTTTTGTATATGATGAAAGCCAGGGTGAATGGTAATGTTGGAAGGGAAGTCCTAGGCGAATATTCCTGGACCAAATTCAGGTAATTTTAAAGAATGGCGAGGTCAAGAGTACCTTAAATCAACGAACTTGTATGAAATGATTAATGACAATAGAAGAAGCCAAGGAAGTACGCAACAGGACCGTAGCAAATGAACGGATATAGTCTCTGCCTACCCCTATAGGAATGAGATGTTATGTAGTAGCAACTACCCGGATTTGTATGAAAATACGTTCTTTATAATGTATATTATTTCTTTATTCATTAATATTTAATAGAAGATGGTTTGTATTATAATAATAATGTATTACGGTAATACCTTGTACTATTATGTATTCTGCGCTTACACCTACTGCCCTTTTTACCCGACTGCGTCAGAAAGAGGGTAATGTTTTTCGAGCGTATGTATGTATGTATGTATGTATGTCCATTCCTTCAGCACGCGCTACAGCCTAAACGGCTGAACGGATTTTGACATGTGAGGTGTCGTTGAATTCGGCAAAATTGTGGAAGTGATATAGGCTATATGAATTTTTTAAATGGCGGCTGTAAATGGGGATTGCATTTTTTTCTTTTATCTTAGCAATATGGATATCAAATGAAAGGTCGTAAAAAGACCATTTCAAAAATATAAATATCATATCATGTTCATATTACTGTTTTAATAAAAAATGACAAAAAGTGTACCAAGTGTACCGTCTCATTTCTATACCACAAATTTTAACTAAAAAGTCTCAAATAAAATTATTATTATAAAGGTTTTTTGTTTTTATAATAATAATTTTATTATACCGATTGCTTTGACCAACAAATACTATGCAATCAATAAGGAAAGAAAAAACAAAAATATATTTAAAGAAACACTTAAACAATTACAAAGTATTAGGTATGCACATAAGAAATATTGATCTTAATAATACTTAATTAAACAATGAGATTCCAGCAAACAATCTCATCTCATGCCGGTTATAATTAACGGTTTAATCTCTCTATAATTAGTCTTATTTTTTAATTAGACAGGTGAATGAGTAATTAGTCAATTATTGCATAAAACAAACTGTGCAACTTGCTCTGTTGTGATTAATCTACTGAAAATCTATAAGAGACTGCTTTAAGTGCTCTACAAGGCACGGAAGTGTAACTAACCACGGGTTGCTACAGAGACTAATTTTATAGTCAGACCCAGGACTGGAACCCAAGATTTCATGATCTGAAGATGCCTAGACTAACCACCAGATTATAGAAGCATTTGGAAGCTGTACAGTCACATGATATTTTGGATTTTTTTTTATTCATTACAAATGAATCTTTGAATAATTATAACTATTCTTTGTCCACTTTTGTAATTTATGTGCGCAGTTAAAATATATTATCAGAGGTTAAAATATGAAATTGCCGATTTGTACTAAAAAATAAAAATTCGCTTTTTTTAATTTAACATATTTATTTAATCAAAATAATTACCATTATTATCTATACATTGCTGCCATCTAATAAGAAGCTCATTTATGCCTTTGCGATAGAACTCTGGTGATCTAAATTCGACAAACTGTGTGAAAGCACTACCTTCTGAGAAGTAAACTTTTTACCACTTAGAAAATTGTCCAAATCACGATCCTTCATTTCTGTATCGATTCAACAAGGCAACGCAAGTTTCAACACGCTTTTCTTTCTGCAAATCAGTCAAATCATGAGGCACCCATTTTTCATATTTTTTTATTTTATTGATTTGATGCAAATGAGTCAATATTGTTGGTAAAGAACCGTTAAACTATGCAGCTAATTCCAGGGTAGTTTGCCTCGGATCGGCTTCCACCATCTCTTTGGAATCACTGTTATTCACCTGTGTGGGCGGTCTTCCACGTGGTTCGTTCTTCAAATTTTGAAGAAGTTTCCATCACGAATGCGTTCATTAGTTGTCCCCTCTCCAAACGCAACATTAATATTGCCAGCTGTTTCTGCCACGTTGGTTCCGCGTCGGAATTCGTATTATTGTCTAAGCTGAATCAAAAAAACAACTGAATGTGGATAATCGAATGTTGCACATTTTTTAAAAGAAGAACCACACAGGTACCGTATTTAAAAAGTTTTACTTTAAAATCTTAAACCATGAAAGTTCTATGTCAATTCGAAGTACCTATTACAATAAAACGGCAATTTCATTATTTAACCCCTATTATTATTTATTTTTAAAACACGTAAAGTTTGTAAATTTTCATTTGACAGTTTAAAGATAAAAAAAAATAATGGCCTACTACCTGCTAAAGCTAATTTAAGTAATAAATTAAAGAAAACCAAGAATGCAAACGTCATTCTTAGAATATAGTTGACGATCTAAAGCAGGACTTCTTAAACTTTTGTCATTTACGACTCCATTTATGATTGAGAGTTTCTTGACGACGCCATACAAATATAAAAGAAAAATAAATTAATATTTTTTGATGATTTATTTCCACCAATTCACATTACAGTCAGTGTTATTGAATCATTGTTCAGCTGCAGGTTCCACGTGTATACGCGCGCGCATTCCTCTCTTGATCGTATGTAATATTTAGAGGGCGGTCAGAGTGGGAAGTCAGCGGCGCGCGGTTTATTCAACATGTATGATTCCGACAAACGCACTAACAATGTATAGCCACAGTATAATAATAGCGATCATCGATCGTTTAATGCTGTCGGTAGAGATAGCTCAAAAATTTCAACAAATGCGCGTGTCTAGACGCTGCAAGTCCACTGTATTCCGTGAACTCTAGTGATGTTATAAAATAGTATGCATAAATATTTGACATTAAAGTCTCTCGCGACCCCAGAATTTTGCTACGCGACCCATAGTTTAAGAAGACCTGATCTAAAGGAAAAGTATCTAAGTAATCGTTGGGGATCGATTTGTGCTGCCGCAAGTAGGCCAACAAACTACTCACATTCAGATACAAAATTACCCTAATAATAATCTACTTAGATTTCCCATGGCGAATTTAGTCTCTTCAATATTACTTACTTTTCGATATCTTGTAGTAGGTACCTACCTACGTAGTTTCTTTAATGGATTGACTCTTTTAATACATTTAAAAAGTATAAAAAAATGGATTCGAATTTAATAACTATAGTATATACTTATAAATTAGGACATGAGTGATAGGTATTTTAGTCTAAATATAAATTTTCGTAACTTAGAAAAAGCATTTTTATTATTGAACTGTGTTTCCAACACTGAAAGCGAGGTAATTCCAGATAGATTAGGTAACGTAAAAATTATGCTAATTTGGCGTTAAGCACTTAATTATGTTATCATCATACTAGACGTCCGAGGACCTAGATGCCGCCCAAAAATCTATTTGTCATAAGACTGCACTTCAGAAGTGAGAACTCTTTGTTAGTAGGTATATTTTCTCTTTAATTACTTCATTACTGTAAGCATTGTCCAATATGCCTATAATAGTTTTCTCTTTAATTACTTCATTACTGTAAGCATGTTCTAATAAGCCGAAAGTGAGTGATCGTGTTAGAAATAGAGAGATATTAAAATTCGAGACTTACGCTAGTCGAGTTCTAAAAACATCGCTATCGAATAGAGTTACTGACAGAAGTATTGTTCGCAGGTAAATATCAGTTGGAACGACAACGGCACGGTGACGTTCCGAAACCAACGCTTCTGGTACTTCCAGCCGGAGATGTCCAACGGGACCCTGTCTGACAATATCACTACTATCAACCCCATTATAGCGGTGAGACATTTTTTTCTTTTGCTCTATAATGGGAAACATCATTATCAGCCTATTAATGGCTCACATCAGGGCCAGGCCCTCCTCCTTTTTGGAAAGGGGATATGGAGCGTAGCCCAAACACGCTGCCCCAGTGCCACCCGCATAATGTTTAATTCTTTAACGATCGCTATAACACCACCATATGGGTATAATACCACTAACTTACCGACTCCGGACTTAGAATTTACCAAGAATTTTTTACAAGAAAGAAAAGCTCATAATGATTCTACACCTCCAGGATCCGATCCCAGGACATCGTGATTGGAGATACATAGGCTAACCACTAAGCCAACGAGGCAGTGCCTACATTACAACACAACAACTCGAGCCAGCGTCGCGTCGCCGTCTAGTTCCTTCCGCTGTGTGACGCAACCTTAAGTAACGATATTTTTATCCTTCAAAGACGATAGCGTACACCGTGCGGCACGAGCGCATCATGGTGAAGGTGTTCGTGGACATGGTGCTGCGCATGTACCACAAGAGCATGTTCGTGACTGCCAGCGCGGCACAATGGCTGTTCGACGGCGTGCAGGACCCCGTGCTGGACATGGTGGGACAGATACCCGCGCTGCCGTATACCATACCTTTCGATAGATTTGGGTGGTTTTATAAGGTAAGATTTCGAAGATGCAACGGAGGATCAGAAGATACCATGATAAACAGACAATTTCTCAAGCATTTATTCTTAACTAAGGATCCCCGCGGTTTCACCCACGTAATTCCCATTCCTGTGGAAATTTCGAGATAAAAAGTAGTCGTAAAGAAGTAGTATGATAGAAATTGTCGTGCTCATGACACTTTACCCACAATTAATAGAAATAATTACTAATCGTGACTAAGCTTTGAGTATTTACGCAGCGTCGTTGCTGCTTTGTCTATTCTGTGGTATTTACTACTGGCTTAATATTTTCTTCACTCCCCAAAATGCCCCAAATATTTAATTGCCAAGGGGGTCACTTATTAAGCATAGATCAGGAATACCTTGACATTAGTAAGTACAACGTCCAGACTTATTAAGTGTTCTGCACTTAATAAGTCAGAGCACAGGAAAATGAAAAAATAGAAAAGATCTTAGTGAGTTTTTAATAATAATTAGGTCAAGTCATACAAGCGGTACTTATAAAAATATTATTTTCGATTCGTATGGGGATAATAGTAACGCTATCGTAAAACTAATCTTATCTTCCACGCTGCTACAATGCGAGGTGAGCTCAGGGTGACAATGACCTGTACCGATTGCTATCAGATTTTTATTATTATGACGGAAACAGACAGCTTAACATATTTTTCGGTCGGTAACTTTACTCTTTCGGTCTGACTCTAATTTTTTTACAAAATAAGAAAATCCCAAATTTTTTTAGTTCTACACTGACCTCATGTAACGGAGCCAAATAGATTAGATACACCGTTTTCCCAGTGGACGAAAACGAAGTGCCACCAAGCGATTTATCGTTCCGGTACGATGTGGTGTATAAACCGAAAAGAACGTGGATGAGTGGCTTATCTACTTGTAGAGTATTAAATGAACACAAATAAGCATGTGCAAGTTTAAGCTCGTAGTTATCCTCTCTCCCTCTTCTACTCTATTGATATTTTTCAATTTTAATTTTCCATTTCTTCGCCTTGCAGAGGAATGGCTCAATAGATGCAGATGGTGTGTTCACAATCAACACGGGGAGCCAAGACTTCAGCAAGTTGGGCAAGATGGAGCGATGGCAGTACTCAAACCAGACGGTGTATCGAGACCAATGCGGCGCGGTTCAGGGCTCGGCTGGCGAGCTGTGGAACTTGATGAAAGACCAGCAGGAGATCAGCATATATGCTGCGGATCTTTGCACGTGAGTTTGAGCAACTTAAGCAAGATGGAATTGTAGCAGTACTCTGACAGGACAGTGGGCATTGCGGCTCAGTGTAGTGCTCAACTAGCAAGTTGTGGAACTTGCACAACGAGCAAAAGGAGAGCATATATATATCCCAGGAGAGCAAAAGGAGAGCATAGCTCCTTATGCGGATCTTTAGACGTGTATTTTAGCAAGTTGAGCAGCTTGACCAAGATACAGCGCTGGCACTACTTGAACCAGGTGGTGTACCGAGAGCAGATTCGGCTTAGCGATAATGTTTGATTCTGTTGCGATTGTAATAATACCCGGGGCTGATGGCTTAGCGTAACGTACTCTCCAATATACAGAGATGTAATATTCCAATTACGAAATTTTCTATTCTAGAAGTCTTACTTGTTAATTTATGAATTAATATTTGTTACAGGCAGATGACATTACCATACTCCGGAAAAGTTGTGAAGCATGGTATCGAAGGCGTAGAATTTGCAGCAAACGATTCTCTCTTCGACAATGGACATAAATATTCGAATCAGGTTTGTAGTTTCCTATAAAATGGCGCCTCGTTTAAGTTTTATTAGCATATGGTAGGCACGTGTGACTGAATGCAAGCATATGCGTAAAGTAGAATAGTTTCCTGGCCAAGGCATTGTTCTATTAAGATATGTAGGCTACTACTAACCTTTGTTTGTGGCTCGGGAAGTTTAGTGGCTGGCTATTGCCGGGCGGGCGTTGCGAAGAGTTAATCGGTGCATACTTTGCCCGAGGATTCCCAAAATATATGAGCAATGTGTGGCACGCAGTGGCTTTTAAGGGACGTATCAATTCCATATAAATAACGCTATAACTGTTTCATCAGTTAGCTTACGTGTCAGGATGTAACAGATTACTCTAAGAATCTCTTTCCTGGCGTATCTCAAAGGCAATGTTTCCTAGAAATGGAATCACTTTATTCCCTACTTCCAGGCATGCTATTGCGACGAGGTACGGGACAACAACTGCATGCCATCGGGCGCGTTCAACGTGTCGGCATGCAAGTACGGTGCGCCGGCCTTCGTTACTCTACCTCACATGTTAGGATTGGACTCCTACTACCCCAGCAAGATTAAAGGGCTCAATCCTCTACCGTAAGTACCTTCTCTTCTCTCTGTCTCTGTTCTCATCTATTATAAAAAAATATTTATTCTACAAAGTTTTTTTCTATTACATTTTAACGGATAGGCGCTGCACCGATTTGGATATAGATGTAGACGAAACAGACTACTTTGGATCGCAAAAATCTTCAAAGATGTCAAATGACCTAAATAGAGAATGAAAATTGACATGAACTTCCTTAATTTTTCTATTCTATATATATTATTTAAGCATTTAGATGCGTAAGTATTCCAAGTATTTTTTATACTTAAACCGGTCTCAAAAGCTTAAAATGCTGCTATCTGATCTGATTGTTTCCAGGAAGCATAACTTCAAGATGTCCATCGAGCCAGTGACCGGCATGCCGCTGGCCATCTCCGCCCAGCTGCAGGCCAACGCACTCGTCAGACATGTGCCGGGCGTCAGGTAACTTAATAACCTTATTCAATAATTGGATATAGATGATGTTTTTAGACGGAAATCCTGGGCTTGTTACCACACTACCGGAAAAAACGTGCCACGAAACAAAGGTACCATGACGTGTAGAACCGAAAGAAGATAGCTGCGGGAAACCGATAGGCATTAGGACCAAATCCACATTTCATCCTAGTTTCTACTAGTAGATCCTACTAATTAACCCGGAGTGTCAGGAGGATATTTTTTTTAAGAAGAGCATTAACTACTCTTCTTCAAAAAATGGTGGGCATAGACGTATATAAGAGAAGCTAAGGGGTCTCCCTCCCCCTTAGCACAAAACGCAAGTATAATACAGCCGATATATGTTGCAATGTCTTACAGTTTGAACAATCAACTGCCTGACCCGGACATACTGCTGCCGATGTTCTGGTTCCGAGAGGACATCGAGGTGGCGGGGGAGTACGTCACCTTCGCCAAGGCCGCGCTCGGGGTGCGCTTTGGCCTGCCGTATGGGCTCTACGTGTTTATAGTGAGTGGACATTCCTTTCATTGTTATTAACCGATGGACTACGTTCGGAACATAACGTCTACTTTTAAACAGAGATGTACAAAATGGTTCCAAAAAAGCATTTAAATACAAAATGCATAAAAAAATTTTAACAAAAAAAAAATTAAAGTAAGTAAATGACGTAGTTATTTTTTACTTTTTAGTGCGTTTTGAAGGCGTTTTTATTTTTTGTTAAAATTTTTTTATTTCATACTTTTTAGTGCTTTATCAACAACGAACATACTAATAAACCTACTCGAACTAAACCATAAGTACCAATATTCACTAGCTACTCATAACATTCCGACGTCCCTGCAAAAGTGCATATAAAGTTTGAAGAGTTTCCTCGATTTTTCGTAGATCTCATCATTGGATCAAGACATAGTAAACATTACACTCACTGGAAACTATAACCTTTCAAACTTCTCATTGAGACATAAATTAATCGAGCCCAAACACAAGATAGCTACTGTAAAACCTTACGGAGCTCCCTTAACTCTACTTCGTCTTCATCACCAGACCCTCAATGACAGTCACAGCCCATCTAAATGTAAAGTTCTCATTGAGACAAATTAATCGAGCCCAAACACAAGGTAGCTACTGTAAAACTCCAGACCTTCATCAAATTGTAGTGCTTTTAAATACTTACCGGGAAATTAACAAACGTACTTCTTGCCCCTACAATTTTTGAAAGTTCCCCTCGTTTTCTCCAGGATTCCATCATCAGATCCTGGTTTCCTTGTCATGGTACCACCACCGGACTATCTACTTTCCAACAAAAAAAGAATTATCAAAATCGGTTCATAAACGACGAAGTTATGCGCGAACACACATAAAAAAAAAAAATATATATATATACGGTCGAATTGAGAAACTCCTTTTTTTTGAAGTCGTTTAAAAATACTTTTTATTTTTACTATTTCAAATGCTAAATGCAAAATAGCTATTTTCAAAATACTTTTTCAAATTAAAATACCTTTTGACCAAATCGTATGATATTTTTATTTATTTTAGGTATTTATCATAAAAAATAGAATAGCGATACAATGCTGAGCCAAATGGCGTATCAATAAATTCTGTTATGTTATTAATAATAATAATGTTTACTTAAAATAATGTAAAAAACTAGATTAACGAAAAAATAGCCATAGCACCGTTTTGTGAATTTTGTTGCCATTTATTTCGGTTATTATGTATCTAGTTCTTATTTTATTATTATTAAATTTTTTGCAGGCGTCTCTATCGGTCAATATTGCCAATACAAGCGATATTCGTTCATTTCATTTAATTTAAATGCAAAATACAAAATAGGTATTTTGCATTTTGTATTTGCATTTGAAATAGAAGTATTTCAAATAAATCGCATCTCTGCTTTTAAAACACTTCCAAACATCACTGTTTTGAGATGTTTGCATCTATTGTTCGTTCGCGTTAAGAATGCAGCGAGCGCCTTCCGATCCCCGCTCCCTAACCAATCGCATCTTTTCAAATTACAAGATCAAGTTTATAGTAACCAGTTGAAGGCATAGCTTCGTACGCGTGAACTTCGTCAGGGGCACGGGGCTAGGACGGCGAACAATAGTGATTCACTATATTTTTAAAGCGAACGATCTATAGTGGCTCTTTGTAACACGTTTGATGTTATCTGTGGGGAAGGTCCTAGTTGCGGGGCGCTGCGCTTTCTGGTACAGGGTCGCCATTTCAGCACCTTGTGAGCCAAAAGATTTTCAATCTAAGAGCCCAAGGCTATTAAGCTATATAGGTAACTTTGCAAATATTCTTATTCTAGGGTACTCCGAGCTAGCTTGCTCCATTGCCCACCTTTTAGATAGGAGATAGGTACTGTAAATCGATTCTTGAAAAAAATGCATCGTTCGAACTCATTCATCATTGTACTTTCAGTTCGACTGAAAATGTTGGAGAATTCCAATTTCTGTTATCCGCTTCCGCTTTGCAACTTTTGTAGATCGGTTTCAATACTGATGTTTTTTCAAGAATCGACTTACTGATTAGGGGGCGTCCATAAATTACGTGAGGTGTTTTTTTTAATTTTCTGCACCTCCCTCCCCCCCTGGTGAGATGTCGTGAGATTTTATTCAACCCCCTCCCCCATCCCCGAATCTCACGTGAGATTTTTCAAAATGTGAGTTTCTTACTTAACGCGCAAAAAAAAAACAAATTTGCATCGCCCTTTTATTTACGACTAGTTAACAGTAATCAATATTGCTGAGAGTTTAATTATAAGTGTTCTTTAGTAATCTTAAGCATGTACAATCTGGATTAAATAGACCAAAATAGTATAAATTTTTTTTGTTTCAATCAGAAAAAAAATTGCGTGATATTTGCCGAGACCCCCCCTCTGTCCAACGTAAGATTAGATGAGATTTGACTCGACCCCCTCCCCCCCTTAAACACCTCACGTAATTTATGGACGCCCCCTTACTGATGTAATGCCCAGGTAGGATATAAGGCTTTGGATGAAGTTACATGCACATTGTAGGGCTTATTTCTAGCATGTCTTTCGAGTATACTAACTTAGCTTCAAGTTTAATCTATCGTAAAAATTTATAAATACAAGTTCGTTCTTTAATTTATGAGTGACTGCTTCTTTGTTCCAGTGAAATTTTTGAGTTAAAATCTTTGATCATGCTATGAAGTATCTACATAACGAGTTTTGATTTTTTCCGAGAAAATCTCGGTAAAAATTTCAGCTCGGTGTTGGAAAATTGATGATGTAGTTGGTTCTTAAATTAGACGGTTATTAATGAATATTTATTGAAATTAAATATTTTTGCAGATGATCGGCGTAGTCCTTGTTGTAAGCGGCGTGTACAAAATACGAAGGTTCGCACTACGGCAACTGAAGGAAGCCGACAAAGAGGCGTCCAAGAAGTTTTTAGGCAACCGCGATAGATAATACTTACCTTTTACTTAGGGTCATTACCTAAAACCGGTAAGTAGATGTCCACTGCTGACGATGGCTGTTGACGGATGTTACAGCAGGTACCAGTGAGCAGTTTGATGTCATCTGTCCATATTGACAGCCATTTCTTAGGACTTCAGTGTTTATCGGTTCAAATTGAATGTGTACCTACAATTCAATTTGAACGGTTTAAATAGAAACAATATACTATCCAATGCAAAACTTCTCGCTTCGACTCTATGGGCTACGCCGAGGTGAATGGAGCGATTAGTCGGTGTTATTTAAGTTGTAATTATATTATGACGGCAGATTATTAATGTATTATAAGTATAGTTAGTTAGTATGTACTATCTACCCACCTTTTCATCTACTCTTACACAGTGTGGATTTTATGTTAATACTAGTATAATACTAAACTATACTAGGTTCTGCATTTCATCCATCGTTAAAATATTTTTATATAAATATTACTTAGATATTTTTACATAGTTTAACAGTTAGAGAAAATTGTATCTACCATTAAGTAAGCAAGAAGAAAGTATTAGCAGCACCAGTATTTTGACAGTTTGAGAATATAACTATTTAATGGTAGTAAAAGAAATTAATTTATCTTGGAATGTCAGGAAATTTTGCAATATTTTTTATTTTAACTTATTCATTAAGTATTGTGTAATTATTATAATATAAGTATAAATAAATATTAGGTCTGGTAGGAGGTTTAGACCATGGCTAGTTACCACCCTACCGACAAAGACGTACCGCCAAGCGATTTAGCATTCCGGTACGATGTCGTGTAGAAACCAAAATGGGTGAGGATTTCAACCTACTTCCAACAAGTTAGTCGGCTTCCATCTTAGATTGCATCATCATTAACCATTAGGTGTGATCGCAGTTAAGGGCTAAATTGTAATGAATAAAAATCTTAATGCAAGCATGTGTAAGTGTTTTAGGTATTTGTAATATAATTTGTTCGTAATATCAATAGTACGACTACCTTTTTATCTGCGCAATTTGTTTGTTTATACGCGGTACATTAACGCAATCAAGTTACATTTTATAGAGTATTCAACTTCAATTAAGAGAAAAGCTAATGAGACCATAAAATTAGAGCATTTTGAGGTCACAATAAATATGGATGCAAATTGTTTGCAACTACTAAAATACTATAAAATAGTGCTTGTTAAAATTCAAATTCAAATTCAAAATCGTTTATTTCAAGTACTAGGCTTATTACAAGCACTTTTGAAACGTCAAATTGGACTATTTGTAGTGACTCTACCACCGGCTCGGAAGGCAGGCCCTGTAGAGAAGAGCCGGCAAGAAACTCAACAGTTGGTCTTTTTATAATATTATCAATTTTACAATATTAAGTGTGTTGTTACATAAACTCATTTATTTTACTTCCTGTGTGAAGTTGAAAGCCAATCCTATTGCCTTTGAACATCTTTGTCATTTAAAAATTCATCGATAGTATAATAACCCTGACTCAGTATAATAATTTCTTATTTTATTAGCCTATTAAGCCCCCTACAGGGCCAGGCCTTATAGGAGAGGGTATAGTTCCTTAATATAAATGAATTTGAATTTAATTTAATTATTTAAGGGTATAGAAACTCTCAGTCGTCATATTTAAGTTTATATTAAGTACTAAAGCAAGGTAGATGTAAATTGTACAGTCTGATAGGTGTTATAAAATACTTTTTGGACAATTTTAATAAGGTAAGTAGGGACTTAAGTAAATAAATCAATATTTATATAAGTTTATTATTATACCTAATACTTAAGTTTCGTTATTGTTATTCTCTTTTGTAATTTTGGGGTGTATGTATACCTTGATAATTATCAACTCTGTTTTTACAACACTAATTTTGTATTTTTAGGTTAAGAAAATTCGATTTGAATTCGGATTGGTTTCACTGTATGAATTCTGAATCCGAGAACTCAGATTTAGTAAACTCAGATGGAATTCAGACGTCGATTACACTATGTGTACAAATAGACGAATTACATATTTACCTTTATTACGGAGTGTCCTCCGACGGTCCTCCGTAAGCGACGAGCGCGATCAAAAGAACGGCATTCCCTACTTGTATCCTATGTAGCAGTCTGTGGCGAGACGCGAAGTAATTTTGCATCTGTCGTTTCGCGTGTACGCTTGCGCAGGACATCCTGTTAACTATGGAGGGTAGAGGAAAGGAGAGTCATCTTATATGGGAGAAAAGTTGAAAAAGTGTCCAGTTGTATGCGTTAAATAACAGTTCAAAAATCCTCCACAATCGCGCTAGTGGATGCACAGGGTATGGTATGAATGTAGCAATCGTAGATGAATTGAAGTATGCCGAGTTAAAAAATTTAATGTCATTATCGACTAAAGTAGTTAATTATTGAGAACTTCAACAACTTACGTTGTACAAAATATTGTGGTAAATATAACCTTACAGAATTATAACCAAACGTGCGTTTAGAGTGATTTTAGTTCGTAAACAGTAAATAGTACGGTTATTGATATATAAACATTTAATTTTATGAAAAAGTGAGTGAATAACAGAACAGTTATGGGTAAAATTTGTGTTGTGAAAAGTTGTCCAAGTGGACGTAAATCTCAAAACAAAAAAAATAGACTCTAACAATATTTGGTGCTTCTTTTGAGAGTTACTTTGATGCAACTGTGGCGCCATCCTAATTTAATACATTTTGACGGACACTTTTTCATATACACTAGAGCCCTCCATACTGTTAACTCAATATGTAAGCGTTCATACAAGTACCGACCAAACATTGTTGTAGCCTTGAAGAATTTGATACGTTTCAATGTAGTGCTACAAACTTATCAGGCGCGGTGAGGATGCCGCTGTGATCGCTGTTGGTCGTTTGTCGACTCTGTTGACAGAAACCAAAAGAGTGACAGCTCACAGCTGCGACGTTAGTTCCAGTTTTGGCCGCCGGGTTAGATAAGTTTTTAGCACTATACATAGGTACGTTTTTTTGATATACGTATAAATTTCTTGAATCACTATTACTATTAATTGAAAACGAATTAACGTTCGTTGCGTAGTTTAATAGTTCTAAAGTTTTTTAGTCTTATTTATTTAAATAGTTTGTGCTCTATGGCTTGCTAGTAATATTTCTCCCTATTTACCCTTCCTTACCCTGCGATAGGGGGTAACTAACAAATAAATATTGGTATTTGTTAGGGGTCACACAAATTAAAGCATTTAGCCACTCAATATACCTCACACCCACAAAAATGTACAAATAAATGTTTTTTGTTTAAATTTGTTTTTTTACTATCACCTTCATTTGACGGCCTTCGTTATGCAGAGATATGCACAGTGGATTATAGGTCGGAGGTACTGAGTTCGATTCCCGGCTGGGCCGATTACGAATTTCTAAATTGATCCAGGTCTAGCTTGTGGGAGGCCTAGGCTGAGGCTAGTTACAGCTCCGCCGCCAAAGATTTAGCGCTCGACGTCGTGTAGAAACCGAAAGGGGTGTGGATTTAAACCTACTCCTAACAAATTAGCCCGCTTGTCTAGAATGCATCATCACTTACTATCAAGTGCGATTGCAATCAAGGGCCAACTTGAAAAAAACTATGCAAAATTAACATGGATATTTTTACAATTTCCATAGTTAAGTACAAGAGTTCCCAGGTTCCATGCCCACAAATTAGGCTTTAAGGTTTTTTTTATTACAATAAATAAAAATTCATTAAATAAGTAATATAAAAATATTTATTACTACAAGTTATAACAACATGTATTTCATTTTTATACATTTTATATAACAAATATATGAAAGTTTGTATTAAAATCTTTCTCTATTATTAATAAATCAGTTTCTGTCACTCTTTCATAAGTTAACTCTTTTTGTCTGACAACACTAAACAACTACATACTGTACTTTAATTAAAGGCCATAAAGGACTTGATTCCAGGCCGTTAAATAAATAAAAAAAAACATACTGTAGTTGTCAAATGTTGATGAATGAAAAGAGCACTCTACATTGTTTATGAAAATTATTTTTACCTCGCACTTCAACACAAGCACACTGGGTTCATATTGTTTATGAATATGTCAAAATGTATGTATGCCGAACCGGTGTTAGAGTCACTGCTATGGAGGGTAGAGGAAAGGAGAGTCATCTTATATGGGAGAAAAGTTGAAAAAGTGTCCAGTTGTATGCGTTAAATAACAGTTCAAAAATCCTCCACAATCGCGCTAGTGGATGCACAGGGTATGGTATGAATGTAGCAATCGTAGATGAATTGAAGTATGCCGAGTTAAAAAATTTAATGTCATTATCGACTAAAGTAGTTAATTATTGAGAACTTCAACAACTTACGTTGTACAAAATATTGTGGTAAATATAACCTTACAGAATTATAACCAAACGTGCGTTTAGAGTGATTTTAGTTCGTAAACAGTAAATAGTACGGTTATTGATATATAAACATTTAATTTTATGAAAAAGTGTGTGAATAACAGAACAGTTATGGGTAAAATTTGTGTTGTGAAAAGTTGTCCAAGTGGACGTAAATCTCTAAACAAAAAAAATATACTCTAACAATATTTGGCGCTTCTTTTGAGAGTTACTTTGATGCAACTGTGGCGCCATCCTAATTTAATACATTTTGACGGACACTTTTTCATATACACAGATGATCCTCCTTTCCTCTACCCTCCATAGTCACTGCGTACTAACTCTAAGCGCTGGCCCTCTAGTTGGCCATTAATAGGCCTATAGCAAATGTTTCTCCATTCAGGCCGGGGGTCCGTGGTATTTTGTCAGACCAGCCACCTACAGTAATGTGTGAAAATGACATCTTGTGATAATTCATAAACAATATACAATATATGTAAACATGATAAATTGCAAGGTAAAAATATAGATACATATAGCTTTTAATACAAAATATATCTAGGAATGCAAAAATCGGGCCCGTAAAAATAATAAGTACAATTAAAAACTAATTATAAGATGTTTTTGACTAAATGTTCGTGACTAAATTTAAAAACAATATTAATATCGGCCAAATATTTTTTTTAATCCACAAATTATATAGAAACTTCGTAGATATTTTGAAAAATATATGATTGATATCGAGTATTTGGAATCAGTCTGTATCTAAAAATAAATATATCGAGCATTACAGTAAGCAGATTTCAATTAGATATTTATGTAACTCGAAAACTTTTAAAAATGTTTAATTCTTATAAATTGCAATTTATCTCACAGTTTGTTATTTGTTATACATTGTTATTGGAAACAAGACCGTCAGACTAAACCAAGAAAATAAAGAACAATTAAAAAATAGTATTTGTATATAAACTGGACAAAATATAAATGTAATTAACACAAAAATCCAGGTCCAATATTATGGCATGGTGACATGTTAATCTAGTTTTGTGAAATTCAATCATTCTATCAAATCAAATTTAAAAAAAAACAAAAATAGTCGCGTGTCAAAGCACGCGGAAAGTAAGAAACTTCTTTGGTTTTGTTTCATACTCTTGTCGCGACACCTTTGAACAATATAAAGTCTATATAGTTGTCCGCACAAACTCAATAATATTACCAATTTTATTCACAATGACTACTGTCTAAAGTTATAAACCGGCAATCCCTTCCATATGGGATGTATTGCGTAAGCGACAAACGCAACGCGACGAACGCGATCAAAACAACGGTACACCCAACTTGCCTCGCGTAGCATCGTGTCGCGTTTGTCGCTTACGCAGGACACCCTGCTAGGGAACTTCCATCTACATAATATTGTCAATAATATTTTTATTAGTGGTTTTTCCTGAATAACTTTCTTTCGTTCTTTCTTTCAATATTAATGCCACTGTACGGGCTGCTTATAAATAAGCGGTATAGCCTACGACTGACCAAAACGTCACAGCACGTAAAGCCTAAGAGCCGACTCATATCTGACGAGAGCATATATTACTTTAAAACTACTGTTAGAGTGGCGTTGTTGATTAATATGATAACTAATTTCCAAATAGTAAAGAAAGCATGTGTTAAATAATTTTCCTTAATTATATTGAATTTTTAAACTATTTATACTCCAGAAATGTTAATAGTAGTCAAATTGTAAGCATAAGGCGTTTGGTTGCATATCGCCAGATATGCCCCGGCCCTTTTAATATTAATCAGCAATGGAAGCTCGAAATATTAATTCTAATCCACACTTAAGTTTACATTAAAGCTAGACAAAGAAAAAAACATAAAAAAATAAAAATTATATTTTAGATATATATACAAACGTTACATTACTCTCGAATTATTAGACATAAAACAAATCTATTGAATATTAATATAATATAAATATAAAGGTATAATATTAATACAAAAGAATATTAAAAACACAGAAATTGGAAAATCTATTACTTAAATAAAATTGATGTAAATAATTAACGGCGTAAAGGTTAGAATTGTTTCTAAATTATAAAAAAGTAAATGTATTTTGCATTTTTGCACGTAAAACAACTGGGATAATGTTTACACGAATAACTTAAAATAATATTTATTACATTGTATTAAACCACGTGGGAATAAATGGCTCGCACAGCCGTGCTAATTACTATAATATACTATAAGCAATATCTCACTGAAGACGTGCCGTGAAACGTGCAAGTAGAACGGTGTATAGCGCGCTCACTTTCACTCACGAGTCTTGTGACATTTGTAGTGATGTACAAGGCTCATATCGATAATGTTATCGACGAGCGTAAAAATTTTATAATTAATTTTGAATATCGACTAACCTCATAATCTTATTGGTTACCATGTAATAGACAAGCGTAAAAATTATATAATTGCATTTAGAATGTAGAGTTATACTCCTATTAATGCGATTACACAGGCATTGGCTAAACAATATAAACATGTTATATATAAAGATTAACATTAGCTATGTAACCAAAGACATGGCTAAATTAAAAAAAAATGCATATTCTCTTGAAAATAATCAACAAACAGTAAATAAATAAAGCAACAACATTATATGTAACATCATTTCCTTATATTCTATATTAGTTACTTATGTACAATCTTTGACAATCCAAAGGATAAAAGACTATAGCACCATTTAACAATTTTTATATAATTTTTCCTATAGTCGATGATTTGTTTTATAGAAGCAAATGTTACTTTGCGGAAAATGAGTAATGTACGAAAAACAAATTAATTTTACTTTTTGAATCTTGAGTATTCATTCATTGTCAAGTTAAAATCTTCTGAAGTCCGTAGTCGATAAATGCAGCAAGAACTATTCATTAAGTGTTAATATTTTTGACTTATTAAATTGTTGAATTTCGTACACAAAGGCAAAATATTTTTTATCGATATTCAATACACTTAACAACACAATTGATACGAAAATTTTTGCCAACATCTGCAATTCAATTTTACTGGAGTACTTGACACATCTTATTCATATTTTTTTTACAAAAAAAATTGAAGTTATTCGTTTTATTTATATTTTTTTGAGTTATTCTTTGGTGACGTATTCACCATAAAGTATACTTTAACTTCATGAATTTAATTTAACTCTGTATTTCAAGACAAGACGAGTAACTGGGCAGAAATAGCATCTTCGCATCCTTGCCTGTTAGAATAATGTTACGTCTACACTTAACACAAGCTTTTCGTGTTTTCGCTTTTGAGTTAAATTGATTAAGGTTAAATATGTAAACTTCTGCAAAATAACACCTGCTTCGATAATAACATTCAACATGTAGAAATGTCCTGCGCTTTGTAGGCGACTACTGTATGTCAATACCTGCTGTTCGCTGCTAGTCACTGGGTGTCGTCGGGCTGCGTGGAC
Organism: Mycalesis mineus; assembly: GCA_034621355.1. Classification (NCBI taxonomy): domain Eukaryota; kingdom Metazoa; phylum Arthropoda; class Insecta; order Lepidoptera; family Nymphalidae; genus Mycalesis; species Mycalesis mineus. The sequence continues at coordinate 958,910 of CM067889.1, read as the reverse complement.
AGTATGGGCGGGTCGTCTGGCGAGCGCAGCAGCTTCCGTATTAAGATGATGATGCCCGCCACTAGCAGTATTACTCCCACGACCTGAAACGGAGTGGGTTTTAACCGACGTAAAAAAGGCGGTTCTCAATCAGACGCAAATCATATGAATATATAGCAGCGATTTTTGACAAGTCATCATCATCATCATTGTCAGCCTATTAACGGCCCACTACAGGGCCAGGCCTCCCCCCTTATAGGAGAGGGGATATGGAGCGTACACCCACCACGCTGCTCCAATGCGGGTTGGCGGGCTTAGGATGATAATGTTCATTTATTAATGATCACTATCAGATGTTGATGACAGTGACCGGGACCGACAACTTAACGTGCTCTCCAAGACACGGGGGTGTAATACCACCAACTTCCCGACTTCAAGCTTGGAATGTACTGAAAATTTCATAGAAGAAGGAAAAACTCAGAATCATTCCGTGACCCGACCCAGGATTCGAACCCAGGACCTTGTGATCGAAGCCAGATAGGCTAACCACTAGACCAACGAGGCAGTTTTGACATGTACCGTACAATAACTTATACGAGTATAGATGGCGAGATAGGTTCACCTATGTTCACTGTTGATAAATTAAAAAGTAAAACCGACTTCAAAACGCACTAAAAAGTAAAAAATAATCGCATCATTTAGTTATTTAGAATGTTCAAATCACTATCAAGGATCATTATTCCCATGCGAGTTAATAAATTATTTTTTCTATTGATGCGTAGATGGGTAGTTATTTACCGCAGGGAAATAAAAAAGTAAAATATAATTTTTTCATGAATAACGTGCAACATTGAATGTAAAATGAATGAAAGAATGGGAAGACTATTTCATGCACCACAGTTCGTATGTTTGAATATTAAAATAGATTATAATTATTAAAATACATAATAAAAATATTTAAAAATAAAAGAACTATTCTCTCTATATATATTTCGTATTTTTTATGATGGCGGATGGGAGCATATTCAGTTGTCACTAACATAATATCCTGATGAAGATAGAGCCAAACATTGGCCCTAAGCCCACCAATCCGTTTGGAGCAGCCAGACGAGTCTAAACTCCATATGGTGTATAGAGGCCCGGACCTGTAGCAGGCCATTAAAATGATGATAATGATGATGAAACATGCTAGATCCTGATACATATGTTCCCATTATAGAAATCTTAATAACAAAGCAGTAGAAATGGTGTAATAAGACACATTGTCGTTAAATCGCCTCCTCTTTCAACGCAACGATACAAAAGAAATGATATACTCGATTTTTTTCGTCTGAGGTTTTAATGCATATACAGGATGTCCGACAATTAATGGATCAAACAAAAGTGCAAAAACCGAAAAAGTACTGTAACTTGGTCACCCTACGGCTTTTTTTAAAACAACTGAGATATCTCCCATTTTTGTTTGAGCCTATAATAGAACTCCTGTATATATATTTAATTTGTTTGTTAATAAAGATTCCACAGCGAGTATGGCATTAGTATAGATCCAGGGTAAAGAACACGCTATTCCTATTGCTTTATTGACATACAAATGGCCCCCACGGATGATATTTACCGTGAGCGCGTAAAAGCCGTAAGGCATGCCGCTGCGCAAGTTGAGAGCAAACCTCGCGAGGCGCGCGAAGTGGTCGTCCATCAACACCTCCTGGCGGAACCAGAACATGGGCACCAGCACGTCGGGGTCGGGCAGCTGGTTGTTCAGCCTGCAATATGGCAAAGAACTTAATGCTTGTCCTGACCGAGTTTGTTATGCACGCCAAAACAGAGTACACTTCTTTATAACTAAAGGATAAGACCGATTCTCATACAAACTTGGAGCTGATGTTACAGGGCTGAAAATTGATCATAAATTAGAACATCTAAGGAGATCTGATATGGTCAACTTACAGAAAAAACTACAAGGGCCAAATCAGTTAAATGATTTGTTACTTATTGGGTTTTTCTGTCAAAATATCGTTTGTAGATGTTTGGACGCAAACATTTAGTGTTTTTTTACAATATAATAGATACTATAATGATTCAGTTTAATGTAAAAATAATAACTCTATATAATAGCTCTTATGGTCGAGTTTATAATATATAGTTTATAGTTTATATAGTTCTTCTTTCTCTAAAAGTATCTTTGCAAATACGCGCTGTCAATATTGACAACTGACATCCACTGTCAAATCAATGGAATAAGCATTTACAAAGCCAGATCATATACAGCTATAATAATAATGGAATTAGCTATTTTTATTGGCCATTGCCATTTGAGCTATTATTCAAATGGGATAATCTAATAAAATAAACAATATTTTTAATACATTTTTCATTCCTGTAACGTTGGGCCCAATTTCTGGTTTCTCCTTTAGCATCGATATTTAAATGGCAAGAATTAAACAGTGTCTCACGGTATCCCATCCACGTGTCGCACCAGCAGGTTGATCTGCAGCTGCGCCGACACCTGCAGCGGCATGCCCGTGTACATTTCCAGCGACAGCTTGAAGTTCATGTCCCTGCGAACAACGTGTAGCCCTTGTAGCAAACGCTCTTATAACACTGTGCAAAGCAAAAGTATCTTCGCAAATCTTTACAAAAAAATTGGAGTGTCTGTTTGTAATTTCAAACTAACTAAATGCATATTAAATTCTATACGGTATTGACATAAAAATTTTTTAACAAAAAATAGAACCGACTCAAAACGCACTAAAAAGTATAAAATAACTGTGTCATTTAGTTGCTTTAATTTACTTAAGCATATCTAGGAGTCGGTGCCAGCCTAGTTTAAGAAACATTTATTTTACGTAGTAGTAAGTAGTAGAAAAGTAGAAACCTTGGCTGGCACCGACTCCTAGAAATGCTTAAGTAAATTAAAGCAACTAAATGACACAGTTATTTTTTACTTTTTAGTGCGTTTTTAGTCGGTTCTATTTTTTGTTAAAAATTTTTATTTCTTACTTTTTAGTGATTTATCGCCACGTAACGTACTCGTACTATACTGTCATAGTATATTGTACGGCACTAGTAGCCAAAAAGCTACCGATACCGAGACAGAAACCGAAATCGCTGTAAACGTGCCTCCAAAATTTGAAGAGTTTCTTCTATTTCCCCAGAATATCATCATCAGATCCTAACATGATGACAATGGGACCACCTTGGAAGTATGCCCTTTCTAATAAAAAAAGAGTTATCAAAATCGGACAACTCTGTGAAAAGTTTTGCGTGGTCATACATAAAAAAAAATATACGTGTCGAATTGAGAACCTCCTCCGTTTTTTTCGTCGGTTAAAAAATTAATTTGGTGGCCAATTAGTGGATGTCTTAATAGTTTGCGTTCAACTCTGAAAGGAATATTTGTATTTACAATCGGCCAGCACGTAGGCCTTAGGATGACGGGTGCAGTGCATTAGATAGTAAGCGGTGCTTCGAACAAATTTGCTCTGGGAAGTGGCGAACGTTTCACCTAGACGGGTGCCAAGTAGCGCACAACGGGACGTGCTTCTAGGAAGTTTGCTCTGCGAAGTGGTGCAACGGTTCACCTAGACGGGTGCCAAGCAGCGCACAACGGGACGTGCTTCTAGGAAGTTTGCTCTGCGAAGTGGTGCAACGGTTCACCTAGACGAGTGCCAAGCAGCGCACAACGGGACGTGCTCCTAGCGAGTTAGCTCTGCGAAGTGGTGCAACAGTTCACCTAGACGAGTGCCAAGCAGCGCACAACGGGACGTGCTCCTAGCGAGTTAGCTCTGCGAAGTGGTGCAACAGTTCACCTAGACGAGTGCCAAGCAGCGCACAACGGGACGTGCTCCTAGCGAGTTAGCTCTGCGAAGCGGTGCAACAGTTCACCTAGACGAGTGCCAAGCAGCGCACAACGGGACGTGCTCCTAGCGAGTTAGCTCTGCGAAGTGGTGCAACGGTTCACCTAGACGAGTGCCAAGCAGCGCACAACGGGACGTGCTCCTAGCGAGTTAGCTCTGCGAAGCGGTGCAACAGTTCACCTAGACGAGTGCCAAGCAGCGCACAACGGGACGTGCTCCTAGCGAGTTAGCTCTGCGAAGTGGTGCAACGGTTCACCTAGACGAGTGCCAAGCAGCGCACAACGGGACGTGCTCCTAGCGAGTTAGCTCTGCGAAGTGGTGCAACGGTTCACCTAGACGAGTGCCAAGCAGCGCACAACGGGACGTGCTCCTAGCGAGTTAGCTCTGCGAAGTGGTGCAACGGTTCACCTAGACGAGTGCCAAGCAGCGCACAACGGGACGTGCTCCTAGCGAGTTAGCTTTGCGAAGTGACGTCAACGGTCCACCTACACGGGTGCTATATTTAGTTAACGTGTAATAACTCACTCGGTGGGCTTGAGGCCCCGTATCTTGGCGGGGTAGTGCGGCTCCATGTTGTAGAAGTGCGGCTGCGACACAAAGGCGGGCGCTCCTAAGCGGCACGCCGACACGTTGAGCGCGCCCGCTGGCAAGCAGTCCGCGTCGCGCACCTCGTCGCAGTAGCACGCCTAAAAACAGCGGTTTATTGTACAACCGTTTAGTGAACAATCTACAGCGCACGAAACATACGCTGCGATCCGACGTGTTCGTTGTATCGTGCGCAGCAGATTCCGCATACGCAATATTCCATAATGATAACAATTGCAGCCGATAGTTTAATGCGAAAGTTCCGATGCACGATGCTACAAATGCCGACTTCCCAACTGGAACCTGCTATGGTTATATAAATTATTAAAAGAATAATATACTTGCTGCAAAAAACTCAAACGATGTATCTATATCTTTAAATCACATGATTGCTGAGCTCAAGGACTACTGTAGCTTTTAACTTAAAATATCCCGTATTTAACCGTATTCCAAATTTTACAACATTACTTTCACAAAGGACATCAAGGAAAAATGTAACACGACTAAAATTATCATTTATTGTTAAGTATTAATTTATCACTTTACCTTATTAGGATACCTGTATCCGTTGTCGAACAAGGAGTTATTGGCCGCGTATTGGACCCCGTCAATGCCTTGCACATGTATTGGACCGCTTTCGGCTAGTACCATGTACCTGTTTGTATAATTATCGATACATGTTATTTCTAATATTGTTGAAAGATGATCTTTGCTAGCCCGCGCCGACATAAAGAGTTCAGGCAAATTTGTTTTTATTTGACTTTGAATCTGATGATTGACTTGAATTTGCGCTACCCAGCATCTATCAATCTGAGACATAAGTGTTAAGAGACATCGGACACGATCCAAGAAGATGACCCACTTGGTGATAAGTAAACCTAAGGCAGAGATGTTTGGCTTGTGATGATTACAATGGAATCTATATGCCCTTCAGATCAGGACTCAGTAACACTGGTTGACGCAAGACTTTGGACACGGCATCTTCGGAGAAAACGAGAGAGCTCAGAAGCTCTGCCTAAAGAGGTGCGAATGCTAGGTGAAGAAAGAGAAGGAGATCGACTCTCTAAAGGCGTCTCCTGTACAATGCTTTGTCACGTAAGAAGTAGCGAGTGCGAGAAAACAGCGCCCAAGTTCATGATGAAATACCAGGATATTATAACTCACGTGCATATATCAGGTGCGAATATCGTGACCTCGGTCTGGCCCAGCTCCGGCGCCCACAGCTCGCCGGTGGAGCCGCGCACCTCGCCGCACTCGTCGCGGAACACCGTCCTGTTGGAGTACTTCCACTTCTCCACGTTGCCCAGCTGCGAGAATTCGGCGGCGCCCGTGTTCATGAGGAATATGCCGTCAAATTCCATGGAGTTGTTGCGCTGGAACATACAAATGGAACAATCTGTTACAAGGAACTCTACTAGTGACAGAATTGTTCCTATACGCTTTGCGGTCAAGCAAGTCTGGTGTGTACAGTGCGCCGGTTCTTGAAAAATAAGTCAATATCCAAGTCGATGTACAAGGGTTGCAAAGCGGCTGTAACAGGAGTCGGTATTCTCCAACGACATTTTGTCGTATTGGACTGATAGTCAATCTTTTAGTACGATGCATTATTTTCGACATATTGTTCAATCGATTCAATCGTCGGTGATTATACATTAACACTTGGGTTAATACGCGCATTTATGGGAAAATGTTAAGCTTTTGGTACCCTACAAGTGTAGTTCTGTTTATAGGCGATGATTTAACAACACACTTAACATCTAGTGGATCATCTGTTTGTACTGTCCCATATATGTAAAAAACAGGCATTACAATTATTGAAGATCATACAACACAGGAAGATACACGCATAGGTAAACAATAATTATCTGTTAAACTGATATTTCCAAGGGAGTCTGGAGAAATCGTTATATCAGTTCAGTATCAAAAAATTATATGTTTGATGTCGTGTAGAAACCGAAAGGGGTGTGGATTTCATCGTACTCCTAACAAGTTAGCTCGCTTCCATTTTAGATTGCATCTTCACTTAACATCAGGTTTGGTAGCAACTTGGCTAACTTGTAGTAGATAAAAAAATACTAAATTTAAATCCAGTCAATCTAGTGCGTAACTCTAGAGATCTGATGATGAGTCACCCAGTTTTACTTCGCTTATATACTTATGTAGACTAATACAATAATTAGGAAACAGTGTCAACGCTTACTATGTTACCGTGTCGGGCGTTGTATAACATGCAATAATGCGAATTATTCAATGAGCGAAAGTGAGTTTCGATCGCGACGGTACATCGCGGCAATGTTGACGTAACGTGTCTAATGGCCGCGCCGCACGATGCGATTATTAACACATGATTCGATACAATCTAATAACTAGTTCTAGCTATATGTTCAACTGATTCTACAAACTGATGGTCCTGCAAGCACGCGATCTATTCAATGAAAGCATTTTTATAGAATTTTTAAAATAATCTAGTGCTTGACTGCAATCACTTTTGATCATCATTATCAACCGATTAATGGATCCAGTTATAAGGCGCCAGACCTCCTTAGAAGACAGGAGATATGGAGCGTAGACCAACCACACTGACCAATGCCGATTGGCGGACTTGATAATATTTCGTTGATTAACAATCACTATCAGATGTTGATGATAGTGACCGCGACCGACTGCTTAACATGTTCTCCAAGACACGGGAGTGTAACACCACCAATTTCCCGACCCCGAGCTTGGAATGTACTGAAAATTTCATAGAATAATGAAAAACTCGGGATAATTCCGCCACCCGACCTAGGTTTTGAACCCAGGACCTCGTGATCGAAACCACATAGGCTAACCACTAGACCAACGAGGCTGTCACTCCTGTAAGTGATCATGCAGCAGGTCCACCATAGATGCAGTGATGGTAGCAAAAAGTTTCCTACAGACAGAAGCCGTATCAAAATTAAGTACCAAAAACATCCAAGTGTTTATATTTGTGACGACCTCCATGGCGCAGTGGTTTGCGTGGTGGATTTATAAGACAGAAGTCCTGGGTTCGATTCCCGGCGGGGCAGATTGAGATTTTTCTTAAATTGTCTTGGTTTGGCTGGTGGGAGGCTGTCGCCGTCGCTAGTTACCACCCTACCGACAAAGAAGTATCGCCAAGCGATTTAACGTTCCGGTACGATGCCGTGTAGAAACCGAAAGGATGTGTGTGGATTTTAGTCCCACTCCTTACAAGTTAGCCCGCTTCCATCTTAGACTGCATCATCACTTAACATTAGGTATGATAGCAGTCAGGGGCCAACTTGTAGTCGATAAAAAAAAGAATTAAAGTCTTAATTATTCAAACAATTAATCATTTACTGTGTAACTACTCGTATTAAATGATAAACAATACAATATCTAATCTTGTCCGGATTTTTTATTATAATACCTGATATTATTAGATAGCTGTATGTATTAACTAAATTATCACGTGCCAGATTTTTTAATGATCACAATTGTTTATCTAAAAACGTGATGCAGAAATTTCAATTTGCGAGACAAGACTACCCAAAATAGAGATCGTATCGGCAGGTATTTTTTTTATCGACTACAAGTTGGCCCTTGACTGCTATCACACTTGATGTTAAGTGATGATGCAGTCTGAGATCGAAGCGGGCTAACTTGTTAGGAGTAGGATGAAAACCACACCCCTTTCGTTTCCTACACGACATCGTACCGGAACGCTAAATTGCTTGGCGGTACGTCTTTTTCGGTAGGGTGGTAACTAGCCACGGCAAAAGCCTCTCACTAGCCAGACCGAGACAAATTTAAAAAATCTCAATCCACCTCGTCGGGAATCGAACCTAGGACCTCCATCCTATATATCCACCGCGCATACCACTGCGCCACGGAGGTCGTCAAAAGTGATACAATCTTAAACAAAAGTTAAAATTCAATGTTCCATAGTTAGCTCTGTTTTTTTTTTAATTAAGACTTGAAAGTTATTTATTCTTCGGAAAACAGAGGCCGGAGAGATCGTTGGGAATAATATAGCACAGGAGTTATGTCTACGAATACTTGACAGTCAAGGATCAGGCGTGACTTATGTACGTACGTGAATTCGGCATCTGGCTGCCCCTTGCGCTTTGACCGGTTAAAATATCAATAATGGGGTCACGGAATTCTGAAATTTTCTATGAAATTTTCAGTACATTCCAAGCCCGAAGTCGGGAAGTGTGTGTAGATACCTCGAAGAGACACTATCATCAACATCTGATAGTGATCGTTAACAAAAGAAACACTACTGGCCGCCAAGCTGCATTGGAGCAGCGTGGTGGGTATACACTCCATATCCCCTCTCCTATAGGGAGGCCTGGCCTGATTGATGGTGATGATGGTAATATTCGTTCGACGTTCAACTTATTTGTATAATTTGATAAATAAAAGACTAAATATATACCCAATAAAACGGAGGGATTGTAAAAAACTTGTAACTATATTTTTAAAATTACGTAATTATGAAGAAGTAGAAAGTTTGTTAAAATTAAATTTATAAAACATTTTCAAAAAATTGTTATTGAAATTTAAGTATGTAAAGCACAATGCACACACGTTTTTACTAATAACTTAATTATTTTCTTTATTTACCCATTGTAGTTATTTAGTATATTTTATAACTTAACTTAACCTGTGTTGAATTTTATGAAATAAATGATTTTTGAATATTTAGACAAATTATTAATTTCAGCAAGGTATTTTTTTTGTGATTATTAAAGTTTATCTAATATATCAAAAAACTTATATTTGCTACACCATTATCAATAGATAATTTTCTTCCTTCTAACGACTAAAAAATGTAATTAAGTTCAAATTATTCTTTAGGCAACAGAATTATAAGATAATCGTAATGTTGCTACGTAAGGCTACAACCTACCACAATAGTTAGTTAGTTATTTTATCATAATTATATAGTGATTTTATCGGATTAATGTAGAGAACATACTATTATTGAACTAATCTATTCTACAATCAACTTCTTCACGCAATCAAATAAAGAGATTTGGCTGTAATATGGTATTGCTATAGACTATATGACCATGGTGTTTAGAAGTCAATACGTATCTACGCGAATATTATAAAGAGGAAAGATTTGTACTTTTGTATGTAACGAATAAAGTCAAAAAGTACTGGACCGATTTTAATAATTCTTTTTTTATAAGAAAGCTACATTATCACTGAGTAACATACATACATACATACATAGCATCACGCCTCGTTCCCATAGGGGTAGGCAGAGACTACATCTTTCCATTTGCCACGGTCCTTGCATACTTCCTTAGCTTCTTCCACACTCATTAAACCTTTCATACAAGATCGTCGGTTTAGGGTACTCTTGACCTGGCCATTTTTTAAAATGTCCTGAATTTGGTCCAGAAACATTCGCCTAGGTCTTCCCCTTCCAACACTTCCATTCACTCTCGCCTCATAAATCTCTTTTGTTAATCTTCTTTCATCCATTCTCTCTGCATGCCCAAACCATCTAAGCATCCCTTTCTCTATTTTAGTCACTACATCTTCTTTTACACCACACTGTTCTCTTATTATACTATTGTTAACTCTATCACTCAGTTTTATTCCGCTCATACTCCTCAGCGCTCTCATCTCTACTGCATTTATTTTACTTTTATGCTTCTTCTGCCATACCCAACTTTCACTACCGTACATGAGTGTGGGCACCAGCACACCTCTATGTACAGCCAGTCTTGCCTTCTGAGACACTTTTTGGCTATTCATAAATGCATGTAGAGCACCATTCACCATGTTACCAGCATTTACTCTTCTTTCAATATCACTCTCACACGTTCCATCTTTCGTGAATTTACTACCCAGGTATACAAACTCTTTTACTTCTTCAACTTTCTCTCCATCTATCCAAATATTACAATCTGTCACATGTTCATCTCTTTCAAAAATCATTACTTTCGTTTTGCTGACATTCACTTTCATTCCTTTCCTTTTCAAAGCTACATTCATAATAGTTACCATTTCTTGTAACTCATTAGCAGACGATGCAAGTAATACTTGATCATCTGCGTAGAGAAGACATTTAATGAGTAACTCGTTCATTCTTAGACCACATACACTTTCTTTCAAATCTATCAAGCAACTGTCCATGAACAAGTTGAACAGCCATGGTGACGCTACACATCCCTGTCGTACGCCCCTCTCCACTGGGAACCACTCAGTGTATGCCCCATTTATTCTGACACAAGCACTAGAATTGTCATAAAGAGATTTCAGTGCTCGGACCAGACTGCTGCTCACCCCATACGTGGACAATGTTGACCATAGTTCATTCCTCACCACACGGTCATAGGCCTTTTCCAAGTCAATAAAAGCACAGTACACTTTTTGGTGTTTAGCCAAAAATTTTTCAGCTATACATCGCAAGGAAAAGACCTGATCCGTACATCCCATTCCTTTCCTAAATCCTGCTTGCACATCCCACATTTTTCCATTAGTTTCATTTATCAACCTTTCAACCAGCACCTTTGCATACAGTTTGCCGACAACACTGAGAAGGCTGATCCCTCGGTAATTCTTGCAATCTTGCTGTGACCCTTTTCCCTTATATAGTGGAACAATTACGGCCTTAGTCCAGTCGCCTGGAACTTGGCCCTTCACCCAACACAAGTTGAAAAGGCAGTACAACTGACCTACAACAATACCGCCTCCAGCCTTCAGCATTTCGACTGATACTCTATCATACCCAGCAGCCTTACCTGATTTCATACATTTCAACGCTTTTATAATCTCTTCCAAACTAATCTCAAGGTTATTAATCTCACTTTCATTAATTTCTACAGAGGATATGTCTGTCCCTCCTTCATCTCTTACAAATAAACTTTCAAAATGTTGCTTCCATCTCTTCAACATCCATTCTTCACCTTTTATTATACTACCATCTAAATTTCTGACTTTACTCAGATCAGATGTAGTGGACCTTCCTCGAGCATGCCGTATAGATTTCCAGAAAAACTTAATGTTAGACTGAAAATCATCGGTAAGTCTCCTATCATACATATCTTTACATTCTTCCCTCTTCTTTCTAACAGCTTCCTTAACGCTCACTTTCACTCTTTTGTATTTCATTCTAGCTTTCAAAACATCATCATTTGTTGCTCTTTTCATTCTTTGGTTAGCTTTTGTAGCCAACCAGTCTAACCAAGCTTTCTTTTTCTCACATACCACATCCTGTATACTTTTATCCATCCACAGATTCTTTTCTTTTTTACTTTTTCTCCTTTTAGACATCCCGCATGCATCAATGGCAGCACCTACCACTCCATCTTTAAAATTACTCCAAAAACTTTCAACCTCTTGCATTTCAACAGCATTCATATCACGCTCATTCAAATTTTTCACGTATTCCTCTCTTACAACATCCTCTTGCAATCTCTCAACTTTTATCCGTTCTAGAATGCTCGTCTTTTCTTTTGCTCGATGTCGCCATCGATTAAAAAGACCACTAACTCGGCAAATAACCAGATAGTGGTCAGTATCGATTTCGACACCGCGATGTACTCGAGCATCCAGAATGTTTTTCTTCAATCTTTCATCCACTACCACAAAATCAATCATACTTCTTGCATTCCCTTCTTCCCTTGTATACATATGAATCTTTTTGTGGTCAAACATAGTATTTGCCACAAAAAGATTATATTCCAGACATAATTCAAGCAAACTTTCCCCATTTCCATTCACTCTTTTGTCACCAAACATACCAAGTACTCTCTCATACCCATCACGCTTCACACCAACCCATCCATTAAAATCTCCTAACATAATTATTCTCTCATTCTGTCCACATTTATTCAAAGTATCACTCAGGCTTTCCCAAAACTCATTTATTTCTTTTCCCAAAGTTTTGGTCTTTCTTGGACCCGGATCCGTCGGAGCATATGCACCTACAACAAAAATCCGGGTCAATCCTACTTTTAGCCTGATCCAAATGAGTCTTGGGCTCACATACTCAACTTCTTTCACACAATCAGTCATTCTTTCAGAAAGGATGATACCAACTCCCTGACAGCCTCTTCTGTCCCTGGAAACGCCAGACCAGTAGGCTGTATAGGAGTTATGGTTAGTGGTATCACATCCTTTCCTTTTTGTTTCATTCACACAAAGCACATCTATACGTCTAGCATCCATCATCTGGCATACTTCATCTAACTTTTCGTTCATTCCTCCTCGAACGTTCAATGTGGCAAAACGGCTCTCCGTAGCCCGCTTTTCGCCCCCATGAGGAACGAGACGTGATGGATCGCGAATCTCAACGCCGCCATTCATGTCTTTATTTTTGGACATTGCGTTCCCCCGAGTACTATACTACAAACTACAAAATACTAAACTACTAAACTACAAACTATAAAATACAACATGATCTCGTCCGTGTTGCTCATAAAGGGAGGATCCTGCGGTGGAAGGTTTTCTGATAGGTCGGCTGGTGCACCAGGCGGGAGCTGAGGGCTTTACACTGGTCGCGCCAGGCACTGTAGCCGATGGGGCGATCGGGCTGCACGTCGGTGGGGATGTCCGGCGCCATTGTATGGTTCGTTTCTGGCACATATATATATTGATCTGCGCCATTCGTCACTTAATAATTATTCTTTTTTAATTTTAAAACTTGTTTTGTGTAAAAAAAAAAAAAAAAAAAAAACGATGCCGTCGCTGAGGCTCGATCCCTCGATCAGGTTTTTCTAACACCGCGTTAACACCACTGCGCCACAAGCTTAATTGATGCATGCAGCGAACTTTACTTCCTTATTGTAATATTCGGATGTAGACCGTTATTTTTGACAGAGTATTTGAATTGTTATGACTTGAAACAATGACTCATACGTATTGAGTAATCCAAAATATGTATCGTAACTTTAATGTATACACTGAATTAACTGTAACTATTTTTTAATTATAGGCACATAAAGCACTGTCTAATTGTTGCACAGTTATAAACACCACTAATTGTTTATACTTATGAAGGAAAAGAATCGATTCAAAAAAAGACGTTAATTTTTTATCACCAGATTTTTAGGGATTAGAGTTTACAGAATCACAGTAAAAACGATAACATAGCACGTTTATACACTGCCTATCATTTTTATACCATTTTTAGACAATTACGGAGACTATAGAAATTTATAATTAAATATTTAAGACGGAGCAATGATACGACTTGTTTACTTGACGGGTGGCGCCGCCTACCATAACATAGGCTAGCCGAGTAACATAGGCTATATTTTATATTTGTATTGTATATATTACCCAAGTTATCACAGTTTTTGTCGCGCGAGTCGGACCGTGAAATTTATTTAATTTAGCTTTAAGCGCGTACGCTGCCTTAGATATCGGATATAATTTAAAACATTGTATGAAAACTTTATGCATTTTAAAAAGTTCTACAAAAAAGTCCGCGATAGCACATATCTATCTTTTATATTTTGGCAGATATATAACTTTTGTATTTTAAAAATCTTTTAATTCATATGCTTACGTTTATGTCATTATTTATACAACTAATAATCACAAGGATATTATAGAGATAAGAGTTGCCTTTTACAGTATGTTAATTAGTTATATAGTTTCGGAAATATTAGAAAATTAAAAAGTGCGACTCTGTTATAAAACATTTTATTATGAAGCTAGACTCAAAAGTGATCATTTATAAATTTTTATCCAAATAAATAGTTTAATATTCAAGACTGTCTCAATACCTGATGATTGCTTTTTGAATTATTGAAATCGGACATTCCATTCAAAAGATATCATGAAATTGTAGTACTGTTTCGTATTTCCCGGCCATCTACGAAAAATTTTAAAGAAGATCCAATATTTTTCCTAAAAACGAAAATCTTGGAACGTTGATTCATGGTCGTTTTAATGAGCATGCTTATAACCTTAATATCTGTACCTATTTATGTTTACCCGTGCGTCGCTAGTACATACAATATAAGAGACAAACGTAGTTATAGATCTTTTTTTCGCAGGTAACTAAATATTGTTTATTGTCCCCGCCTGCAGCACCATAAAGTATTTAGAATTTTATATAGATGTGTTTTTCTCTTTTCAGTTAATTTTCTGGATTTTTGTTTTTATAATGATAACTTTATTATATTTTATTCATTCATGTAATGTTTTTTCCCAAATAAACGTTCTTTCATCCTTATCCTAAACATACTTAAATGCTCAGTGTTAAAACGTTATCACGTATTACAATTAGTACAAATATTGTATGCCTATAAAACTAAAAACAAACAAATGATTTATAGCCAAAGCATTTAGGCATTAGAGTCCTTAGCGTATCACTTATTTATACGCACTCTGACCCCCGACGACTGACGGATGACTGCGCTCAGTTAATGAGTCACTCGTAAATAAACACATTTAAAAATTAGTTCAAGGCACTCAACTTATCACGCATTTCGCACATTATTTTAAAGCAAACAATGTATGTCTAATTATAATTTTTACCTACTATTACCAAATCTTATAGCTAGCTCTCGTCCGTCTGTCTGTCATTCATCTTTCACACTTAAGAATTCTATGTTTATGTTAGTCAAAAGCTAATTTATTATTAATTTTAAACCCTTGAAAGACCCCTCCCTCTCCCCTCCCCATGAAAAAGCTGCAAATTCATTTTTGTCAGTTGGCCAAATGAGAACTAAGTAACTACCTAGTATAGGTATAAAATAATAAGTATTTGCAACTTAATAAACATTATTATAATTATACAAATAAAAATTGAAAAGGAGTTTGTTCCACATATTTTGTAAAGGACTATTTACATTGAAAAGATAGTTCACTGCGGTATAAGGATCATTGGCCAATCCATGATCGTTCATCCATGTTGCTTATCTGTCTGTATAACATGTTCTTATAACAAAAATAAATTGCGAGCAAACGAGCAAGCGGGTCATTCGATATTAAGTGATTACATTTTTGTTTTTATTGATTGCGCTTATGAACAAAGTCCAGCGACTGCTTTGTCCAATCCTATTTCTTTGTTTAAATCAGAAGAATTAATTATTTGTTAAACCTGATGAATTAATTCTTTGTTATATACCTAAAGAATTATTTTTTTTGTTATGTACCTAAAGTATTATTTTTTTGTTATATACCTAAAGAATTATTTTTTGTTGTATACCTAAAGAATTATTTTTTTGTTATATACCTAAAGAATTATTTTTTGTTATATACCTAAAGAATTATTTTTTTGTTGTATACCTAAAGAATTTTTTTTTGTTGTATACCTAAAAAATTACTTTTTTGTTGTATACCTAAAGAATTTTTTTTTGTTGTATACCTAAAGAATTTTTTTTTGTTGTATACCTAAAAAATTACTTTTTTGTTATAAACCTAAAGGACAAATTCTTTGTTAGTTTATAACAAACAATTTGTTAATAACTAAAAAATGTTAATAACCGAAAAATTAATTCCTCGTTATAAACCTAAAAAACTAATTCTGCTAAAGCGTTGGGCCATGTCGCAAATTTTCTTTAAAACCACCCAACCTTGTTGTCCGGGATGTTGACAGGCAAGTTCGAGAAGCGTTGGCTCTGTCCAACGCCTGATTCTTTCTTATACTAAACCTGCAAAGCGGACAATTTATCGAACTCACGTCATAAAACCACCCGAACTTATCGTACGGGATCTTGATGGGGAAGTCGGGGAAGCGTTGGACTAAGTCCAACACGGGGTCCTCTATCCCGTCGAACAGCCACGACGACACGTTGGCAGTGATGAACATGTTCTCGTGGTACATCCTCATGAACACCTCCACGGAAACTCTTAGAAAGGCACTCCGGTGACGTAATATGTAGGCCACCGTCTGTGAACAATAAATAAAATAAATTTATTACCAAAATGTAGAGATGAAATATGATTATAACAAATTTTAATGTTGTTGTGGTAGATATATTCTAAAATCAAAACATTTTTAGTTCAACTGTTCAAAAAAAATTTAACAAAAAATGGAACCGACGCAAAACACACTAAAAAGTAAAAAATTACTGCGTCATTTAGTTGCTTTGATTTAATTAAGCGTATCTATGAAGTCGGTGCCATATATACTCGGAATAGTATATTATTATAAGGCAATAGTAGCCAAAAAACTATCAATACTTACACAAAAACCAAAATCGTGTGCCTATAAAATTTCTAGAGTCCCTTCAATTTTCCCAGGATATCATCATCAGATCCTAACTTGATGGCTATGGGACCATATTGGAAGTGTGCCCTTTCTAATAAAAAAAGAATAACCTATCAAAATCGGACCACTCTGTAAAAAGTTATGCGTAGTCATACATAAAAAAAAAACAAATATACGTGTCGAATTGAGAACCTCCTCCATTTTTTCCGTCGGTTAAAAATGTCGGCCTTACCGCCACAATGGGGTTAATGCTGGTGATCTGGTCGGACAGGCTGCCGTTGGACATCTCCGGTTGGAAGACCCACGAGCGCTTGTTGTAGAACGACACCGTGCTGTTGTCGTGCCACGTGATGTTCTCCTGTGGACAACACCGGCGTTGGTCAAACACAAACTATATAAAGAACCATGTCAAATACAAATATCTCTCTAAAGCAATTTATCAAAAAGTTTGGTTAAGTTTGGTTCAATTCCTTTGATTAAGAAGAAACGTTAATTAATAACGTTAAAAACCCGTTCATTGCAGTTGTTCTAAAGCATAATATCAATTTAATGTAACCCCGTTGTAGTTAAAAACTGTTGGGATATTTTCCGTCAAGATTATGTCCCAATAGTTCTATATAGTACTGTAGCAAGTTTTTGCACTTGACTTTACTTTAGCAATAAGTTATAAAATTTATATTATTTTAATTGATATTTCATTTTTTTAATAAAAAAAATCCCTTGCGACAAAAGCTAAGTTGTTAAAACCAAGTAGTAGTTGTGTCTAAAAAAAATTTTCTCTTATTTTAGAAGTTACAGCGGGACACAAATTTTACCACTTTGGAAGTATCTTTCGCGCAAACTATTCAGTTTTAAAAATATATATATATTAAAGACCTCAATACTATTTTAAAGACGTTTTGTGCAATTTAAGCAAAGTTTTACTCGATATAGTATGTTTATAGATACTCTCAAATTTAAGTGTACATTTATTATTGCAATCAAAAGAGGTTCCATATTATACTTATAAAAACTATACATATTTTATATGTAACGTACAAACAAGATGTTGATATCGACATTTCTTTAATTTTGTCCCATTAGTTTTATATAGAACTAATGGGACACTAAACACTAATATGGTGTATCAACAGTTCTATAGAACTAAAATACTACTACTAGGGGGTACTACTGGGATGCACCCTTCTAAAGCATAATATCAATTTAATGACACCCCGTTGTAGTTAATAACTATAAGAATATTTACCTACAGAATATGTTTTACAAATTAGCAATTTATTTTGAGATTTCAATGTCAATTTTGTTTTGCTAAATTTGTACCTAATTACTTATTACTTAATTAATCCTTTATCGAAACAGGTGTCAGATTGATAAAATTCTCAAATGCACATACCACCTATCCTGTAATTAATGGAAAATCACAGAGATAAATTGTTGAATGATTAAAAATAGGCATAATTACATAGTATCTTAATCTAAGAGTTTCGACTTCATCAATAGGTATTTGCACGAAATCAAAATCGATAAATACACTTTGCAAATGTAGAAAATAAAAATTTTTTAACAAAAAATAGAACCGACTCAAATCGCACTAAAAAGCAAAAAGCAACTGTGTCATTTAGTTGCTTTAATTTACTTAAGCATATTTTTTACTTTTTACTTTTTAGTGCGATTTGAGTGGATTCTATTTTTTGGTTAAAAATTTTTATTTCTTACTTTTTAGTGATTTATCGCCACGTAACGTACGCGTACTATACTGCCATAGTATATTTAATACAATATACACAGCATTATACAGAACTAGTAGCCAAAAAGCTACCGATACTTACATAAAAACCGAAATCGCTGCATGTGTGCCTCCAAAATTTGAAGAGTTCCTTCAATTTTCCCAGGATATCATCATCAGATCCTAACATGATGACAATGGGACCACCTTGGAAATGTGCCCTTTCTAATAAAAAAAGAATTATCAAAATAGGACAACTCTGTAAAAAGTTATGCGTGGTCATACATAAAAAAATATACGTGTCGAATTGAGAACCTCCTCCGTTTTTTTTCGTCGGTTAAAAAATTGGGTGTAAGGGGCACTTAAACCAGTTAGTTAGTCAGCACATGACTCTGGATTCCTGAACGTTAGAATTATTTATCGCTCATTTCATGATATTGAAAAAAATTGTGCAGCTTTTCAATCTAATTACGGCATTGAATCACCATGTGACTACATAGATAGAGTCATCTCATTGAGATTTTAAATTAAAAACCAAATAAAGATTTATAACTAAAACTAGCAATTTAAATGTAATATTAAAACGCAGCTGTTCTAAAAGTTCACAGTTCACGTCTATGTACTACAACCCTATAACCACGGAGCGCACTGTGCGTCGCCAGCGCCACCAGCATTCAGGTATAGATTACGTTGTTGCCACATTGTCCGCAATAAGGCACGCTCAAAAAACAAAAAAACTCCCTCATTCCCGACACAATTAAATTTCATTATATCGTTCTAGACAATAATTGAGACAAGAATTAATTAATAATTAAGCAATAATAATTCTAGACAACAATTGATTATAGCTTCTTCATGAAGTTTTCGTTATCATGCCTCTTACACCCTCTGACACAGAGACGAATATAATTACAAAAATGTTATAGGTATTAAAGAATGGCATATCTATATCAACATGGATATCCACTGCGGGATATAAGCCTTGTGTAGAGACCTCCAAACAAGGATTCTTAACCTTGTGACCTGCAACTACCTGCGATATGTTTAATGTCATTATTCTATCTAGTGCCCAGCACTGCGCTTTCTGTCGCCATTGCAGAACCAAGAAACCTTAAAACATTTGGCTCTTCGAGCTGTATGCCCTGTTCATTACCACCTTACGTTAGCGATTTTAAGATAGGTGGGTTAGTTCTTCTGCGGATCTTCTTATTTCTGATTCGATCAGGCAGAGTAGGGATTGCAATCTCGCAGTGTTTCCATTCCCGCGGGATTTTAGCTGGATTGACTTCGTTACAGCGGGATCCCGCAAAAACCAAAGTTTGAATGGCTGCGTCGCTCGTAAAATGTTGATTAGACTATAGACGGCATTTAAATAAATTTGCACCGGCTGACGCTGCTGCTAGATATGGCGGGATACCACAGGGCCTAAAATAATGCTGGATCCCGCTAGATCGGGGGTTCCCAGTTTGATGGATTGCACTCCCTAGGCAGAGATACTCGAAGTATAGCTCGCTTCATTGTCTGATATGTCTGAGAACAGTCTTATGAGGCGCACATACGAATGAACAATCAAAAACCTTCTTTCGCAATTTCGGTAAATTACTTTAATATTAGCTGGTCAGCGAGGGCAACACGAGCAGAGGTGAAACGAGAGAGAGTAAACCCACTCCTG
The DNA here is from genome assembly GCA_034621355.1 of Mycalesis mineus. Classification (NCBI taxonomy): domain Eukaryota; kingdom Metazoa; phylum Arthropoda; class Insecta; order Lepidoptera; family Nymphalidae; genus Mycalesis; species Mycalesis mineus. The sequence continues at coordinate 938,919 of CM067889.1, read as the reverse complement.
TGTCACAAATCTCAGGCCGTGGCCACACGATGGACACGGCACCCGCAAGGTAACAAGACTCATTTTTCTGTAATTTCGATATTTCTACTGACAGAAATAAACAAGGCAATTTACTTAATATCATAATACAGCAATTATTTATCGTATTACAACTTATGACAATAATTATCATCTATCTTTTAAATGACTACTAATTACTAATAATTACTACAATTTCTTGATTTTCATTGGTTTTAGTACGTGCTTTCTAAGGTCTACCTCAAAAAAGATACAACTCTCAAATTCTTAAAATTAACGCTTTAAGGATTGACGCAGCAACTGGATGCCGCTTTTTTTATAAAAATAGCGAGCAAACGAGCAAGTGGATCACCTGATGTTAATTGATTACAACCGCCCGTGAACAACTGCGACACCACTGATGCGTTGCCGACCTTTAAGATGAATATATATTCGCCCCTCAAATTACCCTAAATTATATGAGAGAGGGAACACGAAGGATGGAAGCTGATTCCACAGCTTGCACGTGCGTGGCAGGAAAGTTCTGGTATAGCGGATGGTAGTACTATGCCAGGCATCCAGATGACGAGGATGAAATTTGTTTCTGTGGCGTGAGGTACGGTCAGAGGATACGCTTTCACGTACATTTAAATCACGACTGGTCCGATAGGATTTAAAATACTTTGAAAAAATAACGGTCTCCGTGGCGCAGTGGTATGCGCGGTGGATTTATAAGACGGAGGTCGTGCCTTCTCTTGGCCTGGCTAGTGGGTGGTTCTCGCCGTGGTTAGTTACTACCCTACCAACAAAGACGATTGACCCTAACAGGCGATTTAGCGTTCCGTTACGATGTCGTGTAGAAACCGAAAGGAAGGTGGATTTCAACCAACTCCTAACAAGTTAGCCCGCTTCAAACTTAGATTGCATCCTCACTTAACATCAGGTGCGATAGCCAAGTACCAACTTGTAGTAAATATAAAAAAACGAATTTCGAAATGCGGGGAATCTAATCGTTTTGGTACTTGAAAGATGACATAATTATTGCAATTACAGTAATATTATCATTTGCATACAAAAGATACTACGAGTATATATATGCAGTAAGTATATTTATTGTTTCACAATAAACACACTCATACTGATGTTAACGAACTCTTGGTATATAAATGGGTTGTATTTATTTTTTGTTATCATCAACGGACATTATAATATGTTATCTGCGCGGAAGAGTTAATTGTGGGTATAAACTAATCACACTACTAACATAAAGACGAAAGTTTGTCTGTTCGTGTTGAGCCGATTTAGCTGAAATTTGGAACGGAAATAAATTGTAACCTTGATTGAAACATAAGCATTTTATCCTTATATTTCTAAAGGGAAAAGCGCTGGGGAACAGGCTAGTAATAATTATAATTTACGGTAGAAATATTTTAGTGTATGTTTTTTTTTTTATCGACTACAAGTTGGCCCTTGACTGCTATCACACCTGATGTTAAGTGATGACGCAGTCTAAGATGGAAGCGGGCTTGTTAGGAGTAGGACGAAAATCCACACCCCTTTCGGTTTCTACACGACATCGTACCGGAACGCTAAATCGCTTGGCGATACGTCTTTGTCGGTAGGGTGGTAACTAGCCACGGCGATAGCCTCCCACCAGCCAGACCAAGACAAATTAAGAAAAATCTCAATCTGCCTCGCCGGGAATCGAACCCAGGACCTCCATCATATAAATCCACCGCGCATACCACTGCGCCACGGAGGTCGTCGTCGTCGTCGTCGTTTAGTGCGAAACACGGTGCACTTTCGACGGTACTTTGGTATATGGCTCAACAAGACAACCCGAGAAATATTTTTTTTATTCTATGATAAGTTGGTCGTTCACTGCAATCTCATCTGATATTAAGTTACGAAGAGGAAAATGCTTTCTACACGGCATTCTATCAGAACGCTTACGTGCTCTCCGAGGCACGGGGACTTAACACCATCAACTTCCCAATTCCGGGCTTGGAAAATTTCTTAGAAGTAATAAAACTCAAAATTATTTCACAATTAAACTGGGATTCAAACCCAGAGCCTCGTGATCTAGCTCGAGTTAAGTAACCACTTGATCGACGCGGAGTAAATAGTTAATATTTATAATATAAGTAGTATTTAATCTAACCTTCACATGAAACTCTCGGTATACGTAAGGGCCCAGTTGCTCCACCTGTATGGGCACGTTCTTCCCCGCCAGGATCTCGTCAACATTCGTGATGTTGAACATGAAGCACTCCAGATACATGGGGATGGGCACCTCGCGCCAGATGCCGAACGATGTGGAGGTGGGAGATAGGGTCATCATCTGAAACAATGATAATAATTAAATTATTAACAATTAATATTATAAAAACAAAAAACCCGACTGCATAGAAGTTATGAAATGAAAAGAGAAAAACAAGGATCACTATATCTATATAAAATTTTAAATACTTTATGGTGATGTAAGCGGGGACAAAATACTTTATTTTCTGCGGGGAAAGAAAGATCTACCAAAACTACGTTTGTCCCCGCCTGCAGCACCATAAAATATTTAAAATTTTATATAGATACAATAATCCTTGTTTTTCTCTTTTCAGTTCATAACTTCTATGCAGTCGGGTTTTTGTTTTTATAATAATAATTTTATTTGAGACTTTTTTGTTTTAGTTTATGGTATAGACTGATGACTCGGTACATTTTTTGCCATTTTTTGTTAAAACGGAAATATAAACGTGATATGATACTTATATTTTTGAAATGATCTTTTTACGACCTTTCATTTGATACCCATATTGCTAAGATAAGAGAAAGAAATACACACATCCCCCCTTTTTCCCCCATTTACAGCCACCATTTTGAAAATTTATATAGCCTATGTCACTACCACAATTTTAGCGAATTCAACGACACCTCACCTGTCAAAATCCGTTCAGTCGTTTAGGCTGTAGCGCGTGCCGAAGAAATGGACATACATACATACATACGCTCGAAAAACATTACCCTCCTGACGCAGTCGGGTAATAAAAAATTGTAATTTTACTATTTTAATCAAATAACCAACGGATTCAAGGCACCCAGATCGGACAAAAAGTCACCTATGTACGTTTCACTTTGCAACCGCATTCTCAAAAAATGTTGATCCTACAATTATGAAGTTACCTACATTACAACTATGAAGAAATTGTCTACGAGTAACACCTTTCAGGAGTCGGAGGTTTTTCTAGGAGTCGGTGCCAGCCAAGGTTTCTACTTTAAGGACGTTACCTAGAACCCACAAACTGCTTTACTACGTAAAATAAATGTTCCTTAAACTTGGCTGGCACCGACTTCACAGATATGCTTAAGTAAATTAAAGCAACTAAATGACAGTTATTTTTTACTTTTTAGTGCGTTTTCAGTCGGTTCTATTTTTTGTTAAAAATTTTTTCATAAGCTGTTAATTCGTTGAATTTTGTCAAAACTTAACGCAAATATTTTGTGAAGTTTTGTAACATGGTAGAAGTGCAACCATCGAAGCCAGCTAAAGTTTGAAAGTGTTTTATAATTAAAAAAGTTTAGGAACCTATGATAGGGACGTTACAATACTACAGACCGCCACACAGAATAGCAGTCAGACACGTCAATAAAGTATCAAGAAAAGCTTAGTATTATATGACGTACTCTTCTTAACTGTGCGAAGAACATGGACGGCCAAAAGACGACCAGGATCGCGCCGGCGACCACGGTGAATGAGCCGAAGCCCATCAGCAGGCCGCTCCTCACTTGGGCCGACACCATTGTGTATATTTTTTACCTGCAAAGACAAACAAAGTACATTTACTTATAATGATCATCTTCATAAGTCAGATCCTGAGCGGCAACCGGCTGACGTTTCCAAATCCCTTGCACTACAGGGCAAAACATCATTGATTGTTGTTCGCACACTAGTGCTTGTCATTAAATCAGTCTGCATTCCACTATCCGTCTTTTATTACACAATACTTAACTTACTGAATCGCCAATCAAATCTACCAATCACCTGAAGCCCTCCTGAGTTCAATATCGCTCAAAGTTACGAGTGATGTTACAAATTTTGAGTTTGGAATCGCTTGACGGTACGTATTTATTATTAAGGTGGTAACTAGCCTTCGAAACCAGACCACCACACGCCACGGCGGCCGTCAAATGTGCTCTACATACGAGTAGCACAGGAATATAACACCTTTCCTACTCTAGACTGCGAGAATTTTATATAGATTTTTTCAGGACAAATAAAACCGCAATATCTCATAACCCGACCCAAAAAGAACCCAGGATCCGAAGACACAGGTTAACCATAGGATCGACGAAAGAGTTTGCGCTTGACTATAATCTGCTTGAGTCATGCTTGATGGAAAGCAGTCATGAGATTTAAGATTGAACACACTTTTTTGCAAGACGCCTCTTGCTTTGAGGGTGTTCAAATTAAACATGACATACAGACGGGTAATAACGATTATACTCGTACAAATCTAGAATCACCTCTATCTAAAGTCAACGCGGAACGAGACGAGTGGTAAAAACCAATATCTGATATTTCGTCAATCTAATTAGGTACAAACATAAATTATCTTTTCGATGAGGAAACATACGGTTGTTAATATTATTACCTATAGTTTCTGGTTACTCGACACTTCTTTATAGAGCGAGGGTGAGTCATAGCCAGACCGTCTCTTTATGAACGCTTTTAGTGACTAAAATTGAGAAAGGGATGCTTAGATCGTTTGGGCATGTAGAGAGAATGGATGAAACAATATTAACAAAAGAGGCGAGGGTGAAATGAGAGGTGGAAATGTTGGAAAGGTAAGACCTAACCAAATTCATTTTAAAGTGTGACCATATCAAAAGTACCCTAAGCCGATGAGCTTGTATGAAAGAGTTAATGAGAGTGAAGAAGTAATGAAGTATGCAAGGACCGTGGCAAATGAAAGGATGTAATCTCTGCTTACCCCTATGGGAATGGGGTGTGATATAATGCAAGTATGTATAAGTAAGTTTGCCAGCCAGAACTTCTACTTCTTCTTAAGTTAGTAGTTTTAGAAAGATTTGCTATGAATGCTGCATAGGTTTTTTTTTAGGTCACAAAATTTAAATATAATCATTATAATATTATGCTTGCCAACCTGCATTTGAGCAGAACAGAAGATGTAAGCTCCAAATGATCTCTACTATAAGGTCTAGCCTTGTATAATGGCCCGTCAAGTAAGCTAGTGATGATGGATTGTGCAGCCAACTGTATCCGTACGATATTATGTGGACCAGAATTCGAGACAAAGGTATATGAAAATACATGATTATTGTCGTGGCAAGTTAGGGTTTTCAACGATTAGATATCATTTTGATCCCCGACTTGAGCTGCGTCTATCAGATTTCAATGGTGGCGTGGACTCTTCGTAATTTTGCAAAAATAAATGATTAATTGATTTAGTCCTGAAATCGTAAAGCAGACTTGTCGATCCCGTACATTTTTTCCTGGATGCAAAACGCCAAGATTAACACACACATGTAAATTGGGTGCATAATGCGGTCTCGGCTTAAGGAAAACCGGTCAACTTTAAATACACTAGACAAAAATCACATAAGTATAATAAAACAAATACGCAAAAAATCACAGACGGTGACGCTGTAGTGACAATGCAAGTATTCTACTGATAGGCTGACTGCAATCAATTATATTATACCTAGGTAATATTTTTGACCCTAAGCCCGCCAACTTGCATTGCAGCAGCGTGGTGGGTCTACGCTTTATATCCCCACTCCTATAAGGAGAAACCTGGCACTGTAGTGGGCCGTTAATAGGCTGATAATGATGATGATGAATATTTTAACAATAAGTATCAGCTTTGAGATTAAGAGCAATTATTCCATAGCTCCATCCAAGTCTTAAACCCCGTGGCGCCGTAAGTCGTAGGGCCATTACCCACCGGCCTTGCAGTATAAAGTCCTCACTACAAAAAGCACACGTTCCTAATTACAAACCAATCATTAAGAACTTCGGTATCTTAATTTTTTCTTGATTTTTTTTTATTATTTAATATTCCAAAGAAATGTGAGTAGTTTAGGTTTGTTTATTAGTGATTTAAAAAAACTCGTTTTTTTTTTGTACGCTCTTCTTGCACTGCCAGAGGGCCTCGCAAAATGTACCTTGCCCACACTAACTCTAAGTCTCTCGCCGCCACTGTGAACTTTTGACCTCGTGATCTACTTATAGACTAACTACCTAATCATCAAAGCAACTGCAGCAACTATCCAAAATCTAAATTATTTGTTCTTCGCAATGCAATAACGTTAATTTAACTTCGGGAAACGGAAGGTCCTGGATTCGATACCCGGATGGGTAGAATGAGAATCTCATAATTAGTTTAGTCCTGGCGTGTGATAGGTTTCGGCTGTGGTTAATTACCACCCTGCCGACAAAGACATACCGCCAAGCGATTTAGCGTGTCGGTACGATGTGTAGAAACCGAATGGGGTGTGGATTTCATCCTGCTCCTAGCAAGTTAGCCCGCTTCTATCTTAGATGCATCGTCAGTTACCATCAGATGTGATTACATTCAAAGGCTATTTTATAGTGAATAAATAAACACACAAACAACTTCAGCAGTTGATCGCTATCAGCTTAGGCGTGCGTGATGTTATCACAAAATTTTACATAACGTTCTGCGCCGGCATGTTAACGCCACTTACAAGTTTACAGCTAGTAAATATGTTCCAACATAATGCTATAGTACAATATGTACCTATGTTTGTACCAATCATTGTTTACCTTATTGAATCATTGTTACGTTGAGATTGATAAGGAAAAACGTAAGTTAAAAGAAATTGTGTAAGACGCCATTTCCAAAGGCGAAGAAATCGCGAAGAAAAATACCTTTAACAAATCACAGCGATAATCTCGCCATGCTACTAAATTCTATTTTAACTCTATGGGCAATAAAGAAATTGTTTAAGACGCCATTTCCACTGGCGAGGAAATCGCGAAGAAAAATCTTTTGCAATATAGGTACAAGAAAAATACCTTTAACAAATCACAGCGATAGTCTCGCCATGCTACTAAATTCTATTTTAACTCTATGGGCAATAAAGAAATTGTGTAAGACGCCATTTCCACTGGCGAGGAAATCGCGAAGAAAAATCTTTTGCCATATAGGTACAAGAAAAATACCTTTAACAAATCACAGCGATAATCTCGCCATGCTACTAAATTCTATGTTAATTCTATGGGCAATAAAGAAATTGTGTAAGACGCCATTTCCACTGGCGAGGAAATCGCGAAGAAAAGTCTTTTGCCGTATAGGTACAAGAAAAATACCTTTAACAAATCACAGCGATAGTCTCGCCATGCTACTAAAATCTAAGTTAACTCTATGGGCAATAAAGAAATTGTGTAAGACACCATTTCCACTGGTGAGGAAATCGCGAAGAAAAATCTTTTGCCATATAGGTACAAGAAAAATACCTTTAAAAAATCACAGCGATAGTCCCGCCATGCTACTATATTCCAAGTTAGCTCTATGGGCAATAAAGAAATTGTGTAAGACGCCATTTCCACTGGCGAGGAAATCGCGAAGAAAAATCTTTTGCCATATAGGTACAAGAAAATAACCTTTAACAAATCACAACGATAGTCTCGCCATGCTACTAAATTCTATGTTAACTCTATGGGCAATAAAAAAAATTGTGTAAGACGCCATTTCCACTGGCGAGGAAATCGCGAAGAAAAATCTTTTGCCATATAGGTACAAGAAAAATACCTTTAACAAATTACAGCAAGCCTCGCTATGCTACTAAATTCTATGTTAACTCTATGGGCAATAAAGAAATTCTGTAAGACGACATTTCCACTGGTGAGGAAATCGCGAAGAAAAAATTTTTACCATATAGGTACAAGAAAATTACCTTTAACGAATCACAGCGATAGTCTCGCCATGCCACTAAATTCTATGTTAACTCTATGGGCAACAAGAATAATCTTAATATTACTGCATCAATAGGTAAATAAGTACTCTAGCCGCTAAAGGAACCAATACAATGGAAGATTGATTTATTTCCATATTTTAAATGTTTTACTTTGAACAAAAGCATAAGTTGATGCACTGTTCACATAAGGCGTAGGCATTAACTGACGCAACCATTACTTAACAAGCTATACTATACACAAACACAGAAATGATGCTTAATAACAGAATAAGATGTAGGTATTTATCCTTAGCCAAGTCCACACACAACACACTACTACTAACAACTATTTCAACTTTTCCAACTACACTATGGGAAATTAATTCTCATTTCCCATAGTGTAGTTGGAAAAGTTGAAATTTCCTCATTTTATCATGGTACATATCTTACTTAAATATACATAATTACAGGATAAAGTTTACACTTATCAGATGTAGCATCATACTATGATAGTTTTTGTCCAAAATTACAACACAAATTCGCCATATCATTTTTCACAAAAAATAACAAAATGCATTTTTAATTATTCATTGTTAATCTTAATCAACAATGAATCTTGAGTCCTAGGGAGCAAATGATGTCCTAATTAAATATGAAAAAATACAATGAAATTATGTAATCTAAAAAATAATTTTTCCTTCAACAACGATTCACAAGTAATTTGCATTTTTATTGTTCAGTGACTTTCTGATCTCCTTGAGACATACAGGCTTGAAGATACTATTTATAATTAGTTAGTAATTTGTTGGTTAACTATGTCTGATAAATGTGTATCATCAGGGGAAGCCCACATTTTTAACCGACGAAAAAAAACGGAGGAGGTTCTCAATTCGACACGTATATTTTTTTTTTTTTATATGTATGACCACGCATAACTTTTTAACTGCAGAGTTCTCTTGTCATCATGTTAGGATCTGATGATGATATTCTAAATAAACTCTTCAAAAATAAACTTTAACAATAACTAAAGTGGCGATAAATCACTAAAAAGTAAGAAATAAAAATTTTTAACAAAAAATAGAACCGACTCAAAACGCACTAAAAAGTAAAAAATAACTGTGTCATTTAGTTGTTAATTGTGGTGGGTGCCAGCCAAGGTTTCTACTACCAGAACCCACAAACTACTTTACTATGTAAAATAAATGTTTCTTAAACTGCTGAAAGACACTATGACCTTTACTAGAAGTGCAGTAAGTTCCATAAAAAATTCAGAAATAAACCTTAATAATAACTCAAAATGGCTATGTGGTTAATTTATATGTGGTAGAAGTGGGTTTCCAGAAGTCTCTATAACCTGCGAAACCTTGGCCAGGAGAGAATAACTTGAACAGAGGAGGTGAGTGTTGATGCGCGTCACTAAGAGATCTCTTTTAAACCTACACTCGTGTCACAAGTCTCGGGCTCTGTTTGGAATTTATCTCAGCAACGCGATGGATACGTCATGCGCATGTTGAATCCATGGAATGCTAAGATATTCATCTCTAGCCTATGTGTTTTTCTGATGTAGCTGTAGTAACAAACATCCATCCATCCATACAGTGTACAAACTTTTACATTTATAATAGTAGTAAGGGTTCAGAAATTATCATCATTATTAGAAGCTTTGAACAGCCTATCTGATCTGAAGCCTCGTAAACTGTACATTGGATCAATGATGCTGTAATCTGTTTTTCTCCTCACAGTCATATACTAATAATTTACAGTAGATCTTGACCTTGTAAGTAGTTTAATGTCTTACTCATTTTATTAGACATATAACTTAAAAATTAAAATTAAGTGAACTTTATTTCAAGAAGTCATTCGCCAGCGCATAACTGGTATAGAAAAAAATAATTAAATCAAGAACAAACTTCTAATATGAATTCTTTGTTAGTTATTAATATCAGAGATTAAAGTGAATGAACTCTCTTTTATTTATTCTTACAGTCCACTCGTTTTAATTCAGTAAAAACAATTATAATTTTTGTTAGCAGATAATTTCTGAAATTATCAAAAAGTTTGAAATCCTTACTAATATTATAAAGGGGAAAGTATGTATGGATGTATGGATGTTTGTTACTTTTTCACGCAAAAACTACTGAATGGATTTTGATGAAACTTCACAATAATATAGGTTACATATCAGAATAACACATAGGCTACATTTTATACCGAAATTCCATCAAAAAGTTTGAAATTCATATAATAAGGCTACAAAATTATAATTTTTGTTCTGCATATGGAACATTAAAATCATCCCCACCAAAAAAATAGTATTCTAGGGCTTTTTAGCTTCATTAGTCTGGCCTTAAATAAAAAAAATCACTATGGAATCTTTTTTTAAATAACCAATAATAGTTCTAAAGGCAGATAGCAACCAAAGGACTCGCAGATCTGTACCCATAAAACTAGAGCTAATAATAGTTTGAGTAGGCATTTATCTAGAATTTGGTTACCTCAAGTGAGAAAGGTAAACAATTTCAATTCTTTCAGAAATATTCCACATGCATCCAGACATACTATGTTCATACACTTTTTCTATTCCTTACACAAACATACTTAACAATTGAAAATACTATTGATAGAATTTTTTTAATAAAATAAGTAAGCAAGTTAAGATTATTAACAAACTTTTAAGTAGATACTTTAATTTTTAACTTTGTATGTCCTATAATATATAATTCAAAGAAAACAAAGAGAACTTGTCTTAGATTATAATAATATATTTAAGATAAAATTGTTTACTCACCTAACGATTAAATGTTGCGCTTCTATTTGGTTACAATTACTACAGCAGGTTAAAATTACTAATTATGTTAATCCAAACATAATAGAAATTACATAAAATCCTCAGTTCTCATAAATATTTCGTACACTTAGCACTATCGATACATTAGAAGCAACGAAAAATAATTAAATTCACTGTACAATCAACCACCTCAAACAAAATATTTACGAAAACTCAAAAAAAATAAAAATACACAATTCGCAACTCACAAGTGACATTTGACATTGACAATCGAAATGAAAATTGAAAGTGTCACATGAGCGTCAACGTCAAAGTTGTGGTTAACTTGTTTTTCTTTTATTTTACTTACTTTCGCACTAGACTCTTGTTTTTATAATTCCATTGCGGTGTTAGGTCTTTTTAGGCATGTGTGCACCAAAATTTCGGTTATGTATGTTTATGTGTAATTGGAACGAAGTTCCTTATCGCGCGTTGTGAAAGGGGGCTAGACGGAAAAAATTCGTACGAAAAGTTGTCACGACACTTTTTGATCAATGGATCTTGCCGCCGCCTTTGATGTGTGTGCGCGTGAGCGGCGGGGGACGCCCGCGCTGTATGCTGTCCCGCGCTCTCGTGGCGCCCTCTGGTGTTTCGGTGTACAACAACAAACGCGTGTGTGAAAAAATTGAGCCTACTGATTAAGTTTATATAACATTATATTTGTTAATATTAAAAAAAATATTATTATTACTTAAAAAAAATAAAATTTTATTACAATTCCTTCACTAATTAATCGAAAGGAACTTCGTTCCATCCGGGTGTCCCTTGACACCTCTCGACTTTTTTTTATGTTTATATATATTTATAAAATATAATCCTAACTAATATTATAAATGCGAAAGTAACTCTGTCTGTCTGTCTGTCTTGCTTTCACTCTACAACTACTGAACCGATTTAAATAAAATTTGGTACACAGTAAGTCTAGAGCCTGAAAAAGGACATAGGCTACTTTTAATTGCGAAAAAAGGGTTGTAAGGTGTTAAAGGGGGGATGAAATGTTGTATGAAAGTATCGTCATTTTGAAAGCTTAAGACCTATTTCTTAGGCAGTTGATTAGATATTAATAAATATGACATTCATCCTAATCCTAACTAATATTATACATGAAAGTAACTCTGTCTGTCTGTCTTGCTTTCACTCTACAATTACTGAACCGATTTAAATGAAATTTGGTACACAGTAAGTCTAGAGCCTGAAAAAGGACATAGGCTACTTTTAATTGCGAAAAAAAGGGTTGTAAGGGGTTAAAGGGGGGATGAAATGTTGTATGAAAGTATCGTCATTTTGAAATCTTAGACCTATTTCTTAGGCAATTGATTAGATATGAATAAATATGACATTCAAAGCTTAGAAAAATTAGGCTGCCGTAATGATTAATTCCACGCGGACTAGGTCGCGGGCAAAAGCTAGTTTTAAATAAATGTAACACTTATGTGAGCGACGTAGGTACCTACCGTACAAAGGCCTGTGTGTTCACAAACCGTACGCCGATTAAGGACGTAAACCGGGCGGTTATCGTACGTTATGTAGGAAATCTTGGTGCACACAGGCCTTACACATACATATCATATCTTTTTTTAATCCAGGTTATAATCTATTTCCATTCTAAATCAAATGAATGTACAAAGATAAAATATATATTTCAAGTTTAATAGGTGTAATAGATTATTATTTGTTCTAAATATATTTAATTATTAAGGGTGATAAATAAAAAACGAAGACTTGATGCCTACAATATTTGTTTATTGAATAAATTACAAAATCGCACATGCAGGCCATACACTTGCTTAATAGTTCAAATAAACATTGAATAAAGTCCTAAAACAAATGTATAAAATAAGTTTTAATTTACAATAAAGCCATTTACACACGAGATTAACACGCGCAGTATCATGCAACGACTACGACACGACAAAGTCGTAAAATAAAGGCACAATAAAATAAACAACATCTCATTACTGATCAATAAATGAATTGAAAATCATAAAATTGTATTAAGTACAAGACCAATTGACAACAATGTGTAAAGAAAATTTTAAACGCTTGTAAACACAATATTCAAATATTAAAAATAATTGATATCCTTTTATGACCATACGAGTAACATTACGACTAACGGACTTAAATCTAAAACGCGTACTCGTTAACTAATAAAAAAAATATCTTCACGTGTAAATGGATCTAAAGTAATTTTTTTAATTGAAGCATACTTTGGAATGGTTTACAAGACACTAGCGCGGGAAAAAGCCATACGTTAACAATCAACAGCGGTGACTTTTTAATCTGTATTTATAAAAATACCAATAATCCTACCAAACTGATATCTATATTAAATTGATTTTGGTCAAAGATACCACCTTACAGTCCTTCATCAAATCATACGCACAAACGAGCCAGCCAAAATGACCGAAAATATTCACTGGTGTTAGATAGCTATAACAATTAGTAGCCAATGCCAATATAGACCAATACAAACCGAATACAATACCATATCTGAATAATAATATTATGTAAAACTCATAGTATGTATTGCCCAATAACGAAGGCATCTATAACAATTTCTGTATCTATGATGTCATAGATTAACAAACCACAGACGTCATAAAAATGTTATACAAGCTTTAAATATTTTAATAAGACTGCATAAACGTTACTGTATCCATTCCAATAGATCACTATAACTATTCTTGTATAGTATCCATGTATTTGATATTTCTCAAGTTTGCTGAGCTTTTTTTAAAGAAAATAACAATATGACTCCTCATATCTGCGGTTTGCCCATAATATCCATTTCATAAGCATAAAATAATCATAGCATAGTCACGCATTATTTAAAAGAAGGAGAAACACAATTGTTAACCGCACATACGGAAAAATATTGTCAATAAAGTAGGGTAACTCAAAAAAAAGGGATCACACAGCATTAACCATACTCTGGCAACATTACATTATTTTCTTAGGTTCATCATTTCTTTAGGGCTACTTCAGGCAATCTCAACTAATTTTATTGACAATATATTGCGTACGCGCAAGGCTGACCTTGTGATAATATTTCCTTCTTATATTAAGATCTCCCGAAAGTAATTTTCACGCAACAGACAGCTTCTCAAAATCGCTTACAACTCAAACAGATAAAAATTAATAATAGGAGCGTATCAATACATTAAAATGATAATATATCGTCAGGCTGCAATTGAATTTGAAATTAGCACAATAATTGCATTTTTTACCTACAACAATATTCATACTATAACGTGGTCTATGAGTGTCAGTAATACTAGCGTGTGACGTCACATTTTTCACTTCATACAGTCAACGCATTTTATTTTAAACTGAGGCTTTGGGTCACAGATGATATTTATATGTTTGTTGTGCATTACACAGTATAATACAGTTGCAGTCTTTCAACTGTCATTGTAGTATTAAAGCTCGCGTCATACAAACTGTCCCGTTGAAAGCAAAGATCTTTTAAATCACGCAAAAATTTTAATGCATTTTTCATCAATGCATAAAGTGATTCGAGAGGAAGTTTTATATATACATACATATAATAAATATTGTGGTTCAATGTTATCTTTAGTCTTAAAAGATAAATCTCAAATTCAATCACACTTGACGTTTCCTAAAGGCACATATCGAGGGTTTAGCTTACAGTATTTGTTTACATTTCTACATTAGTTTTATCATTATCTACTTATGTATACATTTCTGGACAATGCGTGAAACAAGCATGGTCCTACTGCTGGGGAAATCAAATAAGCAATAAAAAAAAGAAAATATCATATTATTAAAAAATAAACGACTGAAACTTTTTGACTTTTTGCTTCACGCCGCGTTGCATTTACAAGCGAGCGCATGACCAAGGACCCCGTATGGGTTCAAAACTAGTCGGGCATACTCCGACAGCAATACCTGACGTGAGTTTCAGCAGTTTCTATTTTAATAAAATGGGAAATACTAGCGATAATTTCAATTCTTTGGAAGTCATAAAAAAATTCCCTTATCTTACTGAAGATGTCATATTATGTAGAAACTAATCGAACACACAATATAAAGTATATAAGTATAAACTAATCAATACTTCTAAGTGAACCCTAGACACATGCCCTAAGTTCCCTAGTGCACGCGACACTGTTAGTGTATGGCTATGAGGCCGGACTCTAGAAGCTTCTGTATCTTGGCCGCTATCTCTGGGTGCTTGAGGTGGTCCTGCAGGGCTCGAGACGCTGTTAGTGTATGGCTATGAGGCCGGACTCTACGGTCTTGGCCGCTATCTCTACGGGCTCCATTGTTAGTGTATGGCTATGTATCTTGGCCGCTATCTCTGGTAGGTGGTCCTGCAGGGCTCGAGACTTGTTAGCTTCTGTATCTTGGCCGCTATCTCTGGGTTCTTGAGGTGGTCCTGCAGGGCTCGAGACACTGTTAGTGTATGGCTATGAGGCCGGACTCTAGAAGCTTCTGTATCTTGGCCGCTATCTCTGGGTTCTTGAGGTGGTCCTGCAGGGCTCGAGACGCTGTTAGTGTATGGCTATGAGGCCGGACTCTAGAAGCTTCTGTATCTTGGCCGCTATCTCTGGGTTCTTGAGGTGGTCCTGCAGGGCTCGAGACGCTGTTAGTGTATGGCTATGAGGCCGGACTCTAGAAGCTTCTGTATCTTGGCCGCTATCTCTGGGTTCTTGAGGTGGTCCTGCAGGGCTCGAGACGCTGTTAGTGTATAGCTATGAGGCCGGACTCAAGAAGCTTCTGTATCTTGGCCGCTATCTCTGGGTTCTTGAGGTGGTCCTGCAGTGCCTGAGGGTCCTGCTGCATCTGTTCCAGGATGCAGCGCATGGCCGGGTCCCGCAGGATGCTCTGGACTTCGGGGTCTGCCATCGCGCGTTTGCGGACCTGAAAAATTGGAACAAGTTTTTCAATTTTTATATATTTTTTTTTGTTCTATTTTTCTTGTACGATCTGGTGATTAGAAACAATCTTCTTAGCGGGAGAAGTCTCATGTATATTTCATACATATGGTGAAGTCAAGTTTTGTAATTTTATTCTTCATTCTCCTTTGGCTTCTTTTTCCTTGTAGGCCTCTGTCATTTTCAGGGCGAACTATGCCGGGATTAAACTTGTCTAACTTTGTGCTGTAAATGCCTACAGTTTATTGATGTTTATTTTATTAAAATGAATTTTGAGAAAATCTTTAACTGTTTAATAAATTAAATTTAGATCATGAATTTAATTGAATTTTTTGAATTTATACTGAAGTCTGAAAATAAATGTTTAGACTGTAGACAGTAACCAAGATTTAACTCTGTATTATGCAAGCATTTCATAGACTATAATGCAACTCACTTCTTCAGGGTTAGAGTTGAGCTGTGTGGAGCAAGCGCGGTATCCCTCCAGAGCTTCTGCGTTGCTCGGGTCCAGCTCTAGAGCTTTCTGGTAAGCCATCTGAGCTTTGGCCGGCTGTTGCATGCCCTGAAAAAACATAACAATGTAAAAAGGATTTTCGTGATGCATTTAAAAACATTCTTGTTCATCATCATTAACGGTTTTATCGGCCTCAGAAGATTTAATCTTATAAATCTTCTGAGGCCTGGTTCGATTCGAAAGTCAATATTTTTTAAAAATTAACTAAATTAATAAATTAACCACTATAAGGTTAATTAATTTTTAATGACCTCAAAAAGGCCATGAACGGACAATGAATTAAAATAAAATTTGGATTATATGTAATGTTGTTCGTCAAATCTCTAGACGCCAAAAGTGAAAAGACGCTTGGGGTCGTCCGGGTTGCGCTTTTAGTGGTACCAACCTGCAGGATCTTGCCCTTCCGGATCCAGCCCTTGATGAACTTGGGGTCGAGCTTGCAGCACGTGTCGCAGTCGCGCAGGCCCAGGTCGAAGGCCGCCAGCTTGGTGTAGCACGCGGCGCGGTTGGAGTACAGCTTGGGGTCGTCCGGGTTGCGCTTGATGGCCTCCGTGTAGTGTTTCATAGCGGTGCTGTAGTCGCCTGCAACGAGTGTTGATAGTCAGGCGCTGAGAGTTCCCACCCTTACACCCATCCTAAGTTATTATATAGCGGTACTTGACTGCTTAGATGGTTTGGGCTTGTAGAGAGAATGGATGAAAGAAGATTAACAAAAGAGATTTATGCAAGTGTGAATGGAGATGTTGGAAGGGGAAAGGTTAGGCTAATATGCTAATATGTTAGGATAACTAGAATGGAAGAAGCTATTGAAGTATAGCAAGAATCACTGCAAATGGACAAATGTAATCTCTGCCTATCCCTATATGTGTCAATCAATAAGGTTACAATCTATCAACAAAATGTTGAGAGTCAATCAAAATGATGTTTTGAGTCAATTCACAAATCATGGTCAGACTGAATAAATAAATGGAATAAATTAATGAATAATTAAATCAATCAATCGCCAAGATATTGGAAGTCAATCCTCGTTGTAAGTCGAGCAAAAATGCATTGAGTATATCCCCAAAGCATTGGTCAAGTAGTCAATTATTAAACGATTTTATAGTACAAAGAGCAGGCAGTTGAACACTTACCCTTCTTAAAGTATTCATTTCCAAGCTCCTTCTCTTGTTCAGCCTTAACAGGATCAACATACGCCTTCCTCTCTTCTTCCACGATCTTTTTCTCCACCTCACTGAGCAGCGTCTTGATCTCTGGCGTGCGGTGCTCCGACATTGACTTCTCGAAGTATGTCTTTGCTAATTTCCATTGCTCCATCTTTTTATAAGCATTACCTGTAGAATTTATATTTTCATCTTTATTTCGATTTGTAATATTTCATCAAAAATATCAGACTTGCAGTCTCTATCACAAGATGTTTTTGAATCAAATAAAGTGTGGCGGGTATTGATCCAAGCCCTTTCTCATAGGAGTGAAGGTCTAAATCATGATGAAGAAGATCATAGTAATAATAATAATAATAAATTCTTTATTTCGACCATCAATGGATCATATTATGTGTTAGTAACGAATAACTTAAAAAAAAAATCGCGTAAATAGGCACAAATCCTTGCCGTAAAATATAACCCTTCAAAATGCAGGGCAAATAGTTTTTACCACTATATCACCACACATTTTAATATCCATAGTCTATTTATATTTATTTATACTAGAGCACTCAAAAATTAACACTTAATAATACTGTTATTTTCGATTATCTATGTTGTTATTACTAATATTATAAACTTTGAACTTGCTAATTTCAAGAACTACTGAACGGGTTTTAAAAATTTGTTCACCATGGGATATGAATGTGATACCTGAGTGCTATAGGCTATACAACGCGTTAGGTAAATGGAATAACATCCCGAAACATACTGATATATTACGGTCTTCTTAACATAGTCTATAAAAAAATATTATAATTAAGAAACCTATAATAAATTTCAAAATTATTATTTTGAAAATGAATTGCATGACTAACCTAACTGCTTGCCTACAAACATATGACTACGAGGGCGTTAGCCCGGTAGGTAACTTTCGTGTAATTCTAGCTAGGGTTGCTAACTCTAAAGTTTTAAACAAATTCTCTTATCTCTTAGGATACTGTCTAGGAAGCTAATTTCTCTTCTAGACATGTATGTATTCTTTCTCTTTTACGGCTTGATAGGGTATTTACCTAACATGTATATGCACTACAGATGAAGCCAGGACAGACCGCTTTTTAAAAACAAATAAGGTTTTGCACTTACCAATCCTTGTAAAAGCCTTTGCAATTAATTTAAAATCGGCTCTGTTTTCTCTGCCAATCTCGATCGCCTTCTCGCACTCTTTTATACATTTCTCATACTCCTTCTGTTCAAAGTACACTGCAGCCATGTTTGTATAGAATGTAATATCCGTAGAATCTAGTTCTATTGCCTTGCTATAATGTTTAAGGGCATTGTCGAAATCCTTTTTTTTGTAACAGTCATTGCCTAAATCCTTTTCTTGTAAAGCTTGTCTACGGTTTTCGGGTAAGTCTTCATATGTTGGTTTTTTTGGTTCTTCGGCTTTGGGTTTGGAAGGCGCGGGCTGCGGCTGAGGAGCTGGCGGGTCTACGTCCATCGGTGAATCTGTATCTGCTCCGAGCAACACACTGAGTGTGGCGAGCATACGCTTGTCTTCCGTTTTGGAATCTAACATTCGGTAGTCATATCGGTTAAAATTCTGTAAAAAAAATTCTATTTTTAAAGCTGTACGTTCAATTAAATTAGGACTACCGAACTAAAGTAACCGACATATTCTTAACGAGTGGCAAAACCGACAATGGACGTTGGGCGCAAAGTACTAGAATGGCGACCCCGCATCGGGGAGCACAAAGTTGTTAGACCCCACTTAGTGAGAGGTCGATCTCAACTGACGACATTAAACGCTGCCGCCGCTGGCCACACGCGGCTCAGGATCGTTGTGTTTGGAAAGCCCTGAGAAGCAGCGAGCGAGAGAAGTCCAGCAGCGGATGTCCTTTGCCAGATGTAATAATGGTGATAAAATAAGACTAGGTCTAATTAAGAAAACTTATTCAATGCATTACAAAGCAATCAAAATCTAATGCTACACTAAATTATTCATGAAGACAACTAAAAGGCAAGGTTTTATGAATTTAAATCTATGACTAGTTCACTAGTGATTATATTTCCATAAATACCCTAAATATTTATAACTTTTAGTTTAATTTCCTTTGTTCAGTTTTTGTATAATACAATGGGCAAACAACCATACGAGTGACTTGTAGTTACCAACCATGATTAATTTTAACACCAAAGACACTGCCAATGTGTTTTATATTGTATTAACTGAAGAAATCACAACCAAGATTTTATGCTGTTTGTTCCACCCATAGCAAGCCCCTATTTCAGTTAAACATGAAGAGGTATCTTGTGTAGAGAAAAAACTATCGCCATTGACATATTAATACTATGGACTTCGGGTCAGCGATAAAAAGTGTCCGAACCAAAAGTAAGCCAAAAGGCGAAATGATTTCCAATCGCAATTCAGTCTCATATTAGCTGACTGACAGAATACACGTCAATAATGCCGTAATGTGTTATAAAAAATTTGTAAGAACTACCCGAGTAAGGTGAGAAAAGAAGACGGTGTACCATATTTTCAGTAAGTAAATATTTACTGATGATTTTAAAGTATTATTTTGCATAGAAACAGGCAATTTTATTAAAATTTTAATAAACTATAGAAACGAATTGCATAACCAACCAAAATGAACAAAAGTATCTATCTGTCCTTTTCGCATACGCTACCCGCGTATAGGATAGAAGGAGTGCAATATGTTTATCTAATTAACCACATTTAGTTCGGATCTGCCGTGAGCAATAGAATGTTTTAGAACAACGACTGCATAGAGTTATTTTGTTGTTTAACATTTGAATTATTTAATTACTTAATTTTTGAATGAAAATAATTTGATTATTTTCAATTCAAAAACTTATTTTTTATGCCATGAATATTAATCAAATAACTTTTACCATAATGGTATATTAATTTGATAACTATAAGAATTATCTACATGAAATTAGGAACAGTTATTTAAAAAAGTGATCTAACGTCATTGAAGTAAAAAAGTATATTTTCAGTTTAATTAAAAACAGGAAAATATCGAGAACTTAAAATTTCAAAGTAAAGAACTATGTCGAGTGGCATATCATTTTGTACATTAGTGGATTGGGTTTGTAATTAATTATTATTATAACTAATTATTATTTTATACAAGATAATTACAACAATTATTATTTGGTACAAGATTTATCCCAGCATATAGAGGTCAGGGATATGTATATATAAAAATAAAATTTGCTGTAAATATAATATATAAATATAAGATGCCAAAAAAAATTTGAAAGCTACCGACTCCACACCATTTATGTTGTCCTATTTTCACGAGAAGCTGTCATGTCAAAAAAAGGCTGCCATGGCAACCGTCAATCGAAGCTGATTACTTTTTGCATGCAATTAGACCGTTGCAAATTAGACTGTATAATAATACGATAAGACATACATTACAATGTTATTTTGTGTATAAAAACATAAATACATCCTAGTGTGTATAAAATATCTTGGGACACTTTTGACGTAAATTTTGCATTAGACCTGAAGTCCATAGTATTAATATGTCAATGACTATCGCCATTTGAAATTGGAAATATAGCAGTCATTTTAACTAACTTCCAAATAGGAGAAGGTTACTGGTATATTTAGCTCTCCTCCATAAAATTCTGTAGTGAATTAGAACATCCAAGGTGATTTTAACACTACATAAAAATGTTACTACTACATAGATAGTGGGTGAATACTCAGTTTCCTTATCATTGAATTATTTTCATGAATAATAATTATATTATGACAAATTATGTAAAACCACATTTGATTAAATGTGTTCATTACTATAGTAACAATTAAAATTATAATAAATTTAAATTAAAGTACTAGTCTCGTATCTCAAACACTATTTGCAGCATGTTAACTTCACACAATTTGAAATATATATAAAACGGACCAAATAAAAGTAAAAAAAATTAAGCATATATACCAGTGTATTGTGATTTTATAATTTTAAACAATATTTTCAAGTGTTATAGCTGTTATCTTGAAATTTGTAGCAGAACTTATATATCAACCATATTTATCAATTTATAGCAAAACTTCAACGATTTCATAGAATGTTGAAGTTTCTAGTGGAAAACAAACTGTATACCATAAAAAATCCTCGTTGGTCTAATGATTAGCTTATGTGGCTTTGAGCATCTTGGGTTCGAATCCAGGGTTGGGTCCTGGGTTAATTCTGAGTTGTTCTTAAATTTTTTTTAGTAAATTCTAAGTGCAGAGTCAGTGAAGTTGATGGTTTCTGAAAGCATGTTAAGCCGTTGGTCCCCATCACTGTTATCAACATCTGATTGTGATTGTTAATAAATGAAACATTATCACCCTTATATGCCCACCATCCAGCATTCAAGCCGCATGGTGGGTCTAGGCTCCATATCGATTCTCCTATGAGCAGGGAGGCCTGGCCCTGTAATGGGCTGTTAATAGCCTGATAATGATGATGATACCAAAAATACAATCAATTATTATTAGTATGATGAGGCCCACCATAGCGGATGCACTTCGACCCTTATGGATTTTTTGTACTCGGCTACTGTGTATACATTTGAACTGCAAATTTAACAATGACTAAATTTAAAAAGTTTTAATTTCTAAAAGTAACTTTAATAAAACAAAATATCACTTTTAAATATATCAAAACAGTTTTAATTTGTAAGCTTAAGAGAATAAAACAGGATGCTTTCCTGGTAATATATAAAAATGTTTCAATAATCAAAATATTGTAACTTGATGTTTTTGTTTGAGTTTGCACATTGCTAGTGTACAATCATTTTCACACATGATTTAAACAAACAAATGACAAATGAGTCATTGAGTGGTCACATATCATTCTACTACCTAGAAGGTAATAATATCTTGTAAAAGATCTTTATTAAATTGTACACACAGTTGCAGACAAAGAAATTATAATCTTTATTTCAAAGTGGTTAATAAAAATTCTTAAGGGTTTAGCCAGCAAGGAAAACAAACTAGCGCCTGATACTTCACCCGCGAGGAAACTAATATATTGCATCATTCCAAGAACACAAAAAACAAATTTTATTTGGCCGTTTTCTAAAAAATAGTTATAGCAAGCTAAACTTAAAAGATAGTTATATGCCACTGCAGACTTATTTGTAGTCCTAAAAAATAGGAATAATCCTTGTTTTATTATATGTCAAAGGGTTTAAGCAGCGACCCGGCAGATGGCCCAACATTTTCAATAAAGATCATATCTAACCCAATTTGCACAAAACCTTAACAAATTGTATACTAAAACCTTCCTAAGGAATCCCTCAATATATTAATGAAAACTGCATGACAGTTTTAAAGTTCAATGTAACCAGACAGACAGAAGTAGCAGTGATTTTATTTCATAATATGTAGTGATAAACATGTTTTTGTTTTGCTAACCCTCATTTACCTTTTTTTTATACAAATTGGGAGCATTGAGCAAGCGGGTCACCTGTTATAAGTGTTTATGAACATCTGCGATATAAGAAGAGCCCTGATGTCCTGCCAGCCTCTATTTCACACCATGCCTATCAACTGCCGGTCTTGCTTTCATAATCAATTCATACCAATGTGGCTTGAGATCCTATCACCAAAACTGTTCGACTTTGAAATATAAAATAATATTTTTTAAATAAAATAAAACTCTTAAAAAGGAACTTTGGACTAAACTACTATGTACTTGAATTGAAAATTTGCTAGCTTTTGTACATCTAAATTGAACTACAAGCATTATATATTGTAGTCAGAAGTGGGATACAAAATATATGGGTGCTCTGGGAGTATATACGCATCTACTTTTTACGCTAATAAATTCATCATTATCAGCCTATTAAAGGCCTAATACAGGGACCCAACCCAAGACCTCATGATGGGAGCTACATAGACTGACAACTAAACCAATGAAGCAGTCAAATAAATTACTTTAATATATTTTAGCTAGCATTATGTAGCAGATAAACCTATAACAGTTAACATTTTAGCTGGAATGACAACTTTTTTTTATTTAGTATAGTCAAGAATTGCTACAATCACACTTAATGGTAATTAACAAAAATAATGCCTCTGGTGGAACATGCTTGCCTAGGATGCTTTTCACTCTTGACTTGAAGA
The DNA here is from genome assembly GCA_034621355.1 of Mycalesis mineus. Lineage (NCBI taxonomy): Eukaryota > Metazoa > Arthropoda > Insecta > Lepidoptera > Nymphalidae > Mycalesis > Mycalesis mineus. The sequence continues at coordinate 915,446 of CM067889.1, read as the reverse complement.
TACCCACGTTGTAGGTGAAAAGAAAAACGAGAGCTTCACATTGAGAAACTATGGATGGCATTGCATAATTTCTCAATGTGAATCAAGAATGAGGAACCAAAACATAATTTGCATCTTCAGATTCTATTACTTCAAATCAGCTTTCTTTTCTTATAACATGAAAATAATTTGTACTTTATATAAATATATATAAATTTCTTCCTTTATTTAAAGCTATGATTCCACACACTGATAGACATAGTAAACATGTAAATAGCATTAATCCACTTACCTTAACCATTTCAACATATTCTGGGTCCTTCAGCCATTCTCTAGTCTGGGGGTTAGCTCGTAGCTTTTTGAATATTGCCTCTGACCTCAACATGTCTTCAGCCGCCTGTCTCTTCACTTCCGCCAGCCCTGAAGCCAACTGCTGGTTGCCAGGTTCGAGTTCTAGACCCTTCTCGTACGCTGCGATCGCCTCTTCATGCTTGCCCAGGTACGCTAATGCACTGCCTTTTCTAGAATAACCTTTGCTCCACGTAGGGTTTAAGGACACTGTTTTGTTGGCATCATCCAACGCCGCCCTGTAGTCGCCCGCTTTCGCGTGAGCAGCCGACCGGTTGCTGTATAAAACGTGGTTATTTGGATCCAATTCTATAGCCATTGTGTAATTTTTGATAGCCTCAACATAGTTCCCCGACGATAAAGCTGCGTTTCCTTTCTCTTTTAATTGATTAACCTGTAAATATAAGGTCTTTTAGGACTACTCATCCAGCAATTATTCGAAACAGCTGAAATCGGCATAACCTTACCTGTTCCATGACTGACGCTAATTTTTTAAAAGTAAATTTTAACTAAATTGCACTATATTCGATTAGCACTTTGAACTAAGAATTCACACTGTTTAAGTATTTGTCACGCTTTGTTCAACGCTCAAGTTCTTTCAACAAAATATTCACTGAATTTATGAATAAACTACTAAACGACACTGACACTTCGAATTCGAGAATTTTCTGGGTAAATCTTTATTCTTTACCGACTTGCAATATCATTATACAAAAAAATTACAAAACTCATACTGTAGCAACCCCAGACAACAAGTAATGTTGATCGTTTTAAAAAAAAGTCATGTACATCAACGCTACAAAAAATATTTTTTTCATGGATAAATAAATCAAACTTTAAATATTATTATAACTGGAATACTGAAAAGCTTGAACATAAAACAGAATTCTAAAACAAAAGTCAAAAATACAAGCAAAAGTCACAGACACTATTAAAACAAAAAGCCTAGAACACAATCGAACAGATAACAATAAATAAGAAGCCAAAACCTTAAAATCTACAAGTAATAAAAAAACATTCAGCTGTCATAGACAATTAGAAATATTTTTAATTTTTTATCTGTTTCCTGCTAATGTCACGCTAATCGCTATTTTGCATGGAATCGTGATTACAATTGGCGAACTGTGGGGAATACCAAGTGAATTAATGGTGATCGATGGCAAATTGACCGCTTCCGTGTTAACAGCATTAACGGGTCGCGCGTTCCCGTAAGTCCCGGTGACTCATCGAGGTTCTACATACGCTTGTCACCATGGACACCGACGATGGTGAATCCTCAAGCAGTGGGCCCATGTCCAGCTTGAATAGCTTGTTCTCATTCACAAGCCCTGCCGTAAAAAAGCTGTTAGGCTGGAAACAGGTAAAGCAACTTATATATTCTGAATAGTAACTTAAAAGTTCAATGTAAAATACAATCGTAAATTTTGGTTTGTACACCTGTTTTTCACATAGTTGCTGAGTAGAAATAGGTTTGCCGCTAAAGTTCTGTCATTAAACTGCTGTATAATATCGTAACAAGTTCAAATAAATCCAGTTATCTAAATATTATTTTCTTGAAATAATAACTGAGTAACTTTATGCAATTAGAAGGATGTTTATGCACTTGTAATAGTATTATAAAGTAGATGGCTATAGAACATATATAGACTACAAACATGAAACAAGCTAGAAATCTGTTAAATTGAGATAACTCTATTATAACAACATAGCATTATGATAAGTTATGTTCATTATAAGTCTTAAGTTATTAGTTAAATTTACCTCAAAGTACATAAATTAAAACTTAATACAAACTATAGACTAAATTATAATTAATTAACACATTTCAAACATAAAGAACAGTAGAAATATGCTCCATGGTTTTACCCATGCAGATCCTATTCCTCTGAGCATATTGGGATAAAAAGTAATCATCTATATGCTATGCCAGACTATAATCTATCTCAGTGCCAAATAATATCCAGATCTGTTTAGCCATTGAACATTGAATAAATGATAAACACTGTATAACAAATATATAAAGAACTTATTTTTAAGTAAAGTGCACTTCCTACCAACATCTAAAGAAGCTTTTGCTTGGTTGCCTGGGCCCCAAGGTCCACAGTAAGCAGACTAGTTTGTTTTTAAAAATAAATAAAAAGTTTGTAAATAAATAAATGACAGAAAAAATTATAGTGCCATTATTATCTGTTTAGTATTTTTTTCCCTTTGATCCAATGTCTCCTACAATTATTACAGTTTTTGACATTTCTGGCCCTGTAAACTAAGTAGTAACTACTGCTTACTACTTTGTTTAAACATAAATAAATAAATATAGGACAAATTACACACATCGCTATATAGCCCCAAAGTAAGTGTACTCGTAAGTAGCTTGTGTTACGGGTGCTATGATAACTGATGAATATTTTTATATATATTATACATAAATACTTATAATATTTAGATAATCACCCAGCCACCCAATCGAACCTACAGCCTAGGACGCAGAAGTAGGGTCACTACCCACTTCAGCCATCAGAATAAATAGATAATAAACATAATAGTTTCACTTCATTCAAAAAGTGTATTGAGAATAAATTGTAATCTATAGTATGAGTCAGTCTTATTGGCTGACCATCATTCTTAGAAATCATTGAGTCATCGAGCATTGGATGTTATTTTATGATGAATGTGTACTTGCTTCAGTTTTAGTAAGTAAACAACTATTTTAATATTTTGCTATTGGTTCATTCACTTTTTTATTTAATAGTAGATTATTTCTATTGATAGAATTTATCCTTTTGGCTATCAAAGTTCCATATGTTTAGACGTGAGAAGCTGAGTGAAAGACATTTTGGAGAGAATGCAGGTTTGTTCAAAGTGTTGTCCGATGCGGTTGATGTGATTGCTAGTACAGCTGTGCAGCTATTTCGGTTGCTAGTGTGTCTGTGGGCTTATTTATGTGTAACTAGTAATAGGTAGCATCAACAAGTTACAATAAAGTTGTTGCAGAACCACAAACCTGATTAAGAAAGCATGTTAAGCTTTTGATTAGGACCATTATCACTTGGATACATCATATGTATGTATGATATACTTGCAAAAGTATCACTAATTCATTAAACGAAATCTTCCATCACTTCTATCTGTTTGTCTTTTTAAATCTGCTGTTGTGTGTTATTCCTGAGGAATAGAGAAAAATTGTATTGTTTAAGATTTAACAATGTAAATAATTAATTAAGACCAAATCTAATTTTTATGCAAATAAACCCACAAGAAGATAGTTCTAAGGATGAATAAGGGTGAGAGTTCATACCGATTGCAGATTACAACACCAGGTAACATGTCCCTCCAGCAGTGAATTGTATGACTTGGTATGGACATGATGTGTCACTTGTAACGTATTTCATAGATATATATACATACTAGTAGTATCATTATGACACATCACATCCTGCTGTCATCTGCAGTTGGCTACGAACTTGCCCTCTTATTTAAGATGGTTTCCAGAGATGTTGAATGGACCAAAAATGCAGTGTTTGACTCTCCACTAGGTGGACAGATGCCTTCAAGCTAGTTGTAAGTTGCAGTTGGATACAGAAAGCTTGAGACTGATGTTTATCCACTATTGGATAAAGGCCTCAAGAGGCCCTTTTCCAGCAACAGCCACATTAGCTTAAAATGATGTATAATGGTGATCTTGATGACAGAAAATATTATTTTATTCCAGGGTGACGAAGAAGAGAAATGGGCTGAAAAAGCGGTGGACAGCCTGGTGAAAAAGTTAAAGAAACGGAAGGGCGCAATCGAAGAGTTGGAGCGCGCCTTATCCTGTCCCGGCACGCCGTCCAAATGCGTCACCATACCCCGGTCGCTGGATGGCCGGTTACAGGTACGGTATAAAATTTTAACAAATTTTAGTGTTTATTTCATGATTGATATACTTTAATACATGGGATACTTTATAAGCTCCGAAATGCGGTAGATGCGACTTATCGCCACCACTGACTAATCTCTTTCTAGTTTGAGAGCAGTCATAGAACACTGCATGACTGATATATGCGTACGTATTGCTGACGTGAACATTTTGCGACAATAACTTAAAGTCCCATTTCAATTCAAGAAGACTTGGATATTTCCAGACTCTTATTGAATGTTAGGATTATTTATGTGCAGAGGTTTTGTCTATTTTTTGAGAACCACGAGAATTTGATAATAGTTGATGCAGCGATTATTCACTGTTTTAAAAAAAATTTGTTACCAACAGTAATAAAACATTTTGCACTTTTCAGGTTTCCCATCGCAAAGGGCTACCGCACGTGATCTACTGCCGCGTATGGCGGTGGCCGGACCTGCAGAGCCACCACGAGCTCAAACCGCTCGAAATATGCCAATACCCCTTCAGCGCCAAGCAGAAAGAGGTATGCATCAACCCTTACCACTACAAGCGGGTCGAAAGCCCAGTTCTACCGCCAGTTTTAGTTCCGAGACATTCGGAGTTCGCCCCTGGACATTCTCTCCTGCCTTTCCAAAGGACGACAGAACCCGCGATGCCCCACAACGTGTCTTACTCTGGCTCCGGGTTTCCGCCATCTGCCTCATCAGAGCTCCCCGATACTCCACCCCCCGCGTATTCTCCGCCCTCGGATGACACTGAACCCCCAGGAGAAGTCGCCCCAGTGTCCTACCAAGAGCCTTTATACTGGGCGTCCGTTGCGTATTACGAACTGAACTGTAGAGTCGGGGAAGTGTTCCATTGCAACAGCCATTCCGTAGTCGTGGACGGCTTCACGGATCCCTCGAACAACAGCGACAGATTTTGTTTGGGCCAGCTGAGCAATGTGAACAGGAATTCTACAATCGAGAACACGAGGCGTCACATAGGGAAGGGCGTCCATCTGTACTATGTAGGTGGCGAGGTGTACGCAGAGTGTTTGTCGGACGCTGCGATATTCGTGCAGAGTCGTAACTGCAACCACCATCATGGATTCCACCCGTCTACCGTGTGCAAAATCCCTCCAGGGTGTTCGTTAAAGATTTTCAACAACAGAGAATTTGCTCAGCTCCTATCCCAAAGTGTTAATCACGGTTTCGAAGCTGTCTATGAGTTGACTAAGATGTGCACGATCCGCATGTCCTTCGTGAAGGGTTGGGGAGCGGAGTACCATAGACAAGATGTGACGTCGACGCCATGTTGGATAGAGATACACCTCCACGGTCCGCTGCAGTGGCTGGACAAAGTGCTAACTCAGATGGGTTCGCCGCACAACGCGATTTCCTCTGTATCTTAACCGTGTTTCGTATCATCCTCCCCACCGGTTTTTTTCGTATTTTATTTCGGTTTTTTAATCTCACAAAATTTTTTGTATTGCATTTTTTGTTTTGTTTAGTGAGCTTATGAATATGTGGTGGGATCTCAGACTTTTTACTGCAAAATCATATTGGAAATGGCATATATTGCTGGCAGTTACATAAAATAATAACTCTGCGAAGTTAGCTATACTTCTAGGCATAAACGTGGTAAACATTTTGCATGTCAGAGATGGTTGAATTATGAAAACAAATTTAACTTTGAATTAAAGTTTGAAAATCCACCACCTAAAATATTTTATTAAACAAAAATTTTCTAAACAATTACATTACCAATGTTGTGGTATCTTATTTTTTAAACACGATATACACGGTACACCTTATTGCCGTTACATTTTTATATTTTCTCATAATAAGTATAGGCTTCTGTGTTAAGGTGAACCTTCACCAGGTGCTATTGCAAAAAGCATAAACATTAAAGACAATTTTTATTTATAGTTTTATTGAAAAGTATAAAGATATGAGTTAAAATAAAAAAATATACTCAAAATTAAAAAATATAAAATGAAGGTAAATTTGAATAACTTTTGATGCAAAGGTTTTCTAATAACAAATCAAGAATTTGTCTGGTGGGATGCTTCGGCCGTGGCTAGTTACAACTCTACCGACAAAGACGTGTCGCTAAATGACTTAGCGTTCCAGTACGATGTTGAATAAAAACCAAAAGGGGTGTAGATTACATCCTACTCCTAATAAATTAGCCCGCTTTCATCTTAATTTGCAGTCAAGGGCTAACTAATAAATGAAAAAAAATTAAATACAAATGTTTATTTTACCCATATATTCGTAACTATTCACCTTAACACGCCTAAAAAGTATTTTTAAAAAATTGTAGCTCAAATGATGTGTCCAATGTGGAAAATAAACGTAAGACGTATATACTAAGTGTACTTTACTTATATTTTATTGACATAAAGACATACATTGAAAATGGATGAATATTTGAATTATGAATAACTGAATATTGAATATTGTACTCGTGAATGACAAGTTTAAAGATATTATCGCTGTAAATAGGTTTTGATTAAAATTGTGGTATTGCTTGAGGTTTTATTCTATAAACTCAAGAAGTTAATATAAATAAATAAAATTGATATTCTTTTAAACTAGCTGTTTATAGAACTAAAAAGTTAAAATATACTTATTTTGCAAGCAACAAAGAATTTTAACCTTATTAACATTTTGAAAAAAAATAAAGAAATAAAATATTTGAAAAAACTTTTGTTTTTTAATAAACGACTTATTTTAGAATTGATTTATTTAATATTCAAAATGGAATTTTAGGTTTTTACCAAAATATTTTTAATTTTGCGCGGGCTATAAAAACTATTCATGGAATTTTAAAAAATTTTTTTTTTTATTTTTGTTGTTTGTGGTGCTAATTTAAGATCCATTACAGGATTTATTTTATGTAACATTTAATTTGCATCTTGGGTTTATAGTGTCATCATAGATTTGTTGCTAGTTTCGGATATGGTATGTCAAGGTATTGTAATTATACAAATATTGATTAATATAGTTAGTGTCGGTTCAAACAGGCCTGCTTTGAGAGTAGAAAAATTTTCAGACATCAAAAAAGAAACTTTAAGTGTGTTGCAAGTTCTATGAATTTTTGCATTCATATTAACATTTTACCCTATAAGAGATAACACATAGGCAAAAGAAAAAATGCCACTTATTTAAATAATATAAAGGTATTTTTTAAAATTGTGTTTGTTATTTTAATGTATTTTTAAATTTCAGTTTTTGTCAAAGTACATGATAACTGGTTTTAACACACCTATTTTTTTTATACATTTTACTCTTTAAGTTGGTCTATTTAAACGGATGCAATAAAGCTTTCTAGTTATGAAAAAAATGCAATTTTTTTATTATTTTTGACTAACTTTTATATGATTATAAAAATATAGGTATAGGTTATGTGGCTCCAATAGCAATTTTTATTATTAATAATATGATATTTGTTTTGAGCATATATCAGTATAAATAAAATATATTTTTGTGGATTTTGCTGCGAATTGTTCAGACTTGCCCTCTTGCTGCAATGCGAGTATTGGTGGGTTTAGGATGTTGGTTAGTATTTGATTCTGTAACGATTGGCAAAACCGTCAGTCATTACCATACGGCCATTACCATCTAAAATGATCTTTACAAGCGTAAAACGTTTATATTGCAGTGAAGTGGTTGATCCCCTCTTCTGAAAGGCCTGGTCCAATAGTGAGCCGTAAAATATATTATTTTTTAACAAAACCATCGCTTAAATAGCAATACTTCGTAGGGCTCTGTTCGTCATCCTTCTGTTATCGGCAATCTTCAGAGAGGCACCAATTACTTGGTGGCAAAAATTTATACTTTCCCGTCACAAAAACTACTTAATCTCGTCAGAATTCTACTCCGCTCTGAACCTGGGGCGGATTAAAGTATAGTTCAATATGAGTTCTCTTCAGTAGTTCAGTGCGTTGCGACTTGAGAGTGGACTATACGACTATATTATTACTGCTATATATACTAGTATACTGTATGTATATACATTAAAATCATTAAAATGGTTTCATATTTATTTGAATACTAGTAGCAGTATTCTAAAATACAAAATCGTTTAAATGTAAAACAAAAAATAAACATATAATACGAAAAATTAAAAAAATTATTAACTTTTAATTTTTGGGGCCACAAAAAGTTAGTTCTACATTACTGTAAGGGATTGTGTTCGAAATAGTAATTGATAGTAATAGTAAGAGTAATCTAAGTGTATGATTTAGTAAATCTATGTCTAAGTAAACTTGTATTTGTGGAGCATAGAATTTATTTCATTTTATTAATTGTATTGTATTGTATAGTCAAGACCAAATTTGTGTAAAAAAGGCAGATTTTTTTTAATTGATCTATTTTTTTTATTTTGACAGGCTTAGGAATGTGCCATCGGTGTAGTTGTGTGAATGGAATGAATATTATTAAAAAAATAATTGTGTGTATTTTAATTAAAGAAAGTTGTTGTTTTGTTATAAGGAGTATGGATTTTTTTTGAAAATTGTAAATTTTTTGTTACCTACTTGTTTAATGTTTGTTCTGGACCAGTTGAAAAAATCGGATTAAAAATTTGCTAAATGATTTAATTTGACTTAATATTTTAGTTTTTCAAAAATCACAGTATCCTCATGACTTTTTAAACCAAATTTTGGGACTTCGCTCGGGTAAATTTGTTTTTTAAAATATAATTATTGATCTCAGAATAATATAAGTACGATTGTAGTTCCTCTAAAGATCACTGTGGCGTGTCCCTTGCCTTGTAAAAGTGCATTCAATTTAAAAAGCAATGACAATGTTCATTTAAGTAAGTTCATTATGGACAGAAACGTATTTATTTTGCTATACATACAAATAAATAACATTGAAGTGTATTTTGTATTTGTATTAACAGCTTTATATATAAGCTGCACAATAATTTCATCAAAAAAATTTTTTGTTAATTTTTGTCTGTCTGTGTGTTCCGACTAATTTCTAAAACTACCAGTAAGATTGTATTATAGCCAAACTCGTACTAAGTGACATGCTAGGTCTCAATAATCATCAAGATATAAGATTATGGGGGTAATTTGAAATAAATAACAGTTAAATAAATTATTAAAAATATTTACACAGTAACAGTTTATATATTTTATTGAGAAATAACGTGTATCTAATATAAATTAAAAATTAATATTTAGCACAATTTTGTTTGCAATGCTGTTTATTGGAATCTTTCTATGTGAATGTAATTTGTAAAAAAATCAAAACCGATAATAACATTCAGCTGAAAAATATTTGTAATCCACAATATTTATTTACAAAGATTATTTGTAATGCAGAATATTAGTTTACAAAGAATATTTGTAATCCACAATATTAATTTACAAAGAATATTTGCAAGGGAATAAAAAAAATGTATAAATGTCATCGACTAAAGTGCCTACAAGTAACCTATTGTGTACAGCCGTCCATAAAGAGCCTACCATATAAAATTGTATTCGTAACTTTGCCGATTCGCTATCTCGGTGATTGTCATAGCGATAATTTCAGTAAACACTACTATATAACAGTTTCATACTGTATTGTAACTATTTATAACATTATTATAACTTATTGACACTTGTTATTATACATGTGTATTACAATGTTACATTAATGAATATTTACATAACTAAATCGTATAATTATGTACTCGGTGAGCTTTTAGCTAAAGTTATTCATATAACAATTATTATATAGTTCATATTAAATATTAATCAGTGCCTTTGACACTAAGAAATTGACATGCCTTATTTGTGTACCCTAACCAGAAAAATAAAAAATTCCGCCATGTTGCGGATTAAAAAGAAACTATTATTTTCAAATAACGATACTAAGCAGAGAACTAAAAAGTACTAGTGGCGCCCCCAATCCATTTTTTATTTTTCTGGTCAGGCTATTTATTTTATTTTAATTTGTAACAAATTATAACTGTGCCTAACGTTTTGAAGGCCTTATATGAAGATGGAATATTTATTAAATACCTACGATTTATATACAGGGACATTTAACTTTGACTTAAGGTGTGGTTTCACCGGTGCGTTTCCGTTTCCATTTCCATATAAAGTTGCCATGTCGTACCAATAATAATTACAATCCTTTTTGCCCTCTCTTGTGATTGAAGGAAACTAGAATTAAATAATAAAATAAAGGAAAGTAACATTAAATTAATTCCTTCAATCATTGTTGATCAGTGGAACATTATGTTCCATCAACAATGTTTTTAATTTATTATTGGCACCTTAATCATGTTTTCTGGTTTACTATGTGTTTTCTATTTAGGAAACGTGCAAAGCGTATAAACCTGTTTCAATTATTTGTAATTTTTTTTTCCAAATTGTTATAAAATTTTAGAAAATGTACATACCCCGACCGATATTAGAAATAAATTGTATATTATTAATAAAGCATTTTAATTATTAATAATAAAGCATATGACCAACTTGTGTTGTTATAAAAATTAATTGAAAGTTTGGATAAACTAGAACACTTTTCTGATGCTTTACGTCCTGGAAAAGTGTTTTATTACAAAATTTTGAATATATTTTTATTTTTTGACTTCAATAAAATTGTTTAATCGATAGATGTTATGTTTATATCCAGTGACGAACGTGTGCGCAAACATTTGTCAAAATATTTGCTTACACGTTTGACATTCGATGAATTTTGCGCAAATTAAAGTTGATTGAGAAAGATAAACGTTGAACTTAAAATGTCTTATGTAATTTAATGATTTGTGTATGTGTCGTGCTATTTAAAATTTATTATGTATGAATTTATAAAATAATCCTGGTTCGATTTTATTAAACTATTCAAATAGTTCAAATGTCTGTGTTAGCTATTCTGATAATCATTGTTAGCTAGCGAAACTTCATACGCCTGGATTTTTAATTTTTTTTAAGAACTTTTTTGTTATGTGCAATCAGTGGGTAGGTGTAAGATTGTCACCAAGTGACTGCGAAAATACGTAATCACTCGTAACGTCAAATTACATGGAAAAATCGTTTTCTTACGTTATAACTAGTTGGCGCTGCTTCAATCTACACTAACATTATAAATGTAAAAGTAACTTTGTTTTTCACTAAATCAAACTGCTGTACCGATTTAAATGAAATTTGGCACAGAGATAGGACATAGGGTACTTTTCGTCGAAGTATCATAGAAAAAGAATTCTTGCGGGCAAATTTTTCGCAAGTTCTTTTAATTGGTGTTATGATTTTCGCAGTCAGTAGGAAACAAACTCACACTAGACACTCAATGACACAATAATGTTGATCCAAATGAAGTTGAATCCACCTGTAAAACAGCATGATAAGTTTAAAATGAAGGGAGATTTATTCTACTAATTTCTATTATGAATAAGGTATGTGTTTGAATGAATAGCTCAGCCTCAGTTTTATGAAAGCTATATACATATTAGGCATTATTGTATTAATTATAACGAAGTGAAAGTCTTATGGTCTTTGGAATACGGTTCAAAGATGTTGATGCGTCGTTAAATATAAATTTTAAGCATATATGGTCACAAATGTAACTATATTTGCGCAACGTTTGGTCAAATGTTTGAGCAAATGTATTGTTGCATTTGAGGCGTTTCTGATAGATGCCATTGTAACGTGTAATTTTTATTATGAACATTTTCTCCGTTTTAGTACATAATTAATAAAGTTTCTTTTATTTAGAAATTGTTTTGTTTTTATTTTCTTCTCTAACGACTACAAGTGATAAGTATAGCTACACTGTATGTACTTCTGTGATTTCGGTAATACAAGTACCTATAGTCGCAATGGATTATAGGTCGTATTATTCAAGTCTTCTCTGCTCAGGAGGCGTATGCTAGCACAGTAAAGAAATAGATTTTGTAGTACAAAACAGTTCGGCGTGCTGCAATTTGAGAGAACGGTTCGGCACGAGGTATACCTGAAGGTCTTGTAGACTATGTTTTCATAGACAGCATTGACACTAAAAATGCTTATTTTTGCCGCCTCTTTTCCGGCTTCTGGAACTTAACTAAGTTGAACTATTATTAGAAAAAAAAACCACGAATCCGTTTAACAGTTTTCCTAAAAAGATTTAGGGGGTGCCCTGCGACGAACGCTATGCTGCCACCTCGACGAATGCGATCAAAACAACGGCATTATCTACTTGCAGCATATGTAGCCAGTCTGCAGCGGAATGGGCAGCTGGACACCTGTGTTGTGTTACTCAGTATGGAGTCACGATTGTCGCTAACGTAGGACGCCCCCAAAATGTTTACACAGGATACACCGTTATATTTGGAACAAAACGACAATCTGTCAAACAGACTGGATTGACTTCATCTTTTGAAAGAGCTGCGAAGGTACGAGCAAGTTCGTGTGTTCGGTTCACATATTACATGAATTACCTACATATATTGGTTGGCAATCGATATTGGTGTAATAAAGGTAATTATTATCGAATCAAAGCTTGTGTAGCCCCTTCAACGGTGGCAGCGACAGCGAGATAATAGTCGGAGCATTTACTGAATAATGCGTTTGTAATTTAAAGTAAATTACGTTAGAAGATTCGTCTGGTATAAACGTGCGGCAATTTACGAGTAATGCACTTAGTTACAACGCGCCCATACTTGTAGCGTCAATTTAATCAAACTACTACTATAAAGGCGAAAGTTTGTGAATGTGTGTTTTTTCACGCAAAAATTACTGAATAGATTTTGATGAAACTTTATAATAATCTAGCTTACATGTTAGAATGAATAAGCCACATCCCGAAATTCCTTCCCACGAGAACTACACGGGTGAAATCGCAGGCGTCTTCTGTTTGATGTATCGCAGCAGGTGGCGTTGGTGCTTGGATTTTTTGGTTTTAGAGAATAGCAAAATAAAACAAATTCCCCATCCGTGAACGCGCAGGCGTGACTGAAATGTACGTGAAAGTGGCATCCGACGGCCTCTTGCACCTTGACAGATTCAAGTGCGTATCGCACCACCGGCGAAGATTAACGAAGTTCCGTATTTGCCTGTTTTTCCGTAACAAAGTAAAGTTTTCCGTAAAGTTCCGTATGTGAATGTGTATATTATGAGCTAACTAATTCAGGAGGTCTTCGAGTATAATTATGATAATTTAGCTGGTGGGAGACTTTGGCTAGTGACCATATTGCCGGCAAAGACCTACTGCCAAGAGATTTAGCGTTCCGGCATGTCGTGTAGAAACCAAAACGAATGTAGATTATCATCCTAACAACTTAGCTCGCTTTCATTCGATTGAATCATCACTTATGTTAACAAACAGTCAGAAGGGAATACAACTTAAAACACCAAAAGACAAACTTAATAACAATTTATTTACAAAGACATCAAATATGATCAAAATGAAGCATTATTACAGTAATTAGGTACTTAATTAAACATTACGCGCACAGATTCTTACAACAGTTAAGCAGCATAGCTGCACAAGACTCGGACACTAAGGTGAATGACCACAATTTTCCATATTTTATAGCCTACCGCCCGTCATTTTTGTTCGAAGAGTACCGTCCCTAGTCTATTATCTATAGTTTAAACGCGGTACCACAATACAGCAAATAAGGCCACCATATTGTCTATAGTATTTTCAAACAGAGTATACAATGCTGCCAACACTTGCCATTAGGTGTGATTGTTGTCAAGGGCTAACTTATAAAAAAAATAGTACTGCTGTCTATGTCTAGCAGTGGACGTCATCAGTTAATAATGACGTAGGTAGTCAAATAAAATATTCTAATTAGAAGGCGTTTTCTGTGGCGTCGTTGTCCATTCTGTTCATGACACGTGTCTTGGATCCAGGTCATTGAGAAATACGCGCCAATTACTTGTGTAACACTTGATACGCTGTCATACGCTGACGTGCTGCCTAGAAAGTGCTCCAGTTTTTCTTTTAACGGACTTGGGTTTGGTTACAAGCTGCCTGATGAAAAGCAATGAAGATAACATGAAGATGCGGAGCGCTTGAACAATAAATTCCTATTCATTCTTGCCTTGAAAAAGGTCGCATTAACGATCACTATCGCATGTGGATGTTTATGACCGGGACCAGCGCACGGTCATAACTTGCTCCTCGAGACATCGGAGTGTAACAACACCAACTTCCCAAGTTTGGGCTTAGAGTTTGGAAGAAATAAAAACAAGACGCGAACCCAGGACCTCGACGATCTAAACCACTTCGCCAAATGAACAAACAAACAACATATGTAACTTCCTAATTATGCAACACGTAACAATGAGTGAAATAATATGCAATTTATCGCGCCTGCGCCCGCACATCGAATTCTAATGCTGACCGCCATGGCCGCGGGCCACGCGCTCCAAATTGGGTTCGTTGTAGTAATGCTGTTTCACTACCAACCAGTAGGCAAGCATTTTTAACCGACGAAAAAATGGAAAAGGTTTTCAATTCGAGGCGTAATTTTTTTTGTCTATTGTTTAGGTACACTTGTATTATGGTGCTTAAATTATAGCCGACAAGAAATAGAGACGATACTGAACCTAGCTGTGTGACGTTATCACGTTAGAAACATTGAAAAGCTGTTGTTCATCTTCCACTATTTAGACTTTTAAAGATATTGCGAATAACTTATCTAAGTCTTTTTTATTGGAAATATGTTTGTAAAACTGTGCGTGTTAAACTGCAATCACGTTACGCGAAGGCCTGTAACGTTGAGGTCACATTTTCCGCAGATCCGGGAAAGTATGATTGTCACGTCTTTTTCACGTACAAAGTTACGAGCAGCCACTTGTCTACCCATTCGCTGTTAGATGAATGCGTGAGACCTTGCTGTATTGTTTACTTGATTTTGGGTCAACGTGCCATTTTGTTTCTAATTAGAAACGAACAAAATGACAAGTTTTCTTTTGGTTTTATTAACAAAATGATAACCATATCGCCTAAAATATATATTTTTTATTACAACTTAGCCCTTGACTGTATAATCTCACCTGATGATAAGTGATGATGCAATATAAGATTGAAATGGGCTAACTTGTTTAGAGCTGGATGAAAATCCAGACCCCTTACAAATGATTTATCGCTTGGCGGTACGTCTTTCTTTGCCCCTAGGGTGGTACCCAACACTAACGCCACGGCTAAAGCCTCCACCAATCTTCCCGTTAAGCTTTTGATTCCCTAAGCGAAAACCGTGTGCTAAGAGTGTAGGTACGACAATTCTTAGTGGCTGTTAATAATTTATTTGAATTTACATGAGACTCCTGAACTTAGTTCGGCCGTCTTATATCATAAGTGTATTTCGTTCAGCAGGGATTGCTGGGGAAAACAAATAAACGAACAATAAAAAAAATAAGCGCTTTTATTTTGGATACATAATAAACAGACAGACTGACATATTTCAGTTTGTTATTATAAACAGTTTAATTATTATTATGAATAACTTTTAAATGCTACTTAACCCGCCCAATTTAACATTAAAGCTGATGTTTATAGTTCAAAAACATTAAAAAATAAATTATATCTCGCAGATAAGCTTATTATGAAGTATAACGTAATAATAATGTGATTATTTACGCGTATCCACTGTCAATGCGTCAGACGACATTTAAAATTTCAATCTATTTTTGGATATAAAGTAATTTGACGCCTGTTAAATTTGGTTAATGTAACTTTAATATCAGATCTGTGCTAATTAAATTTATATTTCCGGGATCCTTAATAATAAAAGTTATGTTTGGTCTTTAACTTGTCAATAAATAATATATTAGGTTCATAATTTGAGTAATAAAGATAGGTGCGTCTAGGTTAATTATGCGGATATACCTACTTGATATTATTTCATATTATTTTTAAACGGAAATAACAAATGTCTTACTTAGCATCATATATAGAGATCGAATCTTAAATATCTACTTTCCATTATTTAGATCTCTTTAATAATTAACACTATAACATATGTGTACCTATGATAAAAAAAAATGTTCTTCATAAGAAATTGCTGCCTTCCAAACCGCTGGCAGAGTTTTAACAGATGAGAGACTATTAACAGATGAACCAAGCCAACCAACCAAGTTTAAGGAACATTTATTTTGTGTATTAAAGTTTGTGGGTTCTAGGTAACGTCTTTAAAGTAGAAACCTTGGCTGGCACCGACTCCTAGATATGCTTAAGTAAATTAAAGCAACTAAATGACACTTTATTTTTTACTTTTTAGTGCGTTTTGAATCGGTTCTATTTTTTGTTAAAAAATTTTATTTCTTACTTTCTAGTGATTTATCGCCACGTAACGTACTCGTACTATACTGTCATAGTATATCATACGGCACTAGTAGCCAAAAAGCTACCGATACCGAGACAAAAACCGAAATCGCTGTAAGCGTGCCTCCAAAATTTAAAGAGTTCCTTCAATTTCCCTAGGACATCATCATCAGATCCTAACATGGTGACAATGGCACCACCTTGGATGTACGCCCTTTCTAATAAAAAAAGAATTATCAAAATCGTACAACTCTGTAAAAAGTTATGCGTAGTCATACATAAAAAAAAATATATATACGTGTTGAATTGAGAACCTCCTCCGTTTTTTTTTCGTCGGTTAAAAAGTACTTGTAAATTAAGCCTTACGAACTTTGAAATAAACGAATTTTTGACGGCCACCATGGCGCAGTGGTCTGCGCAGTGGATAAGAAGATTTTCTAAATTGGTCGCGGTCTGGCTGGTTACCACCCTGCCAACAAAGACATGCCGTCAAGTGATATAGTGTCCCGGTAGAAACTCAAAAGGGCACCTCTTTTGAGGTTTTTATCCCACTCCTAACAAGTTAGCCCGCTTGCATCTTAGATTTCATCAACACTTACCATCAGGTGTAATTGCAGCCAAGAACTAATTTGTAGTGAATAAAAAATTGTGAATTTAACTAGCATTAAGTGTCCTTCGCAGTTTGAATACCTTAAGATAAATAATATAGCGTTAACCAGCCGTGAAATGCATTAGTAATGGATTGACAGGCGTGGGCGGGAGGAACTTTTTTGGAATGCCTTTCTATTGTCACTTGCAGTGGAACGAAACTGCAAAGGTTGAGTCTAGACGAAATCCAACCTGTTTGGCACTGAACTATGCTGATATACCTGTACAAAGATACACAGAACAATTAATAGGATATGTGTTTGGTACCCCGATGGTTTAGTAGAAGGTATATATGGTTTAGGACTATGATCACGTAAGATACGATACGATACGATACGAGAGGTACAAGCTTCTACAACTCATTATGATGGGAAAAGTTGTCGGTAGAAGAGGCGTTGGTCGTAGAAAGAGGTCTTAGTTGAGGAACATCAGAGACTGGATTGGAATCGCGAGTGCCGACCAATTGTTTCGCCTCGCCTAAGATAGAGAGAGGTTTACGAAGCTGACTGTCCTTCGCTAGTCGGAGAGGCGTTTAAAGAAGAAGAAGAAGAAAGTGTATAATGTTAAACTCTTTTAAAGATTATTATTAATCTGTGCTAATGATATAGACTGGAATCGACCGGGCTCATGCTCTTCGAAACTTCGCAACTCTGGGCTGAGAATATATTTTTTAATTTCGGTGAAGAATCAAAGCTTTAGTATTTAACAGCTCGGTCCAGGACACGAACCGAATAATTGCGATTCGAAGCCAGATGGAGGCTAAGTGCTAACCGTTGGATCATCAAGGCAGTTAGCGAAGTGGATAAAAGACACAAAATTATGACAAAAAGGTCCAAAAGATAAAAGACACGGCCCATAGACCAGACGGCGTATGTGTCTGACCAATCAACCATGCAAATCTGACAGCTAATCTAAGAGATGGTGTTTATTTGTTCATGCTGTTTTAACATCTATAAATATATCTAATATTTAATTTAAGTCTTTATTTTTTAATAAGTAACTTTGTTTCAGTTTTGAGGGAAAATATAACGAAAATGCGGTTAAATGGTTCCAGTAAAAGTAAAGGATAATAGGCAGTGTTTGCTTTGCGCTTGACTTGGCGGGGTTCTGTCGTGCACCCTGATATAAATGTGTCAACTTTAGAGAGTCACTCTATAATAGATTGAAGTATGTATCTATACAGCCTCAACCAACGCTCATAAGGCTTAGGCTTAGTGTGGCCATTCAATTGTCCGATTATGAGATTTTAGTTTTAATTCATTAAACAGTCTGAAATTTCGTAACGTGGTGTGAGTCAAATCACAAAGTGACTTTTTTAGTTTATTATCTTCATAAATTTCAAATTAATTTACAAAACAATAACTTACTTTATAGTTAAAACAAATAAAAATATAAGAAGTTTTTTACAAATAGAATAAGCCATCTAATTGTTACCCCAAAGACAAGCCCAACACACAGAGATTAAAGATTTTTTTTATTTCAGAGGCGCTATTTCCCCTTTGAATAGCAAGGGTTATTATTTGGCCGACATCAGCACCAGAACGTTGGTCACCAGACACATGGATAAGCATTTTGCTTAGAAATCTCAGTTTCACTTATCGTCTAAAGGTCGTCAATACTTGTAATTTTAGTGAATTTACTTCTATGCGAAAAGATGCATGCTAGACTTGCGCACTGGTTGACAGTCAGATAACTACTAAGAAAAATAATAAATTGAAAACATTTCTAATTATTTTTTTCGAATCAGCAAAACTTAAAATATAAGAAGACAGAAGGCTTCGTCGATGCATGAGGAAAAATCTTTTCTGACCGATTTCTACATTATGTGTGTTAAAATTTGTATCCAAAGGTGTTGGCAAAGGATATCGAATTGTAATAAATTCGGTAAATTTTCCTTGGCCAAACATAAATTTAGCGCAGTGCCAAGTTTCATTGAAATGCTTTATTCTTACAATCTAATAAAGATAAATGTTGTCCTTTGTCAAGGTATCGCAGTTGAATTAACAAAAATCTGTTGTTGTTTATTAATTTAGTGTTTAAGAAAGTCTAACGAAATGTTGTTAGTTTAACTTACTTTGCAAGTTCTGTGGAATATGTAAAAGAAATCATGATTATTTTTTATTAGTCTAGCTGCACTCATTTGTTTCAAATATTTGTCATGCTGTAGTAGTTTGATTTTGAGATTTATTAAAATAAAAATAGATGGCCAAATATAGTTAAAATAGCTCGTCGTATTCAATACCTTTATTTTTGCCGCCAAAAAAGAAAACTGCGTGTAGAGCATGGTTCCTGAAGAAATAAGTTGCTATTAGAAAGCCACGAAAGACCAGCAAGTACCCTTAAAATATATATAGGTTGTATCAATCTCCGAATATGCTCTGAAGTTGCATCACGCTACTGTGCGTAGGTCTTATGGCGGCGCTGATAACCAGGTACTTCGTTCTACAAAATCAATTTGTATATAATACTGAGCATACATTATCAGCAGATTATAATAACAACATTAACAAATGTTATTTATTATCTAATCTCACAAAAGTTGTCAATGAGGCCGATTTATGAAAGATCCGTCCCACGCTGCGCAAGATCCTCCTAACGAGATTGAATTTCCGCTGTCAGCCATTATGACGCAAGCTCCTGGACTACAAATAACTGGACTGGTTGCTCTTGGCCTTGCGTAGAACATCTAGATCATTCGACTGTGATGTACTTTAATAATGCCTCATGGGTACAGTAGTTAGAATATGTAGTATTTTATAGGAGATCAGAATCCTGGTCCACTATTTTGTAACCAAACTCGACAGTGTAAGATTTAAACTCGACTATCTCTCTCTGTCTATAATATTTGTATTTTTGACTCCGTGGCGCAATGGTATGCGAAGTAGATTTAAAAGGCAGAAGTCCCGGGTTTTGTTTAGCGATTGAGAGTTTCTTAATTGGTCCAGATTTGGCTGGCGGGACTTCGGCCGTGGCTGGTTACGTTCCTACCGGCAAAGACGTACCGATAAGCTATTTAGCGTTCCGGTACAATTTCGTGTACAAACCGAAAGGGGTGTGGATTTCATCCTAACTAAAATAAAAGGACTAATAACAAGTTAGCCTGCATCCATCTTAGATTGCATCGTCATTTACCACCAGGTGAGATTGCAGTCAAGGGCCAACTTGTACGTACAGAATAAAAAAAGGGACGAAACGAAAGACGAGAGATGAAATATTGAGGTTTTTTTTCTTTCAAGAATTTTTAGTAGCAATAAAAGAGAAGTTGATATAAATCTGTGTCTCAAAGAGCACGATAAACAGTCGATCCAGTCAATATTTGAAAGGACCGCTACAGAGCCGGCTTCCCTGTTTACAAAAGAGGACTGTGGCATACCACTGGCTGCCTTAATGAAAGTGGACGGGCTGAGGGTGATAATGTTTAATTTTTGTTTCTATTACTATTGACCAGGACCGACGGCTTAACGTGTTCCTAAAACATTGTCAGCATAAACCCGCCAACCTGCATTGAGACAGCGTGGTGGGTCGACGCTCGATATCCCTTCAACATATAATTAGACCTAGCCTTAAGTAGACTGCAAAAATGCAAATACTGATAATGTAAAAAGTATAAAAAAAATTATTATCTACTTATTTTTTATAAATAAAGTTCTTTACCGTTTTAGTGTTAGTGTTAGATGTAAAGACCTTAACCCTTATCTATAAATAAGAGCCAATGCCGTGCATCGATACTCGCGCGGGGTATTTGTTACCAAACCGCAAGGGCTCCGCCACCGCACGACAGAACTGTTAAACAGCTAGGCGTTATACTAGTACAGGAGACTGTGGCAGATTTTCAAGAGCGGTAGAGATTTTTGTAACAGGTACTCCAGTATTGTTTTGTTTCTAAAGGGCATGATTGCCGCTGTAATAACAGGCTCATGGGGTTTAACACATACGCTTCAGGTTGAAGTTGGACCACGGTTTAAAAATCACGTGTAGTATATTAAATTTATTAAACCGGATAGGATTATCTAAGTCAGAAATTGTAAAAGTTCTTAAGTGGAATGATTAACTGGTCCGATAATATAACGAGTTTTTCGAGTAGGTTCATCAAGAAAAGTCGCCAGCATTTTCATCTACGTGGAAACCATGACATTATAAAACTGTTGGTACGAATATAAATGGAACTGGGCCATGTTTTGTCAACTATCGCGACCCAGTTAGCGGCACGTGCAAAGGAAGTTTTCACAGAACCCTGACTTGTTGAAGGCGCATCATGAAAACTGAGCATCTTCTAACTTAAAGACCTATCTCCAGCAGGCGATACACAGTGACGTAATTAGGATTTTATACTATCTGTGCCAGCGTTACAACTGCACCCTACGTTTGTATGTGATTTCTGCGCTCCTTCAGGGCCTGTGCTGCTGTGACGACAGATTCATATCTATCGCTCATAATATGATAAAACGCCTAGTTCAATAAGTACCACTGGCTCTCACAGCACATTGTACGGGCCCTGTTGTAACGAACGACTCTATAAATACAAGTGGCGGCCGAGCGGCGCAAGAGTGTGTGAGTGGACGCCATAGAGCCAAGCGCGGGAAAATTTGACGTTCGGATACATTGACGAACCATGTTTATCAAGGTCGGTATTATTTGTTGTTTTACGTAATAGGGAATCAATCAATCATTCAAAACTCATCTCTTTTGTTTTTAAAATAATTAATTAAATCTTCTTTTTGTTTTTGTTCCTTCATTATTTAAATGTAGTCTCCATTTATTTCCAATAATTGAATGATTTTCTATTAAGATTAATCTTATTTAGCGTTAGCGTTAAATAGTGAAATAAATTTATTAATGAAAAAGGCAATCAAGTTTAATATCTTGCAAATACATATACGAAATACAACATGGTCTTCAGGCCAGTTTCAAGGGCCAACTGAAAAGATAACCCCAAAAATATCACAATTAAGAAAACTATCAAATAATTATTTATAATAACCAAAAAAGACTGCTGAATAATTTTTTTAAAAGCACTGTAAAAATAATTTATTAATAAAGCTAATTTTTTTTAAAATTATATCAAGGCCCGGACCTAGGATTTCTAAATCAGGAAGAGATTATTTTTACTGGCATAATTAACCCATGGTTCCTCATTTGAATACGTCTATCTACGCATTACTTAATATACCTAAACCTACCTTCGTAGTTAAACTTGTAAGTAACTATGGTTACATAACATACTTCAAGTTAAACAGAACAAAGGTCTGCAATGGCTGCAATAATGTTGTCTATAAATCTCTGACACACCTGCACAATTTCAGATAAAGATCATTAAATTGAACACCATTTTTATTAGATTACATTATAGCGAATTTGGATAAGGTTTTTAAGAAGTTGATATTTTTTTTTTCTGCAGCGTCTTATTCGTGAAATGTTGAAATCAACAACAAACGATATTTCAACTCTACTTAGTGTTTGTACGTTTATCTTTAGTTAAAACTGTTTATTTCAAAGTAATAAACAGTAGGTAGTGTTTAAACTTCGCTTTATTGTCCTTGACTTATTAAATACGTCGTATTTCCTCTGCCCAGTCATTATTTTGTGAATTTAATTCATTTTATTCAATACAAATATGCCCTCGAATACTTGCGCGAGAAAATGCCTGAAACATCAATGTATTCGTTTGTTTCTAGAAATACTTCTGTAAAACTTAGTTTAAGAAAATGTAACCTTGTTTTTTTATAAGCTTTGTACGCCTTCTTTCTTGTCGGATGTCTAAGTCATACCGGTATCCCAAAATTCACAACTCTACGATCCGTACTTTTGGTTTTACGTTGATGAAAAATGTAAAGTTATATAGTGATTAATAAAGCTATAAACGTAAAATGAAAGCTAACTCAAAAGTCTATAGCTAGCTATAAAGATGTCCAGCCTGAGGAATATAAAGAAAAAGAAGCGAGCGGCTTCAAGCGCGTTTAATTCTTTTCTTGGGAGTTGCTAGTACCTAATAAGCCAAGCCAAACCTTATTGATATGGTCAAGTAATGTAAATTTAAATTAACCTATTAATTTTGATATTTGCTCACAGTATGATCATATCTCAGGTGTATATGTCTATTAAGTTAACATTTAACGGTAATATTTTCGACATGTTAGGAAGAAATATTTCGGTCACAAAATGTCGCGCAATTTCAATAAAAACAAAAAGTTTATTAACGACTGTGATACTATACCAATACATGCTGCATACTTTGTCCATATAATCGGGTGCCTACTCAAGGTATGGCTTAAAAAAAAACCTGATATGAACTTAATTAGATGTGAGGCGTGATAATTTTTTACTTTAGTTATTTTTTGTATGTTTTATTACTTTCAAAAATTTAATACAAGTCTAGTCGTGCATTGAAGACAATGGATAAAATTGTTGAAAACTCGTTAGCCATCTTGTTTTTGTTCTTAACACAATCTACTTTTTTATAATTTAATTTTACTATTTTTAGTTTTTTTCATTATCCCGCCATCTGAAAGCATCGACATATTTGTAACCCAGTGTACTAAGTTTCTGCCGTGTAAATCACATTTCTAAGAGTAAACTTTGAAGTCAATCGAGTTTATTGTTTTAGAGATCTCTTGTTATCTGTCCGATGTATTTCGTTTATTTATATGTAGATGGATTTGTAATTGTAATTTCGTCGTTGTGTAGGCGCAGTGTATTTATAAGGCGGAGGTCCTGGGTTCGATTCACGGTTGGACCGATTAAGAATTTTTAAATTGGTCCAGGTTTGGCTGGTGGGGGGCTTTGGCCGTAGCTAGATATCACCCTATCGACAAAGACGGACCGCCAAGCGATTAGCGTTCCAGTAAAATGTCGTGTAGAAACCGAAAGGGATGTAGATTTAATTCCACTCCTAAGAAGTTTTACGACACAAATTGGTTGTATAATACGAGTATATCTACTCACAAAATGTACGAACCACTCATAATATAATGTTCTATCTATGATAGGAATGCTAAATAAGCTATTGAGTATTAACTGCGAAGGCGTGGCGTTACACAACATAGCCTAAATAATTTCTAGTCACCTCCACTCAGTAGTACTAGGAAGGAAATTATTGAAGCTGGTCTATAATTTAGCCTAGGTAGCATTACTGTATTGCCAACTGTTTCATCATTCGTATTAAAGTAATACGTAAGTGCTTTGATAAAACGGTTTATTAGTTTTGTTCCATTTGCCAGATTGCGATAGCACAAATCGGTAAACAATAAATATTATTATGGTTTTAATATAAAAAAAATTGTTATTTTAAAAAAATTAAATAAACTTCTTTTAAAAAGATCAAATTTAACTATCAACGTTAAACTCATGTCCCCCCTACTAACCGTTGAAGAAAGCCATGCCAACTTGGTAACGGCCCATTATACAGGGTTAGGCCTCATTCGTTGTAGGAGAAAGGATATGGAACTTAGATCCACCATGTTACTCCAATGTAGGTTGGCGGGCCACCATAACAGAAAGAAGAGATTATATGCATTACTAATTGATTTCCATAATTTTAATATATTGCTACCAGAAAAAAAGAAAACAGTTTAAGTCCTGAGTTAACAGGAAGTCATTAATCTTTCAAGATTTTATAACACAAAATACACACATACAAACACACACACACTTTAAAAAGCAAAGAATTGTAACGAACGGTTAATAAAAAAGGAAATGTTTGATAAAGTGTTTATTGATTTCTCTATGCATCTTTAACTCGTAGCAGACATTGTACATCGCTCGTAGCAAAGTCGTTACGAAGATGCGTAGGCTCATCTTTACGTCTACGACATTGCGCTATTTTCTGTGGACTGTGCTATGAAAGTATGAGCTATCGTTGGAATAATGAACATAAATAATAATTATTTATGTGCATTATTCCAATATGAGCGAAAAATTAGTTCGCATGGAGTTAAAATTTTGTTGGTGAAATTGTTGTTCCGTATTAATAGTTCACTATCAAATCTTATATTTCTATTTTTCGTTTTTCGTCCATGGACTTGGTTGATTTATTCAACTTAATTCATGTAAAGACAAGGAATAATAATAATTATCATTTATGTGCATTATTCCAACATGAGCGAAAAATTAGCTCGCATGGAGTTCAAATTTTTGTTGGTGAAATTGTTGTTCCGTATTCTATAAATACGGAAATTTAAATTTTAACTCCGTGCGAGCTAATTTCACTATCAAATCCAATATTTCTATTTTTCGTTTTTCGTTCATGGTTGGTTGATTTAATCAACTTAATTCATGTAAGGACAAGGAATAATAATAATAATCATTTATGTGCATTATTCCAACATGAGCGAAAAATTAGCTCGCATGGACTTCAAATTTTTGCTGGTGAAATTGTTGTTCCGTATTAATAGTTCTCTATCAAATCTAATATTTCTATTTTTTGTTTTTCATCCATGGGCTTGGTTGATTTATTCAACTTAATTCATGTAAGGACAAGGAATAAAATGTCGGCCTGTGTCCATCATCCTGAGAGGTCTATATGTTAGCCTTATGCGCAGCATGCTGGGATAATTCTGCTGCAGAAACAAACATGGCGTAACATTACTTTGCCAGACAACTTCATCATAATCATCACTTTTGACTTCACTGTAGTAAAATAAAAAGCTCTATAAGTACTAAACTTTTGTGGACAATAGAACTGATAATTTCAATCGATCGATAAATAACCTTGAGACGGCACGCAATTCCGTCAATGCCTTAACAGTACGTGAAACAATTAAATGTAACCAGGCCGCCGCCGCCGCCGCCGCACGGGTTGCTGGTTGCTCAAACGCCGTCTGCACCGCATACTAACTTGCCACGTTTCTATTGACAATTGACAATAATGTCATGATTTGTTTTGTCATGATAATTTCGCAATTTCGGCTGACTTATCATATAAACAGGTAGACAGAATAATATGAGGAACTCTAAACCCATTGTTACATAAAGTGCTATGCAGAACTAACACATGTACCCATAAAACATTTTGATTACCTCATCTTTTCTTAAATGGCCCAAATTCAAATTACTTTTACAAAGAAAAATAATTAAAAAATTATAGGTATTTTCGTTCTATCGATAGAAATATCTGCTATCAAGAGATATACGATATCTGTAAAATTAATTCTTCATCAAAATTTCCATAATCCCTATGGCTAATATAATAATATTTTTTACTGCTTAACATTTATAGAAAAGAGTTTATTTATCCGTTCAGCAATTTGAGCGAAATATTTAAATTATAAACGTCTAGTTGTTAAAAATAGCATAATTACTGAATCAGAAGAACTGATTAACATTTAGTGAGCCATGACATAAACGAATTTTAATTTAGATAAAGATTAATTAACTTCAGCTGTTATTGAAACATTCAAACATTTGTCAGTTACGCGATAAAATTATAACACTGACTTGTAGCAGTGAAATTTGACGCAATACTTTATGGTAGGAATTTAAATTATATTATATATGTCGGTATGTAGGGCGGAGTCATATTATGTAGTTGGACTTACGACTGTAACGTACGTATTACAGACGCAACGTATCGGAAACTTTTAATTGTATGTTGTGTTAATGAACTAATAACATTAATGCGAAAATTTGTGTCTATTTTCTAAATTCATATTAGAGGGCAGGCCCGGCACTATAGCGAGCTATAAGTAGCATTCCATCTATTTCATTCATAAAAAAAATAATAAAATCAATTTATAATTAACAATAAGTTACACATTTAATTAAATGTATATGGAAAATACATAATGACGAAGTAGTTTTAAAGTAGTAGAAATTTAATAACTTAATACAACATACATAAATACATAGCATCACGCCTCGTTCCCGTAGGGGTAGGTAGAGACTACATCCTTCCATTTGCCACGATCCTTGCATACTTCCTTAGTTTCTTCCAGTCTCATAAATCCTTTCATACAAGATCGTCGGTTTAGGGTACTCTTGACCTTTGCCATTTTTCCTGTCCTGAATTTGGTCCAGAAACATTCGCCTAGGTCTTCCCCTTCCTAATATCCTTTAATAATTTAAATCCTTTAATAATTTCTACTACCTTAGAATTACTTGATGCAAGAATATTTGAAGTTAAAGAATTTATTGCTTAGCAAAAAATTTCAAAATAAAGTTAACTAATTTTTCATAAAATATCAATGTATGGTAGTTTTGGAAAACATTTGAATTGCACAGGCCCTAAATACCAAGAAGCGGAAGACATAATAAAGGTTGTAGTGTTAATAGTTTTCGTGGAAACAAACAATCAAACAAACAATTAAAACATTATTTCGCAACCAATGTCGGAATGTCGGTATTTGGAGTATTCGAAATAGTTATAGTATATGGCTCTATGAACTAAGTAGCTATGATCACGAAGCCCTGCGTCGGATTGTGGAATAATTCTGAGTTTTCATTCTTCTAAGAAATGTCCAATAAAATCTAAGTCCGGAAAGATGGTGGTGTATACCTCCGTATCTCGGAGAGTTAAGCCGTCGGTCCCGGTCACAATCATCAAAGTCTGATTATTATCCTAAGTCCGCCAAATCGCATCGAACCAGCGTGGTGGGTCTACACCCCATATCCTTTTATAATAGGCTGATAATGTTGATATGACTCATAAGAATTATGATTATAACCACGTGAGTCTATGTAATGATATTGCGAAGTATGTCGTTTATACGTTGGAATGTGAGTGGTTCCTTTTTGGTATAATTATGGTGACAGTTGTTTTCCTCTCTTCGTGACGTCATATTCGACCTTTCAATAACTTTGAGTTGCAATATGCTGACGTCAATTGCACTATCTCGAGATTTGAAGGATTTTTGTAGTAGTTTTTACATATTAGGATTAAAAAAATAATATTTAATTAAATTTAAAAGTGTTTTTTGAATGACTTATTTTGAAGTTATAGATAGATGTCTCTAGTACAATCACTAATAAAAATAAACTGTAACTGTAATCGTTTTCATTGCTCACAATGCGCACAAGTGTAATGAATCTAATTAAATATTATAATAATATGTTAAAATTGACTTATTTACTTTTTAAAATGGAGCTTTTTTATGTATCTACATACATACATATATATCATCACACCTGATTTCCATACAGGGGGAACAGACATCCTTCCATTTGCCACGGTCCTTGCATACTTCCTTAGCTTTTCGTCGGTTTAGGTAGTCATTTAAAATTCCTAATTTCATATTTAATAATAACATAAAAAACTGTGAAAATTCGTCAAAAGTGGCAACATTACCCTGACCTGATAAAAGCCCCTTATGTAGGTCTTAATACATACATAATACGACTTGGTCGCTAACTGCGGGCTTCATAAGTTAAAATTACTGAATGGAAGAGAGAAGCGGAGTATCTCTGTGATCGAATGAATGACATAAAAAATTGTGAAAATTCGTCAAAAGTGGCAACATCAACCTGTTAAGCCTGGCCTATGTTCAACAGTGACCCCTAATGTTGATGATGTAGGTCTTACACCAAAAATGGACTTTATGATATTCAATTGTAGAGCCCTTAATACCAATTTATCTAAAAAACCTAATTTCAGGCAAAATAACTCTATTAGTCCTGTTTGTAGATGAAGACAGCGCTTCGTTGGTCTCACTTTAACCTAAACGTTTAATTAATTGATAAAGGTAATTTTGTACAGGATAATTACATGATAGGAAATTCCACGGGCTAGCAAATAGCTTTATAAACATTGACATCGCATTCCAAAGTGCTGATACGCAGTACCGAATGAGCTTTCAAGACAACTATGTTACCACATTACGATGAATATTGAAGTGGACCACAAGGTCGACGTCTTGCGAAGGTTTCTAAGCAACTGACTTTGTTTGCGTGCCTCCATAATTAGCACAACAAATTAAAAACAGATAATTTAAATATGCAAAAGAAAAAATTCTTTACACACTTCCTCTGTGTTAATCTATCACTACTTAAAAAACAGAGTCCTCTGTTAATAATAAATAAATAAATATTTTATTTGCAAGAATGTGGTTACAATGTCGATCTTAAAGTCAAATTACAAAAATATGTCCAATCACATGTTGCGTCTGTTTGATTGTCTGTCTGTTTGCGATAAACTAAAAGACTACTATATTTTTATGCTCTTTTCACCAGAGAGAGACTTATTCCTGAGTTAGGTTTTAGTATAATTTGAGGTTTTGTGAAAATTGGCTCTAATCTGATAATAGAAGTTTTAAAAACGCTGCCTGAAACAGTGTATGGTAGAATGTTTGTTCTTTATTATTATTTATTCGTATATATTAACTGGTATAATTACTGTGACGTAGAAGCAAAATAGATCAATATTTGTTTTGACTTTGGTACCCAGTAACGTAATATTTACTTCCAAGTTTTTTTTAAATTTATACGAATATAAACCTAATGCTCCTTTCTAACTTGATATGGAAATAATCTTACATTTTCTCAAGACCATCTAGTGCTTTTAAAATACTATCTAGATATTTATCACTGACCGATTTTCATTGACTTCCGCTATAACTAACGTTCACTTTTAATTAATTTTGGTATTAAATAATAATCTCTGATTGTTTATTGGGCAGGCTTACAATATGTAGGTATTTAGTGGCACTGAGTCACGATCTGAAAGGCCGTTACTAAATAAACCTGTTACTTGTGTGGAACATGTGGCTGAATCAAAGTCAAGTTCATTTGTGTTTATTTTGCACATAGGTGATTAAAAGAAAGATTACGACACAATAACAATAATACATAGCTGTGTCTCTTAGTTTTACATACGAGTATGTAGATCATGCTGGCGTAGGAATATCGTAATATAAATTGTGCACGTTCCCGATGTCAATATCCCTCTGTATCAAATGTTATCTAGATTCGTTTAGACGGAGGTATAAGTTTTTTTTTTATTTTAAATCTCTATATGTTAGCCTTTCACTGCAATCACACCTGAAAGTGGAAGTGGGCTAAATTATTAGGAGAAGAATGAAATCTAAATCGCTCGTTAAAGCCTCTTGGCTTATACCTACACAAAATCGCACCAGAACGCTACATCACTTGGCAATAGGTACATCTTTGGTAGTAAGGTGGTAACTATAGCCAAGCTGAAGTGCCCCACCAGCCAAAATACGGGAAATGTGAAAATGAATATGAAATGTGTAATTAACCAGATCTTGTTGGAAGTATATAGTTATTATAGATTGTTTTACACATAAAATATTTATTACTAACATTTGCTCTTGGCTATGTAGAAGAATATTATAGAAATATCTTTCATTATTGTAATTTTCTGTACGTGTCGATTAAGCGCTGAAAACTTAATCCACGTAAATTAGATTTAAGTAGCTTGTTAGCGTAGGTGTTTAAATCAAGTAAATACCTACCTACATGGTTGTTGTAAAAGTGTATTGATTCTCTCATAAGAATAAATAATTACCTCATACTTTAATAAGTTTTAAGTTTTATAGTCGATTATAGCCTATAAGGCAATTGTTTTTAGTTTAAAAGTTTTCAACTTTAAATCATATTATCATAATGACTACTTGTTCCAATACCAAAATATTACATGGAAAACACTAAAACTCCCAAAAATGCTGCAGACATGAACTAACCTTAACAATACCTATAATACACGAAATATTGTCATTTAAAGCACCTAACAATTTGCATTTGCACAAAAACAGTGTCAGTAGATACCTACTCGCTTGATAAGCCGCTGAATAAGTACCTTCTTATACTATACATGTACAGCAGAGAATAAAAATAGTTCCGCAGTGTATCAAGGCTAAAGGACATTCACTGGGCACTCGGTTCTTTGTGTGGTCGATATTCAACGCCTTGTATACTCGCTCATAATTCTAGATTATACTTATCTACATTTTCCGCTCTGTTTTGGAAAGGTTGAATACCGGAAAGTAGCGCTTAGTCAGAATTTCGTGAATTACCGCTTAGGTCGCTGTGATCACACGGCGACCAGGATATATATATTTTTACACAATTTAATCTTCTTTGGACAGGGGTACAGGGGTGCTTATTTTGCCTTTCCAAGAGTAATCTTGGAAGGTAAGATACAAGGCAAGATAGCACTTGGCCGTCAAGGGATGACAAAGATAGCTGAATGATAAAGAGAGTAGATCAGACTCGATTATCCAAAATTAAAGCGAATTGTGGATAATAGGAAGGCTTTTCACATACTGACCGCCAAGCTTTTGTGATCAGTATGCGAAATAAAAAATGGCTTTAAGTGATGATGATGTCTATTGAAGACGTACTTGATCGACTGGAACAGATTTATTTACTGTGAAGCATCACAGGAATGTCTACAGAGGGGATAA
Organism: Mycalesis mineus; assembly: GCA_034621355.1. NCBI lineage: Eukaryota > Metazoa > Arthropoda > Insecta > Lepidoptera > Nymphalidae > Mycalesis > Mycalesis mineus. The sequence goes on along the minus strand of CM067889.1, from coordinate 884,001 downwards.
GCTTAGTTACAACTCGCTACCAAGTGTGGTTTGCGCACCTATTATAGCCAAATTTAATAGTCGTCAGTTGAAGTCAATCGGCTTCCGAGCTTTGACGATGATTTCGGTTCTTCTGCGCATCTTCTACTTTCTATATCGATCACGCAATGATACTTCGAAAAATTCTCGCTCTTTAGTCCGTGGAATGACTTATGTTATGGGCCTCCATAAAAGGCTTCTTATAGAGCTCATGTTACGTTACCAAATGATTAACAGTATATTTAATTCAAAACTTTTACAATTTCAGACGCTGTTACTCTGCGCGGTGTGCGCTTACGCATACGCGCAAAACTACCAAACCACGACACCGGTGCCGATTCTGAAGCAGATCAACAAACAGAACGACGACGGCTCCTACAGCTACGGCTACGAGGCGGCGGACGGCTCCTTCAAGATCGAGACCAAGTACCCCAACGGCGACGTCGCCGGGAAGTATGGATACGTTGACGAGAGCGGGAAAGTGAGGGAGGTGTCCTATGGAGCCAGCAGCCAGAGAGGATTTGAACCTGAAGGTACATTTAATGAAATTTCTTGAGACGAATATTTTATCCATGCATTCACCATGCGGGTCCATCGCGTGGTTGAGAAAAAACTCCGAACCGAACCCGAGACTTGTGACACGTGTGTAAGGGATTTCTTAGTGACGCGCGTCAACACTCACCTCCTCTAATCATGTTATTCTCCCTGTCCAGCCGAATTTGAAAGGATACTAGAATACAATACAAAATATGATTTCTTAAACGTATGGTTTGTGCATCATTAACACAATGTTTTTAGGGCACTCCAACCGAAATTTGTCCGTAAAGCACGATTTTAGTCAAGCGCGAGCTTATGCGGCTAGGCTATTCGACCGTGAAGTAATAAGACTGAGAGCCCGGATTACGAAATTATTGGGCTGATGGTGATTGATGATACGAATGATATAATAATATATCTGTGGCTTAGACACAATTGGCTTGGCTCTTTAAGGGCCATACTTCTGGTTATATAGTAGGAAAAATAAAATTACAGATTAGCATTTTTTTTATCGACTAGATACAAGTTCGCTCTTGACTGCTATCACACCTGATGTTAAGTGATGATGCAGTCTAAGATGGAAGTGGGCTAACTTGTTAAGAGTGGGACGAAAATACACAGCTCTTTCGGTTTCTACACGACATCGTACCGGAACGCTAAATTGGCGATACGTCTTTGTCGGTAGGATAACTAGCTACGGCGAAAGCCTCCCACCAGCAAGACCAAGACAAAATCTGCCCAGCCGGGAATCGAACCCAGGACCTCCGTCTTATAAATCTACCGCGCATACCACTGCGCCACGGAGGTCATCAAACATTTAACAACTAATTACCGGAGTACATCAAAACCTTCGATGTAAGGGTATCAAGTCGTAAGAATGCGACGGACAAGAGCATTTGCCTTTATATAGATATTGATCTCCTGAGATAAGGCAATAGGACAGGTTTACCATGTCACCTAAATAAGTAATATTGCGTAACTAGATGACAATGAACAATTAAAGTTATTAGAAATATCTAATTTAAATAATTACCAGGGAAATGATCATGTTAACAAGAAATATAGGCATATGCAAAGTATAAAATAAATAACATATAGTCATACAAGTACACAGACCCAGCAGCAGTTAAAATATTAATAGAAATTACATTAAGAACATGTAAAAAATGCACAGGTTGATATAGTAGATAAATAATATAATATAATACTTAAAAATGTATAGATTTAAAGGTAATATCATCATATAACACTTTCAAGTTAGAATAGAACGTGCAATGATCGAGTTTCGTCATTAATTACTTAAAGTTCACTAATTTTCTTGAGAAAGTTATGCGATAAATGGATCTAATGGAATGACGCAAACAGTAGGTAACTGTGGCAATACCACTTTAGCTTACTTAATACATTTTGTAAATATGATAGTAATTTCATCCTAATTATTTTAAACTATACAGATTTCAAGTAGATTATTTTTTTCTGTTGAATAGCATAAATATGGCATGTGTTTTTATTGAGAATGAATGAGATTAGAGTTCAGACAAAAGTTTACACTTTCACGCAAAATAAAAATAATAATATTCGTTGTTTGATAAAATATACAAAATATCTTTGATCTACCAACAAATGATTAAACATGCACTAGATTATTGATTTAATAATCAAAATATCAATTGTTACAAATGCGAAATAATTTCAATAAATTAAAATTTTCATTTACAACGTAAAAGCATACTAAACCTTAAATAAAACATTAGAGGTTTCTAAGCCTACCCTGGGTACAAATTCTCAATAAACTTAGGCTGGAATTTTGTATTATTTTAACATAACTTAGACTTGAAATAACTGATGACTTATAATAAGCAGTCATCAGGTGCCTTCTTTAAAATGAAGTTTGGCAGTCAGGTGGATAAAATTCTTCTGGTCCTCTGAAACAGTTTTAAACTTCGTGTAGCTAAGCTTGATCCATTCCTTTATATCATAAATCCATTATCTCCTTTGTCTCCCAGGTGCGCGTTTTCCGGGTATCTTGCTTTCAAGAATTGATGTTGGGAATTCATAGAGGGATCTTGTTTGTAGATGCCCCAATGCCACTTTTCTTCTTAATATTGCTATCATCAGCTTACGTTTAAAACTTTAACAGTGACATTAGCAAACTTTGCTCCCATTCACGTTCGTGGCCCTATAATCTAGTTCCGGTGGGTAAGCATGTGGACTGCGGGTAGTTGAGCAATATTCCACCGGCCGCTCAGTGGTCACCCTCTGCCGGCGACCTTCACGGCCTGGCTATGATTGAGTGATAATTAGAAATTTTGGGCGTGAAGCACATTACATAATTGACTTTATTCACACTCAATTAAACAAAAAAATTAATCGTTAGTTATGCCTTTGTAAAGAAATTGTTGAAATACTTACTAATATTATAAAGTTTGTATAAAAGGATAAATGTATGTTACTCTTTGACACAAAAACTACTGAATGAATTTTGATGAAACTTTACAATAATATAGCTTACATATCAGAATAACACATAGGCCACATTTTATTCCAAAATTCCCACTGGAACGAGAACTACGCGTTCGAAAACCACAAGCGTTCTCTAGTATGGAATAAGCGGGACAGTTTTTTTTTCAAAGACAATTTTAATTTTCCAGGCACCGGTATTATGGTTCCACCACCAACTCTCCACGACCCGGCGTCCCACAACGCGCTGACCGACGGCCAAGAGGACGACGGCCAGTACCGCGAGGACCCGAGGATATACGAAGACCCCAAGTACAACGGACGCAGCAAGGCCAGACCCAGCTCGTTCAGATACGAGCAGGAGCCGCAACAGCAACGCTTCACCATCTCGTCCAAGCCGAAAAAGTACCAGCAACAGTACCAACCGCAACCCCAGTATCAGCCGCAACCACAGTACGAACCGCAACCCCAGTATCAGCCCCAGCAACCTGCGTACCAACCCCAACAACCAGCGTACCAACAACAGACAAGCCTCTTCAACCAGTCTCCCCAACAGTTCACCCAAGAGTTTAAACCACAAAGTCAGGTGTTCCACCAGCAGCCTCAGTTCTCCTACCAATCGTACACCCCACAACCCTACCAAAACAACCAGTACCAGAACTACCAGAGACAAAACTATCACCAGAACTTCAATCCTTTCTCAGGACACCCGGCACAGAACTTCGATCCTAGCACGGGATCTTACTCTATTGATTTCACTGGCAAATGAGGTTACTGATTGTTTTAGTAATTGCTGTAATTTTACTACACCTAGTATTAGTGATTTCCAAAGCGATACATGCAAATAAGATGTTAAAAAATGAAACGAAAATTCCGTTTTTTAACAAATTTAAAACCATTACTTTAACTTTTTTATTTCTTTGCGCATTAAAATCTTTAGGGTTCTTTTTAAACCATTCATTGTAAATGTGTTTTTGTTTCTATTTTAAAGTCGTTTGAATATGTAAAAATTCTTAGGTCTCTAGTTTCTCTATGACATAATATTCCCTTAGAGCAAAATGTATCTCGTCTTTATACGATCTTCTGTATGTGTTATCTTCGACTATATACTTTTTTTTATGCTTTTCATCTTTTTTTATTTTATTTTCTTCTTTATTATAACTTCATTTTAAATTTACTTTATCTTATTTCACATAAACAACATATATATTTGTTTTGTGAATATACGAATATCATAAAAATTTAATATTAACAATATTCCACAGAGAAAAAGAAGGTTAAGAAGAACATTTTAAGAATTTAGTTAGTGGAATTATAATTTTCAATGTAATACTCAATTGTACAATTTACAGCATTTCAAATACATTATTTAACCAAGTATAACCTGTAAATAATAGGGATATTTTTTATACTTTTGTAAAATATACGTAATATTATTATTAGTACTAGTCATATATTTCAAAGTAATCTAAAAGTATTGTCTCGGTACGCTATGCTTTATTTAAATTATTTTATATACCGACTATATTATATTATGTTACTTTATATATTATGTATATATAATGTATACTTTTATATATTTTTTTATAATATACTTTCTAATCATTGTATGATAACTACTACAACTTATTTTATGTACCGGATTTAGTATACATTTTGTGTGCCTACTTAGATATTAGATATCCAAGTAGGTACACAAAATGTATGTCCTACTTACGTTATAATAATTATATGCTTTTGTTTTATTAATTTTGTATTAAAATGTTCAAACTTTAATTTACGTATATTTTTTTATATGTACATATATTTATTTTAAATATATTTAAATACTGTATGCAACTTATATTTATTATAATTATTTAGGTAGACATTTATAATAGTACATTTTTAACTATTTTAAAACAATATTTTATATGAATTTTCTACTTATTTGTTAAATTTATTCTGTATTTACGTAGATATTATAATTTATTTACGAATACCAATATTTTTTTTACTATAATTTATTTGTTTATATATTATATGACAGTTATCTTATTAGTTATAGCAAATACAAACGTTATGTATTACACCGAGTACAACGATTGCGCAGGCGCAGGTTCCAAGATGGCGGCTGGTATAGGCACATAGAGCTGTCTACGTGTGCGTGGTACTAATGTGTTGAATAAAGACTTACGTAAATATCTTTATTGTTTCCTTTACTAATAAGTGAAAGTTCTATTGTCCTTAAATAATTCATATCGTGTTATTGTACGTGAAGTGCAATGTACTCGTATCCTGAGGTCCTGGGTTCGAGTTTTAAGTGGGTTTTTAATGCTACGAAACCTTAGAGCATACTTTCCCAAAGTTTATGTATACCTCGGAAATTCGTCTGATAGTAATTGTTGCATAATCCAACATTACAAGCCCTCCAACCCGCATTGGAGCTGCGTAGTAGGTCTAAGCTCTATTTCCCATCCCCTATAAAGACAGAGGTCTAACAGTATAGTTGACGTTGATTGACTTAAAAAGAAGATCTCGGAAAGCAAATTAAGCCGTCAGTCAGTCAGTAATGGGTGTAAGCCCCGCAACTCTTATAAGTAAGAGTACGCCAGCATTTTGCAACCTAACATAAGTTTAAGAGGATAATGATTAATATTACTAATGATAAAATTTTTTTAAAAATAGAACCGACTCAAAATGCACTAAAAAGTAAAAAATAACTGTGTCATTTAGATGCTTTAATTTACTTAAGCATATCTATGAAGTCGGTGCCAGCAAGTTTAAGGATAATTTATTTAACGTAGTAAAGCAGTTTGTGGTTCTAGGTAATGTCCTTAAAGTATAAACCTTGGCTGGATCCCAGGATATCATCATTAGATCCTAACATGATGACAATGGGACCATCTTGGAAGTGTGCCCTTTCTAATGAAAAAGAATTATCAAAATCGGACAACCATGTAAAAAGTTATGCGTTATATATATATATATATATATATATATTATAATTTTAAATTATAAAAAGTTTATAAAACAGTGAAAACATCGGGATAGAAAAGTAGCCTGTAAGTATGTTAATCCAGTGTGTCAGCTAACTCCATACCAAATTTTATTAAAATCGCTCTAGCCGTTTAGTCGTAAAGAAGTAACAAACATACACACTCACAAACTTTCGCCTTTATCATAAATAGTATTTATTATGATTTGTTACAAATCATGTCCTGAATAGCCATACACATAGTATATTAGTATTCTCTTGCCAGACTCCTTCAGTCTATAGTTAAAGGTGCCTATCAAATAATTGAATATGGATGATATATTAAAGAGTACTTATTGTTCTTTCAGGAAGAAATTCCATTACCTTTTTGTTAATCTCCTTCAATAACAATCACATCCAAGTATGTGCTGTTAAGCAGTATAATTATTCATGTAGGCTTCGAACAGGTTTTTTATACGATGCATGTAACGTATAAGTGATCAAGTAAGCCTTAAGGCCCGACCCTGGGCCCACTTCCTTCCGACTGATGGCGACCGTAAAAATAACCTTTAATTTGAATTTAATTATAGCATCTCAATGTGCGGAAGATATTTATAAGAGAGGATCGATAAATGAGAAGATAGGGAAATACTTTTTTATGTTTTATTTTTCTGGTTGCGTATTTTTCAGGATCATTAAAGAGACAGCAATAGCTGGGATATTATGGTGATTAAAGTATACTAGTTTTTACCCAACTTGCAAGAAAGGTTATGTTATTCTCACGTGTCTTATATGTATGGTATACCAAACTTGTGAATTATAAATATTAGTTGCATCATTGTTTTTCAAAGAGCAACTGCTGAGTTTCTTGCTGGCACCTGTTGGCAGGGTCTGCCTTCTGAACTGGTGGTAATATGGTGGTGGTGGTAATACTAATCACTACATACTGACAGACTTGACGTTTCAGAGGTGCTTGTAAAACAGCCTACTTAACAAAAATGATTTTGAATTCTATGTATGTAAGTTTGCATGTAATATTTATTTTACCTCATGTCTCCCAAAGACCGAAACGGATTTTTACAATTAAGATATCGTTAGATTGGTCTTGATAACCTAAATGTGCATGTATATAATAATTTTGATTCCAGATGAATTTCGAAAATATTCACTGCTTGGAATTCGAAACGACAGATATATTAATTACATTTACCTATTTGAATAAAGCTTTTTCATTACAAATTGGAAATATGTATGAATTAACTTATACTATGTATATGTTATTAATACAAAAACACGTTCAGATTTTCAATAATTTCAAATAAAGTAAAATTTTGGCATGATGTTTCTATAAGTTAAGGCATTAAGTTTCAAATATCAAAGTTTATATAATTAGACAAGGAGAACGTGAACATTAAAATAAAAACAACTTTACTCAGATATCTGCGCAAGCTACAAGTAACCTAATAAACAGTGGTTTTTATTACCAGCGTATCATAAACAAATTCAGGTATAGATATGTTTGCAACTACCCACATTAGGTAGAGATAGGGGTTTTTTTATTCATTACAAGTATTATTTGACTTCAATCGACGAACCCCGGACAGACCAGACGGACGGACGACGGACGAATCAATTGACGGCCCAGTGACGTAGTAGGTAGTGACCCTGCTTCTGCGTCCTAGGCCGTGGGTTCGATTCCCACGTCTGTAAAGTGTTTGTGTGATGAGCATGGATGTTTTCCAGTGTCTGGGTGATCGTCTATATATTATAAGTATTTATGTATAATTATGTAAAAATATTCATCAGTTATCATAGCACCCATAACACAAGCTACTTACGAGTACGCTAACTTTGGGGCTATATAGCGATGTATGTAATTGTCCTATAATATTTATAATATAATATAAAAAAAATCACAGCGAATGGTAGGAGATGATGCAATCTAAGATGTACCCAGGCGACTTGTTAGGAGTAGGATGAAATCCACAACACTTTGATTTCTTCGTCAAATGGCTTGGGGGTACGTCTTTATCCATAGAATGGTAATAAGCCACCGGTGGGGCGTGGCTTGTTACCACCCTGCCTGCCAGTCAGCCAGACTTGGACCATTTAAAAAAATCTCAATCGGTCCTGCCGGGAATCGAAGCCAGGTCCTCCGTCCTATAAAACCACTGCGCATACCACTGCACTACGGAGGCCGTCAAAAACAATTTTGAGCCGCCTGCACATAGCAACTTCCTGCAACTCGCGATGACATCAACCTAGTGGAGGGTCAACTAAGACTGCGCTTTTCGGTGTAAGATCTTTCGCTACTTTAAGGTTAGTTAGTTAGGGCTTTAGTTGTGATTTCGACGCAATTAGACGAAGATATCTCATTTTCTAATAATTCTCATGCTTCGTGGCGCAATGGTATGTGCAGTGGACGAATAAGATTGACGTCCTGGGTTTTATTCCCGGCTGGGCCGATTATGATGTTGTAAATTAGTCCAGGACTGGCTCGTCTGACTTCAGCCGTGGCTAGCTACTACCCAACCGAGAAAGACTTACCGCTAAGCGATTTAATCATTACTTATCATCATGTGTGATTGCAGTTCCGCGGTCGGAATCCACGTCCGGGTGACGCAAATCGTGGATCGCGGACAGTATGAAGGAGAGGCAACATTTCGGGTCGTAACCGAGTCGCAACGTGTCTACTTCATATGTTAAGGTCAGAGTCAAGCGGTAGACCTCCAAACCACTGCGCCGAACGTTCGTCTCGCCTCTAGACCACGCCCGAGCATTGCTCCATGCAGAGCACATACGCACAGACAAAACTAATTTTAAAATATGGAAATTCGTGAAGGAGTTTACGTTAACAATATAATTCTAATACAAGCGAAAGCAAAGCATTTTCGATACGCCAAGTTTGAGTGTTTACAATGACTTTACCATCGTTTTAGAAGGCAGATTTCTGTTAAGCAAAGACGCTGGCAGAAAGCTGCAGAGCTGGCAAGAAACTGAGCAGTTAATCTTTTTAAACGAAGGATTTAGAAGTACTACCGCTAAGCAATTTAGCGTTCTGGAGCGATGTGTATAAAGCCAAAAGGGTGTGAAATTTCCTTCTTTTTTAATCATTACAAGTTAGCCCTCGTGTAAGTGCAAACACACCTAATGGTAAGTGATGATGTAATCTAAGATGGAAGCGGACAAACTTGCTAGGAATTGAATGAAATCCACATCCCTTTCAGTTTCTGCAAGACATCGTACTGGAATATCTACTAAATTGCTTGGCGATACATTTTTGTTGGTAGGGTATTATATTTGTAATTAGCCACGGCCGAAGCCTCCCACCAGCTGAACCCGAACCAATTAAGAAAATATTATTAGGCCCAGCTGGCAATCGAACCCGAACATTCGTCTACATTTCACTGCACCACAGAGGTCATCAAATTATGGTGTGATGTAGTATTGTGGTAATAAAGTCACTGCCTCGTCTGGGTGTTCATCTATATTTTATAAGTATTTATGTATAATATATATAAAAATATTCAGTTAAGCAAAAATCCTGCACTTTGCTTAACTGCTAAATATTTATTTAGGAAAGTAGTCTAGGTATCATCATCGTCAGCGAAAAGAGAACCATTCAAAAACGAGTCTATTTACTTTGAGTATATCGCTCTGCACATTTACTACTCTGTGAGTCCAAAATTAAAGTCGTTCGGCGCGCATGATTAGAGCAGCAATAACACTTCCTGCATACACAAACTTGAACTATATACAAATGTACCATATGTACAACTAACGACTACTTCGGCCGTCGTGGAATTAGATCTTTTAAATCACTGCATTGATTTTCCGCAAACAAAATCATGAAATACACATACCTTATATCAAGATGGTTAGGTATATAAAGTATATTGTTTTTAACATAGTTTAAAAAATATATTTTGAAGACGATCGCTTGTAATATATCCCCTAAAAGAGTGCCAGAATGTTTTTCTAAGAAAAACGAATTATCCTGTTCAGTTTAGGAGTTGCCACTTGTCCGTTCTATTATCACACCATTTTAGTAAAATAAAATAAATAAAATATAAAAATATCTTTAGTGAAACTTCAAGTTAATTTGAAATCGTCAATTCGAACATTATTTTAAACTAATAATGGTAAAAATTAAAACGTCTTAAGTTTAATATTAATGCATTGAATGGTCCAAATGAACTGAGCAAATACAGCTAAGTATTTTATTTACTAACGTCATCTGGCAGTATAATATTAGATGTTTGATACTGAGTGCCCTGTTCGTTACAACAATTGATTGCCTAGCATTTTTTATAGATGTAATCTTTTAATTTGTGATACGCTTTTTCTACCAGCTTGCGTTTGATATGAATCTTGAAATTATTGAGAGAAATGCCCGCGATTTTATTTAGCAATTGATTATAAAAACGGATGCCCATAAATGGATTATTCAATCAATGCCTAGTTTCTTTTTTAGCCATTACGGAACCCTACACGACATATGGACCGACTCGCTATTAGGCGATTTTATTATAAATGTTGAATAAATAAATTGTAGACACTTGCTATATTCATGCCATGGAACGACAGTACCGTGAGCAAGTATGCATGTGATATTTTAATGATACCAGTGACTTTTTAAACGCGATCGTTTCGAAACATTGCTAAAATACCATGATCTATAAACTATGTAAATGTATGTTTTATAGTTAGTATTTTTAAATTCTTAAAGCCTTCACGTTGTATTTATGATAAGCTTCCTCTGCTAGGTACGTGAAACAGGTCACAAGTTCGATTCTCAATAAGGATTTTAATTTGTGAACACAAAAACGCTTTATACCTTTACGTTCTTCTCACACAGTTGCATACTAATTGCATTGTCCTAGATTCGATTCTCAACTCGAGTTATTTTAGTTTTTTTTATATATATCAACACTTACTATCAGGTGTGACAGCAGTCAAGGGCTAACTTGTAATAAAAAAAGATATTAAGTGAAACCAATGAGATATAACTTTTGCATTGAATCATATGACCTTTCATGTTCCAGTTCACTCTTTCACTTAACTATTAATATAATAAATTAAATAGTATTGAGGCTTCGATATCTACTAATAACATGTATTATAAAAGTACCAAGGCCTTGCTTTAGACTAAGTGAAAAAGATTTGGCAGATAGAGCGATTATACTATGTAGTCGAATAGATAATAATTATTGTTGTAAAAACAAAAAGCACGAATGGTTAGAAGTAATGAACTGAAAAGATAAAAACAAGGATCATTTTATCTATGTCAAATTCTAAATGCTTTTGCTTTGCTTCATGCAAGAAACAAACGGATTTTGGTAGATCTATCTATGCCCGCAGGTAGCAAAGTATTTTGTTCCCGCCTGCAGCACCATAAAAGCATTTAGAATTTAATATAGATATAATGATCCTTGTTTTTCCCTTTTCAGCTGTCGGGATTTTGTGATACATCCAAGTTAAAGAATCGTAATTTTATTTAATTTGCACTATGTTTTTTTTTTAATTTAAAATACCTTAAGGGTGTTTTAAAAGAACACAGATAATTGGAGATTCAGTTCTAGTTTCAAACTTTACGAGATAAAAATTTTAGATATCAGTTCCGTCTATGTTAATGCGTTATTCTATGGCTCTTCTGCACTTCCGTCAGAGAATGCGTCAGAATGCAATTGTTGCTGAAAACAGGTTTGTTTATTGTTAATCGTTAAACTTTACTCTTTGCATTATGGATTTATATGTACTTCATTTGTTACTTAATAGGAAAACTGTCAAATATTATTCAAGGATGTTATTAAACTCTGACACAAATCTGCGTATATGTGTGAACAGTGTTGGTCGATTCCCAACTATACTAAAGCCAAACTCGATTGAGAATGATTGTCAACAAACAAATTAAAAATGAAGGTAGAAATCACTAGTCATTTTACACCTAATTTTTTTAATTAACTTGTTAATGTCGAATTCATTACAATAAATTAGATTAGTAAGCTTAAAACTAATTAATATATTTAATATCTTTTAAATAGGATTTTATAAAATAACAAAACATAATTTTTAATTTACTAGGCATAAAATGTGTTGCATTTTCTACCTTCATTTTAAATTTGTTTGTTGACAAGCATTCTCAATCGAGTTTGGCTGTAGTATAGGTAGTAAAATATTAACTGACATCAAACTTAACATTGTAAAAGAGATAATTTTGGAAAAAGAGCAACCGTTTCTTTTTTTATTTTTATTGTCCACAACAGCTTAAACCTTAACTTATTATATTGTTTGGTATGATATTATGAGGCACAAACTTTGCGTTTTTGTGAGAATGGCGAGTTCACTATAATATTGTTTTACAGATAGAAAATTAAATGTAATGCTAATGACTGCCTCGTTGATCTGGTAGTTACCCTATGTGTCGATTACGAGGTCCTGGATACGAATCCGCGGGTCGGGTCGCGGAATAATTTCAAGTTATTCTTTCTTGTACGAAATTTTCAGTCCATTTCAAGCCCGGAGTCCCAAACCTGTTGGAGCGGCGTTGTGGGTCTTCGGTCTATATCCCCTCTCCTATAAGGAGGGAGGCTTGGCACTGTCGTGAGCCGTTAATAGGCTGATAATGATCATGGTGATGAATGCTCACTGTCATGTGGCAATCCAAAGACTTTAATTTTTCTGTTACGCAGACAATATTACAAATAGCGAAAGTCGACATTTTAGATAAATAAATTACAATTTTGAAGGAAGATTTTAAAAACTTTAAATTATAACTAAACAGTTTTATTTTATACATTTCCCCATCACCATGATAAAGTTAGCAAACTTATTTTGAAATTTGATCCATTGGGTGAAACCTAAAGGACCTCTACCTCAAAATACTATCCAGATTTCTTTTCCACTCTCTCATGAAGTTAATCTTAAGTTTATGACCAATATATTACAGTTGTCAACAATGTATTGAAGAGAGCGTGCAGGCGGCGGCAGGCGACCTTAGACACGAGGAATGTCGCCCCGAGGTGGACCAACTAGATCTTTTCTATGCCATAATTATTCATTTTTACTTTACCTATAATAGGAATCACGAAGAGACTCTGAACTCTATCCATAGTTCGCTAAACTGTTTTGCTATAATGGCGAAGAAACGAACATTTGAGTTGAGAAATTATTTGAGTGGTATACCAATAGATAAATTACCCTTCTGAACTGGAAATTGAACCCCAAACCTTTTGATAACTGCTAAATAAACAAATTTAAGCTAATGATGATGTTAGTCTGCAATCGACCTCTAGCACTCAGCACACTGTTACAACCGCGACATAGGATACGAGCGACATTTGAGAATTGATTGCGGTTTTTAAGAAATCGCACGAACCAATATCCGTTCGTCATTTTGGTCGCTTCTAAGTAGCGGAAAAGTTTATATAATATTGGTAATTATTTCGAACTTTTGCCTTAATGGATGTGAGGATGTTACATAAATAAAGCGCCGGATGTGCTTCTACTTTTATGTATAAACTGACAAATAAATAAAAATGGAATTCACTATTTACCATAATAAAATAAAGTGGTGAAATCCATGTTTAATTTTAAGTTTATTTAATATATTCTGGCACCTGTCACCAAAAATCTTTTTAACCGACTTCAAAAAACAGGAGATTATCAATTCGTCCCGAATATATGTAATATTTCCAGAACAGACCAGTTTTCGCATATGTTAGTCTATAACTCTATATCAGCATTTGAACAAATTTCAAAAGTGTATGTATGTATGTATGTATTTATGTTATGTGGAGGCATATCTCCGGAACTACAAGTCCGATTGAAATCTTTTTTTTTGTTGTACCAGGTATTATTCAACTTAGAAACACTGCAAGTTTCAACAAAATCTGCTCAGTTGTTTTTGAGATAGGCAAGTTTTATGTTTTTATATCTGTGTTCGCATATCTCCGGAACTACGAGTTCGATTAAAGTAATTCTTTTTTTGTTGTACTAGGTATTGTTCAACTTAGGGAATACTGCAAGTTTCATTAAAATCGGTTCAGTAGTGTTTGAGATAGGGATTTTTTTATGCATGACCACGCATAATTTTTCACAGAACAGTCCGATTTTGAAAGTTATTTTTTTATTAGAAAGGGCACACTTCCAAAATGGTCCCATAATCATCATGTTAGGATATAGGATGATAACATTTTGGTTAAATCGAAGGAACTCTTTAAACTTTATAGGCACATTTGCAGAACTGTCGGTAGTTCAAAAGTGGCTAGCGAATATTGGTACTCATAGTTTAGAACGAGTAGGTTCTACATAATTATGTTCGTTGTCAATAAACCACTAAAAAGTATGAAAAAAATTTAATAAAAAATTTAACTGACCTCAAAACGAACTAAAAAGTAAATAATAAATGCGTCATTTAGTTACTTTAATTTACTTAATCATATCTATGAAGTCGGTGCCACCTGTAAGATTTCTACTTTAAAGACGATACCTAATTCACACAAAGTGCTTTGCTACTTTGTTGAATAAAGTGTCCTTAAACTTGGATGGATGATAAGTAAATTAAAGTAACTAAATGACGCATTTATTTTTTACTTTTCAGTGCGTTTTGAGGTCGGTTTAATTTTTTTTATAACATTATAATAATAAGGAAATATTTTAACTGTTCCAATTAGCACAAATTATTAAGTCAAAAATTGATTTTTGGGTCATTAAATCATTTATACCAACTTGCTTTATCTTATTTATTTTGTTAAAGGCCATGGCCATGACTTTCAAAAACAAGTCGGTTACTATGCTTCTCTATGATCGTAAAACACCTATGGACCCTTGGAACCTAATCAGAAATACCACAGTATAACCGAGAGGTATCAGCTTCAATTCCGAGCTCTGCTGAGATATTCGCAAACTCGGTGTCTTTCGTAGGATAAAGGCAACCGAGTTTGTTTTCATTACGAGTATTACATTTTTGACTGCAACTTTATTCAAACACTGGCGGATGCCTGCGGTTTCACCCGCGTAGTTACTTTAGTTATTTTTATTTATTATATCTATATTTAACATAATATAAATTAGCGTTTTGCACTTCTCGTGAATTTGGCTATCATATACAAAAACTATTTTCACAAACTGATTGGTAGTTTCAGATATTAATTGGAACAAACAGAAAGACAGATATTTAAAAAACAGATTTCTGGAAGTAAGCAGCGTATATAGGAAATTAGTGAAAAGCTTTCAATTTGAGATTATAAACAGTTATTTCAATTTTATTTTATTAATTTGTATGTAAAAAAATATTTATTATTTTAAGATATAACAAATACTATTCATATCTTCTATGAAAAACTGTCAAAGTTCGATGGTTTCCATTTTCCAAAGGCGGTACTATTTTTCACGGGTTCAAATACAAACACTAAGCTCAAGCTCATATTGTATTATATTTATATAATCTAAGACTAAGGTATTCATAATCTCGAAAGCTCAGGTTAGTATACTTTCGCACAAAAATCAAGGACAGAAAGCTCGAACGTGCAATAAATCACAATGCCGATTGAAATGAACAGTGTGTTATGTCACACAGGTCAAACTATGAGTAGAGACAACACCGCTCTCTGGTTACTTAGGATAGTCCCACCATGGGTAAATATATTAAGCAAATATGGAACTTGGAATAATAGTTGTTTTGGGAGGTAGCTGGTACCAGCTATCATCTAAGTGCAAAGCGTCTTTTTATATTATCTTGTTTATAATATAAGAAATCATGTTTTTAATTTTATCAACACAAATGACTATTTAAGAACTGCAAAACCATTGCTCAACAAAATGTAGTGTTTTGTTTTTAAGTGCCACGTATGAATGTGAGTTACAATCGCAGTGTTAAGCCGAACATCTTTCAAAATCAACCACAAGTGTACTTGGTGCAACTCATGGAGGACAGGAATTAATGACGTTAGACTAGCAGGGTGTGCCATGACAGCGACTGATTGAAGAGCGAAGAATAAAAAAGAATGGAAGATCCGGTCCCTTAATTTCCTGTGGGCACTGCCGCAAGAAGTTTTAGAATTTTTCCAGGTGTTTGCCTTGGCTGACTGAATTAGATTTTGTGCAGCTTTGAAATATACAAGTGAGCATTTATCCCCATTTAATTATCTATCACATAGTTACTCTACCTAAGTATAAGGCACTGACCTCGAAAGTCTCGCACTATCAAATAAATAAAACTAAAAAAAGTTTAGTATTATAAAGTTGCCTATTACTAATAGCTACCGCTTCAGGATATAGTCCAGTGGTAGTAGAAACAATCTATTGATCCGGGATACAGCTATAATTAGTTACATTTTCATTAGTCATTAGTCTATAAATGCCTAAAGTGGTTATTACATAATTAATAGGTAAATTATTTAAAAATTGATTTATTTTGTTATTTCTGATTGCGTAGTCACCGCCATTGCACATTGTAGAGTCAACATCTCTGGGGGACGTCCCGGTTTCAAAGTGAAATTAAGTGAAATAATTTTTTTCGAATCTAAGACTTTGTCTCGTACACCTTACTTTATAAATACAATTTTTATTAGTAAAAAGTAAAATAACTTGATTTTAAGCATTAAGTTTGCTTTACATCACAATTTTTTCACACATAGGACAATATTACGATGTTTACCATTGAAAAAGAAGTCGATCCATGTAATTTTAAAGAGTTAATAATGTACTTTGTGGAATCGATCCAATTAAATTTTGAACATATTCAAAAATTTTACGCATTTTAACAAAACATAAAACAAATCAATTAACGATTGACTATGATATTATCTAATGTTGTCACGGTGCAGTTTATAGAAAGCTCACCAACTTGAGAAGTTTACAGTTTATTTACCCAACAACCTTGACCTTGTACATGGTATCGTGCCTCAATGGTAAACCCATTTGGCATTATATTTTTCACCCACAAAAAGTTCCTGGTAAAAGCTTTCTTTCATTGTTATTAGTCCATAAACTTCAGGGTCAGGCGTCACTCCTTATTGAACGCTGCTCTGATCGGTGTTGACGAGCTTAGGGCCGCATCATTAGGTAATTTGGATGATAATTACTGGGAGCGACGGCTTAACATGTTTTCAGGTACAGGGGGGTGCAACACCCCAAAATTTCTACTTACTTGCTTTACTGAAAATTTCTTAGAAGAAAGAAAACATTCGTATTATTCCATAGCCCGATCTTGGCCTCGACCCCAGGACTTTTTGATTTGAAACCATATAAGATAACCACTGGACCAACCAGGCAATTCACTCATACTTAAGTGTATTTAAAAGTCGATTAAACAAAAACAGGTTGAAAGACAATTGAAATTATTAAGGCATTCCAATTTACGTTGTCTATGTTCTATTTGGTGTAGTATCGTGGGCCACTGCAATGTCCTTGCTATCATTCGCGACGCACTTTTAGATCTATTCCGTTGATAAATGACATTTATTGGATTTATAATATCAAGGTATTCAATACATTTATTGGTACACAAAATATCAGAGAGCCATAAAAGTAGTATCGTATTCAAAACATCAAATAACAATTAGAAGTATAGTGGGTGCGATGTAATTTTGATTTGTGACTTATTTCTGCCACATAAGCGACAAAGAACTTTAGCAAAGAAAGTTGAACTCCTTAAAGGCACTTATAAACATATTGTGTTTTCGAACTTAAGGATTTGTTATTGTTCTAGTTTTGACTATTAAAATGATATTTAGACTCTTTCAAAAAGAGCACTCTTAAATATAAGTCTTTAAGATAAATATTGAAAACATGAAATTAAAAAAAAACTCAAAACAAATGATGCTGTGGCAATGGGTGGCCTACAACAATTAATGCTTGGTGCCCAAAATATAAAAAACGAAGAAAGCGCAGAGCATTGGCGAGATGAGGTTGAGCGTAAGGGCCGTTAGTTGCATCGCATTGCACAGGATCAAAAATTATGGATTCATGTTATTCTATAACAAGTATTTGCGACTCATTGACCTATGTCGGTTACTTCGGTTCTTCTGCGAATATCCACATTTCTGATTAGATTACACAGAAATAACTACTTCGGAGTGTTTCTACGTGATCTCTCCATCGTCCACGGTTCCAACTGGATCCGAGTTACAGAATAACACTATAAATTTTGTAACGTTATTCTATAAAGGAGGTTTAAGCCGTAGGCTGCTAAACTGACCATGTGTGGATTTATACACATCAGCCTTTGATATGGTTATGCATAACTTTTAGGCTAGTAGGTTTCCTCTCGATGTTTTTTAATTAGTTACAAGTTAGACCTTGACTGCAATTACACCTGATGGTAAGTTATGATGTGATAGACGGAAGTGAGTCAATTTGTTAGAAGTAGGATGAAGTATCTACGGCCAAAGCCTCTCACCAGTCAGACCAACTGAGAAAATTCTCAATCAGCCCCGTCGGGAACAGAATCCAGGACATCTTATAATGCCACTGCACATTACACGGCGTCACGTAGACTGTCAAGAGGTTCGTTCCAATATTGCTGATATTATATTGCTTAACACGCACATTTGTCTAAAAGTTAGGGCTATTTGCGGGCTAATTTTCCACCCCCTAGAATGGAAGGCTGTAGTGTTATCCAGCTCTCAAGGACATTAGGTATGTATAATATTATACGAATAATTATAAGTATAACACCTTACTGACGCCATACGCTTCACGGGTCGAGTCACATTCTACTTTCAGTTTACACAACCACTTGCAAAATGAATTACAGTACTAATAAATTAATAGACGCATTGTGGTGCAGTGCCTACGACCAATACGTTATTTCCATTTTCACTATGACCATTATATCTGAATTATTCCAGATTATTCCAACCTGCGTTGGAGCAGCGTGGTGGGTGGGATGTGCTCTCCTATAAGGAGGGAGGCCTTGCGCTGTAGTGGGCCGTTAAAAGGCTGACAATAATGATGATGATGATTACTTGGACAGTAGGCAGTAGTCCTTGAATCGGCGCGTATTGTGAGGAGGTTCCTCACTCTGGAGTCCTGACCACCGATTGCTTGGGCCCCCAAAGGCCCCGCAAATGGCGGAGCAGATTTTTTTTTATAAATTTTTAATAGTGTTTTTTTATATATTTGTTTTTTGTTTTATATATTTTTTATATATATTGTTAAAAATTTTAAAAAAAATGTAAATAAAAATAAATGATGATGATAATGTCTTGTGCTATTATGTAGATAATCTATGGTTATACGTAAAACCCTACAAGGCGCTGTAAAGATTATTTTATTATTAATTACAAGCTAGCTCTTGATTATAATCACTCTAGGTGGTAAGTGATGATGCAATCTAAGATGTAAGCGGGACTTGTTAGGATTAGGATAATCCATACCCCTTCGGTTTCTACACGACTTTATACGGGTTGCTAAAGATAATTTCTGACAGAGAAATAGGAAATATTATATTCTACTTACCTATTATTTTGTATGCAGTAGGGTTTTTTATTTTAAAATAATTTTATTTTCACTTATAATAAACTGTCGCTACTTGTACTAGTATGTATTCTGTGCTATCTAATATTTACTGTAGTACATATAGAGATCTGTCAACATATAAACCACCTACTTAGTTTTCAAGCAGCATCAAGATCTAAAACTCGTTAGAAACTATGTATTCAACAAAGCACTTTAGTAAGATTAGAGTATAATATATATATAAAGCTATTCGTAAATCGTTCAATTTACGAATAGCTTTTGCTTTTTATTAATAGGAGAGGTTTGCGATTTCCTTTGTGGATATTTCAATCTATTTTCGGATAATTGTTATGTATTGGCTGAAAGAAATCAATGAATCATTAACCTTTTATTTATTTCAAAAAATTTTCATGTGCCATCACACGCGCTTGCCTCAGAGAGCATGTTAAGCCTTCGGGCCTTATCATCACATAACATAACATAACATTAACATTTGACAGTTAACATTAAAACTCATTTATTTCCATTACCCATGAATGCATTTAAATAAGCCAGTTAGTAAGCCTTTTTAAATGTAAAATAAAGAATAGATCAATAGACGCATAGTAGATTCGAATGTGTGATTTATTTATAAACTAGCAGATGCCCGCGACCGCGACAAAAATAAAAAATGTACATTACTCATTTTTAAGAAAAATGAGTAAAGCAAGTTACCCTAAAAAGATAGATACATACCATCGCGCACTTTCTAATCCTAATAAACAGAAACAGTTCTTCCATACATTGGTTTGTTATATCTTAATTTACATTCCATTAAATAGATAGAGCAGCGTTTTCGATGAAAACTCCCAGGCGGCTCAATTTTCTCCGAATTTTCCTACAACTATCGTAATTTTTCATACAATTTACATAAAACCTTGATAAAGTATACACCTAAATCTTCCTCAGGAACCACTCTGTCTATTGGTGAAAATCGCATGACAGTCCGTTCAGTAGTTTTGAGTTTATCGTGAACAGACAGACAGACGCGGCGAAGGACTTTATAATATATAAGGATAATAGATTGTAGTTTATGAACTTGTTTAGTCAAATAAATTGAACAATGTATAACAGTATTCATATATTACTATACATAGGTATAGGTAACTTTTTGACGACCTCCGTGGCGCAGTGGTATGCGCGGTGGATATATAAGGCGGAGGTCCTGGGTTCGATTCCCGGCGGGGCAGATTGAGATTTTTCTTAATTTGTCTTAGTCTGGCTGGTGGGAGGCTTTCGCCGAGGCTAGTTACCACCTTACCGACAAAGACGTACCGCCAAGCGATTTAGCGTTCCGGTACGATGTTGTATAGAAATCGATAAGGATGTGGATTTTCATCCTACTCCTAACAAGTAAGCCCGCTTCCATCTCAGATTGCATCATCACTTAACATCAGGAGTGATAGTAGTCAAGGGCCAACTTGTAGTCATTAAAAAAAAACTACGTATTCTATTACTTACAAGATCGACATTAATCAAAAAGTATCAAATGCATTACGAACAAAAACAAAGCTGCCAATCTAGTATTCTAGTCATTTTTTGTAAGCACAATAAAGAGTATATTTTTCAGTTCGTCACCGAAGCGTCTCATATCAGTCTATTTATGTATGAGTCAGTTTTTAATTCAGAGATATATTTAATTTTAAACACAAGGTACGAGCACAGCCTCTTCCGAATTGTTTACTTTTTTCACTGCTATGAGGTGACGGTAAATATTTTTTTAACTTATTAACCAAGAAGTTAAAAATAACCAATCGAGGTCTAGTCTGAAAAAGAAATCAACAAAAGTGTCGGTTTATGTAATTTAATCAGACATTTATGATATTTTAAAATCTCTTTGCCACGTTAAAGCTTGAGACTGATGTCTAGGTATATTTAGAATACAATTTTTAATAGCCATATTTTTTTAGGGCTCCGTGCATCAAAAGGAACCCTTCTAAGATCACTCGTGTTCATCTCTCTGTTCGGCGTAGTAATTTCGTTTAAATGTCACCAACATTTCTAAGGAGATGTTAGGGATTGACAGTAGTTCAAAGGCTGAAAATTAAATCTTAGATCGCTTACGGGTAGTTAAGGTCAGGCTTAACCGTCGAATCTCAATTGCGATAGTATGACCATGTGATGCGAAGACCGGAAGATCATGTGGTGAAAAAGTGCCTTTCCATGAATACAAAGAAGAAGGGAAAAGAAAGACCGCTCACAACATGGTTGACGAGGGTCTGTAAGGACATGTAGTGTTAGCATTTAAAATATAACAATTTGTTACCATAGACAATACTGTACGATATTATCTATGGTAACGTAAGCTTGTGTCTGTCGACCGTGAGATGATTTCAAAAGGACTAGATTCCAGGCCGTAAAATAAAATGTAAAAAATGGACATGTTAGAATAGTCGAACAGTGTAAGGCACTGTTCTTTTGGTTGTTACAAAGTATGCATATTTTAGTGTAATATTAATTATTGTAATTGAGTGGTTTTGTAATTAATTTAGAAAGAGCATGTGTCGAGTTTTTCTGGCCGCGTCTTTTCTCGTCACGGACTGCTTTTCCGATGCGGCGGTAGATAAAAGATTATGAAAGAATAAAACGATTTTGAAGACATCAGAATATTATTTTAAAATCCAGCTTCAACTAACAGTTCAGAAGAGGGATACTGGGAAGAAAACTTAAATCATCCCGTTTGTGGACTACGCCCGAGAAAGAAATAACCTAGAAAAGGTGATGTAAAATTATCATTTCATACTATAAGAATTATACGTATACCCGCATTCGAAATTAGATCATATTTTATGTTCATTTTTCGTTTTGAAAAAAAAACGTATATTTAACTGCAAAATTGAAAACGTTGTTGCTTAGAATATATGTACATGCCTTTTTTTTATCGTTTCAGTAAAATATAATATCGTGGCCGACAAGTATGGTTGTCATGGAGTCTTAATAGCGATGACTGGAAAATGGAGTATTGTAGCCGCTTACGATCGACAACCGCCGTCGTCGTTAATTGCCCAAAAGGTGATGTAAAATTATAATTTCATACACTTCAACTACATTAAATTTTTTCTTTTATTTTGGAAATAAAATTTAATATAATTTCAAAACTGAAAGCAATGTTTTTAAGAATACACATAGGTACATGCTCTTCTTTTTTTACCGTTTCAGTAAAATGCAGTATCGTGGTCATCAGATACAGCTGCCATGGGAATCTCAATAGCGTTGATAGGTGACTCAGATAATTTACGTTTATGTAAAGAAGGATAATAATAATGATATTTTGCGTATAATTGTGAGAGTTTCCAAAGACTGGTCCTAGCGAAACCAAGCTTGGTTCACTAAAGAATTGCCAGATTAAATATCTTTCAGTACATACTTGTTAATTTCTAAAGTAAAAATTTAATAGATTTATTTTGGTTCATCCGATGAATAAATAATATATATGAAATTACTTAAGTAGTATCCAGTACATAAAATACTATTCTTACAATTGAGCCATTAAAACGACAGAAAATGAAGTAATCATTCTTGAAAATCTAACAATATATTTGTTTATAAAAGATAAAAACAGAGATAATAGTCGTCCGCTTTTTTCATACACCGGTCTTTTGTTTACAATTTTAATTTCTTTCAAGAAAATGAATAAACTATAGGTAACATACTTTAGAGCCAAATACTTTGCTACATAACTTGTAGTAGTAAATAAAATTCTAAAGTTTCTTAAAGTCAATAAAAAGAAAAAGTTGAGATTAAAGATATCCAAAATTCTAGATCCGAAACAAACATTTCGAGCATAACATTTATTTATTATTTAAGATCTATTTGAATACTTATGATGTTCAGTGAGAAATGATTACTACCACTCAGTGTAAGCATTAGTAGTAATAAAGCAACATGTTTTCTTAGCTTGATATTAAATATGCTCAACGTTTTGGCATTTTTACATCGACGGGTAAACATAAAATTGAAAGAAAATTTAAATTTTAAAGACGAAAGAGAAATTTATAAATATAATAATTTTGTTAAGCATTTTTCTTGTTAATATACAAGTAGGTGTGCTATGATTCGATATTAATAATTTTTATTTTTTCATGTAATGTAAATGTAGCTGTTTAGGTTATTATAATTAAGTGGCTGGTTTAGGATGACTGTGATGACTTTTAGTTTTTAGGATTAGTTGATTTGACATAAGAAATAAGAGAGCCTTCAGTTCTTCAGTGATCTTTATCATCAGTTTTACAGCGAATTGAATATTATTTATTTAACGCTTTACATACACACCAAATCAACACAGTGTAATACAAAGTAATGGAATACATTTTTGACATATGGATGAGCAAAAAGGGATGGCCTTGTTTATTACTTAATTAAATCTGTTCAAGAATAAATATTATTTCAAATATCTAATTATGTTTGTCATATCGATGGCCTCCGTAACAATATTTGAGTTCTTATAATTTACCACCATAGAGGGGTAGGTATTTAATAAAATTTTATGTGACTAAAGTCATACTATTCATTATTATTGTAGTATTGTTCATGTTTAGACAGGCAGGTAACAACACGTTGAGGGTTTGGATATATGGACGAGGTTAAAATTTAATTTAAAAAAAAAAATATTATCTGATCTGGTTAAACTGGTAATAACGGTTAATCACATAGATAAATAATATTAATTGTTATATTCAATTAGTTTCATTTAATTTATTTTTGGGATTGACAATTGTTGTTTAATAATTGAGATATTTAGTTGATGAAATCTAATTTAGTATATTTATTAAAATAATTACAAATACAAGAAGAAGTTGCAACTAAATTAATTCTTTCTAGTATATCAAATAGAAACAGTGAGCGAAGTGAGATCAGGAATTAATAATATAATTTTAAAATATGTCCACCGTTTAAGTTCATCAGGTTCAAAAACATAGTAATAATACTTAAGGACAAATTCGATTAATTATTATAATGTTGTGTGTTAAATGTGTTAGTTTGGATTGAAGGTTAGCAAAAATCATTTGAAATCAGTCTAAAATGAAAACTCAGCCGATAATACTTTATTTAGAAAAGGACATTAAATAGAAAAATTAAAACAAATCTTTTAATATAATTTTCTGTGTCATACACTTCAAATTAAGTATTATAATTAAAATTGATAGTAAAATACATATTCGTACATAAAAATTAGAATTCTGGTATGAGAAGACTTATTTATTGGAATAGGTTTATTAAATATAGAAATTTCGTATAATTCCTATGTCAATCATATTATTATTTATGAAGTTCAAATATAAAAGTTATTATTAATCGTAATGATAACATAAATGAAAAAAAATATATATAAGTATTAAATGTACGAAGTTGGAATGTGTTCACTGATTTCGAAGTATTGAGTTTAGAAAAACAAGGCTGACGAAATAGCGATGATGATAGTAAATATAAAAAAGGACGCGGGTGATTATTAACTACACCAGGCGTTATTGCTGTTATTGACTGACTTATACTTATACTTTTATTTATTTATAATTATACTTTTGTTCAGGGAAATCAGTAATAGACAATATAGTAAATCTTTTACGTAATTGGAATTACACTGTAAATAAATGATCAGATAATTGTAGATTGATACAACTTTCACACAATACGAGTATGTTATGTCGAAATTACATCTGTCGAATTCATATATTGCCTAGCAAGGATATATTTATTCATCAGTAGACATCAAATTATCAAGATAGATAAATAAAAAATGGTTTACTATCAAATAGCAGAAAAACTAGCCATATATTTATATTACAATGGCATATATAATACAAAAATAATCAAATTGTTATGAAAAATCGACTAATTATTTAGTACTCCAAATATAAGTAACGTTTTACCGGAAGTCAAACAAATAATTGTGAAGCAGTAAATCAAATGTTCGAGTCGTATCGAGAAAGGATATTTGACTGACTTATAATATTATATAGGTACATTTAATTACAAATTGATAGAGGTCTATTATTTGGCGAGCTACTGAAAATAAAGACGTAGTGAATCAATTCCGAATAGTTATTTTGTTTAGTGCTTCGTCTTATTACTATCCTTCTGTTTAGAGTTTATAAACTTTGATAACATGAAATGATATTTAATTACTATATTTAAATTATTTCTAATAAGACTAATATTTGCAGTTTTGAAACAATTTTGCTTATAGTTTACTTGAAAGATAAGTGACAAAGGAATTTCAAATGTAAACTCATTGTGATTAGAAATACAGTAAAGTTATTGCAAACATAATTATTATAGGTAAAGGGGTCACTCGACCAGGTCGTTGTGAACAGAACTAGGCTGTTGTGAACATGAAGTTGTCACTCGGCTAAATTGTAGTAAATAGAGAGGTCACTCTCCTAGGCTGCTGTGTGAACCATAAGAGGTTGTTCGGCCAAGTAGTTGTGAATGTGGAGGCTATTTTTGTGGATAGAGAGGTCACTCTACTAGGCTGCTGTGTGAACCTTTAGAGGTTGTTCGGCCAAGTAGTTGTGAATGTAGAGGCTGATGTGTGAACATAAAGGGGTCACTTGGCCATAGAAAGAGAGAGAGACTTTTAGAGAGAGATTTTGGTATAAGAGAGATGTAATAAATGTTTGATCATAGCTATAATACATAATCAGTTTATAGTGTGTCAGTGTCATAATGATAATTGTTTGTTATTAGAGATATTGCATAATTATTTTGTAACATGTAGTTGTCACTAGAGTCAAAATATTTTTTATAAGGTATAATATGAAATCAGCTTGTCAGTGTCACAAAGATAGTTGTTTGATATTTGAGATATTACAGAATTATTTTGTAAAATGTAGTCGTCACTAAAGTTGAAATACTTGATATTAGAGATAATGCATAATCAGTTTATAAAATGTCAGTCTCGCAAAGATAGTTGTTTGATATTTGAGATACTACAGAATTATTTTGTAACATGTATTCGTCACTAAGGTTAAATAGTTTGACATTAGAGATAATGCATAATCAGTTTATAAAATGTCAGTATGACAAAGATATTTTTTTACATTTGAGATATTGCAGAATCATTTGGTTACAGTTATCACTAGGGTTAAAACGTTTTTTAAAATAATTCTAATAAATGCAAATTCAGTATTTTATAAAAAGTTAATTGAAATATTTTATTTATTATTATTATTTTTGTAATTAAATTGAGAATAGCGTTATAAATAAAAAAATTGTTCCTAGTTATATATTAAAAAAAATATATAATAAAATAAGAAACTATTTGAAGTTAGAAATATTGCTGGATCATTTCAAGACGTGTAGGTAACATCCATATAGTGCTTAATCAATTTATACTATTATGTATCCTTTATTTCCAAAAAGTCAATTATTGAATTCTACTATTCATAAACTTTAATTAGTATAATTTATTAGAGAAATTAGATTTATATACAAACCATCTATGTATATTGTAATATAGAGATATTATAAACATATTTTATGTTTTATATATGTCACAAATGATGAATTGTTTTGATATTAGAGAAAGATTAATCATTGTATGATATTTCAGTGTATATAAGGTAAAACTAATAAAAAAAATGATATTGCAGAATTAATTAAGGACAATGCAGTCTATTTAGTAATTGCTTGTTATTATAGATAATATTGCATTGATGATAATTTTATAACATGTAGGTAGATGTTATAAAGATTAATAAATTCAAATAATTACTTGATATTAAGAATATTGTAGAATACTGAATGAACATGTCAGATAAAATAAAAAAATATTGTTAGATGTTATAGGTTTTTCAGAAATTTTTAATGATTATGTAGGTACTTAGAATGTTTGTTGAATAAGAACTGTTTGATATTGTAAAGATAGCAGAATTATTTTATGGCGTGCGAGTGTTACTATGATTAAATTGTTTGATTATTATACTATTACAGTGTTATTAAGTTAGTACGAACATGTAGGAATCCTTCAGATTAAATTTTTTACACTATCCCAAAATGATTCTATATATTCATAGAAAGCTGGTGTCGTTTTGAATTTATTGATATTTGTATAATTTCAAAAGTATTTTATCTATAAGTAGCCGTAGTTAGGACTAAATTGTAACTTGCAGTTTAAAAGATATTATTTATTGTTGTTATTTAAGGAAAGTAGAATTGTTGGATATTTTTAATAGTTTGTAGTCATTATTGAAAATTGTGAAGTTTTTCTCACGGGACGTGAGAATTGGTCAGGAAAGGCCGACTGTTAGCATTTAAAATATAACAATTTGTTACCATAGACAATACTGTACGATATTATCTATGGTAACGTAAGCTTGTGTCTGTCGACCGTGAGATGATTTCAAAAGGACTAGATTCCAGGCCGTAAAATAAAATGTAAAAAATGGACATGTTAGAATAGTCGAACAGTGTAAGGCACTGTTCTTTTGGTTGTTACAAAGTATGCATATTTTAGTGTAATATTAATTATTGTAATTGAGTGGTTTTGTAATTAATTTAGAAAGAGCATGTGTCGAGTTTTTCTGGCCGCGTCTTTTCTCGTCACGGACTGCTTTTCCGATGCGGCGGTAGATAAAAGATTATGAAAGAATAAAACGATTTTGAAGACATCAGAATATTATTTTAAAATCCAGCTTCAACTAACAGTAGGAAATTGGCCTTTCAGAAGATGACGCAAAAGACAGAATAAAGTGGCGCCACATGATTAAAAAAGCCGACCCCGATTAAACGGGAAAAGTCTAGGCCAAAGAAAGAAGATAGTTATGATACTTATTATACCTGAAAACAAGGAAAAGTTATTCAACCTGGTTCTTTTCTATTTCTTGTACCACGGACCTTTTCTATCTTCAATTGTTTATTTCAGTAGATACAGAACCCTGATTTTCCTTTGACATTGATTTTTAAACTCGTAACTTCATTTTATGACGTCAATCCTGTCGATTCGGAGCTGTTTTTGAGTTTTACGTAAAAGAAATAAAATTGTATGCGATACTATTTATGGAATGAGAGCCAAGAAAACTTTGCTTTATTGGATTTAATATTGATCTAGAAATTATGTTTGAAAAATTGAAAAACGTTGAAATTTTTTCTTCACACATTTGACATAATTTTATGTTACCATGTTATCATCATTTATTTCCATTAGTAAAATCCCATTCAGCAGTTAACTGTTGTGTGTTATCCCTAGACCTCGTAGCAGGGGTATGCCGGGATATCTGTATCCGCATGGAGACAGCATCCCCTGTAAAACAAATAAAACTAAAATCAGTGAAAGGCATTACCAAAAGGTATAAAAGGGGCTAGCACCCGCGCCGCGCCTCCGACTTGACGACATGACGGCGATAGCGCGATTGGTACGTTCAATTTGTCTTAAATTTGAATTTTTAAAAAATCCTTTCCGTTTAGGAACAAGGAAGTGATAGAATCTGGAGGAATCAGTATTATTAATTAATTATTTTTAATATTCGGTAATTATTAATTTAAGTTTTTAATGTAATTAATCGATGGTATATAATATCACAAAAATTAATTACAATTTTTTAATTGAACAATGGTGTTGATTAACGAAATTTAAAAAAGTTATCAGTAAGCTCTATGGTAACATCTGTCGCGTGGAGATGTATGCTTTATCGCCTATTTAGGCATATTATTTTTACATGTCTTTTTAAATATTGTATTTATACCCTCTTTCAGTTTTTAATTAACTTTTTTTCAGGATTCTTAATTAACGTGCTATAAGTGTATGTTCGTGTATTAAAGCTATAACGTCAAGTGAACTTGCGCAACGATTGCGTGTGATAACATCGTGATATCGTGATAATAAGTGATAGTGTTCTTTGTCTGTGATAATGGAAGTGTACCGAGGTGCGGCCGCAATGTTATAATTAGATCCCATTATCTGATACAGGTTGTTATTTAAAAATAACTGACTTACGACTTTGACATTTAGCGTCCGCCATATTGGATTTATTTGGATTGCAAGGTGGGACGTTTTTTTAAATACAAAGTCAAAACCAATAGCTGAACTATTTTCCTATTAAAATAATCGTTATTCTTATATAGGGAATCTTTACCTTCTGAAATTAAATATATTTCCAACAAAATTTATTATTTTTGCTCACCACGGCTATTAAACTTTGCATATGCTAGGTATGCAACGTCTTATAACAAATGACAAATTATTCCCGAATATGTAGTGCATTTAAAAACTAATCAACATAGATAGCCATTCAAATACTGAAAACAGAACTTCTCTGAAGGGCAAGAAACCCTAAAATTTCTAATTACCTGTAAGCAACCAGTGTCTTTATGGATTATTCTCCTAATGGCGTATATATATATTTTTAACGCTTTTCATTTGCAGTAAATAAGAAGCACACTAGAAAAAAGTATACAAATTATTTACTAAACTTAGATTGAAACAACTTTACCACACCTATCTAAAGTCATCCGTACAATAAATTCAAGCAATTGAGATTTTGTTAATAAAATCACACGTCGTAAAACTTGAAACCATCAAAATTAATTAAAAAACAAAGTTAGGTAAGTAAATTGAAAGCATCAAAGCACAACGCCAAATATTTTCAAAAGTGCGTATAATTCAATAGATAAATCATTTGATCATAACCATGCTACTGTTTACCTAATTGTCGTATTAGATATAGTTGTGCCTTAAGAGATTGTTCTCTAAATTATAGTTATTATAAAACAATACTAGCGGGAGCCTACGACTCCATCCATATTTTTCCATCAAGTATTATATGTGGTAACAAAGCCTACAAAGTACATTTCACTTAATCAACTATTGAATAAACGCCTTGAATTCGTTGTAGAGTTCCGGAGCTAAACGCTAACAAACACACAGATGAGAATTAAAAAAATTAAGTAGTTCCTTGCTGCTGTTCTAATATTATCGCCCTACAGTGCGTTTGCTAGGTACTCTCTTATAAATTACTAACCGAGCGCTACGGTTTTACTCACGTAAAATTATCAGAAATTCTAAAATAGCATAATGTTATCCTAAGTTATTTTTCACAAATAAGTTCTGGAATCTAGGAAAAATCTGGGAAATTGTGTAAAGTTAAACTTTTAAACAAACACACAAACGATCCTGTTTAAACATAGATTGAACATAATGTTCCAATAAAGTGATTTCAGCAACGCTAAAAGCTAGAAGGTCTAGTTGCGCGGCCTTACAACGAGTATAAATTAAATATTTTTGTTAAAGCGACACAGAATGGGTGGACTGGAATTTAACTCTGAGGTCGTTCGAACTTTGCGAGCTTTTTTATGCTTTAATAAACCAACTGGCATTTAGTTTCGTTGTTTTGGGGTTCCGCAATGAAATAAGGAGTCATTTTTCTTACTCTAAATCAAAAATGTAATCACTTAATATCAAATAAGATGGTACCATCCTCCCATGGCATCCTTGAATGATGATTTTATTTCTCCCGCACTGTCTTTGCTTCTCTCTGAATCATTATAGTACATGTGAGCATATTTGTGCCACTTCTCTTCGCTTTCTAACATGCAAGTAACCAGGTTCCGCGCATTCAACTCCCCCGCTCCCTGGGCCACTGCATCTGCACCTACAGGGCATTCAAATAAAGCATGCCTCAGAGGATCTTTCTCCCCGCAGAAATAGCAATTTTCCTGAGAATGGGGAAGTACTAATGGGGAAAATAAGCATGGCTTATTTTCACCGCGAAGCAGCATTGTTTTGAAGAGCATGATTGCTAATATTACTTTATTGAATGCACGGTTTTTCACTTACCATCAGGTAGGCTATATGCTTAGTCCTTCAATCTATCTGTAAAAATAAATGAAATTGAAGAGTCTGTATGTAATTCCAAATGCTATTTACTAAACACATTGAACGTATATACGTTACATACATCGAAAATAATTTTTATCAAGTTATGTCTGTCAGATTGTTTTGACTAATCTCTGAAATTGCAAAAAAACTTTTTGTATAGCTAGGCTCATTAGGAATAACTTAGGCTAATTTATTATCTGATATTCCCTCGGAATCGGGGACTACGCGTGTGAAACCGGCATCCGCCAGCTAACATTAATATGACTATTGGTGTAATATAGAGTAAGTAGCAATTGTGTGGCAGTGGTCCGCTGAATATCATTACCCGTTGGTCATGGTATTCAACACGTGGGTCGAGGCGCAATAAACAGTGCATTACTGTCACACTCGACACACTTACCTACTTCTACGAGTAGGTATAGGTCGTTGCCCTTTTACTCACCTCTAGAGAAGTAGGGTGTTATTTCCCTCAATGACTTTATGGTTATAGGGCCCGAAAGTTTTATGTTCGTTCCCCGTCCTATAGACCATATTAACCCACCCATGTTGTTTTTGGTGCCTTTTGGATTTTATATCTAGGTATATTTGACAGAAGGAGACTTTGAGTTGAAGAAGAAGCGATTTAACTCTAAGATTAGAGTACCTCTACTGTGATCAAATCGAATGGAAAATGAAAAAAACTCCTATGAGTTATTAGTACTGACGTACCTAACTCAACAAATCGCAAAGCTGAAATACCCAAAATCGACATAAATTCGAAAAACCCGATCGAATACGGCGTCCCAACTTATTAAGCCAAATCTAAAAGTGCTATAGTCAGTTGTTAGTCGACATGTTGAACCGATGATGTCAAACAGGTGGGAATGCCGGTGGCTCGAAACATTGGCAGAATATTAAGAATCCTTAGTGTATCTAGCGGTCGTCTGCCCGCTGAAGATGATAATGAACCGTATTGTCAGTTACCGCATCAACATCATACAACATATTTAATCTCATTCTATCTCTTGATTCATCAGCACTTCTAAATCCTGCTCTCACAAGTGCATTAAGAGTCGAAAAGCTTGCCTACCTCGAAACAAATTGCAGTACAATGTGGAACAGTATAATAATGAATTACCTGATAACATTACAAAGTGTTTGAGCAAGTTATTTGCTCTGCAAGCTGTGCCAGACGCAAGGCACGCGCTATTACGTCATCTATATCTGATTGTAGATCGTGCAAAGCTTACAAAAGGAGATTTTCACGGAAATGTGCAAAAAATCGTCAACCTAAATGAAACTACGTACCTATATCTAAACTTATAATAAAACTGTAACAGGTATGATTCCGTACATTGAAGATATTTATGAAATTTTTATTGGAGGGCACTAAACCTAATAAACTTGTAACTAATTTAGATATTATTTTGGTAACTTCATCTGCGTGAATATCCTAAACCACATCCTCGATAATATATGTACGGAGTATAAACCTTTTTGATGATTTACTCTATCTATTGAAGAAAAACTCATTAATATCCGTTGCGTTTGTAGTACAAAAGATCTGAGCGTAGATACACTTGGCAGGTCATTTAGTTATTTTAATTTACTTAAGCATATTTATGAAGTCTCTGCCACCGAAGCTTTCTATTAATCACGTTACCGAGAACCTTGCCGAAAAAACAAAGTGTTTTGCTACTTCGTTAAATAAAATGTTCCTAAACTTGGATAACATAATAGATATAGTTAAACAGATTAAAGTAACTAAATGACACTATTATTTTATTACTTTTTAGTGCTTTTTGAATTTTTTATTTTCTTTTTTTATATTTTTTAGTAGCACCTTTATCAAACCAATACATAGTTAATTGTAAAAGTTAACCTTTGACTTAGGATAAAGGACATTTTAATATTTTGCGCCATAACGAATTTCAGTTTGATTTGATGCGCGCGGAGCATACCTACGCAAATCTATGTCTAATTATTTCTGACATGTAGTGCCAGGAGCGTGGGAGTGTTGTATAGCAGTAACATGTAAATGCGTAACGAGTAGTCGTGAGCGTGACACGTGAGGCGGGTGGGTGTAATTCCACACCCTGCGTCTGCGCATTGCCGGGAACATGACACGGTAGTATGCCCATACCTTTACTCCTTTTTCAATACCGATTATTTTTTTTTATTTATTTTACTCTTTCTATCAAAAAATAGTTTGGCAAAGGCACGTGAAATTAGAGGGAAAAATGGGAGGAAAAACCGAAAAAGTTTTCCATGAAAAGGTTGGATGCAACAACAGTACTAGTTGTCATTAAAAAAGTAATTTTAATATAAGTAAATTACGTCAAACTAAGTATATATACAAAGATGAACGAAAGAAAATGACAAGTATTTTTTAATATGACGCAAGCATTGACATATTAATAGTACTATGGACTTCGGGTGTAATTCAAAATTCACGACAAAAGTGTCCTGAGATATCTTATATTCTACCTATACTAGAATGTATTTTTATTTCTGTAAACAAACTAAAACAAACTAATATATGTCTTATATTATAGTTATACAGTCTAATTTGCAACGGTCTAATTGCTTGCATTAAGTAGTCAGCTTTGACTGACGGTTGCCATGGCAGCCTTTTTTTGACATTCGTGAAAATAGGACAACATAAATGGTGTGAAGTAGGTAGCTTTGAATTTTTTTTGGCATCTTTAACCTATATATTATATTCACAGCAAACTTTAAATGTATCAGTGAACTCTATATGCTGGAATAAATCTAGTACCAACCAATATATTTTTTTACTACAATGACGTTAGGTCACTGTTTTAATTAACATTTCCAAATTTCATGTAGATTATCAAAATAATCGAGTTATCAAAATAATCGAGTGTGAAGGACGGACCGAAGGGTTCCATTTAACCACTATGGTAAAACTTCATTGATTAATATTCATGACATAAAAAATAAAAGTTTATAAATTAAAATTATTTTCAATTCAAAAATAAAGGAATTAAAAAATTCTAATATTAAACAACAAATTAACTTATATATAATTAACTTATAAAATAACAGTCGTTGTTCTATCGTTGGTCTATTGTTGACGTGTATTCTCTCAGTAAGCTAATCTGAGAGTGAATGCGATTAGAAATCTTTTTCGCGTTTTAGCTCTCTTTTGGTTCGGACACTTTTTAGCGCTGACCCGAAGTCCATAGTATTAATATGTCAATGGACGCAAGGCAGTATCCGCATCGACATGATTAAAAGTGTCCTCTACTTATTACGACAACTATCTCTATGAAATCAAGATAACTACGCTTACGATAACTATATGGTGACACAAGATGAGAACTATGAATCCATAAAGGAAGGAAGTTGAAAGAAAAGATAGGAAAAGAAAGACAGGAAAAGTACTTTTGAATTAAATGAAACATAACGCAAGGCTGTCCACTGTCAACCTGTCCGGACATGTCCTGAACGCGGCGGCATCGTGGCCACAGTCGGCGACAGGCAGTGGCCTCTAACGAGACTACTTTCCGATTTGCCGCCCTTTGTGTGAATTATACGCACCGAGAGACAAAGAGCCTTAATTGATTCGACTCCGACGAATATGAACCGGAACGGAAACGACAAAAAATCACATTATATACTTCGTTTAATATCAAATTATTTTTAAACTTCTCAATAACGTACCACGACAAGAGAGTTTCAGGTGTATAAACATACTTAATTCTACAAGTCAAGTATGTTTAT
This sequence comes from Mycalesis mineus, assembly GCA_034621355.1. Taxonomy (NCBI): domain Eukaryota; kingdom Metazoa; phylum Arthropoda; class Insecta; order Lepidoptera; family Nymphalidae; genus Mycalesis; species Mycalesis mineus. The sequence continues at coordinate 848,986 of CM067889.1, read as the reverse complement.
GAGCTATTCTGATACTATAAGAATGTGCTATAGTTGATGGTTAAAATTTCATGGTATGGTATGCGTGTTTATTAATCATTACATCATCATTCTCAGCCTATTAACGGCCAACTACAGGACCAGGCCCTCCTTATAGGAGAGGGGGAAATCACTACATACTTATTATGTACCTCGTACTATTATGTATTCTGTGATAAAACTACTCGTTAGTAATCCACAGCGTCTCTCTTTCTCGATAAACTTTCACATTATTTGGTTGGTGGGAGGCTTCGGTCTTGGCTTGTTACCACCCTACCGACAAAGACATAATGCCCAGCGATTAAGCGTTCCGGTACAATGTCGTGTAGAAATCGAAGAAGTGAATATAATATCGTACCTAACAAATTTTCCCACTTCCATTTTTGATTGCATTATCACTTACCACCAGGTGTGATTCAATGTCAAGGGTTTACTTGTGGTAAATAAAAAAACATCTTAGTCATTTTGTAAGAGCTAAAATGAAGCCCATTTTTTTCATTTCTCAAGTATCTACAAGTAAGTATTGCAGGAGGCAATGTAGTTCGCATTATAGTGGTTTCGGTAAGCAGTAGGTTATTTAAATTTTTTTATTAGATCACTTTAGCACACACACATTTGTGTGCCTTATTTCAAGTAGACTACCACGTCCACAAGCACTTTTAAAACATCATGTTAGAATATTTGTAGTTGTGACTCTACCATCGACTCAGAAGGCAGGTTAGTAACGATAATAACTTCATTATTTACTTCATTAGTAATCAATTTTCTTTATTACTGATTTTGAAGCAAACGTTTAGGCATGTCTGTATGAGTGATTTGTTCATTAAAAGCGTAACGAAATAGAACTAAAAACGGTTTGACACGTAAAGTCACCAATGCGTAACTTAGATGCAAGTAGCCCAATGCATAAGCTACGGACGGTCCCTATAAGTAATAGTTCTTGTAACCTATTATTAACCATCAAGAGTGGCAAACATATGCGCAAATGTTGCGAGAAATAATGCAAAGAAGGAAAGAGACATAAATATTGAAAAAAGGAGAAGAAACAATAAGCTAGATAGGCTGGCATGAAGAAATGTAATACGGTTCCGTGAAAACCTTGGAGTTCAAAGGAAGTCGTTTTACTCCGTGCAAGTCGGACATAACCTGCTGATAATAATAATAATAATAAGTATTTTCCTCTTCTCTAAAAAAAGCCATTGTGAAATAGGAAATATTTATAGAACAAACAAGATAGACGTATGACTCAAAATTTTAATCCCAATTTTAAATACCTGCCATTAAAATGAATCATTATAAAAGAATCTGTAACAATTGCGTAACAGCATTTATAGTACGTAGGTGAAGCAATGTGTAGGATTTGTTACAAGGGATGGTACTTTACATAATATGAACCAACACTCTGTTTCATCAATTATTATCAAAAAACATTTTGGTTACCTACTCTCTTTGGTGTAATACCACCATTAATATAAACTGTATCGTCACTTAGTTTAGGTGTGATTTCTGACAAACAGTTTGAGTTAGATAAATGAAGCTGAAATTGTACCACCATAAACTCAAATGAATAACCGGCTTTCACTTAGACCAAACACCACCACGTGCCAAATCGCCATTTTTATAGACAAAAAAAAAATTTTTTCGTAATTCGCCATCAAGGTCGTTTCGCATTTTGTAATGGAACCAAATGTTCTAAAACGCGTTTATGTTATTATTACGATATAATTTACGCGAACTTGACGTAAATATAAAGTAATAGCCTGTTCACGTCGAGTGTCGGTGTCGGTGCGTGTAAGCGTTACTCAACCCTGAACGACAACAACATTCTGTTCACGTGTTGGCAATTTAATATAAGGTACGGAAATTGTGAAAATGTATGATCGATCTACTTTTTATCCTTATTTTTATCTTTAAAAGAGAATAAATGCGTAAAAATGTTTGTTACCCTTTCATTTGTCTTTAAAATAATTTTAGTGAATATTGGATCATGGCCAGTAAATGGGTAGTATGTCATAAAATTAAAACCGTCAGTATCACCGTTGGCAATGGCAAGATCGTTTCAAAATAAGGCCAAAACCCGGTGAAAACAGTCTGACAGTACTAGTGGTACTTAGGGTACAGAAGTAGTAGAAAAGGAACTGATATCCGAATGTTGGTCTATTGCAGGCAATTCTAGCGTTGTGCGCGTGCGCACACGCACAGTACGCGGAGGAACGCGCGCCGCGCTACATCCCGTCGGAGCCGAAGACGACCGCCGCGCCGCCCGTGGCCATCCTCAAGCAGATCAACAGGTAACTCGTCCACTGCAGGCAACTCTAGCGTTGTGCGCGTGCGCACACGCACAATACGCGGAGTAACGCGCGCCGCGCTACACACACAAGTCAGGGAGTCAGGTTCTTCTAGTGGGCCATTAAAACAGTCATAAAACTATTATCACCCTAATCCCGCTAACCCATACTGGTGCAGCATGGTGGGTCTAAGCTCCAGATATTTCCCACAAGTCAGGGAGTCAGGTTCTTCTAGTGGGCCATTAAAACAGTCATAAAACTATTATCACCCTAATCCCGCTAACCCACACTGGAGCAGCATGGTGGGTCTGAGCTCCAGATATTTCCCACAAGTCAGGGAATTAGGTTCTTCTAAAAGGCCATTAAAATAGTCATAAAAACGATTGTCACCCTAAGCCCGCCAACCCACACTGGAGCAGCATTGTGGGTCTAAGCTCCAGATATTTCCCACCAATCCCAGTTTCTTATAGTGAGCCATTAAAAAAAGAATCATTAAAATCGGTTCATAAACGACGAAATTATCCGCGAACACACATAAAAAACATTTCCCTCTTTCTGACGCAGTCGGATAAAAAAAAAGGATGTAAAAACAGTCCTCAGACTTTTTCCTATAAGCATATGTCATCATGTCCTGGATCGGCTAAGCCGTTTGAAAGTTGTAAGGAAACATATAAATCATAGATTAAAGACTACTAGATAGAGCCCATAGCGTGTCCACTCGTGAGACAGCAAATCAGCCTTATTGACATGACATGTCAACATTTAAAGTACATCATAAAACGTTATGTTTTAAAATATCGTAAAATACGAAATATTACTTTATATAAGATAGTTTAGTAAACGCATAATACATGAAATATGCTAAAAATAACATATCTAAGCTTTAAATCATCAATCAATGAAGTTTATGCCTACTTACGTATGAAACGTAATTCCTTCGATTTTCTGTTCGCTGCGACTGTTGCAGCCGAAAATGTTACAACCCACCATAGCACGATAACGTTTAAATTAATATAGTAACCGCAAAGTTATATTATTTATCACCAAATTTAATAAAAAGCTAATAATTGCTCAGATATGTCCCTTGTCTGTCACAAATTCCACTCTTGACAAATAATAAAAACGAACACGCTGAAAGGGACAAAAAATAATCTTGTATCACTTACTAATAAAGGCCGAATGAAATAAGTCTGTCACGCTCTTGAACCTACAGCCGCGTTATGACTCCATCTAGTAGTCTTTAATCTATGATAAAAATAGTTCTGACAGACGTCTGTCTAATAAGAATAAGAATTTATAGCATTTCAAACCCAGACCTACTAAACTAAATAGAATCAAGGACCACTTTATACGAATCCACCTAGGCTAACCAGCGTGCCAATCAAGTACCTATACTAAAGCCAAACTCGATTGAGAATGCTTGTCAACAAACAAATTTAAAATGAAGGTAGAAAATGCAACACAGTTTTTGCCTGATAAATTTAAAATAATGTTTTGTTATTTTAAAAAACTTTGTTTAAAAGATATTGAATATAGTAATTACTTTTAAGCTTACTAATCTAATTTATTGTCATGAATTCGTTAATTTAAAAAAATTAGTTAATTTAAAAAAATAGGTGTAAAATGACTAGTGATTTCTACCTTCATTTTTAATTTGTTTGTTGACAAGCATTCTTAATCGAGTTTGGCTTTAGTATAGTCATTTGTTAAACAAGTGTATAACCAAAACATCGCTAGAATTCGATATATATATATCTATATATATATGTCGTTATAAAAATATTGGGAGTAAAGAAACAAGGTTAAAATTATTATTGTCTTTATTCCAGACATAACGAAGATGGCTCGTACACTTACGGATACGAGTCTGGAGATGGCTCCTTCAAAATCGAGACCAAACTGCCCAACGGTGAAGTTAAGGGCAAGTACGGCTACAGGGATGACACCGGCAAGGTTAGTCAACAATTAAGATAACAATGTGATTAGCTCTGTCACAGTTAGTGACGTACTAGTACTAGTTTTAAGAAAGCAGATGTATTAACAAAATCTATCGCCTATAACAGAACAACAATTTGCAGAGCATTTAAGGCACAATTCACTGCTCTAATACTCATCTGTATAATTATTGTAATCATATGTCTATAATCTTCTCCGTAACCGTACCTACCCTTCAGAACAATGTACAAATTAACATGACTAAGTATGTAAGACCAAAAGAAAGAGTAAATAAAACCAATAATATATGATTTTTGGAGGCAAACGGCATTAATTTCTTCTACATACAAGACAAAATAACTTGGATTGTAAGAGTTAAATCGAAAATACAAATAACATTCATTTTAAAAGACTAACTGCTTAGTTACTTGCTGTCTCTGCTCGGCAGAATTTGCCCCTCGGTGATAGGGTTATTACGAACTGACAGATTTGACTTGTAAATTTGTGTTTGAATTACCGTCTACCTTAATATTTCAGGTCCGCGTGATCGAGTACGGAGCCAACAAGTACGGTTTCCAGCCCGCGGGTGAAGGCATCACCGTCGCTCCGCCCACCCTCGTCGACGAGTCCACTCGCGATGAGGGACTCAGACCAAGCAAGGTAACTAAACTTCTACTTGTTTCTTCTTCTCTTTGTTTTATCCGAATATTTTTATTAATTTTTTAAATAGTTTTGAAAGTTTGCTATTATTTATTTTATACTCTAGTAATACATGCCGAGTTGTTTCCTGGACTCAGCACTAAAACTAAAGCTAACTAAATTTCGCTTTTAAATGTTTACCTATTTCTAAACAAAGTTCCCAACACTCTCCTCGTTGGTCTATTAAGCCTATGTTACTTTTGATCACGAGATCCTGGGTTGGGATCCTCGGTTGGACTATGAAATGCTGAGCTCTTCGTTCTTTTCACAAATTTTCTTTGAAATTATCTTAAAAGCATGTTAATCCACAAGTCGGTGCCTTGTAAAGCAGTCATTTTACGAGAATAAATAAATTAAGTATTGCTTTCGACATTCCCATACTTATCAATACATCTCTCAATTCCAGAACCAAGGCGGTCGCTCCCAATACCGGGAGCCAGCACCTCAGTCCATAGACTACGACTACGAGGAGCCAGCCCCTGCCCCTCGTCCCGCGCCCCGCCCCGCGCCACGCCCTGCCCCGCAGCCACAGTACCGACCAGCGCCGCAGCCGCAGCAGCAATACAGACCCGCGCCGCAGCCGCAACAACAGTACCGACCAGCGCCGCAACCGCAACAACAGTACAGACCGCAACAATCTGCTGCTCCAGCTCCTCCTAGGGTGAGTTTACTTTGTCATTGTGGATGCCAGCAGTACTACACATCTCAACTTTAGCAGCAATACAGTTCGGTGCCGCATCCGCAGCAGCAGTACAGACTACAGCAGTATCTGTAGCAACTCCTCCTGGGATAAGTTTATTTTTGTCTATATTAATCATCAGCAATACAGGTCAATTTCCTAACAGCAATTAAGACATCAGTCATACATTTATACCCTCCCAGGCTAATTTTATTCTCATGCATGCCAGCAGTGCTGTAGATCTTAACCTACAAATATATCAGTATTTTGTACCTTATCTGCACCTACTTGTCTTAGATTTTTTTATATAATAAGCTTGCGCTTGACCACTTGACTTGATACAATCCTGTTTGCTGTGAATGTTCATGTGGTCTTAGATGGAACGCGCTTGCTTAAATAAAATACCTATTAACACTTTTTTTAAAGATTTCCTAGTTGTGAAAATCGGGAAAAACAGACTTTAGAAGTGCATTCCAGACCTTAGCTATGCATATAATAAAAGATGATACAAAACGCTTTGTATGAGTGAGATTTTTGTAGTCTGAATTCAGTTCGATTGTAGTAAAGCGGCGATGATACACAAAATATATTATGATAGATAGAATTTAATTTTTTATTTACAAAAATTACTCTTCCACAGCCAACCTTCTTCGCCGGAGCATCACCAGCGCCCGCGCCATCTCCCGCTCCATCCAGGGATAACTTCTTCAGCCCCGAGCCCCAGCAGCCCAGACAGCAGTACAGACAACAAGAATTCAGACCGTCACCTCAACCCCAACAGTTTGCCCCCAAGCAAACCCAAGCAGACTTCGGCCAGGACTTCAACTCCGGCCCCCAACGCTTCCCGTCAGCCAACCAGTTCCAACAGCAGCCTCGCCAACAGTTCTCCATGCTGGATCAGCTCCTGAAAGAGTACTCCCTACCCCAAGGCGGCTCAGCGCCCCTCCACGATATTTCATTCGGTTCCTTCTAGTGCGATTAATCGATTATTCGAACGTTGTAAATATGTAGTTTATTTTAATTAAACAAATTTTTTATAAATTAATATATCTGCTTTTCATTGAATTTTTCTATAGTTCAATCGGATATCTGTCATTAAAGAAGATGAATGAATATTTAAAAGCCTTATTAAAATCTAAAAGTGTTATTTCAGCTTCGAAAACATAAAATTAAGTAAACTGAGATAACTATCAAAAATAAAAACTATTATTTTTTCTTTTGAGAAATTACAGTCATACTGTAATTTGACATCTGTTATTAAAGTCAATCATCAATGTTTTCAATTAGTCAAATTCTCAACTAAATCAACCAGTATCCTATTGACTTCACTCACTACTGTTGTCACTTCATTTCTAATTATCGCACTCAATTTAGGGACATTTTCACTTTACACAATTTCAAAAACCTACTGAGTGTTTTCATTTTCAATGCACAATTTGTTGCTTTTTAAATAAATCTCTCTATCAACTATGTATTCCTAAGTCAGTTTGATTATGTTATCTTTTTTATACACATTTCGCTCATTACTGTTATTTACTTCACTCCCAATTTCAAACTCAATTTAGCCCTTTATTCTTTACCACTTTTCACTATTTCACCTATACCTTCCCTACAATATCTTGATAACTATTTAAAATAGTCTACAGAATATTTTCCTATTCGATGCATAATTTAGCTTAGCTTTTCAAATCAATATGCTCTCTATCTATCTATGTATTTCTTAGCCAATTTATATTTCTTATCATTATGAAAATGTCATTCCTAAGATAATCTGTCATAGTTTCTAATAAATTACTATCCATGGGATTATGGACAAGAATTGAAGTAGGCATTTTAAGTATTCGTCATTCAGTATTTCAAAGTTTTGAACGCTTGCCTTATATATTTTAGGGAACTTTGTTTATTATCTTTTAATAACAAAAAAGCGTTCTTTTTAATTGTATGCATTTATCAATTTGAAAAAGTCGATGTTTATTTTTACATAAACAGATTTTCTTTACTTAATCATGATTTCAAAATAATCAAACAATACTTAATTGCTCAAGATAAACAAATACTTAACACGAATGTACTATAGAATTATTCCATGAAATACAAACTGATTTAATCTTAAATTGTTAAAAATTCCATATTTCATAATAGCAAAAGTCGCATCAAAATTTTGTTTGCATGCTTGTTTGAAAATGATCTCGAAGTTCATCGTAACTGTTAAATATATTTAGTTGTACGCCAAATGTGTTAAACAAATATAAATGCCAATTTTTAGTCATATTTTATGTTTTTTATTTCCTTGTGAATGAAAGCTAACTTCCTCAATAAAGCTTTATTATGTGATTACTGTTATAACTGCGAAGTTCGAATGGATGTAGTTCTTTATCTATTACTCAATCACGCCAGATGGCTGAACTGATTTGCATAAAATTTGGCACAGATTAAAGTTTGATTTTAGTCATAGTAATTATAGAGTATAATCTGGGATAATGTGCTATCCCAAATTATGTGTATAATTTGTTCTGATATTTGCAAGGGACTGGAATCTACAATATCACAACGAATGATCGTTTCGATCCTCGTCGGATATACGTCATACAACATAATCGTACATATTCCAAACAAAAACTTTTCCCTTAGCCCTCGTTCCTACTTGTCAGCTGTGTCGTTTTGGATGTTCCAGTGGCAGAAAATCTTATATAAAGCTATTTACTTTTAACGGAGACAGATTTTGAGGCGCCAACAATCATATGCTCCGGAAATCCGGCCTCGACATGCGACAAGTGAAAACGAGCTCTTATTCGGAAGGGATATGGAATTTTTATACGAGTATGTTAGAAGTTCACGCTTGACATCGAAGATAGAACGCGCTGGTTCAAAAATGGCTATAAAATATCATCACTTACCATCAGGTGTGATTGCAGTCAAGAGCTAACTTGTAATGAATAAATGAAATATATTCAGACAAACGAAGTAATAAAAAAACGTTCAAGGTTGCGGTATTCGACAACTATAGCCTATATAAATATGTAATACACGACACGCTGTATTACACAATAGCCTCCGCAAAGCACCTGCATTGTGATGCGGAGGCCGTGGGAGCTTCTCCCATGGACCAAAAACAAGGAACAATCGCCTCTTACCCACCATGTGTGCTGTTCACAGGCTGTTGGGTAACATTACGTACAATACAATTATTGTGTTCGCAAATAGACAATATGAGTTATCATTTAAGAGTACGCTAGCCGGTAGATAATCAAGTCTAAGCCTATACAAACAAATCGTAATAATCTAGTGCTTAAAGAGGTGGAAGTTCACCGAGAGTCTAATCTATATACATAAAAATATATGTCTGTTCGTTTGTCCTCCATCATAAAGCATTCATTCTATTTTGATGACAGTTTGGGAGTCATTCGAAATATGTCCACAAAAGTAACCTGGACTTAAAAAAAACCAAAGGCAAAGTAGAAAAAAACTAAAAATAAATGCAAGCATGCAACATGTAAATGTCTTATCACTATAACTATATAGAAAAGTTAGTAAATTGGATATATACTCACCTTCAGAAATCCTGGATGCATACCTACTTTATAGATACGATTATGACAAGAAGATGCCCGCGGTTTCACCTGCGTAGTACCGTGTTATTCAGATATGTAAGCTTTATTATTGTGAAGTTTCATCAAAATCCATTCAGTATTTTTCTGTAAATGAGTAACGTACATCCAGCCATCCGTTCATACAAACTTTTTGCAAGGATTATAAGCGGTATTCCAGTCCGTACAACCAGGTTTAATTACTTTTTTTAAATACGGATAGCGCAACCTTATGTAGGGCTTTTAGTATGTTTGGATAGAGCTCTCCTTTTTTTATTGAAGTTTGAGAAATATTCGTTGTTATTTACGATTATAAAAGAACTCTTGACATCATAAAATCTCTAATACTATACTATCGATTGATTAGAAATAATTTAGTATAGTTGCATGTTTGGTGGTGCAGGGTCAGGTAGAAGGAAAAAGGTCCAGAGGGAGGTCTTCAGCTCTATGGACAGACCTGGTGAAGGCGGCCACTCAAGAAACCATAACTGAGTGTTCACACAACGCTGCCAACCGACAAAAATGGAATATCGTAGCCCCACGACCACTCTACTACCGTGGCTAGTTACCACCCTACCAACAATGACATACCGCTAATCGATTTACCGAATCCGGTACAATGTCATGTACAATGTCATGTAGAAACCGAAAGGGTTGTGGATTTCATCATACTTCTATCAAGTTAGCCCGCTTCCATCTTAGATTGCATCATCACTTAACATCAGGTGTGATAGCAGGCAAGGGCCAACTTGTAGTAGATAAAAAAGCCTCTGTTGGCCTAATTTTATTCCAGTTCGATGGATAGAAAAATAAATGCTTACGCTCGTATTTGTATTTAGCTAGACGCCGCTTGACTATTCACTATTATGTTATATAATATTAATTCTACCGTACATTCACTCGCGATGACGTGACGTCACAATCACGAGAGTATTTATGGATATACAAAATGAAACAAAACTAATTAAGGAGGACATCCGTGATTTCACCCCCTGAGTCACGGGCCCCGTTGAACTTTCAGGATAAAAGTAGCTCATCTGGTACAATGGGATACCATCTGTATTATTGTATAGTTTCATCAAAATCCGTTAAGTAGTTTTTGCACGAAAAAGCAACAAACATTCTTACAAACTTCTGCGCCTTTAATATTTGTACGATATCAATTCGAAGACTTCAGCAGATCCCTAGAGAGACGTTACGTCCTCCTTTCTCTGATTTCTAAGAATAGAAGAAAGGAGGACGACTTCTTCTAAACGATTTTTTGACCAAAACTATGGTGAAACGCCTCTAATAACGCTATTTTCGTATTATGAAACATGCTAAAAAGCTTGAACGGATATTTGCAATATCTTGTCCTTACTAATATTATAAAAGCAAAAGTTTGTATGCATCGATGGATGGATGTTTGTTACTCTCTCACGCAAAAACTACTGAATGGATTTTGATGAAACTTCATCATAATATAGTTCACATATCAGAATAACACATAGGTTACATATTATCCCAAAATACCCACGGGAACGAGAACTACGCGGGTAAAACCGCGGTCGTCCTCTAGTTAAATACAAGTCCGCGTGCGCGTATGTTGCTGTGAAGACGGCGTGGGCGTAGGCGACAATGCAAACAATGCTCCCATTGCAGCATTGCGCACCGTGTGTCGTTTGTATTGTTTTACTTTTAACTGCTTGCAAAATTAGCTGACAACCTTGTCTACGGTTGGCCAATTTGAATATAATAAGTAGACCGTTTGAATATTATTCGGTGGGAGGGTCATTTCATATAATAAGGAATATATGAAGAAGCTTTCGCTTTGAGATTTGTTTTGAATAATTCTCTTTTCTCTCAAATATCTAGGCCTGAATTTAGAATTTAATATTAACTTGTGTTTTATGTTATTTCAATAAATAACTAAGAATACAATAAGGAATTTAAGCTAACTTATCCTAATAACTATACATATCATGCTCACGTGTAATGGTGGCTAGAATACCGGCTGGATTCCTGCCTTGGATAGCCAGGCTAATACTTAGCGCAAATAACGAATCAGCCCTTTTGTCAACAGTTGAGGCAATTAACTGCGGCGAAATATTACGAAAAATTTTTTGGGCGCTGCGACTCCATGGCAAAAGGGTCTCCACGGCAAAAGGAACTTACTCAGTTAACTTAATATCATCAAGGTTTGAACTTTTGTGCTTGTTTGTCCATAACCAAGAAATAGTTATTAAGACATTCAAAACGGCAATTTGTATTAAGTAATGAGTTATTCTAAAAACTGAGTGAGAACTTTGCAGTCAGAATGATAATTATTAAATAAAAATACTTTTTAAGTGTAATTTTTTATCTAATTCACTAAAAAATCTACAAACTATGTATCAAAACTATATACATTAGCGTAGTTTAAAAATATTAATACCGTCGAGTATTGTTTTCCTTAAAACTATCACATGACCTGTTCTACTTTATAATAAATAGATTTAATTACTCAGTGCCTACTTTGCGTCGCTTTTGTGTTTGTTGAGCCTTCTTCTCCGAGTATTTGTACGTTTCTCACCTGCTTCCGAGGGGGCGCTGCAGTCGTGAGCTCTGTAGCTGGCGCAGGAGTGGGCACGTAGTCAGGGTTGATAGCGAGCAGTAGCATTTTCAATAGCAAAGCTTCTCTGATCTCTACTGGAAGATACTCGGGTATTTCGTCGATGTGGTTGGACGCGGAGCTTTGCGAATCGTAGGGACGGGTGTATCTTCGTCGAGGCGTGTATCTTTGGCTCTCGTACTGGTCGTCATATTGCACTTGATTGGAGTAAACGTCTTGCCTATACCGCGGTTCGTATCTGTAATCGTAACGGTCATCGTCTTGATAATGATGCCGCGGCTGGTAAGGGTCACGACGGTAAGTAGGCTGGTAAGGAGGCCCCGGCATCAACTGATCCATCAGACTTTGCAAACGATGTTGCCTTAGTATCAGAATATGAAGCAAGCGCTTAAAATCTCTCGTACTTACTGGAGCTGAAATGCTTTGCATGTCATCTATCGGCTCGTATCTCTGGAACAGTGGCTGACTTCGATAAGGATTCACGTATCTCGGTTCGTAGCCTTGGATCGGAACGCCTCTTTCGTCTACCGGTATTTGGACGACTCTCGTGACTGGCCTTATTTCGTATGGGACGGCTGATGCCTCGGACGCTTTCGGTTGAGGGTGCTCCTTCGCATACTGAGGTTCCAATATTTTGTCCTGGTATTCGTAGTGGAGAAAGGGCCTCTGGTTACCTATAGGTACGGGCGCTCCGGGGTTGTCCCTCAAGTATTCTTGCGTTCTAAACTGAATAGTGGAAGGTCGATGATACACTTGCTGCTCGTAGACCCTTTCTTCCTCAGGTCTATGGGCTGGTATATGAATCACAGGCACTGGGTTCGGTGTCACCACACTTTCATGTTGGTAAACGCGACCTGTGCTCGCTTCCAGAGTCGTTTCTTGGTCTTCCAGTTGCGTATCTTGATATTGCTGTTGTATTTTCTGTCTTGCCGCCAGCAACGAATGTAAGAGTCTAGGTCTAATTGTCGTGGTAGTAAATAGGGGTCGCAGAGTTCCATGCGATAGGTGACTCCCGTACACATCAGTTGAATCATCTCCCATAGACTGTTGCAGACTTACCATGTGATGATTGGTGCTCGTTCCCGAAAGTTCACGTCGTATTGCACTAGACTTAGGTTCGTCGGGCTCTTTTTCATTATGCTGTTCGTACACTGGTTTTAACGTCTGCGGGGTTGTAGTGGTTTGTTTAGTAACTAAATCGTCTTTCACTGTCACAGGCACTGTCTTGGATGAATGCATCCGAGTTTTCATTATATCTTCCTTTCGATAATGGTTTTGGGGACTTGGTGTAGTTTCTTCGAGCTTTTGCTTTTCGGTGGTGGCCTCGATCGTTGACCGCATCAAGCTCGGCCTGCGGCGCGGGATCGCTTGTATCACTGTACCCCTGGTTGTAGCACTGCCTCTCGTGGGATACACCACTGTTGCTAGAGGTCTTCTGGTCGTGGATGATACTGTTTTATTCACCCTCACGATCATAGTCGGCGGACTCGGTGTGGTGTTAGTCGTAACAGGAACGGGCGTGCTGTCACCAGAGGAGGAATACGTGACGCGTTTAATTTCACCGCCCTCATCGAGATATCCAAAAGTTCCTTTCACGTTTCCTAAAACGTCACGGCTTTCTATTTTGAACGTCCCGTCGTTTGCCTCGTATCCTATGGTATATGACCCGTCTTCGTTTAGACGGCGGATCTGTTTCACTATTTCGGTTTTGGTTGGATCGCCTGTTTCACTGGCCTTGAGTATTTCTTTGGTCGAGTTTGTCGAGTCTGTTGGTACTTCAGTGGTAGAGACACTCTCAGTGGTGGCGTTGTCCGCCGCTGCCACGGAGGCGACGCACGCGAGGAGCACGAGGAGGTTCATCTCGTTTGGCCGCCGGCAGCCGCATGACGGAGCTAAGGCGTGGGCCACACTCTCCACTCCTCTATATAAAATATCGCCCCACTAGCGTCCCGGCGTGCGAACGCCTTACGCAAACAACACCATTGTTGTCACTTCATTATCTGAAACGGAAAATCTTTTTTCTTCGCATCTACCTGCGCGCCGCGATCCCAATTGTTTAAGGGCCGGTAGCGCGTACATATTTATGTGCCTTTTGTATACTTGTACTGATACAGAATATTAATAGGACTACATCTTTCATATTTATGTTAATGTTACAGCACTAACTAGTATTAAGTAATACATAATATTTCTGTATGTTTGTTTAATTTATGAGATTTGTGTTGAGATGAAAAGCCAAAACACCAGGGTCTTCTCAGACTAAGGCACTTGTATAGTATACAATAATACACATCATTCTTAGTATAAATGAAAATAAAAATCATTAAATATTTTTAACCAAAGACGTAAAAGGATTCCCTCCTTTTACGTCTTTTTTTGGTTGGTTTGGTCTATCTGTCTTTGGCATCGTAGCTTCTAAATAAATGGACCGATTTCAATACATTTTTTTTTCGTTTAAGACTTGACATAGTCAGAACGTCCTGTATAAGATGACTGAATGACCAATATAGCCTTCCCAAAGATATCGGCACTTTTCTAAGTAAATAAGTTTCTCAGGGGATTCGCAAAATATACTTTAACTCACTCCTTAATACTTACTAGATCATACACATATTTTTTGTAGGATTAACGATTGCATACAATCATTAAAACTAATTCCTTAGCGAACAAATTGGTTCGAACGGATAAATCCACAACGCAAAGCTAAATAGCTTAGAGCGTACTAGTGTTTTAACATGTAATTCAAGGCAGTGCATCACCTACCGCCCAACTCTAGGTTGGTGTTCAGAATTGAAAGAAAGAATATCTCAAGCATACCAAAGACTCAAACCCTGTACATTTACTACTACGCATTGAATCGACGAGATAGTTCGCAGCAAATACCGAGATCGGGGCCAAGAATCAGCATTACCTAAAAACAAAGGTACACTGTTATTTCATCACTTATCTATTTTATTCATTTCCAAAATTGCTAAGCAAGTCTGTTATTAAATATTTTTCGCACGGCCGCTTGTCATTGTCGACTTTAATTGCGATATCTTGGATGGAAATTAAAGTGGATTTGGTCTTCAAGGTTTTTGGTGCTGACTCGAAATGGGCATAGATCGTAGGGCAGGAATAATTGCAAGCGCTGATGGATGTGCAGAGCTTTTTAATTAGGTTTGTGGTAGGCATCAAAATTATGCTCCAGAATGGGAATTTTCGACGTTATTTCGAAACAAAGGTCTCCGTACAACGTGAAGTAATTATCATCATAAGCCCTTTTATAACAGGTCACAAGGCTAAGCAG
This sequence comes from Mycalesis mineus, assembly GCA_034621355.1. Lineage (NCBI taxonomy): Eukaryota > Metazoa > Arthropoda > Insecta > Lepidoptera > Nymphalidae > Mycalesis > Mycalesis mineus. The sequence continues at coordinate 833,901 of CM067889.1, read as the reverse complement.
ACCAAAAAAAGAGATTTCGACGTCAAACTCACCATACTGTGCTATTGCTGTTTGGCGAATTTAAAGATAATTACCGGTACCGACGGCTTAACGTACTCTTAACGGGGTGTATTACCAGTTACCACTAACTTCCTAACGCCGGGCTGAGAATTTTAATTAAAACTTTCTATCTCTATCTCATCTAAGTTATTAGTCTTAGAAGGTAATATACTAGTAAGTTTAAAAAGACTGATTTTCATACTAATAAAATTATCTTTTTTATTATATTAAATTAAATACTTATGCACCATCTAGCGTCAGTTGCTAGTACTATTTGTGTATCAAAGCGGTATAGTGAAAGGTTTTAGCCTTATATGAGTTTGGAGTATGTTATTTGGTTTACAGAACGTATTACTAAGTAACTTGATATTTGAGTGTATTTCTGATAGTTTGCGCTACTGTCTACCTGCCTGCCTTCACTGAAATGATTAAAAGATGGCGCCTGCGCACACATTGACATTATTTTCTGTCAAATGGGGTGATGGACGGCCACTGTTGGACCCTGGCCTTTTTTAGGGACTCCAAACACAACGATCCTGAGCCACCGGTTCACTGCGACACGTTTGATGTCATCAGTCCAATAAGGGGTCGACCATCACTGCGCCATTCTAGCACTTTGGGCCCTCAAAACGACGACGAAACTGGCGACGAAAATTTTATACGTCATGTGAATGCTCTCTAACTCTGTCCTTGACTGCAATCACACCTGATAGTAAGTAATGATGCAATTTATGATGGAAGCGAGCTAATTTGTTAGATGTAGGATAAAACGTGGCGGCGTGTAGAAATCGAAAGGGGTGTGCCCTTTTGGTTTCTCCAACTAGCTAGACCTATTCATTAGAAGATCTTAATTGGTCCAGTCGGGAATCGAAGCCGTCTTATAAATCCACTGCGCATATCATTGCCCCGCGGAGGCCGACAATAACTAAGATTGTCTAATCTGTTTATACTGCTCATACGAACACTGCGTGGTTTGTTGACCCGGTGCAGTGAGAGTATATACGATTTTGACAGGCATAAATCTATGTTAGTTATCATTATCTATGTATTTCCCTTATAACTTCAATATAACGTAACATCACGTTTCTCAAGTAAGCAAAATGTATTTCAGGTTGTATATGTATGTAATTCAGCTTCTCCTAATCTTTCGTAAGTTACCGATTTATTAACTCGACGAAAATTTAACAGTAAATACGCGTACATAACCGCATCTTTTAATTACTTGTCGAGATATACAGATTATACCTACATCAGAAGTTGAATTGTTGATTGGCTGGTTAGAGTTACACTAATTTATTTTGTATGCGAAAGCCGTCCAAGCATTTGGTTTCATCATTATTTGAAACGCCTCAATTCCAACACAGAAAAATTAAAAAGTATTCCACAAGCGACTCAGAATTCAGACCCAGGACCTCGTGGTCAAAGCCACTTAGACAAACCACTAGACCAACGAGGCAGTATCTATTCAAATAAAGTTTAATATATGCAAAGCCTTTCCTCTTGCGTGAACCAAGTACCTACCTACCACATAATCGGCATGTAGAAGTAGATCAGTAGGTATTCCGCTGCGAAGTGTACGTACACATTATTTAATCGGACACGGCCTAGAAATTACAATAACTATCAGTTATATCGTCTTCCGCATTCTCAATAGTTTGCGCGCTAATGCAAAATTAACATTAACAATACATAACACCGCGTAATATGTAACGGCTGCGTAATATTACACGTGAGCCCTAATTATAAGCAATTGTGGACGAAGATCGAACTTTATTCGTTTAATTTTTGTGTGAAACTATGCTCCTATATTATATATTTTTTTAATACGACCAATGAACTATCTTCTTTTTTATCCAATTAGTAGGTACATGATAACTATGTCCAGCGAGCGGATATCAAGCCTGTTCTTGACTCAATGATAGGTAAGCTTTATATAGTTAAGTACGTAATTGCATATAATGTTATGCATTACATATTAACATAGTCATCCATTCCAGAAGTACCGTACTTAAAAGTTAATACTCAAATCATCCTTCACAGAACGCTGGAAGAGCTTTCCAAACCTAAAATCTTACTATTACATACATAACATAACATCACGCCGTCTTACTTCCTTAGCTTCTTCCACTCTCATTACTCCTTTCATACAAGTTCGTCAGTTTAGGGTATTCTCATCTCCCTTCCAACATTTCCATTCACCTTCGCCACTATTTGTTTTGTTAATCTTCTTTCATCCGTTCTCTTTACTACTAGTCTTACTATAAGAAACGTCGTAAAATAAAGTTCTACGTGGATCGTGTGAATGTCAACATAGGGATACCTCGATGACTCGCTAAATATGTCGATTTAATAATCATTTGACTACATTTGTCTAAGATAACAATTCATTTTAAAATATACATGCTCTACATGGAACGTCAAAAGGAAGCTTGTAGCGGCGAGGCAATTTCGCTTAGTTATCATGGCATAAATAAAGAATCAATCTAGTAGTCTAAGAGACATAAGTAAAGATGCAGATTCCTGCGACGCCTGCCTGCCTGAGTACTATTGTAGAAATCTAGGGTAATAAGTTGATCAAAGTTTACTTCCTTTGTAAATATCTCTGTTATCGTTCTTTGGAGGATTGTTCTATATATTGAATACAAAGACGCTATGTTGTATGTATATTTGTACACATTTTAAAAATTTTATTAACGATTTCTACTTAGCACAGTTCCGTGAGCTTTATATAAAAATGTCATAATTGTAATGGGATTAAATTTTGGCTCTATCTCGCAGACTCTTAAATACAAGAGAAAGAAATCAAACAAAACATTATTTTCAATAAAAATATAATTTATTAAAAAAAACAAAAAATATTACAAAAGAAATCGGCATTGCAATTTTACAAAAAATGTCCAAATCGAGAACGTGGTGGACTTCGTACAAAGATGGTTCGCGATTAATAATAAAATTAAGTCTTACGCTAAGATTTAGTTTAAGGTACTGAGACACAGCTATGTACACCCGCGGCCGCGCCGCCACCGTCCACGGAACTAGATACACTGCGCACTACTCGACCGATACATTACACTTGTACGTTACATATGGCTACACGGACTCAGTCGATCGATAGTTCTATCTAGCTCAGGTATTACACTAGGCTCCTCAGAGCTGGATGCCGTGCCCTCGCAAGAAGGCATCGATCTGCCCGGACGAGGGGCTCTCTCCTCGTGGCACGTAGTAGTACTGCTGCGCTGGGGCGGCCGCTCTCTGGGGCGCCTGCGCCTGGGCGATCGCGAGTCTCTGCGCTTGTGCCCTCGCCGCCGCCCGATCCCTCTGCAGCTGGCTCTGCTGTAGTTGCTGCTGTTGCGCGAACAACTGTTGGGAGCTCTGGAACTGCGACTCAGCTTGCTGCCTCTGGTAGACCTCCTGAGGAGTAGCCTGGAACTGCTGTCTGTACACTGGAGGATTAACAGGGATTTGCGGGGACGGGTTGAAAGGTCTTTGTTGTTGTTGAGGTTGAGCGACGTATGGCTGAAGTCTTTGGTTAAGGTTCAGTTCACCCTTAGTTTGAGGTAGAGATTGGAACAACTGAGTGTCGTAAGAACCGCTGGAAGGATCGTAGACCAGTTCAGTGGAGTAAAGAGGATTGCTGGCCGGTGCGGGAGCGGCGGCGGTGCTCTTGGAGGCAGTGTTGAGCGAGGCGGGAGTCGTGGAAGGACCTTGATTGTCTCGGTGGAATTTCGCAAATTCTGCGGCGAAATCGATTTGTCCAGGTCTGTTGGAGGAGAGCGCTGGCGCTGGAGAGGGAGAGTATTGGGGTTCGGGGCTGTATTGGATCTGGGGTTTGGGAGTGACTTGGATGATCTGTGGCCTGAAGGTGGTCGCTGGCGGTAATGCTCGCGCAGTTGTGATTGGCACTGGGCGTGGAGTGATGGCGATCTGTTGAGCCTGGTACGCTGGCCTGGCGGGCTGGGGTCGTTGAACGACGCGTTGTCTGATGTGCTGCAGGGGTTCTTCTTCAGGTTCCTCGTCAGCGTCCCTGAAGTCGTTCTGGAAGTAGGTGGTCGCCGGTCGCGCTGTCGTGGGTCTGATAACCGGTCTGGTCGGGTAGTTGGGTTCGGGGTCGTCTCTCTCCGCGGAGTCTATCGCCGGCGCGTCGGGCTCATCGTCGTCGTTGGGCTTGTTGGGGTCGCAGGGGTTACCCGACACGTAGGTGAACTCTCGCTTGTTGCCGTCAGGGTCCACGTAGCCGTACTTGCCGCGCACGACACAGTCGGTGCCTCTGGTCTCTTCTTTAAAGGATCCGTCCGCCGCTTCGTAGCCGAAAGTGAAGCTACCGTCATCGTTTACCTGAAATGTGATCAAAATTTTGTTTAATCTACTAATTTAATGAATGAATTGCTACATCAGTACCTATATCCTATAGTTAAGAATTGGTTAACAATATTCAAACCAAAATGCTTACATTAATTAAAGTTTCAAAACGAGCGGAGCGAAACCTCCCTATGACATATTAGTCCAGATCAGCTTTGGCATAAATTACCTTACTTTACTAAAGATGACTAACGTATAAATTACACATTATACGTTTTTCTGAGCTGAGAGCTCGTCTGAAAGATAACAAAGTAAAAGTAGTAATAGTACGGTTCTTCATGTAACATTTAATGACTCATAATGGCCGGCGACACACGACTTGCCTTAGCCCTTTTAAACTAGTCATTTGGGCCGAATCAAGGGAGAGTGAGTCCTGTATTTGCTCTTTGACTATTTCCAGGACGCTTTCTTGACTTCCTACAAGTACTTTTGTCTTTTCACTATTCGTAACTTTATAAGGTTATTCCCCATTCAAGGTGAATCCCGATTCTGAGCGCGTTGGTTGATGCGCAGATGATGAAAAGATAATTATATAGATAGATAAAAAGATTACCTTATTATAGTTTCTGATGGTCTGCACGGGCGGCTGCTTGGGTCCCTCCTGCTGCTGCGGTTTAAGTCGGGCTTGAGGCGCGCGGTGCACCGCACGCGGCTGGTACTCTTCGTCCGCGCGCTCCTGTGCGTACAGATTCTCGTATCCATCGGGCGACACCAGAACTACCTACAAATTATTACAAAATATGCTTCATAATCATCACACTCACATTCAAATAAAAAAAACATCACTAGATTAAATGGTGCAATTTAAATAGCAATAGTTTATTTTTGAAAGGTACTTTATTAATTAGATACATACAGATTTAGTTTAAACCTAAAAACAAGTTTAAATGTAACCCAGATTCAATTCCAGTTTTACATTGACCATTTGATGTAGATATGTCACTAGTTTTTTCTCAGTCTGACCTTTGGAACTGAGACTGTCTTGTTAGTGAAGCGGTTAGCTTATGTTGCTTCGATCACGAGGTCCTGAAATCGAATCCTGGGTCAGGTTGTGGAATAATCGAGACTTTTCTTCTAAGAAGTTTTCACTAAAAATCTAAACCTGGAGTCAGGGAGTAGCTGATGACACACCCCCGGAGAGCACATTAAACCATCAGTCCTGGTCACCATCAGCAACATTTATAACAGTCGTTAATGAAATAAACATTATCACCCACCAACCCGCATTGGAACAGTGTGCTGGGTCTAAGCTCCATATCAGGGTGATAGTGATGACTTTTAGAAAACATGTGAACTAAGTTTACCTGTCCCCCTCTCTCCTGTGCCTGCGGTTCGTAGTCGTATTCGTCGGCTGGCTGCTGCACGCGGGGCCGATGCCTCGCAGCCATCCCTGTCGCTAGCACCAGACATAGCACCTGGAAGACAGAGACAGAACTGTTACATAAAGTGCATTTCTGTACGTAATTATAAATAAAATATGAATAATTTCTTTCAATCTTAGAGGATTCTCTTTTTTGTTAAAGAACGATCTTTTCGATTTATTCACTTTTACACTTTTTATCTTTGTGCATTGACTCTCCCTTACTAAAAAATTTCCACTCGGAACGGTGAATGTTTTAGCTTTCTACGTAACTACATGTACAAACAAACTCAAGGATATCTGGGAAAAAAATCTAAGATAGTTTTAGTTTTATAAGTCAGCTTTCCAGATTTTGACCCACACATACTAACAAGGCAAGTTAAAAAAAGCGTATAAAAACAATTCATTTATTAATCACTAATTATAATAATTAAATACCGCAAAAGCTTGAGTTTTGAACTTCACCGATAGCCTCGTAATAAAATTCCATCAATACAGTCTCTTTAGTCTCCTTCGAGCACAAAAATGTTTATGGCACGTAAATTATCCAAAACTACTCGTATATTTGGTAAACAAGGTGTTTATTGCGAGCCTCCGTGTTGCGTAATTATTTATTTATTTACTAACTACATGATTTCCGCGACTTCGTTCGCATATTATTTTAGATTTGTAATGAGATTTAGATTTAAAGATTTTGTGTAAAAATAAAAAACATTTAAGAACAGGAACATCTTTCAAATTATTGAAAAATTTGAACCATGTTTTCTTTTTTCAACAATTATCAGCACCGAAAGGATTAAATTTTGCGTAGGTATCTTGGCAAATTCGTTTCTGTGGTTGCATAAAGGGTTTTTTAATTTACCCCTAGAATAATAGTGATCCCCGTCTATAAAGTGAATGAATGTTTGTATGAATATCAACGTTCAACTGGACAGAGGTTCAGTGGTAATTAGTATACAACTACACAGACACAAGGTTTCAACTGTTTTAATGTATTGTAGATAAAATCGTATATAATAACAGTTATATATATTAAATATAGAGGGCCATGGTCTTGAACTTTACCGCTCTACATTTATAAATAAGAGCCGGCGGAGGTCGATGTGGAGCTACAACCAGTTCCTGTCCTCGATGCTATCGGCATAATAAAGCAATGCTTTATGGACTTATCTACTATTGATTGCGATGTCATCTGATGACTGTTCTGCTGTAAGTGGAAAGTTCGTTTTATGAGGACAAAAAAATACTAATTGATTTTTATTTTTGTAACGCTTGCTGACAAAGCTCTTGTAAAATGTTTTGTTCTTTATTGCTACAAATAACCCGAAGTTCAAATAACATCAACACAGTTTAAATTAAATCTTTTTGGCATATAGTATTATTTTTAAGTAAACCTTTGTTTTACGTTTGAGAAAATAGGTAAAAAAAACGTGGTAAATATAAAAAGGTCAAGACTCGCTCAAAATAGCAATAAAAGACAAAAAGTCAAAAGACAAAAGGCTGATTATTATAAATCTCGATTACTCGAGTGTTAATGATTCATTTCCGGCGTTTTTATAGTAACAATTGATGGAACAAGTGTTTAGCCCAATAAAGTAACCAAGGAATAAGTATCGGTAAATAATACTAGAGATGTAAAGTGGAAAACTATCGCTTATAACAAACAGTCGTCTAGGTTCCATTCCCGGCGGGGCCGATTGAGATTTTCTTAATTGGTTCTGGTTTGGCTGATCTGGAGGTTTTGGCCGTGGCTAGTTACCAACATTCACGCAAAGACGTATCGTTAAGCGATCAGCGTTCCGGTATGATGTCGTGCAGAAACCGAATGCGGTGTGGATTTTCATCGTAATCCTAGCAAACAAGCCTGCTTCCATTTTAGACTATATTATCATTTAACACCAGATATGACTGCAGTCAAGGCCTCCCTCGTAATGAAAAAGAAAAACGAAAATGAGCTGATCTGTCCTCAACCTCAAGCGCAAATGTTAACAAGTTCAGTCCAGTGAGCTCAACGTGGACTCACACCATTGCTTCATCATAAGTCCGTTAATCAATTTGGGTTCATAATATCTACGTATTAACCTATTTGGACTTGTGGGGATGGACAGATCCATGGAACTGTGACGTGTTAAGTCTTAAACCAGAAATCCACTTTTAGACCGGAAAAAACATGGCGTAATTATAATATTAAATATGCTGAATTATATTATAATTTTAAAAAGTGAGAGTTTAGTTAAAATGTATCTAGGTTATTGTGATACAGTACAATATAAGATTTCAAACGAAACAAAATATCATTGTATTTGAACTGAAACGTAAGTTGCACGCCCTTTCTACCGCCGACCGGTCCGGCCAAGGTTGCGTCTACTCGATGCATATCGATACGTTCGTTTTCTTTAACCAAATGCGACCCACGCTGTGTGGTGGACTTGAATATGTCTGGGATTCGATTCTAGCCTGTTTAAATTTACAAAATTTGTTTTATACAAGATAATAAATCTACCTTATTTTAAAATACATCGTTATCATTGTTATACCTTATATTATACTAACAGACGCCCGCAACACCGTCCGTTAATAAGGTTTCTTTTACAACTTTATAAATAAAAAAAATATGTATGTATGCATGTTTTTAAGAAAAATAGGTACAGAAAGTTATCTTCAAAAGATAGATAAAGACCATCTCCGACTTTTTGTAGCACTATTAAAAGAAACAACTCTTCCATATATTGTTTCGTTATATCTCAAACTGATTAAGCAGCATTGACGATAAAAGCTCCCAGACGGCTTAAATTTCTACGTCTTTTCCAATAATTCTTGTCATATTATATCCATTTTACAAAAAGTCTTAACAAATTACATACCCACTAAAACCTTCCTCAAGAGCCACTCTATCTGTTGGTGAAAACCGCATGAAAACCTGTTCAGTAGTCTTGGAGTTTATTGCATACAGATACACAGATATGGCGGAGATTTTTTTTTATATTATAAAGGATAAACAAGCAACACAAAAATAAATTATGACCTTAATTTAACTAATCGATAGCTTATTGATTAAAATCTATACTTTCAATCTTAAGTTTTTACTTTTAATCTATGCTTAAGGAAATGGTCAAAGCGGGGCACAGCTTGGCTTGGTTGTAACTTAGATTTTATAGGTTGTTAGAAGGTATTCATTATCAACTGTATTCAGACGTCGCCTGGATTGAGGTTTCAGTTGGAAATTCAAACTTATCTATTTATAGTCTACTATTTAGTAATTTACGTCGAAAATAGCATTACAACCGTTTCAAAAGTTTTGTTTACATTGGCTTCATACTGATAACATATTATGATGATTCTGAACGACAGTTCATCTCAACAAAGCACGCTATGAATTATTAATGAGGTGTATGTAAGGCGAAGGTCAAGGTGCAGTTATGGAGGCATCTTCAGTTCGTTGACCTGTCAACTTTAACTGACATTCGATTACGTTCGATTATGTAAGCTACCGATACTTGGTAAATATACCAAGTATTAATAAGTATTTCATCTCGGCACTTTAACAGATGTTCACCAATGTATACCCACTATTGCTTGTATAGTAGTAATTTTAAACGAAAGCCGTGACGTCACGAATAAGTAAAACTAGAAATGTGTACGAGTGCATGCTAAGTTTGTGTGGATGTATGTATGTTGCCCTTTCACGCAAACACAATAATACTTTACAAGCTTTCATTCATCAGAATAAACTTAGGCTACCTTTTAATCCCGCTTTTTCCTCCTCTAGTAAAATATATATCAAACCAGAGGACGCCCTCGTTGTTCTCGATCCCGTGGGAATTTCGGGATAATATGTGGCTTATGTGTTATTCTGATATGCTAGCTATATTATTGTGAAGTTTCATCAAAATGTATTCAGTAGTTTTCGCATGAAAGAGTAACAAACATACACACACACACTCACAAACAGTAGTATGATATCCGTAGTTCATTGCAGAGTTATCACTTTAGGCAATAAGGAAAAGTGACAAAACAAAAACAATTTTGAAAATGTTTGTTTGTCCGTCTGTCTGTCTATAATGCTAATGTTTGAATCATAATAAAAAATTCGTTACCAATTTACAAACACATACTTAGAAGCGAGTATATAAATCCTAATTAACAAATGAAGTAATTGAATAAGACGCAAGCGCATCCATTTCCACACGCGGCCATTGATCGTCGCTCGTGTCGTCACTATATGTGAATACTACCCGTATACAGATTACAGATTAATTATATGAGTAATAGTGACACAATGTAGCCGGCTGCTATGGTAGTCGCACATCTGTAGGCGATTTCCATTTTTTTATAATATGAAAATAATTGTCAGTAAACAAAAAAAAAACTTCTTTTTTAACCGACGAAAAAAAAAGAGGAGGTTCTCCATTCGACACGTATATTTTTTTTTATATATGACCACGCATAACTTTTTACAGAGTTGTCCGATTTTGATATTTTTTTTTATTAGAAAAGTCATACTTCCAAGGTGGTCCCATTGTCATCATGTTAGGATCTGTTGATGATATCCTAGGAAAATTGAAGGAACTCTTCAACTTTTATAGGCACACTTGCAGCGATTTCGATTTCGGTTTTTTGTGAAAGTATCGGTAGCTTTTTGGCTACAAGTGCCGTATAATATACTATGATAGTATAGTACGAATACATTAAGAGGCGATAAATCACTAAAAAGTAAGAAATAAATTTTTTTAATAAAAAATATAACCGACTCAAAACGCACTAAAAAGGAAAAATAACTGTGTCATTTAGTTGCTTTAATTTACTTATACATATCTAGGAGTCGGTGCCAATCAAGGTTTCTACTTTAAGGACATTACCTAGAACTCAGAAACTACTTTACTACGTTAAATAAATGTTCCATAAACTTGCTGGCACCGACTTCATAGATATGCTTAACTGTGGAGTTAAAGGGGCTTCAAATTAACGAGAAATAGATAAAGATTTAGACTCAACTTAAATTGCCAAAAAGACAAAGCGTTTGTCGTGTTAAAATTTATCCTGCTATAACGTAATGCTCAAACTACTTTACAAGTAAAATTGTCAAGGAATATTTTATGTCGTGTATTCTAATCTGCGATCAGCTTAAATCCACGGAAATCTTTATTGCTATAATTTTGAATCTTATTGCTTTTGAAATAGAGATTAAACTAATTAAGCCACGTTGTTCGAGATTAAGCCGTATCACAGTAATAATATAAAAGAAAATCCACTTTGCCTATAAAAAAATTAATTACAAAATACGGTCGCATACCGACCCACTTGTTTACAACGAGCGTTAGCAGCTTTGTTATATCATACGGTATACGACAAGATTCATATCGTATTGAGACAAATCGCATCGTATTGAACAGTCGATTAAAGTCAGAATAATTAATAAGCACAAAATAATAATATGCATTCGTTAAAACACAGTAGAATCTCAAAAATAAGAAACGATACACCAAAAATTTGGAGTTATATATTTTTGGCTTTAATATTTTTATGTAATTAAATATTCCAAAGTTCAAAACATCATCTAATTATTTACTTGATTTACAAATAAAAAAACTTTTAGACCAATAAAATAAAATATAATACTACCAAGCTAGTACGCTTTTTAAGGAATTTCTGTGTTTTCAAGGAATGCAAAGAAGATGAACAAAATTATGGCAATTTTTTTAATGAAACAAACAATTGGATAGCAATAACAAAAATTGCCCGAAATCGTGTTGCCTAATATACCTAATACACCAGAAGAAGAAGCGTGCAAGAATTTAATCAACTAGACAAAATCGTATGGAAAATCATCGTATCATAGTCGTACAAATAAAAGCGTCGTATGATATAACACTAGGGTGACTAGGCCTCAGGGAAAAGTGAGACAAGTACCGTAAAAAATATTACTTTTACGTAACCAGATCGGCACGCGGCGAGCACGGACTTACACGCCCACCGGCTGCGTACCTGTTATGCTTTTCAAATTCTGTAATAGTTTTATTTGTAATCGTTAGTGAGAGTAAGTGTTACGAAATTATAATTAATTAATTTGTATTTGTGTGCTTTTATAATTTCTAAAGAGACTTGCTTTGCGGAAGTTTATTTTATAAGCATTTTCTGAAAGAAGTATTTTTAAGGAGGGAATAAATTACAACTGAACAGGTGTTATAATTACACTAATGATGATACTGTACTGGTTCTTTAATTGTCTCTTAAAGTTAAATTGGAAAAAGGTTCTAATCATCATCACATGATAAAACAAGACACTGCAGTTCCTTAACTAGGATAGTGCCAGTGCTGTCTAGGCACAGGACGCAGATCTTTGAGGGGCGCCGTATTGGCATAATGAGATATGTATGTACATATCTCATTATTTTAAGGGCAAAGTTACAAAGCTTGCACTTAATGCATAAATGCTACATCTAATAGTAACCACTATATTCTCATATGGTCCTATCAAATGAAATAGGTACACAATAACAACATTTAAGTCAAATTCACGCGCAAACATTGTGAAAGTGCGGTTTTATGTCGCTTTGTTAACGTTTCGACAGAATTTGCGACCGACAATAAAGAATTTCACATTTTTATAACGTCTTTCGGGAAAATTCTCACATGTTAGCGCCTGGCGATTGTTATACAACGGCATGTAACGCGCTCACACTTGGCGAAGATGTGCTAATGTTTACATACTATTAAGCCCGCCTCACATACCTTCGAAAATTTGAACATTTAAATAAAGGACTTCGTACAGTTGTTTCTACTCTCATTGTTTTGTTAATGACAACAAGTTGACCCTTGACTGTTATCACACCTAATGTTAAGTGATGATGCAATCTAAGATGGAAGCGAGCTATCTAGGAGTAGGACGAAAATTCACACTCCTATCGGTTTCTACACGACATCGTACCGGAACGCTAAATCGCTTGGCGGTAAGTCTTTGTCGGCAGGGTGGTAACTAGCCACGGCGAAAGCCTCCCACCAGCCAAAACATTGAAGTAACCTATACCAGAACATCGATTCTGTGAAGTAATTCGACAATGCGAGTCTTAGCGTTACTCTATACCTCTATGTCTAACACGGTACTATAGATAGGGAGACATAGAAACTGCAAATATATCATTCCCTACTACCTTGACAAGCCACACACTTGGTGGCAAAATATACACTTCTTTGAACCAAGATCCAATGTCCCGTGACATAGCTTCATTCAAATGTTCAAATGTTTGAAGCAATGTCAGGCACCAGCTTTATAAGTTTCTTATTATTGTCGAGTAAAGTTTAATTGGGTTCTCTTCTTTTTGTCGGGTAAAGTTTAATTGGGTTTCTACCGACTGCAGTACCCTTCAGATACCAATACCGATAATTAGTCGTAGTTTTCTTTCTTCGTTTAAAAGACCCAAAGTGAGAATGGAACTCAAGTCCAAAGTACAATTAGATATAAGGACACATCTCTGCTGAATAAATTACTTTAAAATAAACAAACATCAACTAAGGAATGCAAAAAACATAAAACATCTTTAATCTGAAAATGTTAAGTCTCGTATCATCACTTTTAATCATTAATTAAGAGACGTTAACCGAAGATTCTTACCTCATAAACATACTAAGAATTTTAACCAAAACTTTAATTACCTAAAAGAAGTGGTTCCAAAAGATTTAATCCGTCGAATTACTAGAAAGGTATTCGTCCTTAACTCTAATACAGTAATGTCGTCTAACAACATTTCACGCTGGCTTACTTAGTTTAAGCTTAAATTACTCCATTTGGTCAGTATCATATGTATTACTTAGTAGTTACAGTTTCGATAGAGTTTGTTCTGATATGCTTAGACTAATGATGTATCACCGGACTTTTTGGTGTCGCCCAGCCTGGCTGAAACGTATTATCAGAAACGACCCACGATCTCCCATGGCGACACTGACGTTAAGTTCATTTGTGTCAAATCGATAAAAGGTATACCCAGTTCATGCTGTTGAAGTGTTTCCCGTGAAGCCTGCTTGACTTCCAACTACAAATTATTTCCCGCTATCCTATTGAACATTCTCCCCTTCTGGAACTGTATATCAACAATAGGCGGTGTACAATGAATAATCTTCTTCTTCTTTTTTAGTTACAGTGAATAATGATGAAATTGCAGATCCAGACTCTCAATCGTTAAGATGATTGTTTCGTCGGATAATATATCTACGAAATAGTATCCCCTGTCACCAGGCAGTTACTAGTAACTTCGAGTCAACTTTTTGACTGAAATCTTTAACGGTGTTGTTCAAAGATTTCATTTTTAACAAAACGAATACAACGTAATAAATAATCAAAATTTCGTAGAGACCAATCAACAACAGTAATAAACGACAAGTGAGACAGATTTATGAGAAATTCAAATATCTATAAAATATTGCTAAATCGCAATTAGCTTAGAATTCGCCCAATGTAATCTAAGTAGAGCATTTTTTACTCGACTCTTACGTAATCCAATTTGAATCGATTATACAATAATCGATTGGACTATGTCAAGATCACACATGTCGTGACATACATCGATGTCGTTGCCTAAAACTCGAAACTAGTTATGCCCTTGGGCATAAAATATGTATACTGACGCCTATTCTATTAGTTTGAATGTTCATCCGGGGAAGTCTTTATGGTGCCTGCTTATTTCTGTTGTATTTCTTTATGTAATGTAGGTTTTGCATACTGAAATACAATATTCTCGGTAGGTAATCTGTAGTTATATTTTGTCAGTTTAGGGCATTGTAGCATATGTTACTAAGGAATATGCTATGAAATAATTTTTGTATTTTTTTACATTGTTGTGTGGTTACAGTAACACTGAGTTTATTAGCATTTTCTTAACAATATTTTTTTTAGGTTTATTCTAAAACAAAGAATTTTCAGTAGTCTAGTTGGAATCAATTTTTTACCACCTCCGTGGCGCAGTGGTACGTACAGTAGATTTATAAGACGGAGGTCCTGAGTTTGATTATCCAGCGGTGCCAATTGAGATTTTCTTAATAGATCCTGGTCTGGTCTTGTGGGAGACTTCAGTCATAGCTAGTGCGGGCCAAGACGTACCGCCAAGCGATTTACCGTTCCGGTATAATGTCGTGCTGAAACCGAAAGTGATGTGGATTTTTATCCTACTCCTAACAAATTAGCCCGCTTCCATCTTAGATTGCATCATCACTTACCATCAGGTGGGATTGCAGTCAAGGGCTAACTTGTAATGAATACAAAACAAATGTTATAAATAATAGTAATTTTTATGACAGAGGTATTATTTTATACAAAAAAAAATACGCCAATAATAATCTTAGCCCGCACTTACATACATACTCGTAAGTTAACACAAAATTGACCTATCCAAACAATTATTTTGTAACAAAACACCACTTACAGTGAATTCACGGCCAAATATGAGCAATAAAATTAGATGAGATCTTATCGTTGTAATAGAACGATTTTACGTAGCAAGAAATGGTTTTCTACGAAGGCTAAGTGATCAGTTACTTTGATAGCTTAAAAATAAATTGGACCATGTGATTACAGAATGAAAAGAAACTTTTTAGCGTTTCTTTTTACGAGTGTAAGTAAAAAACGTTACTTAAATAGTTTTAGCCCTGATTCATACCTATGTATCAGCATTGTTTTATTATTTTCTACCGCCGATCAATTGCAGTGTTTTAATCTAAACACGAAAACGATTTTTTTTTATTGACTACAAGTTGGTCCTTGACTACTATTACACCTGATGTTAAGTGATAATTCAATCTAAGATAGAAGCGGACAAACTTGTTAGGAGTAGGATGGAAATCCACACCCCTTGTTGTTTCTACACGACATCGTACCGGAACGCTAAATCGCTTGTCGGTATGTCTTTGTAGGTAGGGTTGTAACTAGCCACGGCGAAAAGCCTCCCACCAGCCAGACCAAGACAAATTAAGAAAAATCTCAATCTGCCCCGCCGGGAATCTAACCCGGGACCTCCTTCTTGTAAAGCCACCGCGAATACCACTGTGCCACGGAGGCCGTCAATGAATAGTATAACACCGAGTGTGCCTTGCGAGATGATTACAGTCGACGATTTTACGATCAGTGCGAACTTGAATTAAATACTTCTAGTTATAACTTCAGGTTTGTTACCTTATCTAACGCAAGTACCATCCAAAACCTCCATACCATGAAATAGTTATATAAAAAACCTCTTCTTATATTCGAGAATAGAATTCATAACTTAGGGTGCCAAGTATATACCTTTTTTATGAGCGAAATACCACTGATTTATCCTTACTAATATGGTAAAGTTTGTATGTATGGATGGATGTAAAAACTAAACTTTCACGTAAAAACTACTAAATCGATTTTGATGAAATTTCACAATAATATAGCTCACATAGCAGAATAATACATAGGCTGAATTTTATCCCGAAAATTTCACGAGAACGAGAACTACGCAGGTGATACCGCGGGCGTCCTCGAGACAAACATATTTCTAAAATTAAGAATTAATTAAGAATTAGAAGAAAATATAATATTTATGTATTATGCTATACATACATCACAATTCAATTTAGTATGTTTATTAAACACTCGATTGACTTGAAGCATCTTATTTTGCTAAGTTTACGTGCTCTACGGATTTCGATTCGTGAAACCGCTACGCACAGCTGGTCTAACATGTACAAGAATTGCTCGTTTAAATATATTAGATGCACATCGTAAAGTATTTTGCAAGTACCGCCAGTGACGAAAGTGCTGAATTAGAGGGCACCCGAAGAAAAGCCTTCGTTCGCCGCAAACGACAAATAAATAGCTATAATCAAATGACAATCTTGTGCTTTTTCTTTCGAAACACGCATAGAACGGCTGATATTTTGAGAGGGAGCCAAACAAATTTTGTAAGTACTGGTTTTAATGACAGTGTATCTTTTGTACACGACTTGCCGTTCGAGTTTCAACGAAATAATCCCACTTCTGATTGACAACTGCGAATTTAGATTTGCAATTAGAAAGGTAGCTGTTTAATACAAAATTGAGTTTGTAACTATACCCAAGATTCGGCCTTGACCATTTTATATCCGTTATTTGATCAAAAAATCAATCAGATAATTGTCAAAAGTTCAAATCTATCTCTGTACATGTTTTAACAAGAAGTTTAAACCAAACCTATAGTGGCAATGTAGCTCACGTGTAGAATGGAAGGGAAAAATAGGTAAACGAATAAACTGGGTAACGTTTGCTAGTTGTTTATCTCATTCTACTGTTATAAAGGCGAAAGTCTGTTAGTGTGTATGTTTCTTACTACTTCACGACTAAACTGCGGGAGCGATTTTACTAAAATTTGGTATGGAATAAGTTGATATAAACACAAAGGCAAACGAAATTTTTACGGGTACTAGTACTACGCGTACAGCGTAATTGTAATAAATCTATGGTTATGGGGTCAGGTTTAAGCCCTAGACTTTCAATTAGATCCCCACCTGCCGTGCCCACATCACAACCCTTAAGATTGCCGAGACAGAAAGCAATAATGCGTTCGGACACCTTATGGCGATGCTTTCGCGCTCGCCCAAAGCCTGATGCCACTGTGGTCGCGAAACAAATCAATGAGAAAAAATAAGTACGTTAAGATGGCTAATTTTGTTTAAAAACACCACAGTTTAAATAACTTTTTGATACTGCTCCGAGTTAAGCTAAACTGCACGAAAATCCGTTTAGATTTGATAGTTAGCGAAAATATAATGACTGGATCGTGGCCAATTTTCGCCCTTCCAGACTGCCAATTTTCTTTTGTTCTTATTGAGTTGTTTGCACTAATTGCAACCGTTGACTCTACAATTTTGTACGTAATCCTGCAATGATTAGAAAATGGTTCTTTCAACATGGTGACAGGCTTTTGTTATCGTTGTGTGGCCTTTGATCTAAGTTAAAAAGACGTGAAAGGCTTAAACACGGACCAAACACGGAAGAAAGAAAATAATGAACAATTAAATAATTTATTTGTAACCTAGAGTTCAAGGTTAGGTATTATTACTAAGTTTTATTAAGGAAACTATGGATGTAGTATCCTAATTAGTATGTGCGGATTATGAGGTCAAGGATTCAAGAACTAGTAGCTCGGACTTAGGAAGATAATAAATAAATAAAAATATGATCTGGTCTTCAATTAACATTCTAAGAAGCTTTCGCTTGGTTGTTCCAACAGATCAAGAGTCGGATACAAAAGATCCAAAAGGGTCGAAGTGCATCTGCTATGGCAGCCCTAACCATACTAATAATAATAATACGGGTCGGATACAGAAGGCATAATTCTTTAAACGCCACGTATTGTGAGAAGGTTTGCCAATCTGAAACTCTGGCCACCAGTTGCTTGAGCACTCAATAACTCGGAAAGCAGATGAGCATACCTAATAATTTAAGATATAAACAAAATAAATTATTTCAGTTTCAACGGCTATTGAAATACCCGCGTATCTCGAACAGCCGTCTGTCTTCACGGCCGATAACATCTGAAAGTAGTTTAAATCAATACTCAACGCAGAGCGATAGAGCAAATCTAATACAAATCTGATACACAGTTTCAACACTCAGGGAAATGCGCTGAGTGTCTGTTGCGCTGGCTCTGAGCAAACAGACACTAAAGAGAGCGTATATTTGTTTAACGTTATAACCGGGCTTTATTTTTTTAATTCGTCACGTTACGTGTTACATGCAGTGCTTTGCACTTCACAACCTGAGGCAAAAAACCTTTTTTAGGGTTCCGTACCTAAAAAGGAAAAAATGGAATTCTTATAGGATCACTTCGTTGTCCGTCCGTCTTTCTGTCAAGACCCTTTTTCTCAGAAACGTGTGAAAGTATCAAGCTGAAATTTATATCAAATACTCAAATCTGCTGTTCCTTAGATTCGTGAAAAAATCAAGCTTCTAGGCCAAGGCAATCAAAAGATACAGCCGTTTATGCCAAAAATTTCCCCAATTTTCGACACGATCTAGTAAATTAAAACCTAACGGGTAGTTCCCGTAAGTTTGGGATCTTGAAATTTGGTATAAAGTAACGTTATATAGCATAGATAATGGAATAATTACGAAAACTGTAAATTTTTAGTTACATCGTATAAAAATAATGCTTTTAATAATTTTAAGCGTACCCGCTTTTCTCATAAACTCTTAAAGGTATTAAATTGAAATTTATATCAAATACTTGGGCCTATACAACCTTTAAGCTGTAATAAAATCAAACTTCTGTGTCAACACAATAAAAAGATATATCAATATAAGCCGCATATATAATTCACAACTAGATGCAGCTAAATCAAAACCTAACGGGTAGTTCCCGTAAACTTAGAATGTTGAAATTTGGTACAAAGCAACGTCATATAGCACAGATAATGGAAAAATTACGAAATTTGTAAATTTTTAGTTACATCATGTAATAAAAATATTTTTAATAATTTATACTTACCCGCTGTTCTCATGAACGCGTAAAGGTGTTAAATTGAAATTCATATCCAATACTTGGCTCTATAATACCTTTAAGCTATAACAAAATAAAACTTCTAAGTCAACACAGTCAAAAGATACAGCATAAGCCGCAGATTTAACTCTCTACTACTCGCAGCTATAATCTTGAAATTTCGCATGTGGCAATATTTAGGAATCTGTTAATTTTTAGTTACATCATATAATAAAAATACCGTAAAATTTCATAACCCCTTTTCGCTGACACGTAAAGATATTAAAATTGAAATTCCGATCCACTTGGCCGGTTTGTGCTTAACAAATAAAACTTCATTGCCGATTAGTCCTCTACTGCATATCATCACTTATCGAATCAATCTAAAATTAAAGCGGGCGAACTTGGCCGGTTTTTTTATTAATTGCAAGTTAGTCCTTTACTGCAATCACACTTGATAAAAACCCACGGTCTTTCGATTTCCCTATCAGACCAGGATCAAATAAGAAAATTTTATTCGACCTCGCGGGGAATCTTTCTAAAAAAAAAGGACTTTCTTCTCTACGACAAAAAAAGACATAGAACCGAATTCGATAGTGACATGTCCTCTAATAGAAACATAGTTACAGGATGGGGAGGCTGGAAACATACTAATATTTCTCCGGTTAAGGTCCGTAGACAAGTGGTTTTTAGCAATCTTTTTACAATTGAAACACCGCACTGGGATTAAATGGCATACAGTATCTGGCTAGATACATCTCCGTGGATTCAAATAAGCAAAAATTTTGAATGTCGTCCGGTATCTAACTATATACAAATCCGTGGCTGACTGAATTGGCTTGCAAAACTAATCGTTTTACAATTGACACACCACACACGTTGCACTAGTTGTAGAATTTAATATGCTTATAAAGAGCTATCCGTCAGTATAGACGGAACCACTTTCCCCCGTGTCCGGTGTTCCGCATTACGCATGCGCGGGACGCCTTAGAAAGCCGTTAGATGGTTTCACCGACACCAGCACACCGGATCACTGCAGCGGTGACATTGCGAGAGACGTATATAGAAGCGTTACATGACGTTATGTAACGTTATGCTTAGCTTGGCATCATGGGTTTGTAACTTCCTCGGTGGTTTAGTGGTTGGCTTGGATTCAGTACATGAGATCTTAGTTCGAGTTTTAGTTCGGGCTAATATAGAGCTTTTGTTACTTTCAAAATTCCCAGGATGGAGCTGGGAAGTTGGTAGTGTTGCAACCCATGCCTCGAAAAATTGGTCACTAAAATCTAATAAAGTAGAGTGTCTCAGAGAGCACGTTAAGTTGTCGGTCCCGGTCACCATATCATCTAATAGTGATCGTTAATAAATGGAACATTATCACCCTAAGCCTGCCAACCCTTGGAGCAGCGTGATGGGTAAGTCAGCTACTTGTAGTAAGCTAAGCTCTAACCCCCCTCTTCAATGAGGATCTTGACTTGCCTAGTCCTTTAAGGGTAAAACTATGAGTATGTTTGTCTTGAAGTTAGAAGTTTTTAGAAACTTATTTAGCTGTCCCGTATGTAATAAAATCTATTTGAGCTGAAAATATGCATGTGTAGGTATGTATATCCCGAGACAATGCTATATTATGACATGGATCTGATCTACGGTTCGATGGTACGGTTGATTCTTAGCTATAATGATTCTATTGGATCTTGCAGCGTAACATTCAAGGCAATATCTAAGGAACCCGAAAACATAGCAGACGGCACCTCTTGACTTAATAATCTCTACGAGTGGTACGAAATGAGCACAAGAGATGAGTTCCGAGCTGCCGCCCCTAAAGTCAAGATAGCCGTAATGATCGCCAACCTCCGTAGGGAAGATGACACTTGTAGAAGAAGAAGAGTTTAAGTTGAAAAGTCATCGAGTCAACAAAAGTAACGATCCCAATGTTTGTTTTATTTTGATGAGTAGGTACTAAGAAAAGAGCTAGTTAAAAATATGTGTAAATTTATTTTATTTGTTTTAGTGATAAGTTTTCGGAACTTTCAGTAAGTTCAAGGTGTCTGTGAAGAGTAAGCGACGCCTCTCTCGCATCATCAACACTTGCGTCACAAGCTCTTTTGTAACAGCATACATATAAAAAATTAAATATTGAAACATTAAGTACACACTTGTATCGTTAAATAATTGAAGAAACGATGTTTACTTACACTGATGGAAATTTCCATTTTTTGCATCATCATATAGAATCAGATCTATAATAATAATCATCATCATCATTATAAGCAATCATTTTTCTTTAAATATGATTGTTTCATTATTATCAACCTACTATTGGCTCAATACAGAGCCAGGCCTCGATTCTTATAGCTGCTGCGATATAACTGTTTGTAGTCATTCTACCACCAGTTCAAAAGGTAGAATCTACCAAAATTGCACAAGAAACGTTTACCAACTCTCAAATCTAATCTCCTGTTAAACTCATAGGGTTTGAATGCTGCTTATTTTTTTATTTTCGGTTAGTTAATTGTGAATGACGTTAATTTTAATCCGGGTTGACTAAACATATGAGAACAGGGTACAGAAACAGTAAGACAATAATGATCTAGCCAAGGTCGGATCTTTCATTACGCAGCCTGAGAATTTCGCAGTGTCGAAACTTTATAAAGAATACGTACGCAGATAATAAAAATATAATTAATAAGGTGCTTTATAATACCAATATTAAGATTGTTTTTTTTTAACCGCAACGATTCTTAGGCAACGTCTAATTGAAATCTAAATCTTGTTCATACTTTGTTTTTATTTTATTTTCAATGTATAAAATATCATTTTGTTTGTAAACAGTATAATTATAATTAGACTGAGAGATAGAAATATAACCGAAATGTTTATGTAATCGCAAAAGCTCTGAAAAGCTAGAGAGCTATTTGGAGAACAGAGGGGGCGAATCCGGGATAGGGGTTCCTGTTAGATGTTAACTCAGATGTTAAACTGATGGGCTGTACGGATTAACATCAATCCTGATGCACCAATGACCTTGTTTGAGATTCATGTCCGGATAATGACAACACGAAATACCAAAAACCAATAACTAAAACTTGTGCCTGCTTTCTCACGCATATATTTTGAAGTTATAATGAAATTAACAGTTCACAAATATTATAAACGAAGCTTGAACTAACAAGGAATTCAAGGAAATAAAAGCAGTTTAACTTAGCTTACTTAATATTTTATCATGTTTAGCCTTTGCGCTAAAAAATTCCTCATCATTTTATAAAAACAAAGAAAGAACATAAAATTGTAAAACCATTGAGATCAATGATTGATAATGACACCCAGAGTTTCCCAACGCCATTACGACGAGAAATATCAATCACCGCGATAGAATCAATCATGATCCGAAATAAAGCAACACTTGACCTCGACCTTTGACTATCATACATCTCTGGGCTGTGTCCAGGGGGTCGCCACACAGAGATCCGGTATAAAAAACAAGTTTTGAAATAAAAAATATTCAATATCAGTCTTGGACTAATTAAACCTATATTTTATTATTATTTTATTATTTAAAGGCTAATAAGGTTAATTGTCAAATTTATTTGTTATATGTTTATTATTTAAAACTTACAACGCATTGTAATGCAGGTTGACGGGTTTAGTGCAATAATGGTTGGCTCTGTAACCATCATCAAATTATAATCTGATGATTAGGTGATCTATGAGATTATCTACGACTTCCGAAATCCTGGCAGTACTAAGAATTTAAAAACACAACTGGGTCTCGAACCCAGAGCCTCATAATTCGTAACCACGTAGGATTAATCTGTGGTAAATGAATGAATGAATGAATGAATTACTCTTTATTGTACACCAAATAATAAAAATCTTCGCTAATGAGCGATCTCTTCCAGATACCATATTGCACTTTCACCTTGGACAGGCGGCCTGTGCGTACAGTTTACGAGTTATTGTATCAAATTATGTAATATAGAATATACTTACATAAAATACTAAATAAATACATACATACGTACATAAATAAATGAAAATAACAAAAACGGTGGTAAAATATTATAGGTAAGTAGGTATGTGGTGGAGACCCAGTTGTAATTTCTTAACCATTAACAAAGAGTACAAGAATAACGAACTGTTACCAAATAAAATAAACTTCTAAATATATAACAAGGAGGATGTATATTGTATAACTTAACAAAGTTAAATAAAACAAAAATAAAATAAACAATAAAATATTGACAATTAATTATTTTTTATTTATTTACAAACGTGGGAATTTGAGGATAAAATGTAGCCTATGTGTTAATCCATGGTGTCAGCTAACTCCTTAATAAATTTTATTATTTAAGTTTAGTCGTGCAAAAGTAACAAACATAACACATTAAAAAAAATATTTTGAAATTTTTTGTCTAATTTCTGAAAATACCAGTCGAATTGTAAACATAATTTTTGGATATTATAGACTCATGAGAAGTTATTTAGGCTTATATTTATATTTAAATATAATGTAAAGTAAGATAAAAAACTAAATAATATTCAATACAAGCGGTCGACTCAATCCGCGTAAAATTTAGTTCCTTTGAATTTCTTTTTCCTATGGTCATATCGTAAATATTTTTTTTTCTTTATTTTATTCGAATTGAAATCCAAAATTAAATTTTGTTTGTTGAAATAAGGCTTCTCAGTAGTAAAACTCTTAACATTCAGCTAGGAGTAGGACGAGTGCAATATAGAGATCTACATAAAAAAGACTTCAACGCGTTCTCGGCCTGCGCTGTTATTTTTGTGAAATGGCGTTTTTGCATTACGGATATGTACTTAAAAACAATACTACGTTAGTTTTGTCCATCATTTTATAAGTTAACAATATGGAATATGTATTCATGTTATTTTTTATTTTAATCCAAAGGTAAGATATAAACTAAATACTAAAATCAGGGTTCCTAAAAGGTTGCCTTTTTGTATTACTTGAGTATATAAGTGTAACACAATATAAGCTGATGAAATACTTCATCATCATTATCATCATTAACTGCCAATGGAAGTCCACTACTGGTAATAGGCCTTTTTAGGCACTTGCAAACACAACAATCCTGAGGCGCCTGTGGCCGCTCCTTGCGACACGTTTGATGTAGTCAGTTCACTTAATGGGGGGTCAACCTGCATCCAATACTGTGCTTTCTACCTTGTGCTCCCAACCCTCATTAGCTCTTCGAACCACAACTATGAACTACTTATTCTTCATCTACTTAGATTCTTAATAATACGACATTCTAAATGAAACGTTCTTATTAATGTTGGGTAGTGGGAATAATAAGAGAATCGTGACGAGTGTATTATATCAGACATTTTGTAACTGTTTTCAAATTTCACCTCTTTGCATAAGATTAATGGATAACACAAACATTTTGCATCTTCCGATACACCCACGTGTGATATTAGAAGTTTCACTTTAAGCGAATATATTAAGACAATACACCAGTGGCGTGCACAAGTCTTATAACTAGGGTAGGCACTATAGGACTAAACGAAAAGGAAAATTCCTTTTCAATAAAAACGAACCAAGGACTACCGTGTTATAAATCCACCGCGCATACGGAGGCCATCAAATATAAAAAAAAATCGATTAAATAGCGCCCCTACCGCTAATATTCACGCCTTTACTACCGTCGTATCATTAATAATATCGAACGATTTACAAACGCAGCGTTTTCTATTCATTCGCTAAATATTTATAACCCTGTATAATTAGTTTGGTAGCGACAGTAAAATATCATAAATATTGATGATACAACAAAACATCTTACTTTATATTCGCTCGTCTGTTAACCTTATTTTAGTGACCAATAAAATGACCATAAATTAACACTTTCCGGCTTCTCGTTTCCGGAAATATTCGGTTTCAAGGTCAGCGGGTATTCTTGGAGGCATCTCGAATTACATTATTGGCACTGTATTTGCTTAATTTTTGCACACAAAAACTTTGACAGAATTAAATTGACACGTTCATTTAATCTTTCATTTACGTATAGAAAATATTTTGTACGTATTTTCTGTGCCGCTTATAATATTTTAAATATGTTGTTATTTTGAATAAACCCTTATAATATTACATATCTCTAGTTTTAGTACGATAACATCAAGGTTTCAGTAATTTAGATATATATAAGGGTAAGCTCCTTAATTTATCATTTTTGAAGCCTTGGTTCCGCCATAAGAAAGATGTAGATCATTTATTGGCCCTTAGATGAATGGGTGGAGATGGTTATGAGAAAGCTATCGCTACGCCTTTGCCGGACACTATATCCTTCAGAACAGAACTAAAAAATCATATTGATATTATAACGGCGAAAGTTATGCATGTTTGTTACTTCTTCACGACTAAATGACTGAAGCGATTTTAATATAATTAAGTACGAAGTTAGTTGACACCCTAGATGAACACACAGGCTACATTTATCCCAAAATCTCCACGGAAACGAGAACTAGTAGTCCCCTAGTATTTATATAAAAGCAAAAATAACTATGACGCTTGCACTTTACTCGATAAGCTCTATCACAAAGAGCTCTACTTCAACTCAATCACAGAAAAAAAATATGAAAAAAAAAGACAAATGTTTTTTTGCTAAAATATGGGTTCATAAACATAGATAATATTATAACAAAGCTTCAACATATTTTGCCATTTCGTATTATACGTCCGAAGTAACAGCTTATTCAACATCAACGTATAAAGAACAAACACAGAATTCAACGTTTATTTATATGAAAACACGAGTATTAAGTCATTCTGCATCGTGTTACGATTACTGTTATATAATTGACAAACATTTTTAAATCCACACGCGTGTATAATGAAGCGAACAGACAGACAACAGACATCCGTGACTGCGCTCACGCGATGTGTGTAATGTTGTTACAATTGCGCAAGCGCAGACCACGTTGTAAATTTTATCTGGAGCAGGGGTTTCCAATGTTTTTCATCCTGCGACACTGTTAAAAATTTGGTATTTTGTCATGCGCCCTACCCTCTCAAAAAGATAAATTCGAAAAATACAAAAACTTAGTAGGGGTTGAGTATCTACAGTTTTCAAGCGCGTATGTACATGTCGGTGAGTAAGTGATGGCGACCCGCACAACGTAAGTAGGTAACTACGCTTTGTCAATGAGAGCGCTCAAATAATGTACCTTCCAATATTTGTGGTTTTGAATACAGGATTGACTTATTGCGCCCCTCTTTACTTTCTACAGCACACCAAGGCGTCGCGGCGCACACTTTGGGAAATTCTTATCTAGAGTATTTATGATAGGATCGCAAAAAGGTCGACTCTATAAATCAAAATATTTTTTGGAAAACTGACCAAAACTTCTGCTAAACTGGTGTAAAATTACAATTTTATATGTTAGTCTTCCTATTAGTTATTAATAGTTATTTTTTACCTTTGCCGATAGACTTTGACTCCAACGATACTACTATCTGATGTTGACAGCGACAAACTGCTTGCTCTAATGGGATGTAACACAACCAAATATTCGACAATTTTTTAGAAGAATGGACAGCTCAATGTCACACAGCCTGACCCAGACTTTGAACCTAAGACCTCGTGGCTCGTGAGACTAACCACTGGACTGTAACTATCGTTTTCACTGTATGATTCTCAAATCGCAGCGAATTCTTTAAAAGGTTACAACGAGAGTGGCAAAGCTTTAGAAAGGATATTGAGAAGGCCACGCGGTGTCCGCTACCTACAGCCGTACGGTCTATTTGAAAAGAAATTACCAATTGTGTAAACAACTTTAAAGACATGTAAAATATCTAAACTATAAAAGTGAAAGTAACTCTGCCTGTTTGTTACTCAAATACGCCTAAACCACTGAACTGATTTATATGAAATTTGGTACAGAGATAACTTAGAGCCTGAGAAAGAACAAAGGTTTCTGGAAACGCAGCCTACTTCCTTTGATATATAACAAAGTAATGTAGGTTGGATTATTTCTGTTCACTTAGACTACAAAAAAGTACGCGACAGAAGATATATCATCTTTTAAGGATAGCTTGCCATGTCCATTCAATTTTCAAAAGTTCAGGTATAATTTTTTAATGTTCTTTATAATCATTACATCAGCCAATGGACGTCCACTGATAAAAATAGACCTTTTTAAAGACTTTCAAACACAACCCTCCTGAATGGCCTGTGTTTGTGTTTTTGAAAGGTTCCTCCGCGAGAAAAACAATTATTTGCTTTGTTTTTATCGCAGACGAAATAGCAAATATTCGTTAGTAAATAGACAACTTCAAAAATATTTATAATTTCTAAGCAAACAGGTAGCGAGTATAAATGTGACACGCTATTGAACCACATTGTTTTGTGCTATGTTGTTTTCAAATGCAAATACAAACATATTATACCATTAAGTACTGATGTAAAGACTCTCAGGGTGGCGTGGGCATATTGCTTGTTATATTAGTATTAAAGAAACTTTTATATGAATCATAAGGACTTTATCAAATGACTTCCCAGTAGCAAGTATGATAAGAGAACGGTGTGGTGTAAAAAAAGATTAAGTTTGAACATGTAGAGAAAGTGGATGAAAGAAAATTAACAAAAGAGATTTATGAGGCGAGCATGAATGGAAACGTTGGAAGGCCTAGGTGGATGTTCCTGGACCAAATCCAGGACATTTTAAAGAATTGCCAGGTCAAGAACACTCTAAACCGATGAATTTGTATGGAAGGATTAATTAGAGTTAAAAAAGCTAAAGAAGTATTCAAAGACTGTCGGCTTTGGAAGGTTGTAGTCTCTGCCTACCTCTATGGGAATGAGGCGTCACGTTATGTATGTATGTAAAGTATAAGTGTAAAGAAATTAAAAAAAAAATCCAGAATAAAGTAGGAAATGATTTATAGATATGAAATAATGATAGTGTAACTAAGTTAACAATTAATTTTATTGTGTTTGCGGTGTTTGTTTTCAAATATTTTACTAACACTGTATAAGTAGAAAAAACGTAAAAACTACCCTCGCTTTTTGCTATAGCCATAGTCATTAAACATAGCTATTATTCAAGTTATTCACGGAGCCAGTTAGGCTTTATTCAAGTAAAACAAACATTATTCAAGAGTAGTTAATCATTATGTATGCAGAGAAATGTTCTAGGTCGCTTTAAGGCCGTACAACCAGACCAAAAGGTATGCAGCTAATAGCATCCAGTCAGCCCTTTAATGAATGCACTTGCCCTAAAATGTCATCGGAAAGTATGAAAGGTTACTTATATCTCTACATATTATAAATCAAAGTCCGCCGCGGCGTCTGTGTATTAGTATTCTAGATAAACTCAATTACTACTCAACAGATTTACATGCGGTTTTCATTAAGGGATAAAGATAGAGTGATTTTTGACGACGATTGAGATTGTTGGAAATGTTCGTTGCCGTCTGGGAGTTTTATTGGAAACTACCTTACCCTCTGACACATAACAAAACAATTGATCCTCTATATAATGATTACAAAATATGCATGACGGCTTACCTCTATCTATATTAATCTATATTTTTAGAATAACTTGCTACATTAGACGAATAAACTGTTTTTCTTACGGGCGAAGTCGTGGATATTAGCTAGTCTACAAATAAATAATTACCTTCTTAAGTACATATACGAACTTAATATGGAAGTGTAAAGCTGTTTCAGTACATATTTCTATGAACCGCATTCTTGTCATTTTTTAATTAGTACATTGCGGAAAAACTTGGAAAGCGGAATCCGATTACATTGAAGGTTTGGTATTTTTGTATGCAACTTAAATGTTGTGGTTTGTAGGTTATAGTGTTTCGTGGGAAAACGGATCTATCATTAAAACGTATGGAATGATAGTTACTTACAGTTTATGTGTGTGTCATGCTACTGTGTTACAATCAAAAGTTTGTGTGTGTGTTAGTTCTACACGACTAATCGGCTGGAGCGATTTTAATAAAATTTGGTATGCAGAGAGCCGACACCCTGGATATAGGCCACATTTTATCCTGAAAATCCCACCGGAACGAGAACTACGCAGGTGAAAACGCGGGGTTCCTCCAGTATTATTATAATAGTGTATAGAGGGATAACATTAAATCATTTTCTCATAATCACAGATTATTTTTAATAATGTAGAATATGTTTCACACTGTATTTTATACTCAAAAATTTTGCAACTTCTTGTATTTCGCATTCACTTTTAGGTTACTTTTTACGGTATCAGTGATTTATTTTATAAATTATTTTAATTATTTTACCACTTGCCCATACAGCTATGCTATTTCTTGTCATCTATCTCTAAAAAATTATATCTTACCAATATATATTTCATATGTTATTACCATCGTTTACAGTTAACGAGGTGTAAATGACTAATTAATTCCCTCACCTGGTCTAGATGATAAAATTACCAGTGATAGTTTGTATCTAGAGGAGGAAATGTTTAGACTTGTCAGCTGTTATGTAAAAATCGTTTCGCTGACGGCGGTTTACGACTGAATTACAGGTTTTACTGCTGCCGTGGTTATTTACACAACAGAAACAAACTGTTTTAATGCATGAATGGTACTGTAATATATTTCAAGAAGAAAGGAGGTTTACTACAAGTACATTATTAACAGGACAGTTTGAATGGAACTTGACAAAAATAGAATTCCACTTTTTTATTTGAAAAATCTTTACTTGTGTTACGATCAGTTAAAATATTAACAAATTTTATTACAATTTAACTAATTTTAAATATAGAGATAGAAAGAAGGGAGAATGAAGTAAAAAACGCGTTCTCCTACTCTTGTTTTAAAGGTAAGAAAAGCAGACTTCGAGAAAGCCGTTCCAGACCATTATTATCAGCATTGCGAGGCCCGCCATAACGGATGCACTTCGACCCTTTTGGATCTTTTGTACTTGCCCCAAACCCTTACTCTGTTCCTAGTACTTCCTTACTCTACGTATAAGAAATATTAGACAAAAACCCACCGACTTTTAACTTTTTACTCATACCGAGCCGGAACATGCTCAGCAAACATAGATAATGACCGTGTTTGGCAGCAAAACTCTGTTGTATATACTTACCTGTAACAAAAGAAAACAAATTAATAAATTAACCAAGAAAACCTCAATCTTCCAAAACCCGACTTTGAAATCGAGACCCTCATGATCTGTTGCTACACAGACTAACCAAGAGACAAATGAGATAGTTACACTGGAAACTAATTATTCAAATTTTATAATATCGCTCGAGACTCTAGAAATATAGTTATACTGTTGTAATTTAAATAATTTCGCAGCCTGAATTGACTAAGCTGAGAATTACGCAATAGAACTTATAATAACTTGAGTCTAACAAAATATTGTTGCGATTTTGTTTCATTCTCATACTCATACGATATATCTACTTCGTGGTTCTACGCTAGGAATTATGAAATTCAATAAAAATATCGGTCAAACGAGCTATAGAGTACCTACTTAAGCACCAATTGTGACCGCCATTCATTATAAACTGTCATCTTTTTTATGGGAAATGTCTAATGAAATATATCGCAACATTTTTGACACATTCTCATGTTCATACTAGTATATAAATATGAGAATGGTTTAACGCGTAAAGTTATGAAATTTAATAAAAATGTCGGTCATATGGTAGAGTACTTGAGCATCACTTATTATTGTCTGCCTCAATATCACTTTATGGGATATGCCTATTTCATCCTTATAAACATATTAACGGCCTACTATAAGGCTTTCCTCCTTATAGGAGAAGGAATATGGAGCGTAGACCCAACACGCTGCTCCAATGCGGGTTGGCGGGCTCACGGTGATAATGTTGCATTTACTGACAATCACTATCATCAACATATGAAAGTATTCATATTTTGATGATATTGACCGGGACCGACCGCTTAACATGCTCTCCAGGGCTCGGGGGTGTAACACCACCAACTTCCTGAGTCCATTCTTGGAATGTACTGAAAATTTTGTAGAATAATGAAAAATTTAAACTTATTCCGTGACCCGAGCCAGGATTCCAACCCAGGACCTCGTGATCGAAGCTACATAGTCTAACCACTAGACCAACGAGGCAGTCAGCCTATTTAGTTGCGTTGAATATAAATATCGCAACATTTTTGACACATTCTCATGTTCATACTAGTATATAAATATGAGACTGGTTCGACGCGTAAAGGCTAAAAGTTATGAAATTTGACAAAAATGTCGGTCAAACTAATTGTAGAGTACTTGAGAAGCAATTGTTTTTATCGGACCACTTATTTACTATGTGTCATAATGATAATTTATGGAACATGCAAAGTTCAGTAACCAAACAGCTTATTCAGTCACACTGAATTATTGTAAAAATTTTAATTTAAATACATAAGGTCTTGATTATCTGCAATATTTTTTTTTAATAACCTTATTTTTAAATTATCAAGTCCAATATTGTATATAAGTTTACGAGTTCTTACTTATCATTTTAGAACCTCTTTGGATTCTTCTATTACGTTCCATATTTTTTAAGATAATGATGCCACAGTAAACGACAAAATTAAAAATAAATTAAAATATTTCAAAATTAAATTATAATTTAATAAATAATTCGTTAGATATATCTAATTAACACTCTACAATTTACATTCATGTGGGTAACAGGAAGTTAATTCTAAATTATTTGTAATCGTAATTAGGAATTCGAAGCACTGTGATGTGATCAATCACATCGAAAAATAAATCCGTATAACAGTCTGATTTCGAAAAAATTGTTAGAAATTTCTCAAGCCATATAGTTTATACCTAAATCGACGGTTAATCTGCCGTAGTTGCATAGATATTTTTTGTCCTGAGTTAATTATTTTATTAAAAATATTGGCTACTTTTATCTATCGTGACTAATTTTCTCAGATTTCCTCCAACTACATGTGAGATGTGGGTACGACATTCGTCCAACAGGAGAGCAAACCCTATACCTCTCGGATTTGATTTCGTCGCAATAAACTCGTATAGGGTCCCGATCGTAGTTTTAACACAAGTTAAACCACTAGATGAACGAACCAGGGCAACAAACTATTATGAAATGTAAATAGTGCAACCTGCACTCAGCAGGTTACGGTTACAAGTAATAAGCTGGTTACGCAACCACTACGAGTTATAGCTATAACTAACAGCAACCGGTCCGAAGGGCAGAATGTAGAGCACATAACTTGCACTGCCGATGATATTAATATATTGTTATTATGTAAGGTGTCAACATTGTTTTTAGCTTTTGTAAAGCCGGCTATTGAACCAGCCTCTACAATTAAATTAAAATGCCTTAATAAATAACAATAAGGCGGTATTTGACTATGACAACTCATTTTGTTTTCCGGCTGTGTATGTCCTGTAGAATTTTGAATAGGACTTCGGCTAGGTCACTGGAGAATTTAAGTGTGCTTAAAAGCTCTACCAAAATCAAGCTTTGAAACTAAATAAATAAGAGAGGGATCGACTCAAGGCCATACTTCTGCTAAGTAGTAGAGATAGGGACGAACTCGAACTCACACGACTGTCGAGTTTCGTTACAGAATAGAACTACTTGTCTTCGCCGGAAAAGGGCTGTGCGTTTTGTGATTCCTTTGTAAAAAGGGCGCTGTCTGTAAAGGATATTCTTTAGGCATTTGTTTCTCTAAGAGCAGTTGAGGTTATGGGTTAACGTTCTGTTACGTTATTATGTTATAAAAAATTGTTTGTAGAAAATATTAAACCAAATTATAAAACCAAGTAGGTTAAAATTATACACTAAATTATGTTTAGTGTTATTATATCCGGTCACATTTATATTTATTATATAATACTCTGTTTTTTTTTTTATTATTAAGTGACGGTTGTAGGCACAATCTTTTTTTATTAAAAATTTTCTTTACGCAATGTAGCTTAACGGATTTTGATAAAATATTTTACACATTTAGTTAATAATCATTTCATAACACACTCTAGTACTAATTTGTATTTCGGTATGTTCCCTCTATTTTCCAAAAGTAGCATATGGATTAAATTACAATTTTTACAGCTCAGTAAATAAAGTCTATCTCAGACAAGCTTTATTTAAAGATTATTTTACTCAATTAAAAATTCTCTCGCTTTCTTTTTATTGTTATTACATCTATTAGTATTTTGAGCTTTATCTGGAAGAAAGGAGGTCGAGATGGAGGAGAGAAAATCAGGAGCTTTATCTGAAACTAGGCAATAGTGTTTGTTTATTAAGCCAAGTTAAGACAACGACCAACAAAGCAAATAAGGATAAGTCAGTTTGGCACAAAAACTTTGATTTACATTTTTAGCAATGATATTTATTATTTATTATAACTCTTATCAGTACAAATGTGATACTTCATAACATTTACCTAATGAGCGATCAAGGCAAAGCAAAAAAGAGTGAAAGCATTAGCAGATTTTTTATCATCTTCGTAATAATTTTGAGTGCGAAAGGAAAGTTAGAACGCTTTCTATTATATTGTGTTTAGTGAACGCATAAACATTCAATGAGAAGTAATAAATGTGTGGGAACATTTCACATCATCATCTGCTCGAAAATCAAAATAATACTAGATAATTGACTACTGTGTTTTGGGTAATTATACGTAACTTCTAAAAAGTCTAGTCGTATAACAAATTTTCACTTATTTATAGTTTATGAGAGCTAGGTACGGTCATTTCTAAATTTATTACTCCATACTGCCCTCTTTTCCACATTGTAGCAGTGTAATGGATTCTTTAAACACTATTTCTATTTGTGGTGACTCGATCATGTTACAGATTTCCAATAAAGAATCCCTTATCTTGATCCGACCGTGTAGACATTACCACAAACAGATAAAGTCAAAATCACAACATCCCTTTTCTCTTTCTTATATGGGGAATTAAAAACACAACTCCTCCTATGGCAATCAGGCTTGCTTTAGCTTAAAAATATATAAAAGCCATATATAAAGCCCTAACAATGTGTTGTGATATACCGCAGCATTATCCTCCGGTCCCATCAGCTGCGACTCGCGACGGCGCAAGGCTGCGATAACACAACAATGCCGACGAGACCTTATCGCTTTTCATTAGTGTCTTTGTGTTCTCTAGGACATAACTCAGCTGCTGGGGCACCGAGCGTGACGGATGAATGGCGCCCGTGTGTTCTATCCCTTATTATGTATACGTATATAATCTATACACGCAAGGGCGCGCGGCCGCCAATGCGCTGGACTGCCTAGAAGCGCTGCAGTACGGGAGCAATGGCGACGGGTTGTGGAGCTTGCCACCACTCCTGATGATGACAGCTCTGTCAAGAATGTGACGACAAAGAGAAAGAATAATATAATGTATAAGTGCGTCTACGTCTAGGAGCCGAGCACGTGCCGAGCACAAGCCGAACACGAATTTGTGTAGTGTGGACAGGCCTACGAGCCTCAAACGAGCGTCGACCATTCGGCGCATACTTGACTATGATCCGCTAATTGACAAATAAAAAGGCATTTGAAGACAGTGCTCATTGGAAGTTCGTTTTACATTCTAAGCTATGAGAAAAGCACCTTCGCTCATGCTCAGATCTTAAGCTTAGTACCACCGTAAGTTCTAAGTGTAACTTAGGGTCTTGTATTTGTATTCCAGTCAAATGCTCATTTTTACACATTTAATACTGATTATTTGGCTAATCAGTATTAAATGTGTAAAAATGAGCATTTGACTACGTTACTTAAATAATTAGTCCTCTTAATCAAGCGATTACAAACATCTATTTAAAATACTAACTGAACTTTTTTACTTCAGGCAACCCTATCAGCTTTACTAATGTTCGATGAAGCGGAAAGATTTTCAATGTCACGAATGCCATTTTTTGCATTTTTTAAATCTGAATCACCTAATCGTTGTGATATTCCATTGACGACAAGAATAACATCGTTTGGCGAAAAAATCATAACAATTGATTTTGTAAAAAAGAAACAAATTGAAGTACATTTTTTAATAAAAGCAGGCGTTTGCGGAAGTTAACGATCATTTGCTTTTCCGCGAAAATATTGAGTATAATGATATTGAATATAATATTATTTCTATCTAAATACAATGGGCTGTGTGGTAATAACAAAACCAGTTAAAAAACTTACTCCTACTTATATTAATGTAAAAGATCGGCAACTAGTGGTTAGCCTATGTTCCTTTAATCACGAAGTCCTGATTTCTAATCGTAGGTCGGGTTTCAGAATAATTCTGAGTTTTTCATTTTTCCATGAAATTTTCAGTACATTTCAATCCCGGAGCAGGAAAGTTGCCCCCGTGCCTCGGAGAGCACGTTAAGCCGTCGCTACCGGTCAGTATCATTAGCATCTGATAGTAGTGATAGTTAATAAATGAAACATTATCACCCTAAGCCCGTCAACCCGCATTGGAGCAGCGTGGTGGGTTTACGCTCCATATCCCCTCTCCTATAAGGAGGGAGACCTCCTATAAATGGCCATGTAGTGGGCCTTTAATAGGCTGATAATGATGACGATCAATAAGTAGCAAAGGTTTTTGTGACACTGCTTATCCAGGGGAAGCTACCACTCTACTTAATTAGTAATTTTCTATTCAATTCAATTGTAAGCGTTTTGGTATATGCCTCATATTGACATGGACATATACGACTCAGGGTCATGTTTCTAGCTAGTATATTTGCTCGATAAATGACACCATTGAACATATCAGGACGCAAACTTGAACGCAACAGTGAACAAGCCGAAGCTTAATAGATGAATCACGTTAGTGCTGGCACCGGCCGTCGATACATTGCTCCGATACAATGCTCTGAGTATTAATCACATAAACAGTTGAGAAAGCGCGCCGGCGGCTTGTGAAACGCTTTTATTGTAATCGTTTCTGCATGATATATCGCCGACCGTTTCAGTGGACGTAATTGTATTAGATCGTTGTACTCGCCGTCGGCACTCTTTACTTATTTATCAATATCATTAACAACTTTATAGTCAAACAAGAAGATGTCCGCGATTTCACCCGTGTAGTTCCCGTCCCGTTTAATTTCAGGATAAAAAGTAGCCTATGTGTTATTCTGATGTTAATATGTTTTTAAAACGTCTTTGTTCTAATGTATAAGGTTGTAAAGTTTCAACAAAATCCATTCGGTAGTTTTTACGTAAAAAAACATACATACATACATACTAACAATCTTTCGCGTTTATAATATTAGTAAGATAGCGGATGTCTGAAACTTTTTTTTCGGGGATTCTTTTTCTGCTTAATAAATCCAAGTAATGCATCCACAAATTATCTTCTCCTTCTTCTTTGAGTGCCTCTCCAACTAGCTACGGTTGGCAGTCCGCTTCGCATATTCTTCTCTATCTTTCGCGATGCTGGCTCTAATCGTCGGAATCCGCTGTTCAACCCTGTGGTAGAGCACTACGCAGTGATACATTTGACTTTTTAAAATTGTTTTTTTTTTCAAGGCCTACTTAAAATTAACTATTTTGAATTTAAGACAATGATACATCTTAGTTTTGCTAATTTTCGGCAAAAAAAAACTTAATAATGATTAATTCAGCATCATCGTTTAAAGAGATACCCGTGAGGAAGTATTTACCAAATCTGTGTAAATCCGGGGTGCTGAGGTCACGCATTCCTCGTGTTGTAGCCGTGACGGAAAAACGCTTTGTTAATACTCGCCTGCCTAATTGTATTCACGTATATGTACAATTAAAACATTACTACATCGGCCTCTAAATAATTGCTGTTTCGCAGTCTGAGATAACTTGTTTACGTACTCATTTCTTGGAAAAATGTTCAAAGAATACTGTTATTTTTTTGTAATTTTTTATCTGTGTTAGGAATTTATGCGTTAACAAAAACTTACAATCCTTTGAACACGTGCTTTATATGCTTTTGTAATATTCCGTTTTAATTAAACATATCAGTTTAATTTAAGACAGTTAAATGTAGAGATGCCTTGTTCTAAGAACCCCGTTATTACTTTTAAGTCTAATATCTATGTTAGGAATTCATAGTACCAACATAAATTAAATTAACAAACAAATTTTTTTTTTGGTGTAAAAGATGTAGTGACTAAATAAAATTGAGAAAGATGAAATTGAGAATGATGTTTGGGCATTAGAATTGGTTGAAAGAAGATTAACAAAAGAGATTTATGAGACGTGGGTGAATGGAAATGTTGGAAGGGGATGGCCTAGGCGAATGTTCCTGGAATTTCAAATTCAGGACATTTAAAAATATGGCTAGGTCAAAAGCACTCTAAACCGACGAACTTGTATGAAAGCATTAATGAGATTGGAAGAAGATGAGGGTGTATGCAAGGACCGTGGCAAATAAAAGGATGTAGTCTCTTCCTATCTCTATGAGAATGAGATGTGATGTTATGTATGTAACATAATAATTATATTATGAAAATACATATAATTTTCATAATATAATTATTAATTCCAACATCCATAAGCTTTTTTAATCTGTAATAAAATTGTTAAGCTCTAGTTTAAAAAAATATATAAAGCGATAAAGGCTTAATACATTTTCGTAGATATTCAAACGCAAATAAGGTTTGCTTACAATTAACGCTCGGACAATAAAAAGCCAACTAATTACAGCATGATTTCTTTACCTTAATATTTTCAATGACTATGAAATGTTGAAACTGTAATAAATCATGAAACAATTTAAAAACTTCGCCGCCCCAGGTATTCAGGTTACAGATTCCGTTTATTTCTGAACGAACGGAACAATAAAAAGTACAAGTAATTGTTTTGTGTTACATTTCATGACACCAATGAATAAGAATATTTTTTTCACTTCTATTATTATAAAATAGTAAAATTTCACCTACTTGTGAAATATCTAGGGCAACATTTAAAATATAATGAGGTGGCTGCAATGAACATTTTCACAATATTCCTTACTTGTATCTATTATTTATGTCTCTAGTAGTGTCTTAGTAGTGTCAGTTAAGATGTAAATTCACAGAATACTTTTTTTATTACAAGTTAACCCTAGATTGCAACCACACCTGATGGTGAGTAATAATGCAATCTTAGATGGAAGCGGACTAACTTATTGGAAGTAGGATTAAATCTACACCCCTTCAGTGTCTACACGACATCGTGCCGGAAATCTAAATAAATCGCTTGGAGGAACGTCTTTGCCGGTAGGGTGGTAACTAGCCATGGCCGAAGCCTCCCAGAAAAATAGCATGTTATTAAGCTAAAGTTAACTTTGTGCTCTCGGGCGATGCCCCGTCTCTCAATGACCCATGCGAGTACGTACGCTAGACAATCGAGAGATAATTTTCTCAACCCCATCAGCTCGTGGGAACAGAGGCATTTAAAGTCGCTTTCAAAGCGTATATCATATGTAAGATCATTATGTTTCTTTACGGTACTTTTACGAGTGCGAGAAAAAGGGAAAACAATGCGTTGACTTTTGCTTTCGATTGCTATTGATATATTTAACAAAATGGTAACCTCTACCTTGTGAAAATTTAAAGATAATGTTACATACAAAATATGAGATTAAACAGAAAAAAGAAGAAAAAAATACGACATTATTAAAATAAAACCTTTTTGCAAGTAAGATATTAATAAGAGAGAGAATGAGAGTCAGAATATAGAATGCTGAGATTTATTATTATTATATAACTCGTAACTCTGTCTTCCCATATCATCTAAAATTACGTCAAGTTTAGCGTTACCCTTTCGATTAATGATAAAACAAAGTTTGGGACTGATGACATGCTCTCCGAGGCAAGTAATGGGGCGTAATAAAAATGTAAACCTAGATCTTTCGGGTCATAAATTGTGTAATCGCTTAGTCACTTGGTCAATGCTTGGCCCAATGCCCACGGGGGCAAACTTTTGACCTTTGCAACATTTGTTATTTGCAAATGGGTACAATTGATCTCTTTAACGATATGCAAAGCAACGAAATAGGGAAACGTTGCCAATTATTTTGCCCCTACACAGAGAAAGAAGGTTTTATTCAAATAATATTTGGCAAGATTTTTAAACATACAATTTAACAATAAGCCGGGTACAATTTTGACGACCTCCGTGGCGCAGTGGTATGCGTGGTGGATTTATAAGGCGGAGGTCCTGGATTCGATTCCCGGCGGGGCAGATTAAGATTTTTCTTAATTTGTCTTGGTCTGGCTGGTGGGAGGCTTTCGCCGTGGCTAGTTACCACCCTACCGACAAAGACGTACCGCCAAGCGATTTAGCGTTCCGGTACGATGTCGTGTAGAAACCGATAGGGGTGTTGATTTTCATCCTACTCCTAACAAGTTAGCCCGTTCCCATCTTAGATTGCATCATCACTTAACATCAGGTGTGATAGCAGTCAAGGGCCAACTTGTAGGCATTAAAAAAATAATTATTATTATTATTATTGTGCCAGGTTTATAATACTAATATAAGTTAAAACTTTAAAAAAAATACAAGACTTAAACATTCCATTCGGTGCTGAATATTGCAAAGTCATAATGTATGATATACTAATTGTTCGTAATAGATTCAATCTGATAGAGCCAAGTCAAACAATACGATTACCATGCATCCATTACATCCATTGTATACTTCGTAACTCGTGACCACCTCAGCGATCTTGTGATAGTATCTTAAGCTTATATTCATTCAGTAGGATGCTCTTGCGTCCAAGTCAATTTGATATGTTATTAAGATGTAGATAAAATATTTTAATTTGTAATACTTAATAAAACCAAACACAAGGTTACGAAGACCTTGAAATATAGTTTATCAAATTCTTCAATCTTATACAAGTCATCAAAGATCTAAATTAATTACAAATACATTTACGTCCAAAACTCGGTTTTTTCGGATGGTTATTTTTTATCTACCGCTCGGTCTCAATAAGTACCTAGTTCTTATTTTCGCTAAAAAAAAAAGATAGCAAAATAATTAATATTGTATAATGGCCAGGTCAAGAGTACCCTAAACCTAACAAGAAATAATGAGAGTAGAAGAAGCTAAGAAAATAGGTATGCAAGGTTCGAAGCACGTGGAAAGATTAAGCGTACCCCCTATGGGAATTAAAAAAAAAATTATCATATGTATGTATGTATAATTATACATATCTATTTCGTCGAATACACAATGAATTTAATTAAATTCATTGTGTATTCGATGAAATAGAACCCACTAATAAATATAATCCTAATAAATA
This sequence comes from Mycalesis mineus, assembly GCA_034621355.1. Lineage (NCBI taxonomy): Eukaryota > Metazoa > Arthropoda > Insecta > Lepidoptera > Nymphalidae > Mycalesis > Mycalesis mineus. The sequence continues at coordinate 793,459 of CM067889.1, read as the reverse complement.
TAATGCCTTCCCAGTCCTATCTGTGTATATGAAAACAATATCCGCAGTCATACGTCTTGTTCAGAGCGGACTGGAAGTTTGGTCAGACTTATACTTATTATTTTTTTTCATTTATCAGCCCGTATTGTTTCACGACCCTCTGCCTTCCTCGTGCAGCATTTCAGCATAGTATACTTATACATAACATTTTCTTATATACGGATGGTGTTACAGTGAGTATAAAGTTGTGCTTAAGCTTAAAATCGTGGCGTCTCGCGTCACGTCTAATGTGGGTTGTATGATGTCGTCCATACTTCCGCTTCCTTGAGAACCAGGTCAAGATGATTTGATAGAAATTGTTACATTTGTTAACTTATGGTGGACAGTTCACGTTTCGGACTCCAGGGAGTGGGATTCCAAGAAAGGAATAAGTGTTTTGTAGGTTAAATATAATTAATTTATTTCTAAGTATGAGATGTTGAATTGCGAATTCCTGTTTTAGAGGAAATATGTCCTGAAGATCCGATTTCGGTGTAAAACGTATGTAGAGACTTGACAATAAATTCTCTAATTTATTGTCGAATCTGGGTAACTCTGTCGCTTGGAATCCTCGATGTTTTGTGGAAAATAGAAAAATAAATAAATTTACCACTAATATTTCAAATCCCACGAAATCTTGTTGTTATGTTATTAAATGTTAACTTTTAAGAAAACTAATTATTTACTGTAATCAAACCTAGAACGAATCTGTAAATAAAAACTTTAACCACTCCACCGGCTAAGCTTTTTTGGAATTTATCATAATCGAACATTGTAAAATGCGTTTTTTTAATCTCTTATTTAGTGAAGTATTTAAATTAAATATTGACGATTCAAAACAATCATAAATCTTTAAAATATTTTGACCAAAAATATATTCTGAATAAAAATATTTTGACTACAATATTATAGTATAAGAACTCTTTAGAACGCTAAGCTACGAAATTCTGTTAGAAGCAAGTAGCCAGTCATTGCAGGGAAAGTTAATTTTAAGAGTTCTACGTGGAGGCAGAGCAGTTCGGCTAATTTCTCTAGATGCTTAGTGATGGTAATGACTGGCCCTGAATTGAGGAAAGACCAGAAATTAGGTGATTCTTGACTGGTGCTATTTCGGCTAGATATATAATATATACAGTCTAATGTAAGAAGGCTTCTTTGGAGCAATTTATTTGGATTGTTTGCTTCTAGCCGGAAGTTTTTAGATTTGATTTTCATTGAATAATTTATTATAGAATTAGAATTGAATTAGTATCTTTCATTCATCCGATCTCATCTAGACCAGCGCTGGTAAGTTTACTACAGCCATTGCATATGCTGAGTGGAATCAATTTTCTTACTACACATACATATTCTTCATTTTTTTTTAAAGTTTAGCCATTTCAAATATAATGTTTGTGTATTTATTTCGCGTGTGTCTGTATCAAATTAATTGATTTTCTTCGTCCTCATCTTACCAGCAAAGACAGCATTACGATACAAGACTTCCATACCGTCCTTACGTTATGGAAGGCTTAAAGAAAAGACAATTTTTATATATAAGAACTAGCACAAGTTGCGCCAAACTTCTAGTCCATTCTGAACACAAGGCGCATGTGTGACAGTGTACAATTTGATTTTGAAATACAAAATAGTTCTCAGCGCGGGTATTACTTCGCTGTTTGGTGTAATGCAACTTTAGGGCGGACGAGAGGTTCTGGCGCCGAACATGCATTCATGCAGTGTGTGGGAGGCTTTACCCGCCGACTACTGATAATGACCAGATATTAATCATCTAGTTCTCGACTCGGAAATGTTAGGAGCAGTCCCACGCCCACACTGGTTTGGAAATATCGTAACAAAACATACGCCCAGCAACGCTCGTGATAGGATATGCAAACAACGAACAGACAACTTGTACTGCCTAAAATGTCTATAGCAATATTATGTTTTTGCAATTCAATATAAGCAAACAGACACAATGATCTATTTTGCTAATACTATTCCAAATGGTAGAAGTATATTTTGTTCATACATAGAATTAAAATCGATCCCCAGTTTACGTACTGTAGATCTTTTAAGCTACGCAACGGATTTTAATGCAGTTTTAATCAAAAGATAGAGTGCCAGCGAGAGTGATGATTTTTTAAGTTTTGAGAGTTTGATAAAAAAAATGTCGTTGGTCAGGGTTTCCACGCGTACGAAGTTACGGACGACCACTAGTACAGATAGGATACGAATTTTTCAAGACAGAAATTATTTTTTAATATTTTTTACCGTTTTACCCTCAAACAGGGTGCCCTTGAAAACCTTATACTTACCTTAAAAATAACATTTATTTAAAAAAAAACAGAGAAATTAACATAAATATGTTATGCCGTTCAAAAACACCGCAATGACGGTATCATAGCTACTAAATCAACCCGCACAGTAAACTCGATTAGCATCGCAAACTGATACATTTCGCTTAACGCCGCGTTTCACTTTCGATATTCAACGAAAGTGAAACCCCAGTAAGTGAGCCGCAGGAAGTAAAGTGTAGATAAACTAAACCAAACATTATGTCGCGCCAATAATAACACTTAGTCACACTTCCTCACTTTGTTTTGCCATATCATGGTATAGATATAAATATTAAAGCCTCAATAGCTCAACGGTTATGAGGCTGAAGTTAAGATAAGTACTTGCTATATTAGGGAAAGAGGATTATTAATAAATTAATAGTTAAGAAATCAATTACGGTCAACATGAGCATCTCTTATCCTTTAAAGAAAGAGCCCTATGAGAAAGAAATAAGAGTCCTACTGCAGGTTAAATAACAGATTAATGATAAAATAATAACTAGCCTTGTTATTAAGCACTACGAATAGTCGCTAAGATCACGTATTGTGCGCATAAATTTTAAACTTTCATCGTTCAGTGTAAGGAAGTAGCTTAATTTCGTCAACCTAGACCTCTACTTCTATTAACCTCTAATCTTGTCTAGGAGGAAAAACTTGAAATTTTAATCTGTCCTCCCGGAAAGATCATCAACGGTCCTACGGACGGTTTAAATATGCTCTTACAGTATTAACGCTATTTCTTTTCTTGTAATATTAAAATGTAAGCTGTCTGGGGTAAAACGCCAGTGTTCTTTGCTAGCTCCGGGGCTGTCTTCTATAAGACTACAGAGAATTAAGTAATGTATGTAATGGAAACTTCTTGATCCCACGTTGAGACCACAAAGGATTTATAGTTTAGATTGTAGCCGCGCCATACACGGACAAACTTGTTACTTGTTAATTATTCTTTTGCAACTTGACACAGACACGCTGCCTACTGTTGAGTAATATTCTAATTAAAATATAAGCAGACCTACGCAGTGCGATGGCAAAAAAATTACAACGTTAGGTACTTAGTTAATTAGCATTCTAAAATTTAGATACAATCTATGTAGATCCTTGTAAAATAAGTACCCAATAGAGCTCCTGTCGAATTTAAATTGGTGATAGGATCAACTAGGTGGTTGAGTAGGATACATAAAATCGTTTGAGATATAATGGCTCCCTACAAAAACTATGCGAAAAGGCAACCTTATAATGTGCTAATAATTTTATTCTCCTATGTTATTCATGTTTAAATAGTTATTCTGCTATATATATATATAATAGTTATTATGCTATATTTTATCTACAGTGTATATCTAGAATTAATTTTGACTTCTTTATTTTTTGTGCATATTTTCTCATCATGATCATCATCATTTTTGACAACGTGAGGCATACCACACCATAAGCCCGCCCAAGCTTATCGTATGATATGGTATAGATAAAGTTCAATTTTTACGATGATGACAATGACCCGGACCGACGGCATAACGTACTCTTTTAGGCGCGAAGACGTAATATTACTGATTTCCCAATTGCGAGCTTAGAATGTACTAAAAATTTCTGAAAAGAGAAAAAGCTCAGAAAAGTTCGACTAGTAGTAGCCAACTAGTGCAGCTCACCACTGGATCAACGAGGCTGTAATAATGGTTATAGTTAGGCCATTTTATTAAAAATATAAACGTAAACAAAGGCCCGGGATCTGAAAGAAGAAGGAAGACTATGATCATTGTCCTTATATCTCTCGTTGCCAGTTCTTCAAGAATGATTCATTTGTTTGCCATAGTTTCGATGGCTCATCTACAGTAACATTGTATTACACCATAGTTGGCATTCAATAAATAAAAGCAAAGGTTTCGGTCGAAGTCTCACGTTCCCACCGACTCAGTATCACAAACCGGCTTCTCTTGACCCGCGGATCATCAAAGGTCTACAGCAAGACGCCGCACGCACGCTGTTATCATTTCATACTATTATAATCATTAATTAAACCTGAGGTTACTCAGTATACCCACCATTAAAGATTTATTGTAAAAACCAGTTAATAAATCTTAGACTAAACCTCAGAATCAGAAAATTATAAAAAGTAATTCAGTTTAATTTATAATTAAAAGATAATTTGTGCTTAAGTATACCTAAATAATTTAATTATAATAATTTTATTTCTCCAAAAAGCGATCAAAGAAAATATAAAATCCTTAATTAAAGCAATATGGTAAACGAACCCAGGTCTTCTCTGTTGTAAACCAACTGTGCCAAGGAAGTATTGAAAAATTATTTATAAAATAAATGGATACCTATTACAGTAAAGTTCACAACTTGTCTCAACTTTACGCTCGTAATACGAGTAGGTCAAAGCACAGGCAAAGGTCACAACGAATAAGCCTTATAACATCCGTTCAATAACTTTAAACGACAATTAACATAAATGAAAGATTATAAAATATTAAAAGCTTGAGAACATTTGCAAGGTAAATTAAGTAAACAACAATAGGCATAGAAATGTGGTCTAGAACCACCGTTGCATCGCCAAAAACATTGACACTTAAAAACACCAATTAAAAAAATCACTGAAAAAATCCACGGTGCGTTCAGAAACCACAATCCTATACGCGTAATTTTGACACTTACGTAAATTTTGGCGGACATTTTGTAGGTCACTTGTCAACTGTCACTTGTCACTCGCGAGCGAACGTTCGCGCGGGATATCGCGCGGCGAATGGCGGCGCCGGCGTTCCCCGCGTTATATACCCGCCCCCCCAAAACTTTATTATATTAATTACGATTGAATTTTCACTTGAGGCTTGATCGATCTGGATTAAACGCTTCCTAATTCGATAATCCCGAAACGAGAATAAATTTGTATAGAGAAAGTTAAAAATATATAAGACTAGGACTGTGCGAGCGATGCGTAGGCGCAAGAAGATAATAGCCCTAGCGAAGGGTCATTGATAAAATCATCATCCAAATAGCACTTTGTAAATCTTCTCACGCTTGATAACTAGAATTAACAATGCTCATCTATATTCTATATTCTAGTTTTTTGAAAGATAAGTTGTAGAGTAGTGAGAAGCAGATTAAAAAAATTATAAAATTAGCCTATTAAAGGTTTGGTTAGGAATGATAAACGATTGAGTTATCAATAAAATCTGAAGTTTTTTATTGTAAGCGAAGATGTAGAGTAAGAAACAACGCACTTCTTTTTAAAAAAATTTAATCCTTTAAAAACTGAATAAATAAATTAATTAATTAAATAGGATAAGAAAAGTGGAAGCTGTAAAAACATTTCAAATTTTCGCAGTGTAAATCAGGATCGACTGACGTTTTTTTATATTTTCCACTATTTTGATCATCATTTATCATTTTTGAGGATCATTTTTGAAATAGGTAGGTCTGCATGATGGAATCAGAACTGGGGATATGCGGAAAAGAAGTTAAGTTACTGACTTACTGACAGAAATGGCAAAATTAGTAATAGTCTAGGTGCTGCGCATGAAGAGCCGATGGGTATGTCTTGCTCTCTGGAGCCCTGACCACCGGCTGCTTGGGCCCGCAAAGGCCCCGCAAATAGAGGAGAAGATTTCTTTTACAAATTTTTAATAGTGTTTTTATATATATTTTGTTTTATAAACCTATAACATTGTTAAAAATTTTAAAAAAATATGTAAATAATGATAAATGAGAGATCAAAAATTGAAATATGTAAATGAAATTGAATTTGATGTTGCAGCATATTGTTGGCTCTACTTGGACCAATGACATCTTGCGGATTACAAAGGTTCCCAGGAAGCAAGCGTTTTTAGACCGTGGTGATTCGGAGTCCTTGCGAGAGGTCTACGCCCAGCTGTAGAGTTCTATCGGTTAAGAAGATGACGTGAATTACAATAAAATACATCTTCTGCGTAACTTTGATGGCCTTCGTCCTGGGTCCTGAGTTCGATTCTCGGCTGAGCCCATTAAGATTTACTACATTGGTCTAGGTTTGGCGTCGGTCGTGACTATCTACGCATCATCATTTACCAATAGATGTGATTGCAGTCAAGAGCTAACTTGTGATGAATAAAAAACAACTTAAAGTTACTGACTTAAAACTAAAGCTTCACAGAATCATTCCTGTTTGAGAAGTCGACAACTAACTATAATTTACTTTCATTCACATCGCTTTGTGGACAACAGCTACAAACAATATTTTCCCTAACTCCAATTCACGTCAATCGATTTCATAACAGTAAATGAGTTTTCCGTAACATTTTCCAGTAAAACACAACAGGACGAATTGTAGCACTCGTAACTCGACCAGATTCGGCTTCATTACGACACAGTGTAGCGATAATGCATTATTCAACGTCGAAGCGCGTTGAGTATTTGAGGCATGTAGGTTGAGCTGTGGTGCAAATGCGGCCCATTGTCACTGGCGTTTTGTAATATTAGCCGTGGACTAGGAGAGGATTAAAAAGGACATTTGCAAGTCAATTGTATGTTTTTACCCGACTGCAGTGAAGGTGGGTATTGATTTACAAAAATAAAGTTAAATTATTTAACTACATATACGAATTCATGTGATAGAATTAGATAAACGAAGTACCCGCCTCGTTGGTCTAGTGGTTATCTAGGTATGTGGTTTCTGTAACAAGGTCCTGGGTTCGAATCCTGGGAGGGGTTGTGGAATTAGTGAGTTTTTCTTTCTTACAAGAAATAATTGTAAGCCCAGAATCGGGAAGTTGGTGGTATTTACACCCCTACGCCTCGGATAGCACACTAAAGCGTTTTGGACACTACGAGTATCATCAAGATCTGATAGTGATCGTTAATAAATGAAAACCAAAACATTATCATACTAAGCCCGCAAACCCGCAACGCAAAACGCTCCATTTTCCTTCTTCTTCTTCTTTTCTGCTTCTATAAGGAGGGAGTAGCCCTGTAGTGCTGACAGTGCAGTAAAGAGATTATAGTGATGCTTACCTACGCCTATAAATGTATTACACAAGCAGACGCTGTTAAAATAACTGGAGTATAGCAGTGAACCCGCCACGGGCTGCTGGCGATCTGGACCAATTAACTTAAATATTTACACTCATTTTATTATTTTGAGTTCTTTTTGCCTACACCTACTTATATCTACATATATACACTCATTATAATACAATTATCTTTTCGAAAGACAGATTCTACCAAGGAAACTCTAAATCTATTATATCATATTTACTAAAAATATTACAACTAAACCAACTTTTATTACTCAATGATTTTTGTTTGTGTAATAAATATGCACGTATCTTCATCACACAAACTTAATATACACATATAAGTAATATCATTTATAATTTGTAAATAAAATAAGCTCGGGTCGGAGAAAGGCTTCCAGTGTTTACTGTTTACACTCCTGCATTTCTGCTATGCCCGATATTGAACCCAATGTTTTTTCTTTTTTTCATCTTACGGCTTTCCTAAATAGGAGTATCTGTTTAATGGCAATACAAGTGTATAATAAGTTACCAAAGCAAATCAGACAGGAAAATAACCTTATAAAATTTAAAAATGCTCTATATAAATTTCTTACGGACAATACATTTTATGCATTGACATATTAATACTATGGACTTCGGGTCTAATGCAAAATTTACGTCAAAAGTGTCCCAGGATATTTTATACATACTAGGATGTATTTATGTTTTAATACACAAAATAACATTGTAATGTATGTCTTATCATATTGTTATACAGTCTAATTTGCAACGGTCTAATTGCATGCAATAAGTAATCAGCTTCGATTGACGGTTACCATGGCAGCCTTTTTTGACATGACAGCTTCCCGTGAAAATAGGACAACATAAATGGTGTGGAGTCAGTAGCTTTCAAATTTTTTTGGCATCTTATATTTATATATTATATTTACAGCAAATTTTAATTTATATTTACATATCCCTGACCTCTATATGCTGGGATAAATCTTGTACCAAATAATAATTGTTGTAATTATCTTGTATAAAATAATAATTAGTTATAATAATAATTAATTACAAACCAAATCCACTAATGTACAAAATGATATACCACTCGACATAGTTCTTTACTTTGAAATTTTAAGTTCTCGATATTTTCCTCTTTTTAATTAAACTGAAAATATATTTTTTTACTTCAATGACGTTAGATCACTTTTTTAAATAACTGTTCCTAATTTCATGTAGATAATTCTTATAGTTATCAAATTAATATACCATTATGGTAAAAGTCATTTGATTAATATTCATGACATAAAAAATAAAAATTTTTGAATTGAAAATAAATTATTTTCATTCAAAAATTAAGTAATTAAATAATTCAAATGTTATACAACAAAATAACTCTATGCAGTCGTTGTTCTGAAATATTCTATTGCTCACGGCAGATCCGAACTAAATGTGGTTAATTAGAAAAACATATTGCACTCCTTCTATCCTATACGCGGGTAGCGTATGGGAAAAGGACAGATAGATACTTTTGTTCATTTTGGTTGGTTATGCAATTCGTTTCTATAGTTTATTAAAATTTTAATAAAATAGCTTGTTTCTAAGCAAAATAATACTTTAAAATCATCAGTAAATATTTACTTACTGAAAATATGGTACAACGTCTTCTTTTCTCACCTTACTCGGGTAGTTCTTACAAGTTTTTTATAACACATTACGGCATTATTGATGTGTATTCTGTCAGTCAGCTAATATGAGACTGAATTGCGATTGGAACTCATTTTCGCGTTTTGGCTTACTTTTGGTTCGGACACTTTTTATCGCTGACCCGAAGTCCATAGTATTAATATGTCAATGATTTTATGACATAAATGAATACTTTTCTTTTTAACATAAATATTAAATCAAATGTGTAATCTAATTTAATTTTGTCTTTCATTGAATGTATTTATTGTGATTATATTAATCTTAAATGTTTATTTTATGTTTATGAAAATGTTTAAAAACTTATAATATTAATAATTTGCATGCCCAATGGGTGTGATACAGTAGGCTTAAAACTAGTTATTTAAGACCATTGTAAATACCCTGTATCATCAAATAATAAATGATTATGATTATGATTATGATTATGATCTCTCAGTTTGAAAATATGAACCGGAAATGCATATTCCAAACAATTTAATGTCTAGAACCAATTTCAACAGTACCATCAAAAATATGCATTGTTAGGGTGTTTTTCGCAATTTAGACCCACTACCGGTTGACCTAGGCCTACCAGAAGTAGCTAAGAACACTCTTCAGACTTATTCCTATAAGGATATGTCATCATATCGGAGATCAGCCAAACCGCTTGGGAATTGGAAGGAGACATATAAATAGTGCGGACAGACAGACAGACAACAAAAATTAAGCATTCTGCAAAAATGTAATGATTAAAATAACTATAAATGCCCCTTTGCTAGGGTGCATATCACGCATATTCTATGTAACTATGTTTTTTTTTATCGACTACAAGTTGGCCCTTGACTGCTATCACACCTGATGTTAAGTGAAGTCTAAGATGGAAGCGGGCTAACTTGTTAGGAGTGGGACGAAAATCCACACCCCTTTCGGTTTCTACCCGACATCGTACCGGAACGCTAAATCGCTTGGCGATACGTCTTTGTCGGTACGTCTACGTTTTGTGGATTTTTCTCTATAAATAAATAATTATTATCAGCCTATTAAAAGACCTCCCTTGTTATAGAATAGGGGATATGAAGCGTAGACCCACCACGCTGCTCCAATGCGCGCTGGCAACCTTAGGATGATATGTTTCATTTATTAACAATCACTATCAGATGTTGATGATAGTGACCGAGCTCTCCGGAGCACACAGGTGTAACACCACCAACTTCCCGACTCCGGGATTAGAACCCAGGACCTCGTGATCGAAGCCGTACAGGCTATCCACCATACCAACGAGGCAGTCAACAAATTAAATATTATAATCATTTTTGACCTGAAAATTGACTGCTATCACACCTGATTTAAGTGATGATGCAATCTAAGATGGAAGCGGGCTAACTTGTTAGGAGCAGGATGAAATCTACACCTATTTCGGTTTCTACAGGACATTGTACCGGAAGGCTAAATCGCTTAGCGGTACGTCTTTGTTTGTAGGGTGGTAACTAGCCACAACAGAAGCCTCCCACCAGCCAACACATATACAAACTCTTTATCTCATCATAATCATTCTCTAATATATTGTCTGTACATGTCACCGGAAGATAACAAGATCCGCAAGTTTATAAATTTCCTAGGAAATTTATAAATTTGCGGTTTTCGCTATTTTCCGGTGACATATGCACTAAGAGGTATATTATAATTAAAGCTATTGTTATTAACACCTACTAAAGTAAGTGCGGCAAAAGGTATCATATGGCCCGTTCTTGACACAGAATTCCCTCGATAGAGTCATTGATGGATGACTGCTCGAGTTACGCGTTGCCCAACCTCCAGTGCTACCTGCTGCGGGGCTATTATTAGAACTCATCGATTGACCGCATACTGACATACGAGTATTGCATAGGCTATGTAAAGGCCACATGAGTCCACTGTTGCATTCAACTTTGCACCTAATATACGATTTAGTACAGTAGAACTAATTGACTTTTTTGGCCTGTGTTTGTGTATGTCCTCGTATTTGCATAATTTGAACATTCTTCTAAAAAAACTTGCAGTAGGAGCTTGGACACTTCAGTGCCTCGGAGAGCATATTTCTGGTGAAAGGCTTCGGCCAAGGCTACCACCCTATCGACAAAGACGTACCGCCAAGAGACTTAGCGGCCCGCGGAAACTGAAAGAGGCGTGAATTTCATTCTACTCCTAAGCTTTTTTTCATTTTTTTTTTTTTCATTACTTACCATCAGGTGTGATACGAGTCATGGCTATATGTTTTACAGTAAATAAGCTTGCGCTTGACAACATTCACGTATGATGGAATGCAGTGATGAGATCTAAGTTAAAGCGCGCTTGCCTAGAAGCTTCTCTCGCCTTGAAGATATTCAAATTATAGATAACGAGAAATACAGACGTTCAGCCTAATAAGAGTGGAGATTTCAAATGTGAACCCACTACCGGTGTTCCTATACAATATTAATGTTGGATTCTGTAACTATCACGTGTAAATGATAACTCACTTAAACAAAAAGTTTAAACTGCTCCAAGATAGTCCCCCCGTCTTCCCAAATCTAGGCAACTACTGAGAATTCCTCAAAATGGGGAAATAATATTTCATAATCCAATCGCCGACATGAATCTAAGGCCTCATGATCGGAAAAATCTTAAAGTCACTACTGAACCAATTATTGCGTTAATTTATATGCAATCATAACTTAACCGGAATTAATTCGGTAATCAATAGCTAGAAACATTCTCCATTAAGCAGTAATTGCACCAAATAGGACAAAACTTATTCAATTTGTTTACAACAATTACTAACTTCCTGTACAATTAAACTGGCATACAGAAATAAAGAGAAAAATTAAATAGTCTATTGTACCTAGGTAATGTAGTTAATCGATACACATACATATTCAAGTACCTATGTTAATGAATTTCTTTCTATCGATGTAATTACTCATACATTGATTGCATTGCATGTTGTTGATTCACCAATCTTACGTTTTATTACGTTTAATGCATAATTTAGCACCTGCCAAATATATTATCAGAAATATTGCGTGGTCTAATTGTTCTGAGGTCCTAGTCAACTTATAAATCATAAGTTTGAATTAAAATAATGTTAGTTATTGAATTTATTTAACAACAAAATTAACTTTCTGTGGCAACACGGATTATAAACCTACGTGTAGTTAATAATTTAATAAGTTAAGTTAAAAAGTTGTTATACATATAATCGTAGTTAAGCTTTTTGTAATAGTTGGAGTGGTAATGGAAAATGGCTGTTATGTGGAAGAGCAACACATCGCTAAGCATACAAGGAACACATCCTACGTTGCACTGCCGTGCTCCAGTGTAGACAAAACAGTTAATCCCCATGTATCAGCAATTACTACGGCAAGCAAACCCTATGGAAGCACATCAATGCTGCTTGGCAGTAGAAATAGCGAGATACACGGCCAAGGTACTTCCTTGGTAATGCTCAAAAGCTGGATTAGAACTAAGTCTTCTTTTTATAATGCTGGCCGTCGTCTTCTTTTTGCCATAAGCTTGGCCGTCGTGCTTAATTACTACTACTACTAGGTATCCCATTGAAAAAAAATCGCAAATCAACAATGTAACGTATGTGTCCTATGTTTGGGTTTTCTAATTACTAGTTTAACTTAAAATAAATAATTTTACGCGGTAAATATATTTTTTTACTTTGCCCATTACGATTTGTTGATGAAGCCGCTGCCAAAAACCAGTACGTATAATTCCAAGAATAGAGAGTGCGGTTTTACGAAAAGCTCTTAGAGCAAGTAGATCAGCTTACCGCGACCTTGACACCGCCGCCCCGCGCCCCGCGGCTCCCCGCCCTGTCGCGAAAGTGAAATGGAAACAATGCCCGACTCGCTAGCAACGCCCACCCGTGTCCGGTTACCGGCGAAAATCTATCCGAGATGTATCCTTGGTGTCACTCACTGTCCGGCAATAATGACTTATTTTATAAATGTGACTGTGCACTAGGTAATAGTTTACGGATCAAGTACAGTCATGACCCACCGGATGTTGCAGGGAAAAATCCATAGATTTCCTTTTTTTATTGGGAAAGAATACAATTAACTTTACTTAAACTAACCTAACTTATCCTAATAACTAAGCAAATCATGTCCACGTGGAATGGTGACAAGTATACTGGCTGCATTTTTGCTTTGTGATAGCCAGGCTGATCTTTTACGCAAAAGACTAGCAAGCTCCTTAGTCCAATCGGGGCAATTAACAGGGGGGAAATATTGCGGAATTTTTGCGAAAGGGGTCTCCTAGGCAAAAGGATAAATCCATAGATTACGAATATGTAATTATACCGTCAACCGAAAACATACTTGTTATGCTTTTCGAACACGTCTGCAATTTCAGTGACACCCATCTTCTTGAGCCTAAAATACAGCAATTCTGTTTAGCAACTCAATATTTTCAAAGATATTTTTATTATATTTGTCATACTTTATTACAATCTATGTAATTAAGTATTGTTCCCAAGGGATATAAAAATAATTTTAAAACGATTGTCCGATTGCAGCATGGGCAGCTAGTCTCACTGAAAACTAATGCTGGCTTGGAATTGGCCTTGACAAACAGTTTTGCAAGTCAAGCCAGCCCTATAGATAGAGCGCCCGCCTATTTTTCAAACCAGTGACACAGTGGTGTAGAACTGGCGCCAGTCAACTGGTTTCGTATAAACCATACTTCTCTTACCCGCCCGCCCTACGTTTCACTTATAACAAACAATTGTTTACAAGCTTTAATTTAACTTACAAACAACGATAAGGGTTAAATTTACAATTTGTACACTGTATACTCTACTGTGTAAAAGGAATAAGTAGACATATTTCTATGATGCTGTAATTTTAACTGCGCCTTGATATGTTATTTAGTCATTTTTCTTTTTATATATTTACGGACATAGATTACCATAATTTTAGAGAGGTAGAAATACTACAATTCTTCAGTACAATGAGTGAAATATACAATCATTTTCAGAAACGTACCCGACAAAACTGCAACAAAACAGAATGCAATAATTGTTCTTTCCGTAATTATCAGCCAAATTAATATAGAGATAAGCAGCGTGGAAAAAAAATAGTAATATGTGTAATTTAGAATGACGCATAGTACAGTATCGACAGCGGATAGACAACCGGACTTGAGGCGGCCTTGCTTTGTTTACGAAGGTCCAGCCGCCACGTATTGTTGCGAACTGAGCATCTTGCACATGTAGGACTGCCTCGTTGGTCAAGTGGTTAACCTTTGTGGCTTCGATCACAAGGTCCTGGGTTTGAATCCTGGATCGGGTCAGGGAATAATTCTGACTTTTTCATTCTTCTATGAAATATTCAGGACATTCCAAGCCAGGAGTCGGGAAGTTGGTGGTATTACACCCCCGTGCTTCGGAGAACACGTTAAGCCGTCGATCATGATCGTTAACATGATAATGACCGTTAACAAATGAAACATTATCACCGTAAGCCCGCATTAGAGCAGCGTGGTGGGTCCCCGCTCCATATCCTCTCTCCTATAATGCGGGAGGTCTGGTAGTGGGCCGTAAATAAGCTGATAATAATGTAGGTAAGGTACCAAGAAACAGCCTTGCTGATTTATTGTAAAAGCGCTTTAGATGCTATGGATCGAGTCATGAAACAGGCGCTGATGTACTTGCGAAATTCTAAAGCTTGTTACTGCCAGATACTTGCCAGTTTATCAGTATTACACAGAATTTTTAGCAAACACTTGTGTCTTGCCCACAAGATAAGTGGTGCTTTTAAACCTTCCGAGAACTCGAAAAATTATTTTGAAAAAATGTGTTTAACCTTTTTCAGGAATCTTTACCAAGCAGTTATATTATGTTTTAATTTGATGGAAGCTGGTACTGATAAAATTATAGTCACATGAGGTTATTCCTTCGTTTGGCAACGCATTGCTATTCCACGGCGCCTCGAATCCTCTGCAAAATGTAGCTCTATGTACAGTTTTCCACTTAACAAACTGTAGCCCGAAAAACTGATTCGTGGTGCAAGACCGTCTTAGAATGGCGGCCGTGGGACCGCAAACGGCCTGTGGGAAGACCACAAATGAGGTGGAAGGACGACATCATTAAAGTAGCGGGCAGTAATTGGATTTTGACTGCCCAAAATAGAAAGAAATGGAAGAGGTTGAAGGAGGCCTACACCAGAATGGTAGAGAATGGCTAAAGAAGAAAAAGAAGAAGAAGAAGAAGTTGTTACTTTGGTGATGATTTAGATGTTAATAAGATTATGTTATGTTTTAAATATTTTAAGATTTAGTTATGATTTTGATGATGATTCAGATATTAATAAGATTTAAAGTATGGAATTTTACTTAAAGAATGATTTATGTATCTCGTTTTGAGGGTACCTATGTTTTTCATTGTTCGTTTTGTTTATCGGTGAATACGGATTGGAGGGGAACAGAGGGGAGAGGAACAGAGGGGAGGGGAACTGAGTGTTCTAAAGGCGGCTAGTTTTTAGTTAGTCATTAAGTAAATAGGTGCGAGTGGAGCTTCAGAAGTGATTTTGTAATATTGTGAAAGTAGATAGATATTGTTTAGAAATACGATATACAATAGTGAGCGAAGAATATATAATTATTGATTTAGAAGGAGGTGTTTTATTATACAACAGTATACATTTGTTAATGTTAGCTCTACTCCTGAACTTTGGTTCTGAAATACTAAAGTAATGAATGTCTTAAGCCAGTTATCGTAAATTACCCGATTCCCACGAATGTCACCGATCCTCGTAAGCCCGAGGCGTGGTTTATCAAGTTCGTGACACGGCACTAGCTCACTGCCCAGATTCTGATTACATAAATACGAGTATGTAGATCAAAAATATTATTTCAATAATTTACGTATGGATAATTGTTACTCAATTAAGAATCATGACACGAAAGTGAAGATGTTTAGCGGAAAATCATCTACTTATAGCTTTCCACAGGGCTCGCGAGTTTACACCCACCACGCTTCTCCAAAGTGGGTTTGCGAGCATAGGTGACTGAAAACTGTTTAGAACAAAGAAAAATTCAGAACTTTATTTCCCGACCGATTAGAAACACTGGATATCAAGATCCGAAGCCACATAGAATAATTACAGGACCAACGAGGTAGTCAACTACTACTATACAAATAAAAAGATTTCGTTAATTAAAGTGATACATTATTTATAAATTAAAACTAATATTTTAGTACCAGACTTCAAAAAGGACGAGGTTATCAATTCGTCGGAATTTTTTATTCTTGTGTATCTTTACTTTACTTATACTTTTGTGATTTTAAATGAAATAAATTATGAAATCCTTAGTACCTGTGTATGTGAAGCTTGAAGAATGCAAACATAATGACAGATGTCAAAGTACCGAATCGAGGCAACAGCATTGACTATTCAGCCCGTACGATAGGCGGCGGTTACGATAGGGACCGCACACCGCAACGAATACTGTAGCACGGCATGCATCACAATTGATGGCTAGTTACGCAACCTTCAACCTTGTGTGCAAGTAATAAAGACTGTTGCCGGCGTGTCAGGTGTGTGTGATCGCGTTGCTTCAATGTTTGGCACCAGATATGTCAAGGACCGATGTGCAAATAACACTTTCTTTGAATAAACATTAGTATAAGTCTACGCGTATGGGGTGCTCTAATATGCTTGAGAGTTCTTTCATCTCTATGTTCCCTTCTCTCAAAAATCACCTTTCTATAGGAAACCGATTTTGATGGAGAAAATATTTCTTATGATTATTAAAAAAGGTTTCTTATGATGACGTGGCGTATCGGTATGTATGTATGTATCAAGGACGTTTTCGTTTTACAGCTGAGATGATTGAAATTTTCTGAATTGGTCTAGATTTTGGAGGCTTCGGCCGGCTAATTAACATCCTGCTGGCAAAGGTGTACCGCCAACTGATTTAGCGTTCCGGTGCAACTTCCTGTAGAAACCAAAAGAAGTGCAGATTTCATCCTTATATACTCTATCCATGCTAGGCTTTCCAACTTTGTAAGAAATAATAACAATTCACTAAAATTGAGATAATTCACAAGATAAAAAAGCACAATAAAAGTCGAGAATTTCAGAGTAAGATCCAAATAAAAAAGTAGATAAGTATCAATTCATTTGAATGCAAATAAAATGCAATTGAATACGACGTTACCATAAATAGCACAATCCCAAGAATCTGCCTACAATATGGGTCGGTGTCCATGAAACAAAAAAAAAGAAATAATAAAATAATGCATCTAAAGGAACTTAAAGGTCGATCTATTTACCATACGCCTTCAATAATGTAAGCATTCCTTATGTCTCTTTCCAAAAAGAACGAAGTAATTTAGATTTTTTACTTTTTCTGTTTCAATGTTTTATATCTGAATTTATTTAGAAAAAATATGAATTGACTAGAGGACACCCGCAGTTTTACCCGCTGTTTAATTTGTTTGCGTTGGAACAGAAACAACGCGGGTAAAACCGTGTGTTATTCTTATGTACAAGCTGTAATATTGTAAAATATCATCAAAATCAATTTCGTAGTTTTTACGTGAAAGAGCAACAAACGTACTTACATACATATTGACATACATCCTCACAAAATTTTGTGTTTATAATATTAGGAGCATAAATTCAAACTTTCAACTCTTGTTATTATTTTAATAGAGTTAAGACTGCCGGTTTTCCTTAGTAAAATATGAATCCCTAACTAATAGTAGAGTCCTTACAAACGTAGATGTTTGTGAACTAAATATTGAATTGAATTTTATATTTATTGCAAAAAATTCGGGATGAACTCATAAACTACTAAACCGATCTTGATGTAATTTGGTCCAACTAAAAAGGATAGTGTTTACCTCGATTATCGACCTCGTTCGACCTATGTTGCACATGTGAAAATAGATTTGTCTAGGCTTGGATATTACGAAGTCTCTAGGGTCCTCGAAACTTTATTTTATCTATACTAATATTATAAAGAGGAAGCGTTTGTGAGTTTGTGTTTGTGATCTTGTGACGTTGTAAGGGGTAATCTCTGGATTTACTGGATCAATTTTCAACATTTTTTCACCAATAGAAAGCTACATTATTGTGGAGTGTTATAGGCTGTAAACATTTCCAAAATTAATTATGCATCTTTATTTAAATTTGAATTATGTAATCCAAGTTAAAAAAAATCGCTTCAATTGCGTGCGCTGCGAAAAGTATTGAGGATAGGACAAAACAATGTACTACAATATTAAAGAACGTATCAAAATCTGTAAAAATGTTTGGGATACCATATGCCTATATCGTACGGATAACTCATAATAACTGCTTTTACAGTTTAAAATGTGGATTAAAAATAATTAAATTTTGTGGAGCTTATTTAGCCCATGTGGTATTAATCTATATCATTATAAATATGTTTGTTAGAACAAAAATTTAATGTAGAATATTTGTGCTCTTTACTCTATACACTTTAAATAAATATCTTCAAGATATTAGCAAAATAAAAACGTGCGGTGCGTACCGCCCTGGCCGTTGCGTGGCATTGTAAACAGTAAGTACATTTAATTCTTTGTTTTCTCAACAAATTAGTTGAATCAACAAGATTCAACTAATTTCTTCAATCTAGGTATTTTCTACACAATTTTTTTAATAAAATTTCTAATAAGGACCACCGTTTGAAGTAATTTCATCGTTCTGATGAAATAACGTCAGAATGCCTAAAACAAAATCTCAACTAATTATATAGGCATACATCTCAGACAAGAGCGACTGTACACCGAATAGGAGAGACTTCTTTTGAGCATGCACGGCGTCTTGCAAATGAAAGAGAATATAGACCGCAAGCAAGATAGAATATATCGGACATACGTAAAAGGGAATCTAATACCGAGCATTCGCAGGGGTTTGCCGGCCCGAGAGCTATTACCTCTGCTGGACGTGTGAGAGAGTCCAGCACTGAACGGTCTTAGCAACTGCCTACCACAGACAGAATATGTCGAATATAGGTAATAGGGAATCTAGAACCAAACGTTCGCAGCGGCTTGCCAGTCAAAAGGTTATTACCTCTGCAGGACGTGTGAGAGAGTCTAGCATTGAAAGATCTCAGCGACTGGCTAACCACAGACAGAATATGTCGGATATACGTAAAAGGGAATCTAGCACCGAACATTCGCAGCGGCTTGCCAGCCAAAGGGCTATTACCTCTGCAGTACTTGTGAGAGAGTGTAACACTGATTGGTCTTAGGGACTGGCAACAATAGACTGAATATATCGAACATACGTAATAGGGAATCTAGCACCGAACGTTCCCAGTGGCTTGCCAGCCAATTAAAGAGCTATTATCTCTGCAGGACGTGTGAGAGAGTCTTACACTGATAGGTCTCAGCGACTGGCTAACCACAGACTGAATATGTCGAACATACGTAATAAAGAATCTAGCACCGAACGTTTGCAGCGGCTTGCCAGCCAATTAAAGAGCAATTACCTCTGCAGGACGTGTGATAGAGTCTAGCACTAAAACGTTGCAGCGACTGGCTAACCGCAGACATAATACCAACGTCGAACATACGTTATAGGGAGTCTAGCACCGAACGTTCGCAGCGGCTTGTCAGCAAAAGAGTGAGTACCTACATCTACTAGACTTGCTATCATCATCATAATTTTTATTTATCCCGAACTTTCTACCTGAAGTATTATATTAGTATACGGTACAAACAGGTCGGGACAAAAATATTTCTAACGCGGAACGGAGTCCGCGGGCAATGCTAGTATATATTAAAGTAATATGACTTCCTTGAACAATAACTCCTTGGTTTAATGTCTAATAATGATACATAGAAAAATAAAATGGCATTCAAGTCTTGTGTATGTTAAAAATTTTTGAGTATGTTTTCAATCCTTTAGTAAAATAGATAGATTAATTACCACAAAACCAAAATAAAAACAAAAACCTTCGTCATCATGTAAATTTTTTTAAAAACCTGCTCCTTTTGGATTACCAGCGCCACAAAAATGAAAAAATATGGTTACAAATCTGGTTGACGCAGTAACAAGCCCTTTCAATACGGTCATATCATATAAAGCGCGCAAAAGATTACACGGTAAAGCGAAGGCTTTTGTGAAAACTTTTAAAAAAGTCCACAGGTATGTAGCATCTACCTCATTTAAGTTCTGTTTTGAATTGCAATAGCTTCACAAATCCGAAATCTCGGGTTGCTGGAACATACTATTCACATTTCTTCTTACTTAGATTGGATTAATTTAGAAATTTATAATTTCTGCATTCCTCGTTGAATGACGTTGTCTTGATTTCCTGTTACGAGTCAAGCAACGATATATTGAGTTTTTCCGTCTTTTAATTCTCATTTTCCAAGCTCGGAGATGGGAAGTGTTATCAAACCTCCGTGCCTCATAGAGCATATGAAGCCGTCATTCAAAATAATATATTATGTTGCCAACATCTGATACCTAGAAATATTGACTGGAGTGAGATGGTGGTAAGTCTAAGTTCCAAATCCTACAAATCCCAAAAGAAGAGGGGCCTAGCTCATGATAAAGAGTTTATTAATTGACTTTCATTTGGTTTAGACAAATACGTAACGCCGTTTACCAATCCTTCAAAAGTATTAAAAGACAATGTGAATATTAAGAGTCAGTCAGACAAACTTTTGATTTCCACAATAATGCCTCCGATTATCCAGCGTAAAGCAATGTATGGTTAGATATTTTAATAATATCTACTAATGGCGATAGTTCTCCACCTAATATCAGGCTGGTCATTTGTTAAACAGCTTTCCTTTTGCTTCCTCAACTGTTACTAGTCATTATGACTATTGTTATGTAACACAGGTACATCCAATACCAGGTGTGGGCAGCACGCGTCGACGAGTGGTCGGCGGCGGAGCAGATCAGCAACATCGCGGCGTGGACCGGCATGCTGGTTGTCACCGCCGTCGTGCTACGCTCGCTCTATCTCACGTACCTCATGCCGGACTAGTTCTAGCTGACCAGGTATGTTTGTTATAGCAATAGTTGACGGAACGAGCAGATCGGCAACATCGCGGCGTGGACCGGCATGCTGGTCGTCACCGCTGTCGTGCTGCGCTCGCTCTATCTCACGTACCTCATGCCGGACTAGTTCTAGCTGACCAGGTATGTTTGTTATAGTAATAGTTGACAGAACGAGCAGATCGGCAACATCGCGGCGTGGACCGGCATGCTGGTCGTCACCGCCGTCGTAATATATCTTAGAAGTTAGAGGTAAAAAAGTAGTTTTAATTGACCTCAACTTAAGTAAACAAACTAATGCAATTAACCCGTTTTGCAGATTACCACAAACGACGAATACTTGAATTAAAAGTATCCTAAACTCAATGTTTTACAACGGGCCGAGGAGGACCAAACTGTACCTCGTGAGGAGGGGCCTGTGCGCCAGGGTGAGGGAGCGGGAAGTGATCAACGAAGCCAACACTCAGATCAGCTGCCTCGTCATCGCGTCAGGTACACTATGTCATTGATCTTCACTTTCAGTTTGTCAACGGCCCACGTCAGAGCATTTTTTATTAATTACAAGATGAGACCTTGACTGCAATCACACAAATAATGATTCAAACTTAGATGGAAGCGGGCTAACTTGTTAGTAGTAGGCAGGATACACGACAACGCATTGGAACACTAAATCACACGTCTTTACCATTAGAGTGGTAATTAGCCACTGCCGAAGCCTCTTACTGGATCTGGAGCAATTATGAATATCTCAATTCCACCTTCCAATTAAAAAAATCCAGGAATCGATTCCAAGACCTCCGTCAAAAAAAAGTATATGAATAAACAATTTGCATGAATTTCCAGGAGTTCTCTTTGTGGCTCTGCTTCTGCTCAGAGCTCTGTACCTCAAGTTTGTGAAGCGCCCGAATTCCACGCGTATGCCTGTAGAACACTTTGTGGAGAGGGCGCCGCGACGGGCCGCGAGATAACCGCCATTAATAAATAATTGTTCTGGATTAAATTTAAGCTTGTTTTTTTGAAGTGTAGGAGTAAAATGAGAAGCGCTCGTCTGAGGAGTCAAGGTAAACATGGCACCGTAAAGTTTAAATGAAATTGAGTTTTTAATTAAAGTAGGTAGATCGTTGTGTTCACCTTACTAATAAGTTCATCAATCTTTTATAAGCACTTTGCTTAATGTTCTAATTTCCCCTTGAACTTTATCATTAAATGTTTCCGTAACATTTAATTAAAAATTATAAATACATAATTAATCGCGTCCAAGTCGTTGCCTACAACACACTTGAGATAGTTATGTCGGAATGTAATGTAATAATTTACAAACGGAAATCCGTGTCACCGATTGTTATTTATTATAGAAATAATTATGAAATATTTAGAAAATAATTGTATTATTGTCTCCATAAATATGTACTTCGCTATTTTATTATATAGGCATATTAAGGAAAAGAATTTAAAACATTTTCTTTTTAAAAAGAGGCTTAGTTAGAGTTTACACATAACGTGCAGTAAATACGTACTCATACTAGGTAGGTACTTAGTATCATGTCTAGGAACTCGTACCTATATATCGACCTAGGTATCTACTGTAGTAACTGTCCACTTAGCAAGTCAAGAATTATCTATCAAAAAATAAACCAATTAACAGAAACTCGTAATTCATGATTTATTATGCACGAGTTGCATCCATTTATAATATGCAAGAGGTGTAGAAAGCATGCTTTATTATTCTTATGACGTTAACGTTTTCACTCGAAGTGAACGAAGGCTGGTGTCCTATTCGCATCCTCAGTTTTAGTCAAGGTCAAGGTCAAGTCCCAGTTAGGTGATTTTTAAAATAAAATGATGAGATCCCCAGCAGAACCAAAGTATCTAACCGACACAGCTCAGCGAGTCGCATAACTGCCGTGGCAATGGGCGGGGCACATTGTTCGAAAAATAGGCAAAATCTATAGAGAGTCCTTTGAACTACACCGTCAAAAACTTTAACTGTTCTAGTGATTAGTTACAAAGGGTTGCTACGTGTTATGGTGTCTGACGACTAGGGGAAATTATTTCTTTTAATAATCCATTAAATATATTTTAAAAAGTATTGTTTTGTACTTGGACGATTCAGAATCTAAGCATTTAAGACTTGCTAATTCCTAAAGTCATTAGGTTGCTAATTCCTACCTTGCCAAGTCTATATTCATGACAGTCTAGAGAGCGCACATGAAGCTTGCATGAAGCCACCATGCTGCTTCAATGAGAATTGGCGGGCTAAGAGTCTTAAAGTTTTACATAGTTCTACGCCAACGATCAGTAAAGACCTCCGAGGCAAGGAGGTATAGCAACACCAACTTCCCGACTCCAGAATTTCCACTAAAAATTTCATGGAAAAAAAACCCCCCATTGTTTCATAACCCGACCCAATATCCAAACCCAAAACCTCGAAATCTGATACCTCTGGACTAACGAGATTCGCTCTAGTTGCTAAGATAAATTATCCTACTCAATTAGGGAGGCGACGCGTGTGAGGCGGACGGGTCAAGGTGCTGCGTAATCTTATTACTGGTACAACAACTAGACGTAAGGTCTTCTTGTGGTTATCTTTTGATTATTTGTAGCCGACGATCTACGTGGGTAATAAGATTAATTACACTTTTACTAGCACTAGAGCATGTTAAAACCCATTCACCTTAATTCAAAAAGGTTCTGCGCTTGCACCTTGCGAGAAGTAAAATTTTTGTCAAAATTCGTTTATTAAATCGAAGATATTATAAGAAGATCATGGCTTTATTGGCTCCATGACTGTTCCGTGGAAATTCTTTTTTTTTAAATACAAAAAAAAGAATTTCCACGGCCTGTTTGTTTAACCAGGACTAGTATAGAATGATACGGTTTTTACAGGCAGATTAAACTGAAATTGGAGCAGGCTTTAGGTCTTGTTTCATCGAGATAAGACAACCAATTCTACCAAAAACAGAACTTCCCAAGGACGAAGACGCCGTCATTATAAATTTTAATACAAATGATTGCTGTACTAGTACTATACTAAATCGAAGCCTACGCGGGCGCGGATGAAGTGCAGGCAACATAAAACTTTTTTATAAGTTGGTATAATAAATACGCTTTATAAAAAATCATAGGTAAGGTAAACGTCCCAATAGTCGTCAGTTTCTGAACTTCGCTACCTTTGCAGCCTTGCTAGATTACTACTAGTCATAGTAGAGAAAAACTAATTACATGACAAGAGAGCAAATTTAATTATTTTTTTAGAAATATAATTTTGGTATTTATTAGTTAATATAATGTAACTTAATATTTAAAAAATTTTCAAAATGAGCGATTTGAACCAGTATCCGTCAGGTTTGTCCTAATTATCGTCAAAATGTCCCAGACCTCGTCAATTTTTAAAAAGAATTTGAACTTTATTGACTTAGACATAAAGTTCATTTTATTAATTATTTTTTTAGTTCAATACATATGATATGATTGTTTTGATATTAGCACTCCAGCTTTGAAAATCTGTAGTCATAATGGGGGAATAGTTTGCAGTCGATCTGGTGGTACTTGTTAATGGTAAATTTCCGAGCACCGTGTCTTGCCAATCGATCGAACTATAACCAAATCCTACAGAGATTTTGCAATGTGACGTACTAGTTATGGGAAGAGACAAAATCAAACATAATATGATTGACTGTGAGTTGTTATGTTTCATCGAGTTCGATGCTAATTTGTTTGTGAAGCATTTGTTATAGGCAACATTATTTGGTCTCGTTCCCATCCGTTCAGAATGCACAATAAGAAACTGCCCTCCGAAACAAAGTTATTAAACTAAAATCAGCGACCGACTCGAACCTAAACGTGAACATGTGTGACCAAGCGTGGAACACGGCATGTAACAAAAGTTCCAAATGCAGGACACTTGAAAAAAACTTTTAGCGCAGCCTCCAAATCCTACAAAAGTACTATTGCCAGGGTAAAGTGCAAGTTCATCAACGAATTGGTCAGAGGTTGCTTAAAATGCTACCTGGATCTCGTGCTTTTTGGTCTCTTTCCGAAGGCATTCAAGGTAACTTCTGCCGTTCTTCTTTACCATCACTCTGCAAATTAGACGATACACTGAGACGATACACTGGCCTATTCTGCTAAAGAGAAAGCAGAAATTCTTGGTACTCTCTTTGACAATAATTCTACGCTTGATCATAGGGGAAATACACCGCCTAACATCCCGCGGTGTAATAGCTCTTTGCGTGACATACTTTTCACCCAGCGAGAAGTGCACAAAGCGCTTTTGTCCCTAGACATCAACAAGGCAAGTGGGCCGGATGCTATCCCAGCGGTTGTGTTGAGAACTTGTGCACCAGAGCAGACTCCAACCCTGACACGTCTGTTTCAACTATCCTACTCCTCCAATACTGTTTCGACTACTTGGAAGACTGCCTTCGTACACCCAGTACCCAAAAAAGGCGATAAGTCAATTCCATCCAACTATAGGCCTATTTCTATAAACTCCCTGCACTCCAAAGTGATGGAACAAATTATCAACTTCTTGGGTACCTAAAAAAAGGTCAACTCCTCAGCGATTCTCAATATGGCTTTCGCCATGGCCGACCAGCTGGCGACCTCCTAGTTTACCTCACTCACCGTTGGGCACAAGCTTTAGAGAGTAAATATTATTATTATTTAGAGAGTAGATATTGCGAAGAAGTTTGATCGAGTGTGGCATAAGGCACTTCTGCCCAAACTACCTTCTTATGGACCCCCGGAGAAGCTATGCGATTGGATCGCCAGCTTTCTAAATGAACGGAGCATTAAATTCGTAGCCGACGGTTTGTGCTCCCTTCCCAAATCAATTAACACTGGTGTTCCACAAGGTTCTGTGCTGTCGCCCACGTTATTCATACTGCACATAAATGACATGATTTCCAGCAACAACATGCGTTGCTATATGAATGATAGCACGGGCGACGCCTTTTACAATGGTCGCGTACAGCTTTCTCTTAAACAGCTGGAGGAGTGTAGGTCCAGACTTGTGTCTGAAATTGAGACTTCCTTGAATCATCGTTACTTTCAGCCTCAACATAGGCTCCTGCCGTATAAAGCCCAAGTACGTCCGCACATGGAGTACTGCTCACATCTATGGGCTGGAGCACATTAATACCAACTTCTTCCACTTGATCGCATTCAAAGGCGGGCAGTTCGCTTTGTTGACAATTCCAAACTCACCAGCAAATTGGAGACCTTAGAACACCGTAGGGACGTTAGCTCTTTATGTGTGTTCTATCGTCTTTATTATGGCGAGTGCTCTGAGGAGCTGTTCGAAATTATACTACCCTCTGTCTTCTCTCAGTGGTACTTGCGGCGTAGAAACCTGTTTCACTTACACCATCTGGATGGCTGGCTATCTACAACCTCTAGATTTTCTAGATCGTTTCTGCCGCGCATATGCAGACTCTGGAATCAACTTCTTGCTGCGGAATTTTCTGACAATTATATCATAGGGGTATTTAAGGGGCAATCCAATCAATCAATTCCTCAAAGGCTGGCAACGCATTACCAGTACCTCTAGTGTTGCAAATGTACATAGGCGGTGGTAATCACTCATCCGGTGACCCGCAGGTGAGCTGGTTTGCCCGCTTTAATAGCGATGAAAAAATACATATCTAACGATATGTTTAAACAAAGCAGCATAACGATACTGACTAGTAAAGCTGCTATTTATATATAACACGTTAACCTAAAATCATATTTAACTTCAATTTTGACTTATGTTAAAAATGAAGGCATTGTAACTATCAAGCGGATATATTATCATCTTAACATTTAAAGCTAAGTTAAAGACTTAACACTACCAGGCCGTGCCTAATGCAACTTTCACCCTTATCCCCACGCAATAAAGCTGAAACTAGAAACGGTGTCAGATTTACGTTCATTTGCTGTGTATGTCCCAGTGATCGTCAAAATTTTGACGAGTTCTGGTTCAAGTTGGGAATTCAAAGTACGAGTAGACGTCACACGCCCAAAATAAAAATTAAAAGAAATATAACATGGCTTTTTTAATTATTTCGGTAGAAAATTAAATTGACTCTTCTATAAAAGAATTGGATATATCAAAAGTTGACAACAAATGTTACAAAAGTTACATCGTATACAAGCATGGCGAGCTGCGATTCAGTGCCTAAACTTGTAAAAAAATACAAATATTCAAAAACGCAAACTTTCGTTTATTGTTTCTCAAACACCAATAAAGTGCTGATTAAAACTTTGCATACAAATTATCGTGTATAATACCACAAATATGTTAGAATAAATAAATTTTACTTAGTTGTTATAAGAAATAAATAACAAGCCTTTTTCCATATTATGACGGCTATTGGGACACTGTCGACTTTACCAGCGTTTACCTTATATCAGTTCTCAGCAAGTTTTGCCCAAGTTAAACTAATTATACACCCCAACCGTTCTTGTATCTCACAGGCTGCGGTCAACCTTTCATCGTAATTTTATTGTTAAGCCAAAGGTCGCGGTTCAAGGTTCGATTCCGCGTAAAGAGTATACACCGAGCATTGTTCTAAATGTAGTTTGACCACTTGAAGCTACCTCTTAGATCTGCAGATAGCCATTGCTATAAAAACTATTAAAATTTAGTTTTTGGTGTCTCAATACCAATAGGTATAATGTTTAGCGCTTCTTCCCCTGCTGAATACAGCGTCCAGGGTTCGAGGCCCGAGTTAATCCATAGAGTCTCTAAATCCTTGAATTTCCATCTAAAAGTTAGAAGAGGTAAATGAAAATAAAAGCTATGCTAATTAAACTATTTCTACAAATAACGCAAAATTGTTCAAAGATAGAGGATAAATTTTAGTTGTTTCAAATTGAGTCTGGACTAATAAAAGAAATAGTTCTTATTAACATTACGAAATAGTTAATATCAAAAATATTAACATTTTCTTTCTTTTATCAGGCTGTTAAATATTAACCATTTTTCTTTCTTGCAAGAAATTCTTAGCCCGGGACCGGAAATCATTAGTGATGTTACACCGTCGTGCCTAAAAGAGCATGGCATCTCAATAAACCTTCAGTCCAGGTCACTATCACAAACATCTGATAATGATTGCCACAAAATCAAACACCATCACTCTAAGCTTAACCCACAATGGAGCGGATGGTGGATTTAAAATACATATTCCCTTTCCTTTATGGAAGAATGTCAAATTCAGCGCCATTAGTAAGCTAATTACAATGGTCATTTACCTACAGCTGAATGCCGATCAATGCTCACAGGACAACTCTAAATCTAGCGTGCAAGTTTATCATAGCAAAGTATGAATCATATTTTCGGTATCGACCTACATTCCGGCCGGCGCGTGATAGCATCAATGCAGGCCACGTTTGTGGCTCTGTTTAAGGGATTGGCTTTCTTTCTTACAACAGCTAAGTTTGAAGGATCGGTTACATAATGTGCCTATTGTGTAATGTTACATACGTTCGGTAACTTTGCCATAGCTATCATGGAAGTTGATTCGTACCCCATATCCTATTTTAGATATGTCCGTAATAACTGAAGTTCCGTTCTTTATTGTTAGAGAACTTCTTTTCCATACATCTAATGTAAAATAAATAAACTTCGATTAGTCTACCTGTGAGTGCAGCATGCAAATGTGTTACAAAGTATGAAAAAATATTAGTTAAAATCTGTAGGTAATATTTATGTAAAAACTTTTTATTATTTTTAAATCGGCTTCCTTTGCTCTCACGCATGCAGCAGCGGTAGGATTTCTTCTCTCTCACTGTAACCCACAGCGTATTTATGTCAACACATTTTTAAATGTCTGTGCTTCTGTCTAAATTATTTGTCTATGTTCTTTAATCGGTTAAGTCTGTGGTTGTTAGTCTGAGATTTTCAGCTATCTGTGGTAAAGTTGCCCAACTATCGATAGTTTCGCTATCGATAGATGACCTTGAAAAATAGTAACAATATAGAGCACTATCGATATCGATTGTATCGATAGTATGTAAAACTATCGATAGTATTAAATTATCGATAGTTAAATAACCGGCGATAGTATCGTTCTCCAATAGCTTACGTATCAACTAGTGCTAAATCATTCTTATTCACTGTCCCTTACGGTGTCACTGTTACTAGCAATACTGGAATATTGGTGATTAATACGTTTAACTATAGTAATATTTTTATGAGATATTTCCTAGGTACGTAATTGATTATTGGAAAGCATTATATCTATCTAGCTATCGCAGTTCGTTAACCCCTGGGGGCCTGACATTTGACAACTGCTGTCAGTGTCAGTTACGGGCGTAGTGCCCTCCCGCTCGCGCGCTGTTTTCTATTTCGGTCTGATACGTTACTCTACAAAAAATTAATAAATAATCTTCTTTTAAGCCATATTTTGCCATTCTGTAAAATGTAATGACTTGATTGATATATTTCCTAACTTTTATCTATCAAAATGTTGATATAATCAAAACTTTATATATTTGTTTTACGGGTTTAACATTTTGGAACTATGTTGTGCGTTAGATTACGAAAAATAAATGAAAATACAAACAAAGTCTAAAGAACAAGTGTCTATGCTATCTATTTATTGTAAACAACATAACAAAAACAATTGGTATGTTTACCATAAAAACACTTGAAACACGACTCCACCCGACACTTCGAAATATAAAAACAGCTAGGGATGTGTTCTTTCACTTTTGGTAATTCTATCGACAGTTATCCTTTTTGTAAGGTATTATTATATAACGTGAATAAAAATAAAATTATTCTCATTTTTATTAATTTTTACTTTTAACTACCTAAAGTATTTTCGAAATGTTAGATGTAGAACTCATTTCCGTTGTTATTTAATTTTACATTTTTTTAATACACCGTCATGACGGAGCAGGTCTTCGTCGGCGCTAATCTCAGCCTCATCGTCATAAATGAGGATGAGGATATCGGCCGGCGGGTTTTTGTCCTCTCGCCAGTTTTCTGCCATACTGTAAAATAAATAAATGAAAAGTTATTGTCATCATGTGTACGTTATTGTCACTCCTGTGAGCACCCGGATCTTTTGATATTTTTTTTTGTTAAAAAAACTCTAGACATAAATTTTCTAGTAGCTTGTATTTGCTTTTTATAGTTAATTTATACAAAAACAAATATAAATTGAACCAAATTTATCGACATCTTTTACTCACGGCGATGTATCGATACATCATTATGTCCTACTTTACAAACAAAGGGATTCTTATTGGTTACCGGTAAACCGTCCTTAGCGCTTCACAAATAAAGACCAAAATAGCTCGTTTTACCAATACCAAACGAAACTGTTTTGTTTGGTATTGACAGACCAAAACGGTCGCTTCGAAATCAAGAAACGTCAAATTTTAGTTGCACAATAATAAATAATTTTCTAATATTTTCCAATAATATGTTATTAAATACTTATGTAAACTACTTCCAAGTAAATTTTATACATTTTTAGTAATATTCACTACCATTCACAAGCATTAATCGGACGTAATTCGATAAGATACGTATCTGATGTTGTCACGATTTATTTAAAATTTTCGATGTATTTCTTAAAACAAATTACGTTAAAGCAATCACTGTATGCAAAATAATTAGTTTTGTAATAAAAATTGTACTTACATTCAATAAATTTGCAATAATCACGAAAAAACACTCTGACACTTTGCATTCGAGCAACTGTCCAATAAGATTAAAAATAAACACAGATTAATACCAATTTCAATATCAATGTCTTGGAAATTTATCACAGAATATGAAACAATTCTTTTTTTAAAACTAAAACTTAGTTTTTAGCGTCTAAAAAAATCAAACCTTCGTTGAGACCCGCGGCTACCCGGGTAGCGACAGAGCTATAATGACAGCTGTCATTATTTGCCTGAGAGCACGAGGGGTAGCCTAAGGGCTTGGAAACTTTAAATTATCGATAGTGTGAGTTATCGATACTATCAATAATATCGACAGTATTACTCCTAAATCTATATCGGTCTTCGATACTATCGATACTATTTTTGTATAACAATACTATTGGCTTATATCATGCTATCGATAGTATCGATATTATCGATAGTGTCGGTAGCATCTATGCTATCGATAAGCTATCGATACTATTTATATGACGTCAACTATCGATTGTCTATCGACAGTTTAGCGATAGTCGACTTTCGATAGGCAACATTAATCTGTGGTCAGATACTAAAAAATGTGAATAACATTTTTTGTCTATGCTCTATGGTTAAAAATTAAAATTAAAACGAGGAAATATTTTACATCTTTTATTTATTTAACTAAAATAAATAAACACGCGGAATTAATATAAGCTAAATGAACCAATTAAAGAGTTGCGTTACTTTCTTATTCTTAATATTAATATAAAGGCAATATTATAATAATCACTTTTTAGTAGGCACAACAAAATAAAATCAATTTACTGCTAGAACATGTAACATGATAAATGAATGAATGAATAAAAATATTTGGAATTAGAATACAGGTGTTCAAAGTCGTATTTAGTGTATAATTTAAGCGTACTAATTATTGATTTCACAAATCGACAGCTACAACCATGTCGATGCCACATAGCAGTTCTAGCACGAGTTCCAGCACTAAACGCAAGGAAATATACAAGTAAGTTAAATACACAACTATCTTATCAACAAAACATCTGTAAAGGTTTCTTTACAGATTGGTTTTCATCTCCAGCACTAATAATAAACTCAAATCTGTATGTATCTTTACCTTATAGTTGCTTATTCGCTTTTTATTGTTTAAGAAACTATATAATTTGTACATATCAAGAGCACTTTGTAAGTCCTGAAATAGAAAAAAATATATAGGTATGCAAATCTCATTATTGCTTTTGGCCTTAGAATTACAGGCACATGACTAGAAACAAACCTGTATACTGAGTTAACTCAATATATCATAATTTATATTATACTAAAGCCAAAATCAATGTGGAAAGCATTTCAACAAGCAAATTTAATATGAGGGTAATAAATGCAACACATTTTATGTCTAATAAATTTAAAATTATGTCTATTTAAAATCCTATATAAAAGACATTGAATATATTAATTAGTTTTAAGCTTACTAAACTCATTTATTGTCATGAATTCATCGTTAACAAGTTAATTAAAAAATGAGGTGTAAAATGACTAGTGATTTCTACCTTCATTATTAATTTATTTGTTGATAAGCATTCTACATTGAGTTTGGCTTTAGTATACATTGATAATAAATGGTGTTGAACCCTTGAAAGTAGCTATGCACTACTGTCCATCTCTCTCTGGCCTATGTACTTACAATTCACTGTGTGAGTCTCACTCCCATGTTCATTGGCTTAGTTTCATTAGTCAGCAATTTTGCAAATGCTCTAGTTCAGACTATACTAATTATTATAGACCTGTTTTCGAAGCCACAGGTAGTTACTACATAAACAAATTTAACATAATGTTTAGAGAGTACTTGCAAAGGTAGCCTACTCAGAATAAACAAGTTTTGATGAATTATATTAAACCAAATTAGTAAACAGAAAGTAAATTATTAACTATATGACATTTGTCTCCAGATATCAAGCACCATGGCCTTTGTACTCCATGAACTGGTCGGTGCGTCCGGACAAAAGGTTCCGCCTGGCTCTTGGAAGTTTTGTGGAAGAATACAATAACAAAGTAAACAAAATATACTAAATTATTGTAAATTGTTTTGCAACTTAAAAATTTTTTTGATAGTATTATGTACAAATAATACAAGTTAATATTGTAGATATGTTTATTGAGCTAGGTAGCTAAACATGACTGTCAATGTATTTTTATTAGTACTACCCACTTATTTTACTTTGTAAGAAAACCTGATATATTTAGTGATATAGAGATACAATTGTTGCATAGAAAGCACAACAGAAACTCTTTCTGTCTGTGTGGACTCTAATTCCAACTCTAGTTTCTCTTTAATTCTATTTTGATGACTATTTGTATTGATGTTTTCCAATGTAATATTATATATTTTATAAGGTTTGACCCATGATACTCTCTGCTTTTGGGACCATAGGACCATTTGTTTATTCTTTACACGATGAAAAACATTACAATAAAATTTTTAACAAAAAATAGAACCGACTCAAAACGCACTAAAAAGTAAAAAATAACTGTGTCATTTAGTTGCTTTAATTTACTTAAGCATATCTATGAAGTCGGTGCCAGCCAAGTTTAAGGAACATTTATTTTACGTTGTAAAGAAGTTTGTGGGTTCTAGGTAACGTCCTTGAGAGTAGAAACCTTGGCTGGCACCGACTCCTAGATATGCTTAAGTAAATTAAAGCAACTAAATGACACAGTTATTTTTTACTTTTTAGTGCGTTTTGAGTCGGTTCTATTTTTTGTTAAAAATTTTTATTTCTTACTTTTTAGTGATTTATCGCCACATCACATACTCGTACTATACTGTCATAGTATATTATACGGCACTAGTAGCCAAAAAGCTACCGACACCGAGTCAAAAATCGAAATCGCTGTAAGCGTGCCTCCAAAATTTGAAGGGTTCCTTCAATTTCCCCAGGATATCATCATCAGATCCTAACATGAGGACAATGGGACCACCTTGGATGTACGCCCTTTCCAATAAAAAAAGAATTATCAAAATCGGACAACACCGTAAAAAGTTATGCGTGGTCATACATAAAAAAAAAAAAAAAAAAAAAAAAAACAAATATACGTGTCGAATTGAGAACCTCCTCCGTTTTTTTTCGTCGGTTAAAAATACAAGAAATGACAATGATGCGGTGATGTCCAAATATATTTATATTATAGAAGTATTTTATTTGATTATTAGGTACAGATAATATCTCTGGACGAGGAAACCAGTGAGTTCAGTGCCAAGTCCACCTTTGACCACCCGTATCCCACCACCAAGATCATGTGGATACCCGACAGCAAGGGAGTGTACCCGGACTTGCTGGCCACTAGCGGTGAGTTTAACATCTCAATCCTATAACTATAACTATCAATTTTTATATCATTTTAGTTAATTTTAAAGAGAAATATTCTTCACCAAAGAGTTCAACTATGGCTATTAATGTCTCTTGATGTACATGAGCTGTCTATCGAGGCAGCCTGGCGCCCACCACTTCGCCCACGTAACTAATAGTGTATTACCACCATCCATTAAAAGTTTTAAATAAAATCGTAACAAATTTATATACTTAAACCATTGACATATTAATACTATGGTCTTTGGGTCAACGCTACAAAAGTGCCCGAACCAAAAGAGAGCTAAAATGCGAAAAAGATTTCTAATTGCATTCAGTCTCATATTAGCTTACTGAGAGCATACACGTCAATAATGTTTTGGAACAACGACTGCATAGTTATTTTGTTGTTTAATATTGAAATTTTTTAATTCCTTCATTTTTTAATTGAAAATAATTTTAATTAATAAACTTTTATTTTTTACGTCATGAATATTAATCAAAGAAGTTTTACCGTAATGGTAAAATGGAACCCTTCAGTCCGTCGTTCCGTCCTTCACACTCGTTTATTTTGATAACTATAAGAATTATCTACATGAAATTTGGAACAGTTATTTAAAACAGTGACCTATTTAGTTTTTATTTTAGTAAGTATTGTTTTACTATGTCATTGTAGTAAAAAAATATATTGGTTGGTACTAGATTTATCCCAGCATATAGAGGTCACTGATACATTTAAAGTTTGCTGTGAATATAATATATAGGTTACAGATGCCAAAAAAAATAAAAGCTACCTACTCCACAACATTTATGTTGTCCTATTTTCACAAGAAGTTGCCATGTCAAAAAAAAGGCTGCCATGGCAACCGTCACTCAAAGCTGATTACTTATTGCAAGCAATCAGACAGTTGCAAATTAGACTGTATAACAATAATATAAGACATATTACAATGTTTTAGTTTCTTTATTAAAATACAAATAGATTCTAGTATATATAAGACATTTGGGACATTTTTGTCGTGAATTTTGCATTACACCCAAAGTCCATAGTACTAACTATTAATATGTCAGTGACTTAAATCTTCCTCTATAACTATACTATCTATTAGTGAAAACTGCATGACAGTCAGTTTAGTAGTCTTAAAGTTTATTGTGAGCAGACAGATAGACTTTGACAGAGGGACTTTGTGTTTTATCCAGATCAACTGCCTTGAGATGAAATAGTTTAATTACTACTTACAATCAACAATTTAATTATTTTTCTACTATCTGTTGATACTAAAGTTCACAACTCATTCCCCAGGCGACTACCTGCGCATCTGGCGTGCGGGCGAGCCGTACACGCTATTCGAATGTGTTCTCAACAACAACAAAAACTCTGACTTCTGCGCGCCGCTCACCAGCTTCGACTGGAACGAGGTGGACCCCAACCTTATCGGCACCAGCAGCATCGACACCACCTGCACCATCTGGGGGCTGGAGACCGGACAGATGTTGGGACGCGTTAATGAAGTCACGGGCCACGTCAAGACTCAGTTGATTGCGCATGATAAAGTGAGTGGCGTATGCACATAACAAAAAAAAACATTCAGAATCTTTGCTTTAAGCCCTTAGTCAACTAATCGAGTTGTAATGAGATTGCACCATAGAACATGATGTTTCCTTAAAGTCAGCTTATTAACGGCCCACTTACAACAGGCCTCCATCTTTATAGGAGACGGGATGAGGGAGGGGAGGGTAGATCATTGCTTAAACTCGTATTATAATGTCAGGGTAATGAGAATGCCAGATCGGTTCAACGCGCTGCACGCGCCTGTTGTACTTTGGTTTATGCATGAACAAGCTTAGCTCATTACTAAGGGCTTCATTTGGGTTCGAAATTCTCGCCCCATTTTAAACTTAATACTTGTTTAATTTTTTATAGGATTCTTCATTGTTCGTTATTATTGAGTTTGGAGTCTATGCGTACTTTTATAATTTGGCGGCGAAGTCTGCAACAATTTGCTGGAGTGATGATGTTTCATCACAAACTTATAAATGCCTCCTTCGTTTTAGAGATGACTGTGCTGTATAAAATAATACATAATATGTGATAGGTAAATAAAGCTTGGCTATGTTTGCAGGAAGTGTACGACATAGCGTTCAGCCGCGCGGGCGGCGGGCGCGACATGTTCGCGTCGGTGGGCGCGGACGGGTCGGTGCGCATGTTCGACCTGCGCCACCTGGAGCACTCCACCATCATCTACGAGGACCCGCAGCACACGCCGCTGCTGCGCCTCGCCTGGAACAAGCAGGACCCCAACTACCTGGCCACCGTCGCCATGGACGCGTGCGAGGTGATCATCCTCGACGTGCGGGTGCCGTGCACGCCCGTAGCGCGGCTGAACAACCACCGCGCGTGCGTCAACGGCATCGCCTGGGCGCCGCACAGCTCGTGCCACATCTGCACCGCGGGCGACGACCACCAGGCGCTCATCTGGGACATCCAGCAGATGCCGCGCGCCATCGAGGACCCCATCCTCGCGTACACGGCGGCCGAGGGCGAGGTCAACCAGATCCAGTGGGGCGCCACGCAGCCCGACTGGATCGCCATATGCTACAACCGCCACACGGAGATACTGCGCGTCTAAACCTGAACAGATATATACATAATAATATATTTCAAAAGTTACACTTATAGTTAAAGTTAACTTACATTTAAAGTTTAAGATCCATGTAACTGGATCAAAAAAAAAGTCGTCGTATAGCGGTATGTACCTGGTAAAATATATTATTATGTCGAACAACCACGAATTGTGTCAAAAAAATCATTGTTACTATGTGTTATACTGTAGTAAGGTCTCTTAGCTAGAAGCGATGTATCTTTAGTTTATGTACACAGATCATCTGAGTTTGTCACCCCTGGATGTTATTAGTCATGTATTCACATAAAATGGCAATTTGAAAGATGGTGATTAGTCAGATTTGAAGTTGTCACCAATAAGAATTATCAGGCAGTTTCAGAAAATGGTCAAAAAAAATTATTCATTGTTTTTGTGTAAGTAAATTGTCAACATGCATGTAAGTAAATTTTTAACTTATTATTTCTAGATGATTTTTTTTTTTTACTTATTATTTCTTTCTTTTTATGTATTTATGTTAAAATGTGGTTGGAGCAAGATCCATTGACTTGGAGTCTGAGCCTAAAGGTTCACCAATTTTCAAGCATTGAGTTCCTTACAATTTGATTTATGTTGATTATTACCCATAGTGGGGTCAAAAGAGCTTCTGTAGAAGTCCATTTGAAATAAATAATTTGATTTTTTCATTACAATTAAATTATTAGTTTAATCAAAGTTGAACAAATTGAATTGCATTCCCTCTTCAAAGAATTGTTCACAATGACTTTTAAATATGCATTTAAACTTATGAATACTGTATGTCTGTGCCTAAACTGTACTAAAATAATACTTCTAGAATGTTTGTACCAAATATTATACCAATTAAGAATGTCTTTTTTTGTTTTTATGGGAATGTTATCTGAAAGGTTTGTATTTTGTCACAAACATACTGTCCTGCTACTGATATGATGTGAAAGTGTGCTTGTTCTTTATCTATTATTTTACTCCACATTTTGTAGAAAAATGTTATTTTTTTAATCTGAAATCATTACAAAAAATACATTTTGTTCAAAATTATAAACCTGGTCCTATTTTTCTGTTAACTAGCGAAAATAACATCAATGAACCAGACTACAACTTTGATCTTCTACTGTAGATTATATTTGCATTATATATTTATATTAAAGTAAATTCATCAATTAGACCTTTATGAATATTGTGATCTCAAAATTGTAATAGAAATTGGCGAAATAAATGATGAAAAAAACAAATATAAATTAGTTTAGATTTTTTAATTTTGTATAATTAAGGACTAGATTAACTTAATAGGTAATAATATATGTACCTACAAAAAAGGTAATATATGTTTTCTTATAAATAAATAGTTATACCAAATATTGTGTTGTTTTTTAACAAAATAAAATCACTTAACAAAATAATTACTTGCCCATTAATATATTTAGAAAATCAATCTTATTTTCTTAGTAAATAAATAAAATTAAAAATCAAATTACATTTAAACTTAATAAGGTACACATTTTTATCTTTTGGGTTTATCTGCAATCAGTGGAGAAGTATAAGCAGATGTATTATTTGTGCTTTCACAACATTGACATATTAATACTATGGACTTCGGGTCTAATGCAAAATTTACGTCAAAAGTGTCCCAAGATATTTTATACACACTAGGATGTATTTATGTTTTTATCAACAAAATAACATTGTAATGTATGTCTTATCGTATTGTTATACAGTCTAATTTGCAACGGTCTAATTGCATGCAATAAGTAATCAGCTTCGATTGACGGTTACCATGGCAGCCTTTTTTTGACATGACAGCTTCTCGTGAAAATAGGACAACATAAATGGTGTGGAGTCGGTAGCTTTCAAATTTTTTTGGCATCTTATATTTATATGTTATATTTACAGCAAATTCTAATTTATATTTACATATCCCTCCTCTATATGCTGGCATAAATCTTGTACCAAATAATAATTGTTGTAATTATCTTGTATAAAATAATAATTACTTATAATAATAATTAATTACAAACCAAATCCACTAATGTACAAAATTATATGCCACTCGACATAGTTCTTTACTTTGAAATTTTAAGTTCTCGATATTTTCCTCTTTTTAATTAAACTGAAAATATATTTTTTACTTCAATGACGTTAGATCACTTTTATAAATAACTGTTCCTAATTTCATGTAGATAATTCTTATAGTTATCAAATTAATATACCATTATGGTAAAAGTTATTTGATTAATATTCATAACATAAAAAATAAAAGTTGACATAAAAATAAAAATTTTCGAATTGAAAATAATCAAATTATTTTCATTCAAAAATTAAGTAATTAAATAATTCAAATGTTAAACAACAAAATAACTCTATGCAGTCGTTGTTCTAAAACATTCTATTGCTCACGGCAGATCCGAACTAAATGTGGTTAATTAGATAAACATATTGCACTCCTTCCATCCTATACGCGGGTAGCGTATGGGAAAAGGACAGATAGATACTTTTGTTCATTTTGGTTGGTTATGCAATTCGTTTCTATAGTTTATTAAAATTTTAATAAAATAGCCTGTTTCTAAGCAAAATAATACTTTAAAATCATCAGTAAATATTTACTTACTGAAAATATGGTACACCGTCTTCTTTTCTCATCTTACTCGGGTAGTTCTTACAAGTTTTTTATTACACATTACGGAATTATTGACGTGTATTCTGTCAGTCAGCTAATATGAGACTGAATTGCGATTGGATCTCATTTCGCGTTTTGGCTTACTTTTGGTTCGGACACTTTTTATCGCTGACCCGAAGTCCATAGTATTAATATGTCAATGTTTCACAACAACAAAACTATGTTTTATGTATGGAGAAAATTGTTCTATATGACTGACCTAACATATAATTTATCATTCTCACATAGCTGTTAGGTAACCATTTTACATTATTTTTTATAAAATTAGAAAGTCATCTAAGGCCACAAGTTTTCAACAATATAATAGGAATTGTCGAATTGAGGATTTTTAGGATATTAGCCAGATCTTTGTCCCAAGGCAAACTCTTCATAAACCTTCAACATGGACTGCGATGTTCTCGGTTTGAAGTCTTTTAGTACATGTTCAAAATGTTCCATCGTTACCTCACGGCAATCCAGATCCTTCTCTAAAGCCTGTAAAGCCGCTTCGTGACAAAGCGCCTCTAGTTCCGCACCAGAAAAACCTTCAGTCCTCGTCGCTAGGCTATGTGAATTCACATCATCAGATACGCTCATCTTATTTAACTTTAGCTCGATAACTTGCAATCTCGTTTCGAAATCTGGCAGAGGCACGTAAATTAGTCGGTCGAGTCTTCCGGGCCGGAGTAACGCTCGGTCCATTCTGTCTGGTCGGTTGGTCGCTGCTACTATTGTGACCGAATTTAAGGGAACGACTCCGTCCAGTTCAGTGAGAAGTTGGGCTAACACTCTTTCGTGTACGCTAGCTTCCCCCGCGCCCCTCTCGCCGCCGATAGCGTCCATTTCGTCAAAGAATATTATAGACGGTGCCACTTGCCGCGCTTTCGTGAAAAGATCTCTAACGGCGCGTTCAGACTCTCCGACCCATTTCGAGAATAGTTCCGGACCTTTTATTGACAAGAAGTTTAATCCGCTCTCGGTAGCTAACGCTTTCGCGATCATAGTTTTCGAACATCCCGGAGGTCCATATAAGAGAACGCCTGAAGGCGGTTTAACTCCTAATCGACGAAAACTTTCCGAATGTTTCAGTGGCCACTCTACCGCTTGACGCAATTTTAACTTCAGATTATCCTGCCCGCCTATATCCGACCATCTGACATTTGGCACTTCTATAAGCAACTCCCGCATGGCACTCGGTCTAACAACCGTTAGTGCATTCATTAAATCTTCCTTTTCTATTACAGGACTGTTACGTTTTAGACATTTGAGCGAGGCCTGGGTGCATAAGTTAACAAGATCGGCAGCAACATACCCATGGGCGAGATCAGCTATTGACTCGACGTCAATTGATGCAACCTTATTAGGAAGATTCTTTAGTAGGGCGTATAAAATTTCCCTTCGTCTTATTCTGTCGGGCACTGGGACTTCTATCTCTTTATCCAATCGTCCGAACCGCCTCAACATCGGATCTATCGCGTCGGGTTTCCTAGTCGTCGCCAAAACGAAAACTTTGCTACATTCTTGGTGTAAATTATCCAACAGAGAAACAAACGCGGAGGTTACGCGCCTTTCCTGCTCTGTGCTGCCGGCAGAGCGTCGCGGACATATGGTTTCTATTTCGTCTACCAGAATGATACTCGGCTCATGCATAACAGCTTTAGTGAATAAACCTTTCATTGTAGCTTCAGTCTCGCCGAAATATTTGCTGAATATTGCCGGCCCATTGATTTCAATATGATAACAATTGTCTATCAGATGTTTACAAATGGCTGTTTTGCCAATCCCCGAGTGTCCATGCAGTAAAAGACCTCTAGTGGGTTGAAAATTAGCTGCCCACCCTTGGGTGTC
Source organism: Mycalesis mineus (assembly GCA_034621355.1). Taxonomy (NCBI): domain Eukaryota; kingdom Metazoa; phylum Arthropoda; class Insecta; order Lepidoptera; family Nymphalidae; genus Mycalesis; species Mycalesis mineus. The sequence continues at coordinate 752,327 of CM067889.1, read as the reverse complement.
AAAAGAAATATTGATGAGTGTTTTTATTTCATCCACTATATCATCAACACCACCTAAGATAACCGGTTTCTTGTCTATTTTTTTGTCAACATTCTTTTCTACATTCCAAATAGTATTTTCACTTAAAACATACCATGTACCATTAAAGTTTTCATTTATTTCTGAACATTTAATATTGCTAAATTCAATTTGTAGTTTCTTACCAAAGTAATAATAAACAAACACACTGCCTGTGCTTACATAATGATTTAAAAATCTTTCTTTTAAAATATCACTGATATCTATATCTTTGCTGTAGTTTCTCACTTTGACAGTAACAAACGCTGCTGGTGGTACCACTCCCTTCAGACTGGAAACACTGACTTGTTTACTGTCACTGCACCAAGCACCTAAGAGATCTGTGACAAAAAGGAAGTTAAATTCAAAGCATGCATGCAAGCATTCCCGTATGATGTAAAGAAACCAAAAGGGTGTAGATTTTCATCCTACCCCTAAAAAATTAGCCCACTTCCATCTTAGATTACATCAACACTTACCATCAGGTGTGATTGCAGTCAAATTAATAAACAAAAAAGTTCTTAAAATAGTCAAGCAAAAGTCTACAAATTAAAGGGTACATAATTATTATAAGAGTAATTGGTTGGCAAAAGCTTGTAAGTGTGCAAGTACACTTCTCTTTGCTGCCTTGTTGATTCAGTAGTTAGCCTATTCATTTTCGCATCACGGGGTCTTTGGCTTGAAAAGCTTCATTTTACAACCCATCCCAGGATGGACCCAAAAATATTGAGAGATATTTCTTTTTTTTTCGCAAACCTATTTGCATTGAAACATTCTAGTAAGTTTTGCTCAAAATCCTCTCCTATTGAAAGAATTCCTAAGAGATGGAAGGGAAAATGCCTGACTTCCATTTCAAAAAGGCTTACGATACTCTGTTCAGCCATTAAACAACATTGCGAAATCGTCACTTTGAAATATATTTACAATGTAGCTGGTGGAACTACAGCATCTTAAGGCTAAACAACTAAGTCTCAGCTTAATGAACATAAAACAGCAAAGGAGAAGGTTGTAATCCAGCTTTTTTATTCACCAATTACACAGAACCAATTTTAAATTAAAATTCTCATTTTCAATAATAATTAAGAACAACATAATTTAAGTCAGGTGTAAATAGGAGTTTAAAAATTATTGAAACCAAAAGTACTAATGCTATATTTTGGTCAAAGCATTACTATTGGTGGTTATTGATGATACATTCATTATTGTTAAAAGCCTGAACGGATTAAAATGAAATTTGGTAGGTATAGAGACAGTTTAGAGCATGTTTCCTTTTTTTTGAACTATTACAAAACATTAGTTCTCACAGACCAAATCACGGGCGCCCTCTAGCTATGCATATTGTTTGGATAGAAGTCTGTGAAAATCATTTTTCTAAACAAAGTCGCAGGTGTCCTACATTAATAAATAAAGTTTTATGTGTACCAGCCGCAGGTAATATGACAGCGGCAGGTGCAGAAGCTCTTGACGGCCACATGCGCTTCAATAGGGTCGGAGCGCCGTCTCTTTTCAGTTCCAAAGGTTTCCCGATCACTGCACCAATAAGAGCTCCAGCTGATGGGTGGACCAACACCGCATCCCGAGGCACGTTCTCCGGAGGCGCGTTGGCTCGCTCTAGCCATGTAAATAGCGTCACACTTTCGACGTAAGGGCATTTTACTTGGTCCTTTGAACATTTCAAATCTATGTGTACATTTTTATCATTGGTTAGAATGCTGCACTGACAACTCTCGCATTCGACCCACAGTGTTTTCTTAGCTTGTTTTGGCGGCATTTTACCTTAATATTTTATACATTTATAACGTTTTGTAGTTTTTTATTTATACTTTTAATTTACAATTTTTCAATGTTTATTTATAATTTCAAAACCGCACATGTACTTTCTGTCACTGCCAAATTGTCTATTAATCTATTATTTGTACTCAGAGGAAGTAATAACGCAACAGGTTAATTCACAGATAATACAAAATTGCTCCTTCTTCACAGGTTTGCATCTATTATAGTTTATTTATCATCTACACAATGATTTTATAAATGATAAAAAAAATGATTTGGGTGGGTACTTGATTTCCCTCCACTTTTTTAATTCGTCTAGTTTTTTTTACTTTATACTTGGTTGTGTACAATATTATCTCGACGTGTTTGCGGGAAGAATAAAAAAATATTGTCATTTGTCATCTTTGACGTTCCAAATTGCGATTGTGAATTAATTTTTTATAATAAGTTAATTTAATAAAAAACTATTGTATAACTCAAAAATGTTATTAGTTAAATAGTTTGGAGTAAGATACGCTACAAATATTAGTAATGCTAGAAGTAGTATTAGTTTACAAATAGTATACAAGTGTGAAATCAAACAAAAAGATGACTCTGGCAGAGTTTTTTAGTTGTACTCTGCTCGCTTTTGGGCCCCCTTTTGCGATGTTTGCACTGACGATCGCGAACGATCCGGTCCGCATCATCATAATGATCGCGGCGGCGTTTGGGTGGCTCGTGTCGTTTCTGTTTTCCTCTCTGATATGGTTTGCAGTCACTCCCCTGAGGTCATACCTAGCCTTTGGAATGATGTTTGCGATCATAATGCAGGTAAAATAATAGAACTCCTATTTTTAGTATATAAATAATATACTGTTCTGTGTGTTTTACTTATTCTATATGCAAGAAAGTGTTCTGAGTTTTAAGCAACTATCTATGCAGATACCAGGTTATCAGATAGGTGCTTCATATCTGAACAATGATATTAAGTTACATTATAGGGAAAAAACCTTAAAAACTGCAGAGCTCACTGATATGTGAATAGGTTAAATGAGAATTTAATCAGTAGGTTCTAGGTATAATCCCTATTATATTGCACTTATTGTAATGTAAAATAAGGTGGAAAGGAAAGTTGAACATTAGTTGTGTCTGAAATCTATGAAACATGATTAATATTCTGTTCTTAAAAATTGTATTTATTTTATTGCTAAATTCAAGCTCACAATATCAGTTTTAATATATATATAAAATACTTGTGTTACACTAAAAACTGCTTACAATTGAAATGTTTGATGAATTATAACTTCAGGAAGCAAGTCGCTATGGCATGTACATACTGCTGCGGAACACTGAAGCAGGCCTGAAGGAGATCTCAGAGAACCATGAGATAGGCAGCAACAAGCTGGAGATGGCCTACGTCTCTGGACTGGGCTTTGGGATCATGAGCGGGGCCTTTGCTCTCGTCAATGTGTTGGCAGATTCTGTAAGTCATTTTATTGCAATTGTGGGTCATTATTTGACTAAATTTTGCTAGTACAGTTTTACAAGAACTGGACAAGAGGCCTTTATTTTTTCCCTTTTGGATTTGTGTGCTAGTGTTTGATTGAAACATTATGATTGAAAGTTTAAGATGAAAAAAATTGTTAATGTGTAAAAGGACAGAATGACTAAAATGAATGTCACATATCACTGAATTTTAGGACCTTATATATTTTTTAAAATATGTTAAGATTTATAGCACATCAAAAAATATAAGAACCAAATATCACTTTTCTAATAAAAAATGCCATACATTCAGGTACAATAGTTTATTAGTAGAACATAAAATATTTAAGTTAGTCTGGTAGTTATAGTAACAAATGTTTGTTATGTAGGTGGGTCCAGGCAGCGTGGGGCTCAAGGGTGGCACAGAGTACTTTTTTGTGACGAGTGCAGCAATGACTCTCTGCATGATACTGCTCAACACATTCTGGAGTGTGATATTCTTCAATGGCCTGGATAACAAGAACTACTCCAAGGTTATGTGGGTTCTTGGATCACATTTCTTTGTATCAGGTATGCATTGGACAAAATGATAATCCAATACCTTTGAACAGGCAATTCTTATATATATTATGTATAAATATGAATGTTGGAAATGGCTGAGTTTCTTGAAATTTTGTATACACAGGGGACACATTTTAGGGGAAATTAATCAAACTAGGTACATTTCATTTCTAGAAAATGTATAATTTTTAAAAATATACCAGGTACTGAATGCAATACAACCTACATATTGATAAAGATACTCACACACAACTGACTTATATTGTTAAATTCAAAAATCACCCTAAATCTACCAACCAGCATTGGAGCATGAGCAGAGGGATGGGTCTAACTTGTATTTCCTTTAACATAAGGGTGGCGTGACTCTGGAGTGAGCCATTAAAATAGGCTATCAGGCTGATAATGGTGATAATATACTAAACAACATTAAAATAACCTATACCTTGTTGATCCACTGATTTGCCTATGTAGCTTAGGGGTAAGGTTATGGTTTTGAGTATCATAAATTATATTGACGTATACCACATAGAATATTTATAATATCCTCATGTTCAATGTGTTTTTTAATATTCAATTCCGTAGGTACTCATAAAAGTATGTTTGCTCTTTATTACACTGTAATTTATCAAATTGTTCAAACTAATTTCATTAATGATATTGTTGGTAATCATCACTCTGGGGAAGAACAATGAACTGTAGACTTACTGGATGGAATCAGTACATGCAATACTTTGTTGAATAAAGAGGTAGTTTTTTCATAACTACCCTCAATTTGGTGATTTACCTACCCAGATTTGAACTATCGAAAATAAAATATAGTCATAAAGAATAAGAGAGAGTGGAGAATGTTAATACTTTTCAAGTTGGATATGTACAAATAAAAATGTTTCTGTTTGCAGGTCTAAGTTTACTTAACAAGAAAGAATTGTATGTAGTAACCATTCTGCCGTCATACATTATACTCATCATAACAGCGGTGATAGCATTTAAATGTGCAGGCGGTTCAAGTAAAGGACTTGTTCAAAGTTTTACCGGCAGACCATAGACAATGGAGGACTGACTAACATGTATGAATGGAACAGCACATTGTTGCCTAGGGGCTATGTTTGGACAACAAATGTGTACAGTCAATGGATGTATGACTTTGCTTCTATTCAGAAGTGAGATGAGTTTATAGACATGTAAGACATTAAGTTAAGTTTTCTTTTAGTTATTTAATATTAATTTGACTCATTAAGATACCATATAACTATTGCTCTTTTGACTTACTACCCAGGCGATTATGGGTTGAAAGACTCTCTTATAGTTAAACTTTAATTAGAATGTTATTTAAAAGAATAATCAATCATGCTTTTGTATAAATAGTTTAGTCAGTACAATAATAATTGTGTATCCACATATTTTGTAAGTTATTTTGACATTGATAGGTGTCAATACCTGCCAGCTATTTTATTGTAACATTTTATTTATTGTTAAAAAATATCATGTTTGGCAAGTACCAAATTGTTTGACTTTCAACAATTAAAAAGGGTCCTTAATTTATTAGTTAATAAGTTATTTTTATAAAGAACTGCTAACTTCTGTTGTACAGACAATACTAAAATGAGAATGTCATTAAAAGAAGAAATCTGTCAATTATTTGACAATAACCTGATTTAATTAACTAAAAAAGGTAAATAACTTAACTAATTTATACACTGACATTCCAAACTTTTAAAATGGAGAGAACAATAAAATTGTGTATTTTCATGTTTTTCCATAATAACATTTTATGATTACAAAATAGCAATGGAAATAATCTTTTCATTTTATTTCCTAGAATCTTATGACTATCTATTTGACCTTCAAATGAATTTCTTTCTAATTAAAAAAATAATTTTACAGTTGTATTTTTTTTTACACCCATAACCATTTTTGAACAATAGTAAGAAAAACTGATATACTGATCAGGAATAAAATACAAATGCCAACTCTATTATTTGGCTGCAAAAGTAAATGATGCAGTATCATGGTGATTTTACTTTCAAAAATCAAACTTGAAACAAAACAGGAATAGAAGCAAATTAGGATTCTCGTTACTAGTTTTATCTTCAAATATAAAATTATTACTCAAGTCTCAGACCAGATATTTTTTTTTGCTTGCAATTAATAACTCAACAACACAAATAAGCAGTATTTAAACCCACATAATGCTCTGCTGAAATAAACAATTCAACTCAAACCATGAAGATGTTCGCTGCATTTAGGATGCTGCCCGCTCTTGGTCAGCAAGTTGTGCCAGTAAAGTGTCCACCGTCCACACAGTGTCTGCGGAGTCTGCCTCTACTTGTGGCACGTGAGACAGTAACACCTCTAGAGCAGCCTCCACACCCTCCACCGACCCACTCGCACCACCAACCTCTGCCAATGTATTCACTGTTTCAAAGTCTTGCTGCTCAGGGCTGTAAAATATTTTTTTTATTAGGAAATGTTTGAATTATTTGTGTGGAGTTTAGATTGTTTGTTATTATATGTTCAAAGATATTATTATACCCTGAATAGCCAGTCAAAAAAAATTATAAAATGATGAGAAAAAAAATGATGGCCTCTGTAATGCTGTGGTACGCACAGTTAATTTATAAAAAGAAGCCGATTAAGATGTTCAAAATTGCTTCAAGTCTGACTGGAAGGCTTCAAATGTGGTTTACCACCCTATGGAGAAATATATATATAGTTTTGTGTAGAAACCAAAAGGGGTGTGATTTCATTTCATTCCTAACCAGTTTGTCCACTTCCATCTTTGATTGCACATTCACTTACCAACAGATATGATTGTAGTTCAATGGTCAAATTATATTAAATAAAAAAATTACAATTTAGATTATGAAAAAGAAATGTATGTACAGAATACATAAATTGTCTACTTATATAATCCCAGGACAAGTGATGAAGAAATGTACAGTGACTAACAGTGGTATGAATTGGTATAAGGAAATATAAAGTAGATACTTACGGAGGTGGTTTAGAAATTTCCTTCTCTAAGATGTCTTGCAGATCATCTAAGTCTGGTATAGTTGGAATATCGTCAATAGAATCGGGCGTTTTTTTCGGCATTACATACTCTCTATAACAAAATATACACAGGTATATAAAGCATTTGAATTTAAGTAAAACAGCTACCATTTAAGCATTTAATAACCGTGTTTCTATCGGCGCTCCTTCGGTCCAAACGCCTACTTTTCTTGGCTCTGGAGCAGTCGAATTAAATGGTTCATTCATTTTTTTTTGAGAAATAAGGAATTTGAATTTTCCTCTTTTGTTTTTTTTATTTTGTTTACAATTTACATTACCATAGTAATAATAGAAAAACATCAATTTCAAATTTGACATTTTGACAACAGATAAAGCAAAATATACAGACTATAGATTTATAAGTCTCTAATAGGAGTTATACTTTTTAACGACTGATGAAAAAGAAAAACGTTATTTTATAGTGATGTTTCTCATAATAATCCTTTTCCCTTCCCTCCCTCCCTATTATCAGTTAAAATGATCCTTTGAGTAGTCAAAATAAGGAAGATATACGAGTAAGGCGCGCTTTGACAGCAAGCACGATGCCATTACGTTATCCGTGTGTAGCTATCTATAAATTATGAAAGATAGCCACACCAAAGACATCAACATGAGTTTTGCTATCGCCCTAATCCTAAACCAGGAAAACATTTTTGCTTATTATGCAAGGATTTTCAAAATGTATTAAGGTACCTACTTCCTAGCATTATATAGATTGAAATCAGCAATAATAGAAATTGTTATTTGTTTTATTCCTGACTACCTTATATCCGCAGTTCCCTTTCCCGTGGGAATATCAGGATAAAAGTTAGCCTATGTTTTGATCCTGGTTGTAATCTATATCCCTTCCAAATTTCAACCAAATCGAGTCTATAGTTGCGGCTTGAAGGAGTAACAAACACATTCACAAACTTTAGCTTTTGAGTGTGATTTCAGGGAAATATACGCATAAAGCGTAATGAAATAAAAACTATTGTCAAATATTTATTCTTTAAGTTTCAAAAATATGACAACAATTGCAACTTATCACATTAAATGCGTACTTATATTATTGCACGTAAACGTAAATATCGTGATGTTTCATAAACATAATCAATTCTCTTGAGAACATTGGAATTTCATTACACACTAAACAGTGAACAGTACTCCACAAACAATGTATACTTTAATAAACATCATGAAATACACAAGTCATTATTTGAACCTATTATAATTGTCATGAAAGAAATTAAGGGCATGGTGTAGATATAGAGAATAAACCGACGCTCGTTATACAGGTCTTCCTAGTACGAGTGTCCAAGCACTCCTTAAGACCTTTTTATGCACCTTAACTATAGTAACTGTGTTTAATTTTAAGGAGTATGTCAAATGTTAATTTTAAGTATGTTCAATAAAGATATTATTATTATTATTGAACTAGGTATTCTTGTGATGAAGTAGAAAAATGAATTTCTTAATATTTGGTAACAAATCATTACTGTAATCTCTTCTTAACATTATTTTCTGATTTCGTCTTAAACATAACAATAAAATTAATCACAAGTAAAACAATCATCAAAAAATATTTTTTATAAATCTCACAAAAATATTAAATCTTATATAAACATTTTAGCAAATACGCCCATTTTCATGTGATTTTGAGTGGTTCAATTTATACACACATAAATGTATCCTTTTTCAAAGTTTATAAAAATTTGTGAAAATAAAATGAAAATTCCATTTATCGATTGATTTTATTACAGGTACGTTACTATCATTTTTTGATGGATTAAAAAAAATTATACATCACTGCTCATAAACTTTAAAAAATACACCTGTACCTTTCTGTTCCCAATAGTCATTTCTAAACCAGTAGAAATGGTACTGAAACATTTTCGTATATTTAACCTAAATTAACATATTTCTAACTAAGACATTTTTGTCTATAATGTTATTTCAAAATGATCATCATGGTAGCATATTGCATTATAATTGAAAATTACCAATTTAGAACGATTTCAACCAGTAGAACTAACGCTTGCCGATTTTTGCCATCTTGTATTTCAAATGGAGCACCAGTGTTGCATCATTAAAAAATATTCTACCAAATAGTTTGTATTTGTTTTAAGTGTGTATTCAATAAAAAAAAATGGTTACTGAAAGGCTATAAAGCGCTTGATTCCTAGCCATTAAATAAATAAATGAAAAAACAATTTAAACTTTCTATACATAATCTCAAGAATGTAAATTGTACTTATTCATTTAACAAAGTATTTCTTATTTTATATAATTTGGTCAAAAGTTTCCAGAGTAACAAACTACGTACAATTATTATTGTGATATTTTTACAAAAAACAAAAATTGATAAATACAAAATATTCTGATTTGAATTATAGATAAAATGATAATTTTATATACAATATTCTGGTGCCACCCTTCAAGAGTATGACAAGCTTAAATTCCTATAAAATATACTAAATTTTTTTTTCATTATTTTGATTTTTTTATTTAATAAAAAAATTACACTTCCAATGCTGTCCATGAACCATGACTGATATTTATAAGCTAATCTTAGGAGAAGACTGTCACAATTACTTTAATAAATTCCTTATTTAGTTCAAGATCACATTTAATTCTAGACCCTATTTAAAACCATGTCAAAATATTATACACAAATAATATTTTGAGTTGAAGTATGTAAGGAAAAAATCTCGTTTAGAAAACAGTTGGGCTTACAAAAGTAGATATGTTATTTGTTTTAATTTTTAAAAGAAATAGTACTTTTTCTGAATAATTTTATTTTAGGTTATGCATTATTATTCTAGGTTTTGTTTTCTGTTGTAAAGATGTATTTCACGACATCTTATCAACATATTTTTTAAATTTATAAAAAAGACACTTTAAAATCTGTATATTTTAAAGATGATAAATTTGTAATTCCAGAAATATTGCAATATTTTCCTGTCAACTTTAACAGATGATTCACAAAACACAAGCCTTGTATCTCTCACATAGAGTTAAGAATATATAGCTTGTTAATTTTATTAAAAGAATAAATTTAAACAAAAGACCAGTATGCGATAACAGACGAGAATTATCTTTGTCTTTATCTTTCGTAAGCAAAAATCCTGTCAGTTTTTCAAGAATGGTCCATTTTTCTGTCGTTTCTATGGCTCAACTATAAAAGGATAAGATTTTTTTAACTGACAAATGTATAGTCAAAATATTGAGTATGAAGACACAGGAAATTAGAAATATGTTAATGGTTAATTAACATCATTTTAATTATATAGTTTAGAGGGCATCTGAGGGCAGGCCTATAACCTTTGTCCTGGCCAACCTGCAACACAAGTGCCGAGTTGGTAGTCGTTATATTCATTAACATTTTCAACTGTTTTTTATATAGTGGGAGGCCAGGACTCTGATCCGATGTTTTCACACTTCTTGTCCTGGTTTCCAAATTAAGAGATGGCAATCCTTTCAATGCTAAACCATCACCCAGGATGCTAGATAGTTTGTTAGTTTTTCTTTTTTTGGTAGATGGTTTAGCTTTGGATGTAGTAGTAAGTTGTGCATAAACTTATGTAACATCCGCACAGCTGGAACACGTTTAAAGCTCTCTATCCCCTCCTCCTTGTCCTTATAAGAGAGAGAGAGGCCTGGCCTCTGTCCTTGTATGGAGGGTGGCCAAGCCTCTCACCTAACAAGAAGGGAAACCAGGCCTCTGTCCTTATATAGAGGGAGGCCAGGCCGCTGTCCTTATATGGAGGGAGGCCAGGCCTCTGTTCTAATATGGAGAGAAGCCAGGCATCTGTCCTTATATGGAGAGAGGCCAGGCATCTGTCCTTATATGGAGGGAGGCCAGGCCTCTGTCCTTACATGGATTTAAAATAGGCTGACAATGATGATAAACAAAAGGCACAGTTGGTAAAGTCATTGTAGTTTTGAATTGTTGTCACATTCACTTTTAGTTTCACTTCACTAGTCACTCGTCACATGTTCTAGCAGTTCTGTTAGTGCAGCAGGTCGCTGGTGGAGAGCCTGTTGAGGCTATCGCTCAGGTCGGGCCCCCGCGCGTCCAGCAGCGAGGACAGCCCGGAGAACTCCCCGGAGAACTGGATGCCCTCCCCCCTCTCCATGAGCAGGCCCGTTAGGGAGGGGGTGTCGCTTGTAGCTGCTGTTTCCATCAGATCTTGTTGGGGCAACTGGAATATACCAATTTTAAAATAACAGTAATTTTAATCTTTTACCTTCAAGCAAACAACTTTATCTCTGAATCTCGGAAACGGCTCCAACGATATTTGTATGCAGATAATTTCTAGCAAATTTTCCGGCCTCTGTGACGCAGTGGATTTAAAAGGAGATGATCCTGGGTTCGATTTGGTTGCCGGAAGGCTACGGCCGTGTTTACGATTTAGACGTCAAGCAATTTAGCGTTCCAGTACGATGTCATGCAGAAACCAGAAAAAAGGTGTAGATTTTCATCCTACTCCTAACAAGTTAGCCCGCTTCTCTTAGAGATTGCATCATCACTTGCATGAATATGTGATTGCAGTTGACTGTAATCACATCTGACGTGAGTGGGCTAGTTTATAATAAACATTAAAAAAATATTATTGGTGGAATGTGATCAGACTTTAAAGTATTACTGAACTATTTAGAGTATTATTTAATGTAATTATATATAATAAACAAACTCACCTGTTGCTGTTGTATTAAGTTGGGTGAGATGTGCCCCATCGCGGGCGACACGTGCCCCATGTTGGGCGACACGTGCCCCATGTTAGGCGACATGCCGCCGTGGGTCATCGGGGACATGCCTCCCACGGGCGACATCACTTGCCCCATTTGCGACATCTGCATGTTGGGTGACATGGCCTGCATGTTGGGCGACATGGCCTGCATGTTGGGCGACATGGCTTGCATGTTGGGCGACATGGATTGTATGGGTTGCAGTGTGTTCTGCTGGAGGTAGGTGGTCATGGGCTGCAGGCTGGTCGCCATGCTGGGCAGGTTGGAGCCCTGCATGTTGGGGGACAGCTGAGGGAGGGTGGTGTAGTTCTGGCCCCACTGCATCTCTTGGTTGTAGCTCATGTGGCTCGGACCTGCCATGGTGATGTTGGGCATTTGCCATTGCTGGAAATAAAACGATAGTTAATAAAACGATACCTTTATAGGGGGGAGTGTTTAGGTGGTCAAGAGCCCCCTTAGCACAGAACGTATATACTAAAAATCGCAAATTATTCATCGGATGGATATGCGACAAAATATATAACGTTCAAGCATCGCAACTATAAGGTTGCTTAAAAAAATTCATGTTTTACTGTGGAGACTAAGGCATAAATTACCTAATTTATTATTTTCGGACCGTTGGGCTATGGGAGAGCTATAAGCTTAGCTGTAAATCTGTTATAATACTATTTAGAGTAGTACAGGTACCTGGTACTGGTCCGCCACGTGCTCGGGCTCGTAGGGCGGCGAGAACACGCTGCGCGGACTCGACTGGTGCGGCGGAGTCTTGTCCGCTGCAACAAACAAACATAACGCTTTAAAATCACAATCATCAATTCATATACCGTAGTTATAAAAAAACTTTTTACATTATGCAGGTGGTGTTAAGAATGCAGTGAGTCATCATTGTTCGCCGACCTAACCCCACCCCCTAACCAATCAAATCGCGCGTCGTTTCCGCAGCTAATCTATCAAATCACGCAAATGTTATTGTTTTCGCAGCTATGCCTCTTACGTAATACACATATGTGGTCTAAAGAATGTCTTTAATTATTTAATTATTAAAGCCCTTAAACACATTATCTGCTCATTTTGTTCTCTCTGTCCATAAATTGTACAAATAATAATCGTAATGCAAGATATCTTATTCCTAACAAATATTATAAATGTGAAAGTAACTCTGTCTGTCTGTCTGTCTCGCTTTAACGCTAACACTACTGAGCCGATTTTAATGAAATTTGGTACACAAATAGTTAGAATTTGCTTGAAAAAGAACATTGGTAGGCTATTTTTAATTGTAAAAAAAAGGGTTATTAAGGATTAAAAGGGGGGATGAAATGTTGTATGAAAGAATCGTCATTTTTAAAGCTAGATGTTTAACACGTTCGTTTAGGCAGTCGATTGGATATTAATAAATATATCATTCAAATTTTATAAAAATTAGGCTGTCGTAATAACTAATTCGACGCGGACGGAGTCGCGGGCAAAAGCTAGTAATATATAAAGCAAAATATTACCTCTCGGTTCTAATTTTATCGATTCAGCGCCGTAGGCCACTCCTGCAAAAAGAGTAAAATTTTAAATACCCGAAAAATACTCCTTTGAAAATAAAAGCTGCTAAGGACTTTTACACTTTCCGATTAACTCCAAAATAAAATAATGTAGAAGTCCTTACTCATAAACTAATAAGGTACAAACAGGTTCAACCTGGTCCCACCAGTAACAAGATGCAGTTCGAACAACTTTTAGTCGGACACATAGAAAATATCAACGACACTGCGAGCGCAAGTTGAACGTATTTGTGTCCTTAGTGTTTTTCTAAAAATAAGCAAATATAAAACAATACAAAATACAAAACTCAAGACACATCTCAAACATTTCTGTCCTTTGTATTTTATTATATTTCTATAGTTAATACATATTGGTATTAATTTTAGTTGGCTTAATGCGCTTGGCATTAAAAAATAAAAGATTCCGAGGACATGATAACCTCCTCCTTTTTAAAGTCGGTTAATAAATACACATATAAAGTGGAAGTTTGACGACCTCCGTGGCGTAGTGGTATGCGCGGTGGATTTATAAGACGATAACCTCCTCCTTTTTAAAGTTGGTTAATAAATACACATATAAAGTGGAAATGATGAAATGTGTCTCTATAAAACAACCAACGACTCCTAGCGAATGCTATAAAATAAAAACATGCTGGTTATAGTTAAAAACCGAAACGAAATAGTGAACAACTCCAAAACCATGCACAAAATAAAATATGCTAATATGCATGTGTGATAAGTCAAAATAAAAAACAAAAAGCTTAAAAAATAGACACATTAAAAAATATCATAGCCTCACATTTAAAGAATTTTAAAATTCTTACAATAAATAAGAAATTAATTGAAGTATAATTTAAAATTTTAATATTCATGCTTCAAGAATTGCACACTCAAATATTGTTATTTTACAATAAATCCAATTGATGCTCTAAATGTAAAATGGAAAATATTTTGTATGGATTTTCCATACAATTTATATTATATTTTTTTGTTGTGCAAAAAAACATAAATAAACAAAATAGTAATTTAAATATAACTTATTTTTAAATTGTTTTAAATATCTTTAAATTTGCGGACTAAAACAAAACAAAAGGCAACCTAGCAGTAAATAAACATCTACATACAAAACACACCCATGCCTTAAAACGTAACCGTACCTTTTTATCACAACACAGGGTATGTTTCTGGGATACGCAAGAACAATAATACATACAATCTTATTTTTATTGGCATATTAATTTATATAATTATATATTCCACGCATCCAAGCTATGCTATATTTCTTCTTTCCTTATAAAAGTGTACAAAAGATTTTAAAGTCGAAATTTTTCGCAATATTTTTAATATGTAAATTATTTTTTCCGACTTTTTAATTTTTCTTTTATAAAATTACAATATAAAAGAGACTTGCACGTAATAGATAACACACATAGAAACCAAAGTAGCTCCTGTGTATATTATCCAATAGTCCATTAAGTAAAAGGATTAGACTATTGGATATATTTGACAGATTTATGCTGATTCAGTGATTAAATCCACTTGTAAAAAATATTCAATTAAAAAAATTGTTTAAAAAATTTTGTATGAAACTGTCAAATTATGACTTGTGTTCGACCATACAAAATGACAGATTAAAGTCCTTTGGTAACTAGAAATTTTAAACAAGTAGATTTACTTGATTTTTTGTATTATATCCAAGTTATATAATATCAATTTTAAATATATTCTATCTCAATATACTTTAAATATTAATTTTATTTAATTTATTTGTTCGGATATGTTTTGCGTACAGAATACAACTGAAGCCAATCAGGAAGGCAAATATCATTAACTACAAAATTACACAAGATTAATAATTTAAAAATTACTGCAGGTTTTACCCGAGTACTTTGAAAGAGGGGTAATGTTATTATGAATTCAAATATTCTCCGATTTCATAAAAATTAAGCTATTTTTGCTGATATATTGCTAATTTAGAAATGCCCTCAAAACACATTTCGATAAACGAATCGGACAGTTTAAAAACAAACGAAGCGTAAATAGAATAGTTTCTTAGTAAAAAACATTAACATGTAGGAATTACATAATTGTTTGCACATTATTTCATTGTTTTCTCACATTCCTGCAAACAATTACATAGTGTTATAATACTATTTATATTTCAAATGCACTCAAACGCTTCGCCTAAGGCGCAGCTCAGAAAATCCTATAGAAACATTAAAACATTTACCTAAAATACAAAATCAGATTATTTAACTCTATAGAAGTAATTAATTGACCATTTAAAACACACATATTCACATTAGCATATTTTATATTATACCAAAGGATAAGGGATGAAAGAATGTTACATCGCCAGTGAGATCTTATTATAGTACAAATTTCGTCAAACCTCTAGTTGGCTCTGAGCAGCAGGCGTATGACTGCGCAATGAACAAATGATTTTGTACTACAAAGTTTACAGTGGAGCCTACCTGCCTGCGTATTTTGGCGTATTGCAGTATGACGCGGAATATATATTCCTTAAAAATTCGAACTGTAAAAAATTCGAGTCTTTTTTACAGAAATTAATACAGTAATATTTTCATATTATCCCGGATAGATGCATCAAGAATATGATATAACAACATGTGTATATGACCATCGCTGGATTGTGCTTCTATTATTTAGAGTCTAATTATCTGGATATGCGAATTTCTTATAAAAGCCATGATTATTTCTTAGTCATGAGTAACTTTTGTAATTAAAACTTACTGAGTCGGCAAATATTCAACAGTTCAAATTCTAGTTGTAGTAAAATCTCACTGACTGATTAAAAAATTAACATACATATTATAAACTATAATAATCAAAAATCGCTATGCTTTACATTGCTGCCAAATAACAAATTTTATGAAATTATATACATATAATTTAACTAAAACAAAATACTGTTAAAATTAACAATGGAAAAAATAAATTAAACTACACTATATTTCACGAACACGTTGCCAATCGAATAAAAACAATAACAGATATACGAGTCAAACTCAATCTCATAAGCACCAATGTGAATTTAAATATATTGCATAAAACCGTCCTACGTTAATATTCGAAGAATACCTAACTGTTTAAAAACGTGCTCAATTCTAAAGAAAACTTTCCTAAAGTTAAATTTATCCTAAACAACAATAATTAATAAAAATCTATCTAATTAATTAAAACGAAAATAATCATCGAGAAAATTCGCGAATTGTTCTAACAAATGATAAATAAAATAAATAATATCGCTTGATAAAACAAAAAATTCAACAAAATAAATATGTGACGGTAGTTAGTAATAGATTAAATTTTATTACAATTAATGAAATAAATTAAAACTCTTCCAACTAACAACAATCAAAAACTTTTTGAAACTTTTATTACAAATACTATTCATTTTTAAGTTTTTCAAATCATAATACACACGAAACTTTTACACAATGTATTATTAATAGTTTTTCGATATGAAAAATCATTAATACATCACAATGTTTTTGTATAAATTTCATATCCAATGCCCAAATACTCAAACACAAAAATATTGACATGAGACCGAAGTACGTCTCATGTCAAATTATTTTGACAGATTTGTATTGAAACTGTCAAAATAAGCTGACATAATACGTACTCAAATTTGATTTGCGTTTGAGTATTTGGATGGCAATCAATCAATTAGCAATAAAGCAAACTATAACAAGACCAACCACCATGAATGATAAAACCCAACACCTAGAAACCAACGCTGGACCCCTATAAATAATCATTGAAAATACAGTCAGAAATCACTTAAAAATACATTCTTTTGTGATTTTTAACTTATGTAAAAAAAAATTTTAATTATTATTGAATTTCTGACTGTATTTCTTTAAACCAGTAAACAATTATAATCATGTATACAAAGTATAGTTCAAGAGCTAGTGGACAATTATACCAGAGCTTTAGGAAACCAGGACAATGCAATAAGTTTTATAAAAGTTGAATAGAAATAGTTTTGTTGTACATCTATGTATACTGTAAAGTTACTGTAAGTTTTAACTGTTGACATTTGAGTAAATGTCCAAACAGCGTATGAGCATGCGCATGTTTAGTTACTTAAGAATAATCACTTTTTTATTTTAAGTATTTGGTTGTAGATAAAGTTCAAAAATATCACCTTTTTATTTGAGTTATGTTTGTATTAGGTCGCGCTTGGCTACAATTTTCCAAGAAAAAATAGACTAAAACTGAATTTTAACTTTGTATACATGATTAGGTTTAAATAAAAGAAATAATAAGAACAGAATATGAAACTCACTGTCTTCATACGGCATAAGAGACGACGACAACGTTTTCTGTCTCTTATGCTTTAAGTAATCCGTACCTAGAACATAGCAAACATATGTTTAACATACAGCACACATTGCTCCGCTACCTCCTTGTCTATAACAGCCACGCTGTATATACATGGAAGTAGTTTTTTTAGTAACATGGATTTTAATTTTAAATTTTTTACTAGGAAATTATACATTTTTTACTAGAAGTGACACACGTGTCTAAAAATATATAAAGTGAAAATATGTTTATATTAAAAGTTAGGTCATTAATCATACACTCAATTGGGTATATGACTGATATATTTTTGATTGAAACAGGTTTCAAATTTTTGATTGAAACTTGATATAAATTTAATAACAAATAAAATTATGAAAAACTATGTATTTAAATTGATCAAATAAGAAAAAGTTATAAATCTTTTAGACAGAGACGGCCTTACAATGGCGTGACGTCATACGTAAGTAACGCCATAGTAGCTTATTACAAATTTTCGTTTTGCGAGAATGTGACGGAAGATCCATACTCCAAAATTAAAGCGCCTATAACTTTGTACGTTAGTTTTTAATTTCTAGTATAAAAAAAGTAATAAAAATTTCGGAGCCATTTACCCTAAGGATGCATGATGCATTTGAAACGAGACTTCCATGATAAGAGTGAGAGGTAAATACCGACATTAATATTAATTCCTACCTCCTAAAAAACCCAATTTAGAAATTGATTTCATTAGGACACAAATAGAATTATTTTCGAATCGAAGGATTTTTTTTTTAATGGTACTTTGATTTATTCACAAATAAATTGTACCTATACGTAGTATAGCACCGAATACAACGAAAGTGAGATGTCAATCGCCATGTCTGCTCATTCATCAAAACAATTACAAAAACTTGGCAAATTAGATGATGTATATTATTAGTCGATAAATGTGTATATCCGAAATATTTACGAACTATCGAAATATATTCTATAAAAACTCCGTTCACAATACATGATGTCCCTGACCATACTCCGTAAAGTGGGGTACAATTCCCACAACCCCTACATATTGTCGGTTCTTTGAGCATACACGCCTTGCATAAGCTTCGTATACCGTTAGTTAGTTTTGAAACTTGCTGCCATCTACCGGCGAATAATAACAGCTGGTTTCGTCGAACTCCGAGACAGTGGCGTGCGGCGCCACCGCCATATACAGCGCGTAATGTTCCGCCTCCGTCAAATCTAGATCATCCTGGAGCTTCTTGAACGCAGATGCATCAAGAGCTAAGACACTCTCCGCAACTAGAATAGTTCCCCCATCAGTGGGAGGGATGGGCGCGAGGCTGGCGGGCCGTTTCAAAGATGTTTGGGATATAGACTTCTCATCCCCGTCCCCGTGCAACGAAATGTGGGTGATGCTGTCCGCGTAACTCAACCCCGTGCCCGACGCGTTATCTTTCAAGGACGTGTGCGATACCGCCGATTTGAATTTTGAAGGACGTATGCCCGACACGCTGCTGACCGACCGGCCGACGGGTTTCGACGGAATATCCTTCCTACCCTCAGAGTTGACGCTCGGCGCGGGAGATTTGTCTTTTCTGCGGAAAAGGCGCGAAAAGAACGAACGTTTCTTCGGCGCCGGCGGTAGAGCCGGCTCGCTTTTCGCGACCGTTAAATTCGATTTAGGGTTCAACGCGTCCGGGTTTCTGGTAATCGGCAGCTGCTTCCCCGGTTTGAGAATGCTATCGACCGAAGTTTGACTAGTTTTGAAAGAGTCCGTGGTTTTCCGCACGCGTTTCGGAGGCAGCGGCGGCGCGTCGTCCGTGTCGCGTTTGAGAGGCGTGAACTCGATTATAGGCCCGCGGTACGTTTGCACCTGCACGTCCTCGTACGGGAGGCACTCGGGCTCGCTGATCTGGACCGGGTTTTTGAACGCCAGCTGCAGGCTGGTGTAGGTGCCGGCGTCGTTGAAATCCTCCAAGTCGGTTTCGGTGTCGTTCGCGTTAACGTTTTCGAGCCGCGTTCGGTTCTCGGAGTAGATTTCGTCCAACTCGGCGACCTGGTCCAGCAGATCGTCGAGGCTCTTTTCGTTGGTATCTACGACCATCACGTCGGGGTCGTCGATGACTATGTTAGCGTTAATGTCCGGTTCGAGCGCGTCGCTGGTGGAGGTCACTACGTCGTCTGTCGGTTTGTCTGTGTTGTTGTTGGTGTCTATCTGTGTGTGTGTGTCCGCGTGGTTGTGTGTGTCGGCGAGCAGCAGCGACAGCACGCTGAGGTCGGGCAGCGGTTTGCGCGCAGTACCTTGGTGGTTGGGGATGTACTCGAACTGTATCGCGTTGCTTCTGGCGTTGTCTGACGTCCTCTTCAGTTGGAGGTAAACCTGGAAGGAGTACGATAGATTATGAGATTTGATTTCACGATAAAAACAAGTAATTGATATTATTTTTAAAAAAAATTGCCTGCCTCTTAATTTATTTTTAAATTAAGATGCAGAAGGACGATAAGATCCTTGTGAGTTTTAGGAATTCCTGCTCTCAACTTGAGGCATTAACCCTCATGTGCCCAACAAAACTAAAAAACACACATTTCACTTTGAAATACTCATGGCTTTGGGATTGAAATTGTGATATTGGATTAAGGTAACTGTAAGCCCTGAGCTACCTTCCCCTGTGCTCCCCTATTCTTAAGTGAACTTTTCATATTGAGTTAAAAATGCGTAGGTTTTGGTATTGTGTGCCTGTTTTTTGTCTCGGTCGTTTCTAGTGCCCCCTTAGACAGGACGCCCTAAGCAATTGCTTAAATAGGTTATAAGCGAATACAGACTGTTAATTGAGTTTACTAAATAAATTCTATCTCACAGATCCTCCAAAGATGTTAGATATTCTCCCTTGAATGGAAACATGATATACATCAGATGGAAAGGCACGGGCAAGGAATCACCATAAATCAGATAATGGCGGTAAATATAGCCCCTCAATGAGATGATCGCGCACATTAGCTCGGCCGCTGACATAACGTGCTGGCGCTCGGCCAACGAGGCGAATAAACCGTTCGTGTGTTGGCGCGCGCTCGGCCTGGCGTCTGAGCGACTGCTCCTAAACGAGGATTGGTTTTTAACTGTTCCTTAACAATAGTGATTATCATCAAACTAATATTATTGTAGCATAAATTGATAAGTGTATTTAAGTCCAGCGTCGTGCATATTTTGTATGGAGGGGAACATAGTATTTTCAGAGATTACTAGATCGACTTCCAAACCTATTTTAGTATATCATAGAAGTCAGTTTTAGTCTTAGAAACGAAGTTCCCTATAGCGCCTGACACGCTCTGTGCGGCTGGATCTAATTAAGTGTAACAAGACTTTTTTCCAACACTTTATGGCGGTCGGTTGGTATGTCGAGTAGGAGGGAGCGATTGAACTTTTTTCCGACCGAAGCTTCATCTGCTTGAAAAATCCGGGGCTAATTAAAAATGGCGCAATATAATACACTGACCTGCACGTGGCTCTGCTCGTTGGGGTTGCGGTAGGGCGGTGTCTGGAACACCACGGCGTACTGCCGGTGCACCATCACCACGTTGGCGTTGGCCTCCCACACCACGCGCTCGCCCTCCTTCTGGAAGAACACCACCATCACGTCCTCCTTCGTCACCTGCAAGGAAAGCACGACGATTACACAGACGATACTACAGGTGATGATGGCGAGGAGAGGCTCAGTGCAGGCGCAGTGTATCGCTCACCCTCTCGCACAGGAGGATGACCTCGGTGTCGCCCTTGGCGTAGCCGGAGCAGTGGCTGACGCGCGTGATGATGAGGTCGCTGAGCGCCTTCTTGTCGTAGATGATGTCGGACACGACGGGCGGCAGCGAGTGTCGCACGCGGTTGGTGCGCTCGTCCTGGATGAACACTTGGAAGCAGAGCCGCACCGCGTTCAGGTCGATGCCCTGCGGCTGGTTGCGGTGGTTGAAGCCGGCTGTAAACATTTGTACTCGTTAATACATTGCACCATTCGCATACTGACCGAGCCGGCCTGACCGAGCTGGCCTCAGAGCAAGTGCCATGATCTTAGGAACTTTCGATGAACTTATGGGGCACTATTTGGTCAGCATGACAGTTTTTGTTTAACTTTTTGGTCTTTTTAAATATATTAAACGAACATTCATGAAAACACATTAGCCTTGCTGCGGTTAAGCCTAAAAACTAGATGCAGAACCTCATGGAACTTGCAAAATTCCTCTTCCATATAAAGCAAACCAAAGTTATCTCGATAAGATTGCATATAGAGAAGGAGTTTCACAAGCTCTATTCAAAAAACCTGAAGAAAAGTTCAGTGGTCGGTATAAAGAACGAGTATATCCCAATACAAACAGCGGTTAGGCCATAAGTTGACCGTGTTTCGTGGAGTATTTCGGGCGCGTCTATTTCGACGCTCGCACGGCGGCGCGCGATCCCGCTGATTTCGCAACATAACTCATACTTTTATTTTGGATCGGTTACACGTTAACATGTGCCGCATTGTATCAGGAATTAAAATTGGATTAGCCTTGGGAGTTATAGTCTGTTGTTTCCCGATTTGTTGCAAACTTTAATTTGACTTGCCCTGCTACGAGTACCTAGTCTATATCATCCTATTACTATTATAAAGGCGAAAGTTTGTATGGATGTATGGATGTATGGATGTTTGTTACTCTTTCACGTAAAAACTACTGAATGGATTTGAATGAAACTTTACCACAATATAGCTTATACATCAGAATAACACATAGGCTACATTTTATACCGAAATTCCCACGGGAACGAGAACTACGCGGGTGAAACCGCGGGCGTCCTCTAGTACTACTATAAAGACGAAAGTTTAGGAGTGTATATGTTTGTTACTCTTTCATGTAAAAACTACTGAATAGATTTTAATGAAACTTTACAATAATACAGCTTATATATTGGAATAAAACATAGGCTACTATTTATCCCAATTTTTTTACGGGAATGGAATCTATGCAAGTGAAACCGCGGGTATCCTTTAAATATCAACAGCATTCTCCGACGTTCTATTGTGTTTGGTAAGTAAATTAAGCGCAATGCTATAACGTCAGAGTAGTACAATGAATCCTGAAGGATAGAAAGATGGCCATAGCTGCTATGGGCTAAGCAACAAAGCCACGCCGTGTTTAGGCTCGTCGTTGATTTTGTCATGTAGTTTTATTCTGATGGTACATTTTCAATGTAACTAGTAACCAGTAAGATATTTGATTGCATTATATTGTCGGTACATCTAAATAAAATAAATAAATAAATAATATAGGACAATTACACACATCGCTATATAGTCCCAAAGTAAGCGTACTTGTAAGTAGCTTGTGTTATGGGTGCTATGATAACTGATGAATATTTTTATATATATTATACATAAATACTTATAATATATAGATAAACACCCAGACACTGGAAAATATCTATGCTCATCACATAAATATTTTCCCGATGTGGGAATTGAACCCACAGCCTAGAAAGCAGAAGCAGGGTCACTACCCACTGTGCCATTCCGCCGTCAAACATCATCTGGCTCTGACATCTATTTTTTTTTTTTATCGACTAGTTGGCCCTTGACTGCTATCACACCTGATGTTAAGTGATGATGCAGTCTAAGATGGAAGCGGGCTAACTTGTTAGGAATAGGATGAAATCCACACTCCTATCGGTTTCTACACGACATCGTACCGGAACGCTAAATCGCTTGGCGGTACGTTTTTGTCGGTAGGGTGGCAACTAGCCATGGCGAAAAATCTCAATCTGCCCCGCCGGGAATCGAACCCAGGACCTCCGTCTTATAAATCCACCGCGCATACCACTGCGTCACGGAGGTCGTCACATCTGGGTTAGACAAAAATAATTCAGATGATTTATAGATGTAGTTATAGAAATATTTAGCGCAGTGTTGGTCGACCTCCCACTAGGTGGACTGACAACATCCAATGTGTCGCATGGAGCCGCTGGCTTAAGAACTTTATGTTTGGAAGTCCCTAAAAAGGCGAAGATGTCATGTCCAGAAGTGGACTCCACCGGCTTTTCATGATGATGATGACGTATTTGTATAATACGAGTAACCATTTTACTTCTAAGCCATCAAAAGCAAATGTAATCAATCGAACATTAAAAGTCGCAATATTCAGTTTATAAATCGACGAATATCTGTTTTCAATCTCTTTTGCCGTAAAATGCGATTTTTATGGGACGTAGCGCAACTGACGAATGCCACCGAAATCGTTATGTGTCCTAACATTGTGCTTCGTTGCTCTTGAATTAAGTTTGTTACGATACTAAAAAATGGGGGGGGGGATGTCATCCTAATCCTAACAAATATCCTAAGCCCGCTATCTTCAATTGTATCATCATCTTAGCATCAGGTGTGATTGTAATCAAACTTGTAGTGAATATTCCATTAGCACGGAACACTATATTTCTTGGTGACAGAAATAATCATGGCGGTAGTATTTCCCCTGAACAAGTATTGTGTAATATGGTAATGACAATCAGTTGATTACCCATGACTTGGCTCTATCGAGACAGTTAAATAAATACATAGTTTCCGGGGAAGTTAGTTACGTAACGATATTACCGTTACAGACTATACGTAGACGGCATTTAAGTTACGTTTACGTATTTATAGCATGGGATTTACGCGGGAAAAATGTACATAATACCTAGGTATTAGAGCTAATTTATAGACCTCAAGATATCGACGGGTTATGTATAACGTAATATCCGCTGTTTCCGGCATGCGTTATTATGCTACAGATGTTCTATGTTGGGAAGACGTTTAGGGTTTGGATGTCGTATTAAGGTATATAGATAGCTGTGTGAAACAAAATGAAGTAATGATGCAATGTAAGATGGAAACGGGCGAACATGTTAGTGAGATGAAACCCACACTCCTTTCGGTTCCTGCACGAGACCGTACCGGACCGCTAAATCGCTTGGCAGTTTTTCTTCGCCGGCAGGGTGGTCACTAGCCACAGCCCAACCAGGAACTTAATTTGCCCAGTCGGGAATCTAACACAAGACCTTCGTCTTACAAATCCAAATGGCGGCTGTCATTTCCTGTAATTGCACTGGCAACCATACCTACATGGGGCGTTTATACTTGCATCTTAGATTGATGGACACTTATGGTCCTAACATGCCCTATACCTACCTGCGTCAATGTTTTCTACCACGTACAATTTGCATTTCAACAAACTTGATATAAATGAATGTAAAGCATTTTTTACGTTAAAGTAAAGTCACTCACTCCTGAAGGGGTCCACGCGCAGGCGCTCCCTGGTCTTGAGCGCGCTGGCGATGTCCTTGCGCTTGACGCACTGGATGCCGAGGTTGCTGAACGACACCTGCGGGTTGTCCTCCGTGATGGTCGTCTTCACCGTGCACACGCCCTCGTCGCACTTCTCTCTACCCACCAGGTTGTGCGGGTGCGGTCTGGTGGAAATTCGCACTAGTTTAATACTAACTTAATGAGAAGAAACTGGTGATAGTGTAAAGTTATTTGTTATATTTAATTAGAAATTAGCCTTTGATTGCAATCACAGCTGATAGTAAGTGATGATGCAATCTAAGATGGAAGCGGGCTAACTTGTTAGGAGTAGGATGAACATCCACACCCCTTCGGTTTCTACACAACATCGTACCGGAACGCTAAATCGCTTGGCGGTACGTCTTTGTTCTTCGAAACTACTGAACTGGTTAATGTAAAAGATTATCATTTATCATTTCCTTTATCTTTGTTTTATTTATTCTTTACGAGTTACCGATTTGTTACAGGCGATGATTTATCAATATTATAGGGATCCACATATGGTCTACACTAGGACCGCAACCTTTCTTTTGTATAAAATTCAACTTCTAAAATTGACTGTCCATTAGAATCTTCTTAACAAATAGGTAAACAAAGCCAAAAAATACTTTTCGGAATCTCATTTCGTAACCCAGCGTACGCTATTGAATAACCCCAGTGCTACAGATATTTTTATTGGTGGAACTGCTGGTAAGTTGGAATTAAAAGCACTTAATAGTAATTAGTTTAAATATTTTCTGTTAAAAATTATTGTAAATTAATCGCATGCTGTGTTTACCTTTAATTAGTTTTACATTTTAACATGTTATTCGTATATTTTGTTTTATTTACTATTCAATGTATTATCTGTAAAACTGTTGGTAGACCAAATGAGAAAAAAAAAAAAAAAAACTGATACTGTAAAAATAATCATTGATCATTTCCTTTATTTATTCTTTACCGATGTGTTATAGGCGAAGATTTATCAATATTATAAGGATCACATTTGTTCTACACTAGAACCGCAACCTTAAAGTCTCAACTTCATATATTAAAATCTACTTAATAAATAGGTAAACAAACCAAAATCGGAATCTCATTTCGTAACCCCCTCTCGCGTGGAACTGCTGGCGCTCGTAAACCCCACGATATAACGGGCGCGTTACTCGTCACACTAACAAATGTTTAGCTAATATTCCTTCTCAATGAGTTCACACACAATACGCGTTTCCTTTAACACTGAGGGCATACATACAATGTACCAAGCGATCGTTTATTTTATACCGTAAAATTGACAAAGTAATTTATTATAACGATATTTGTAGTGCTGGCATGTTTATTTCTACTTACTTAGAATTAAGAGGAAAAATAGTAAGAAATTATTGGCATAAATACCTATTTAGATCAGGTGGAATTTCATAATCGCTTATGTATTAGAACTAAATAATAAGTAACAGCAGCTGGCGTTCCTTTAAGATTTTTTTTAGCAAAAATACAATAACACCTAATGGTAAGTGATCATGCAATCTGAGATGGAGGATGGAACTTTTTAGGACTAGAATGAAATACACACCTCTTTGGTTTTTTTGAACTAAATCGCTTACGTTTTTGTCGATAGCTAGCTGAGGCCTTTCACCATCAATTCAGAAAATCTCAATCGGCCCTGCCGGGAATCAACCTGGTATCTCCGTATGATAAATCCACGGCGCAAACCACTGTGCCACGGAGGCTTTCAAGTTCATTCTGACTAAGCGATCATTTGTTTATTTTCATCCGCAGAAGTTGTTGACTATACATATCAGTGGCACTGAGCAACATACGAGTACGTAAGAGTTTTCTATTGGATCTGAGTCTCATTGTCCCTTCGTTTTCATGGAGAATCGCATAATAAATAAAATATTCCCTAGCAATAAATAAGTTGGCCGCGGTAGTCAATGTGCGCTGACCGTTACCGAGTGAGTCACCCAGTATCCGCGACACCTACGCACTACGCAATGAATACATAATTGATCACCCCCGGGCTGCTGACTCATTCATCCCCTCGTATTTTCAGATATTTGCAAGGCCGTTCCTTGACTCAGGAGCAGGACATACTTTTATTGCTACATCTCTAATAATTAAACATACGTAGGTACTGTACATATTATAATTTTTTTTAAACTTAACCACCCTCTTTGTATTTTAACCATTCCCTCAAACTAAAGACCTCTAGGATCATTGCGATACGCAAAGTGACCTAACAGCATGGATATTCATATAGGCATTAAGGATCGCCAACTTTCTACCTCTGTACTTGTACTTAAGTGAGAAGAACAGAGTGAAACATACTTGTATGGCGCCTCCCGGGTGACGCAGGAGACGACGATGATGGCGGGCCCCTTGTGGCCCACCACCTCGATGGTGGGGTAGGAGCGCCGCTCCGGCGTGGAGTTCGCGCCCGGGATCGAACCCGCCGACCGCCCCTCGCACTCATATCTGAACCTGTGGGGAAATTTGCATAACATTACTACATGTAAAATACAAAAATTGAGAGCCTCCTCCTTTTTTGAAGTCAATTAAAAATAAGATAGTAATCAATTAAATTATTAAAAATTACATACAATTGATAATTTCCATTTAATTTAGACAAAGACGCTTATTACAAGAACTTTTAATCCTTCAAGATTGGAAAGTTGTATTGACGGTACCTGCGTCTCGGAGGCGTGGCTTTTTTAGAAGATTGTCAATTTTACACCAGTACGTCTGTTGTGACATAAAGTTATTTATTTCACTTCCTGCGTGAAGTTGATTGCCTTGTAAAAATGAGTGGGTCTTACAACTCGTGGATAGTATAGGCTCTGGCTGGCGCGGTGCAGACGTTGTACTTTGTTTATCCTTAACCAAGACAACTCTGATAATTAATTTGTGCAAACGAATTAATTAGTACTGTACAGCTTATCGCGGTGTCTTGGGGTTACTGTTAATTATTCTTTCAGTTATCTATTTGTGGTTTACTTATAATTATCTAAAGACAAAGGATTAAATCCTATTATTTTATTCATATGTCTACTTTCTTTAACAAAGATATATATGCATTGTATGGATGTTTGTTCATCGTTCACGCAAAAACTACTGAATTAATTTTAAGGAAACTTCACAATGATATAGCTTACATATCAGAATAACACATGGCCACATTATATCTTGAAATTCCCACGGCAACGAGAACTACGCCGGTAAACCGCGGGCGTACTCTAAGTAGATCATTATTTGACTTTTTATTTATTTCATACAAAATCGTTACAAAGACATTTCAAAAAGTATCATTTTTGAAGCATGTACGAAGTTATATTCATGCTGCTTTTCTTGTTTTGTTGCTCTCATAACTCTACGAGATGGCGTTACAAACTAAAGTAACATATTTTATAAATAAAGTACCTATCCTACACTACCGCATTTATTACTTTTTTACAACTCTAATCTGCGTAATTACGTAGCGGCGACATTTAAATATGATCGTTTAAGAAACTTTTGGGTATTTAAAATGAACGTATCTGGTGACGCGTTTACACCCACGATCGCATTTACAATTTAAATTGTCCAGCCACTGATAGTGGGCAGAGCGATGTTTACATTTGCGCTGGGACAGATACCGAATGTCATGTGTCACTGATAACAGGGTATAATGTAAACCGTATTAAACGGTTGACCTCTCCGAGGGAAAAGAGACCCGTTGTAAAATACGACGCTCGCGGTTTCACTCGCGTAGTTCCCGTTCCGGTAAAAAATTAGTGCCACTTTGGTGTCTATCTGTCTGTTTGCCTATCAAGACTCCTTTTCTTAGGAATGCGTGGAGGTATCAAGTTGAAATTTATACACGAAACTACTGTCCATTGCAGCTGTGAAAAAATCAAACTTGTGATCAACTGAAAATCAACTGTGAAAAAGCCAACGCAATCAAAAAATACAGCCGTTTTTTTTTTGACGCTCGCAAGGGTATCAAAACAAACAGGATAGGTACTTCCTGTGAACTCAGAATCTTGGGGCCTACGCTAAAACTGACGCAGTTGCACGCTCGCGGGTGTATAATGAAAAATAGTATGGACAGCGCGACGGAGCGCGGGCGCGGGTGGCGGATTCGCAACCGCGCGGCGGGCGGCGGGTACACGGCGCGGGCGCCCACGACGGGCACACGCGAGCGTGTTTGTTTCTACAAATCAGTCGAGCGCCGCTAGATGCTACGGTCAAATAAATATTTGTTGATTTTATTGAATAAAATTATACTAGCAGCGCTAACTGAGACGGGCGCACGTGACGGGTGCCCGCGCGCGGTTTTGTGGCCCGCGGCGGGCAACCGCGCCTGTTTTAGCGTTAGCCCTTGAAATTTGGTACGAAGCAACGTCTTATAGCACAGATAAAGCACAGATAATAGTCCCATCATATATTAAAACTATTTCAAATATTTTTAAACTTACTACTACTTTCCCCATGAACTCGTAAAGCTATTAAATTCAAATTCATATATCAAATATTCAGGTCTCTAATAATCCTTACGAAACACGGATACGGATGCTCTAATACGGAACCTTCGGTGCGCGATTCCAACTCGCACTTGGCCGATTTTTATTTATTTAATACTTTATCACTCAAGGGGTCAAATGCCACTTGAATTTGCAGCGAGTCATATTCGTAGTTAAAAATAGACCGGATGTTATTAAAAATGTCAAAGTAGGTTTGACTGAATCCTTCAGATGTACATTTCGTCGATCACCCCCACATTTATGATATCTTTATAATATCAGCTGTTACAACCGCTTTGCGCCAACGGCTCAATACTGACGTGGAATTTGGACAATTGCTCTTGTGGTCAATTGCGAAATGGCTGCATCAATCCTTGTCGTACTGCATCAATGTCAAAGTCATGATTTTAATTTTGCGGTTTTTAAGTTGCCATCCTAAAGGAACGTCGGTGATAGTGACGCTTAGTGCATACTCGTTTTCTTCCTATTGTAAACTGGGCACTGGCTAACTTTGATATGAGCACTACACTGATCATCAAGTAAAATCGCGGTAAGAGTGAGTCTATATTTCTCTTTTAAAACAGGATTTACAATGAGCCATTTAACTCAAATTTTTATTACTTTACAGTCTTTTTCTAATAGAAATATTGAAATGCTTATAACTTTTATTTTTATTTGGTGAATTTATTTCGTTTTTCATAGTTTTATTTGATATTAAATAGAAGTTTCAAAAATAATTTAAAATATTGATATTTTAATTAGAGTCATATTGAAGTTTAAAATTATGATAAAATTCTCGAATCACTATTACAAAACGTAACGCCGAGATGATTTGTACACCTATGAAATAAATCTTAATTATTGTTGAAAATATGGTCATTTGTTGCTCATCGTCCTATTGTGTCATTGTTTTGCATCGAATAGTTCAACGTGACGTAAACTGAAAAACAATTGGCACTGACACTGTCATCAATCTGTGATGCACACTTTAATAAATATTAAAATTTATAAAAAAGAAAAAGATAATTAATATTAAACTATCATTTTATCTATTTGTAATGAAACCGGTTTAGGGCACATCGATTGCTGAACTGTGAACAAAAGCTAAACGTGTTGTCCAAGGGGATGGGTGTGAAACACCACCAATTTCCTGACTACGGGCTAAGAATTTTTACTAAAGACTTCTTCAAAGAAAGAAAACCTCAGTTTCACATAAAAGTCGAATGGAGCTTGCGATCTAAACTGCACTATAATAAAGCTAGACATCAGAATAATACATATCATTGTCTACTTATTATCCCGAATTTGTTACAAGAACGGGAAATACGCGGGTGTAATATGTAATACGTAGTTATGAATATTTTTTTAGTATCATCATCATAATTATCAGCCTATTAACGGCTCGCTACAGGGCCAGGCCTCCCTCCTTATAGGAGAGGGGATATAAACCGTACACCCACCACGCTGCTCCAATGCGGGTTGGCGGGCTTAGGTTGATAATGTTTCATTTATTAACGATAACTATCAGATGTTGATGATAGTGACCGCGACCGACGGCGTAACGTGCTCTCCGAGGCACGGGGGTGTAACACCACCAACTTCCAGACTCCGGGCTTGGAATATACCTACCGCACATTTCAAAGAATGAAAAAGCTCAGAATCATTCCGTGACCCGACCCAGGAATCGAACCCAGGACCTCGTGATCGACGCCGCATAGGCTAACTAGCAGACCATCGAGGCAGTCTCGTAGTAAAGTACAGACATTTGTAAAAGTAAACAAAAAATGTAATGAAATATATAAAAGTAGTACAAAATGAAAAGTATGAATACTGTTTAGAATCAATGTACCTACAACGTTCAACGAGCGGTCACTACACCACGTCTACTACAGTACAGTAGCTAGTACAGTAGTACAGTAGGTAGGTAGGTATAACAGGAAAAACAATGACAGAGAAGTACTTTGTGCTCAAGCATACGCTGATACTATTTATTGATCTAATTACGTTCTAACATTTTTTTCATTCTTTTTTGCTGCGTCGAGTTTCCTCTGAACGTTAAGCAAACATACTCATAATTCTTAGAATAATATGCAAACTAAAATGTTAATAAAAATGAGTAAAAAAAGTAGGTTATGCGGTTTAATTTTCAAGACAATATTAACGCAGAAAATGTACGTAATCGCCGGCTCTTCTCAGCAGAATCTGTGTTCTTAACTGGTGGTAGAGACTACTAATTAAATTTTGACAATTCTACTAAGCGTAGAATTTAAACTATGGCGAGTATTTTCAATATAATTTAAACAGATACCGGCGAAAACTCACGTTAATATTGTCGGAATATGCCCGACTAGTTTCAGGACCGTGGCGTCATCAACACTAGCAAGCAATAAGTAAGGGTCCCTTAGAGATTTTATACAGCAATCTTCCCCAGGAATCATTCTAACTATTGGTCAAAACAAAATCCACTTAGTAGTCTTTGAGTTTATCGCGAACAGACAAGACAGACACACGTCGGGGGACTTCATTTTTAACCGAAGAAAAAAAACGGAGGAGGTTCTCAATTCGACACGTATATTTTTTTTACCACGCCTAACGTTTTACAGAGTTTCCGATTTTGACAATTCTTTTTTATTAGAAAGGGCACACTTCCAATATGGTTCCACTGTCATCATATTAGGATCTGATGATGATATCCTGGGAAAATTGAAGGAACTCTTCAAATTTTATAGGCACACTTGGAGCGATTTCGGTTTTTGTGTAAGTATCGGTAGCTTTTTGGCTACTAGTGCCGTATAATATACTATGAGAGTATAGTACGAGTATGTTACGTGGCGATAAATCACTAAAAAGTAAGAAATAAAATTTTTTAACAAAAATTAGAACCGCGGACTCAAAACGCACTAAAAAGTAAAGTTTAGTGCGTTTTGAGTCGGTTTTAATTTTTCCTAAAAAATTTTTATAATAAGTGTCAACTACTATTTAATTTTTAAAAATTGTTGTTTGTTTAGTTTTGTAGAGTAATAATCTAGCTCTGTGCCAAATATCATTCAGATCGGTTCAGCCGTTGTGTAGGTAGGTATAGAGTGTGACTAACCAGTCTTGTTGTTGTCTGTTATCCCTACCAGCCACTCTACCTATTACTTATGTATGTAACGTGTGATCAACTTTATTGAGCTGAGAATTGAGTTGTTCTCTCGTCAATAGTGGCAAGTCACCGTAATTAACCGATGTGAGTGAATGAACGTGGATCGACAACCTTACACGCATTGCCGAGACATGTGCTAGAGACTTGTTTGGTTTAGTGAGTCGAGTAAGTCTTGGAGCTACTTGCCATCCGATTCTATAATATAGAGGAATTTAATTCGGTAATTTCAATATTAAACAGAATTTTTTGCATAATTAAATAATTATTGGTTACTTGTGGTTACATTATCATGGAAGGACTGCAGCCTAGAAAAACTGATCATAACTGAGTTCTACACGATAGCGAGGATGGCCACCATGGACCCGTTCGAGGTTGGGATTATACCAGGATCACGATCTTTAGGAATAAAGGAACGACTGCAGAGAGAAAGTAGGACTATACTACGCGTAGTTATTAGTATGTTGCACACTTACAAAAACACAAAAATAAAAATCAAAATACGTAAATCTTTCTTTAAGGTAAGTGGGAAAAGTCATCCTTAAAAGATATATGTATCGCGGACTTCTTAATAGTCCTAAAAGAGAAACCATTCTTCCACACATTGTTTCGTTATATCTCAAGCTTAAATGGCTCCGACTTTTCCAACAATTACCGTCATATTTAAACGTAACAAATTAAATACTAAAACCTTCCTCATAAACCACGACAGACAGACAGACGTGACGGGGGACTTTATTTTATAATAAGAAAGTCTAATATCAAAACAAAACAAAATATTGTGAAAATAAATACGACACGGCTTTTAGTGCAAACAATATAGTACAGACTTATTAAAGGTAGGTATAACATATACCTACCTTTAATAAATCTTTACCTATTTTTTGCGTTTTCTGAGAAAGATTCTTGTAGATAAATTCATAAAGGAAAAACTAAACACCTATTGAAATTAACTGTTTCCGAGATCTCAAAATATACATACAAGAATCGTGTCGCATACCTGGGTATATTACATACGAATTCTACATTTTTTTTTCTTTTATGCTAAATCCTAGTAATCAGACATGCTTATCGTACAAATAGCCGAATCGGATCACAGTCGAAACTCGGCCACGACGATTGTTTAAAACAATCGGAACTGTCGCAGCCGATGTAAAAAATGCACAGCAGCTGGCCTTCATGCGGCGCGTGACGTCAGCGTCTGATCCACCGGCGCACGCGCACGGTGCGGGCACGACTCCAACGTGACGGTGCAGTAACGACAGACAAACAGAACAACAAACTATTAGCCGCTTGCGTGCGCCTGTATTTATATTGTGACTAGCTCTGCTCCACAGTTTCGCGCGCGTTAACGTTTTTTTAATACTATCTATAGGACAACGCATGGCTGCCATTGCCTTAAAATTTTGAATTATGAGAAGAATAGTATGATGGCGATAGAGAGAGCAATTGCTCAGAGTAACTCTGTGTGATTGAATTAGAAATGAAGAGATCCGCAAAAGAAGCAATCCGACATAGCTCTACGTGTCTGAAGGAGTCTGAAAAACTGAAATGGCAATGGGCGGGGCACATAGTTCGAAGTGCTAATGGATGTTAGTGGACTGACGACATTAAGCGTGTCGCAGGAAGTGAGTGGCTCTGACGGCTCGGGACCGTTGGGCTTGGATGTTTTTGAAAAGGGCCTACGTTCTGCAATGGACGTCGATCGGCTGCTGTGATGATGATGGTGATGATCTGCAGAATTACCTTAACGCTTTCCCGGCGGGCTGCTCGATGATGCGCACGTAGGGCTGCCCGGGCGCGGGCGGCAGCTGGCGCGGCATCGCCTCCACGCTCATGGGGCCCGCGCCGAACAGCGGGTCGGCGCGCGAGATCGCGTCGACTGTCACAAACAAACACACATTTTAGCATCACGTTATCAAAAAAGAGGACAGAAACTGAACACTAAAATTCTATTTCAAGTTCTGGGAGACGGCGCATCGCGTAAGCGGAATTTGCGGCGCGACTATTGAATGAGACGCCTTTTCGTATTAAGGACATGTTTGTGTAAAATTTGGATACCCGTCACCCATGCACCAAAAGGTCCATGCCTCAAAAGACCATAAAATGTTTGAAAAACTAATGAGCAGCAAATGATTGCTTTTCAATCACTAATTTGTATTAGAAACGCCTGAAGTTGAAGTTGAAAATAAACTTTTACGAGTCAAAAGATACTCCAACGCAATCAAAAAGTACCGTTTATGCGACTTATTACTTTTCAAGAGTGTCATAATAAAAATGAGACACATCTTCAAAATTGTTTATTTAGGGACCGAAGAAAAATACCAAACTGTAAACCCGAGTGATAAAAGAACTCGGGGAAGTAGGGTGGACGAAAAAGTTTCGTTAGAAGAAGACACCTAGCTAAAAGCTAGACTAAGCTTTTAGCTAGATGTCTTCTATTAGACTACCGAAGAGCTTCTCTAGTGTTCAGTGCCTTTCCAAGAGCAATCTTTGAACGAACAGATACTGGGTAAGAGAGCCGCTGGACGTCAAAGGAGGAAAAGGCTAGATGGCATAAGAAAGTGGACTGGATTCGATTACCCACAGTTAAAGCGAATTGTGGATATTAGGAAAGCTTTTCGCATCATCGTCATTATCAGCCTATTAACGACCCACTACAGGGCCAGGCCTCCCTCCTTACAGGAGAGGGAGGCTTTTCGCATATTGACCGCCGAACTTTGTTCGGAAGATGGCACCACGACATGATGATGATAGTTTAGTTAAAGCGGGTGTTCGGACGGATGATATCCTAGATTAGTTGTGTAAGACATCAGACTAACATCCACCGTCTGTTAAACTAATTTTATTATCTTGCACCTAATAACAAACGCACAAAAGAAATGAAGCATTCTAATTCCGTCAACGATTATGAATGAGCGACGAGCTTGTGAATAAAATACTAATGAATTAACGGTAATCCTCAATCCACATGTCATCAGCTCGATATCGGCGTACAATTGATTACATCACGTATCGCTCACTTGCGCTTGTCATTGTCGATAAGCGTTGATAATCATCGTCCACATATACTCGTAGTTCTAATCTAGCACATATTATATCATAGA
Organism: Mycalesis mineus; assembly: GCA_034621355.1. Taxonomy (NCBI): domain Eukaryota; kingdom Metazoa; phylum Arthropoda; class Insecta; order Lepidoptera; family Nymphalidae; genus Mycalesis; species Mycalesis mineus. Next base: position 716,774 of record CM067889.1, on the reverse strand, counting down.
CTATGGATTCTCCATTCTATTTATATTTGTCATTTATTCATAAACTTTATAAATATAACATTATTATAACAGTACAAGACATCGTACCGGAACTGTTAATCACTTGGCGGTATGTCTTTGTCGGTAGGGTGGTAATCGAAACCCGGCCCTCCGTCTTATAAATCCACTGCGCCTGCCACAGCATCACGAAGACTCGTATCGGCATAACAGAGATAAAATTGTGTTAGCTATTGATAGCACCCGGCTGTTAAGACTCGTATCACAAATGTATCGAGGCGCGAAAGTACAAGTGTCGTAACCCCAGCGTCCGTAATTGCGCCCAATTCACGCCCGGTTCAGTTATATTCGCTGCGGGGAAAAACCTCAGCGAGTGAAAGTAATACATCGGTCGAGACATAGCTTGCTTACTTGCGTTTCGCATCGCATCGCAGTTTGTCGACCCCTGCCCGCGCCCGACGGCCTTGCGGACTGTACGACTAGTGCTCTACACGCGTGCGCAATTAAACTTGCGGCCTGAGGGCATGCTTTTTACTGGACGACCAGTTTATAGTGTAGACTCTTCTATACTATTATTATATTTACGATGCTTGGCGTCGTTGTACGCGTGTAATGCTCTTTTTTGGATAACTTTTTTCTCTATTTTGTTACGATTTTTATGAAACACACTAGTTTTGGACACAGTGTAATGCATTTGATTTACATATGTTTAACTGAAGAAACCCTTTGAAAATTTCGTTCAGTTTGTATTTCCTCGACTTTGTTATGGATTACTAGAGGACGCTCGCGTTTTCACCGTAGTTCACTTTCCCGTGGGAATTTCGCTATAAAATGTGGCCTAAATGTTATTCTCATCTGTAAGCTATATTATTGTGAAGTTTCATCAAAATACACTATTTATTTATTTATTTATTAATATTATTTGTTTATTTAAGAAAAAAAATATACATTTTAATACAACATTACAAAAATTGTTAAAACGGTGCAACAAAAACTCATCTTGAAATTCTTCATTCAAAAAATCTTCATTGTGAAACTTTTGTCTCTATAATATTAGTAAAGACTATCATTTACCAATTGTTTTTTTTAATATTTTCTAATATAATAAGGTCGAACGTTTGTATGTATGGATGGATGTTTGCTACTCTTGGTCCTTTAGTCATCAATATTAGGTTAAGGCGTAAACACGTAACAAACATACAAACTTACTTCATAACATTAGAATATAAACAACACAATTAACGGCACGCGCACATTAAACAACCGTGGCGACGAGATAAAATTATTGATTAATTATAATTATTTATGATTACTATAAGTGTTGTAGACGCGAAGGGATTCCCCATAGTTTGGGGAAAACGCGGCGCAATTGTTTTATAATTTTAGCGCGTATAGTATCGGTTCACACGTAGCGTAGGTACCACATTAATTCATAAACCCGAGCCCACATCGCGCTGAGAGTCGAGACGTGTTGGCGTAACGCGTATTTTACGTGTAATCTATAGCGCGTTATACAATCTATTATACTGGTCATATAACGTGATGTAACTGCGGTAATCTATACTAATATTATAAAGCTGAAGAGTTTGTTTGTTTGAACGCACTAATCTCAGAAACTACTGCTTCGAATTGAAAAATTATTTTTGTGTTGAATAGACCATTTATCGAGAAAGGCGTTAGGCTATATAATATCAGGCTGCAACTATTAGGAGCGAAGATATAATGGAAAATGTGAAAAAAAACGGGGAAAATTATTCATCCTTGAGGGCTTCCGTTGCGTGCGCTGCGAAAACGGTTCAAGATAAAAAAAAAATATGTATGAAAGAATTATTCCTCTTGAAATGATCTAAAAAAATGTTCACGACACTATCTTTTAAGATTAACTCACTAGAACCGTTTTAATGGTAATCAAATTTGGTCGAAATTAATGCATTCGTTAAGAGTTATAAATATATGTATATTGTTAATGTACTGTAATATCGTGCAATATTTAACAAAAATGTAGATCTTTAGTAGGTACACAGGACGGGACGGAGGATATTGTTCACGGGAAAGCGAGCGAGTTTCAGGGGGAGCGGGGAATGAGCACACTTTATATGAAAGTCTTTAAAATCAGAAGGGTACCTAAGAGGTTTTCAAGTGGACGAAGTCGCGGGCGACTGCTAGTATTATATATACAGTAGCCCAACTTAACACAGGCGGATGAAGCGCGAACTATACATACAAATTTTCGCCTTAATAATATTACTAGAGGATGTCCGATATTACACCGGCATAGTTCTCGTTCCCGTGGGAATTTCGGGATAAAATATGGCCTATGTATTATTCTGATATGTAAGCTATATTATTGTGAAGTTTTATCAAAATCCATTCAGTAATTTCTCTATGAAAGTTTAACAAACATCCATCTATCCATTTGGATTTCGCCTTTATAATATCAGTATGGATGAATATTTTAACTGCTAAGGTTTTTTACTCGTACTTAGTATCCAGATGGTCCATCTGGTTGATCCGTCAACTGACATTTGTAAAAAACACATAATTACGATATAAATGTTATAGACGGGCCTACAATTTTTTTACAAAACTTGACTAAAGCAATACCAATATATTATGAAGTTTTTTTGTATTTAATAACAGATTGATTATCACAACACGTTTTCGTTCACTACGTACCTAACTACTTTGTTTCACAGATAATATCGGCTCGATTACTCAGAATATAGTATATTACGAGTGGCGTGTTATTGCCACCAGATAGCTATGCACGGTTTATTGTAAAGTAAAAGTAAGTTTAAGATACGTATAATCTTAGCAAAAAATATTTATAAGGTGAGGGTGAATGGAAGGGGAAGGCCTAGGCGTATGTTCCTGGACCAAATTCAAGACACTTGAAAAGATGGCCAGGTTTGACGGCCTCCGTGGCGCATGCGTGGTGGATTTATAAGACGGAGGTCCTGGGTTCGATTTCCAGCAGTGTTCATTGAGATTTTCTGAATTGGTCCAAGTCTGGCTGGTGGGAGGCCTCGGGCGTAGTTACCACCCTGCCGACAAAGACGTACCGCCAAGCGATTTACCGTTCCGGTACGATGTCGTGTAGATATCATTCTACTCCTAAGTTAGCACTCTTCCATATGAGATTACATCATCACTTACCACCAGGTGAGATTGCAGTCAAGGGCTAACTGGTAAAGAAAAAAAAAGATTTATGAGGTGAGGGTGAATGGAAATGTTGGAAGAGGAAGGCCTAAGCGAATGTTCCCGGATCAAATTCAGGACATTTTAAAATATGGCCAGGTCAAGAGTACCCTAAACCGACGAACTTGTACAAAAGAATAAATGAGAGTGAAAGAAACGAAGGATATATGCAAGGACCCTGGCAAATAGAAGGATTTAGAGAATATTTCTAACGTTAAATAATTGAGCTTTAATTGAGTGAAAGAAGAATAATGTGATATCAAGAGAGCAGTGTGGTTTAAAAAAAAATTGTAGTGATTAAAATCATAAAAGGTATGCTGACATTCTGATTAGGCCATAGGCCAGGTAAATATATAAAACATGATTTGAATTACAAAAAAATATATTTAAAAATTCGAGCCCTTTCAATACACCCTTAGAAAATTACAAAAAATATAAACGTATAAATGAGGAAAATGTCCATGTTTTTGTCTCTGCTTTCGCACTCGTAAACCAGAGATAACAAATACCCACTTTTCCACACGCTGAACTGTTGACCTCCGCGCTGATAACACTATCAGTTTATTGTTATTAAATTAGCCAAATAAATATATAGTTTGTGATAATTATTCAATTTTTGACTATTAATCTAACGTACATTTTATAAATGATCTTTTATTGCATTTGCCCTATGATGACGAGTCTCTCTGTCAAATCTTGGAAACGAAATAGTCGCTTAATATTACATTTTTTTTTAATTATGGTTATAATAATTTAAAATACACTATTGAAATTTATAAAAAAAATCAAAACCGCTTGCGGGGCTCGAGGGCCCAAGCAACCGGTGATTAGGGCTCCAGAGTGAGTGCCTCACAATATGCACCGTCTCAAGTATTACCGCATTCTGTATCCGACCCGATCCAACAACCAAGCAAAAATTTTCAACAGATTTCAAGAAGGATTCTCAATTTATCCTAATATTTTTTTTAAATACCAAAAATGTATCTACTATAAGCTGTTGATGCGGAAGAACTTCCTCCTCATGAGGATACTTCATGATAGTACGCTACGGACGTGAACAATTTTAATTGAATTTTGATAAGGGATTTACTTCCTTTTAGAGCATTTTATAAACACACTCACAATAATATAGTCAATACAAGTATTACACTTTTTTATTTATAATATGGTCCCGCACGTGGGGTTACCATATCTCAGGACTTTTTTGATTACATCGAGAATTGCAAATCTCATGAAATCTCAGGATTATTAGAGTTTTCAATAAACTGCAGCTCACATTTAAAATGTTTAGTATCTAGTTTTTTGGGCGATTATTCTCAAACTGTTACAATATCTCAGGATTTTTCAATGGAAATTGACCATTTTCTCCGGATTTTTTATTTTTTCATCTGGTAACCTTACCCGCACGCAATCTAGGCCACATCCGTATAAATTATTGATAGTATGAACTTTTTTTGACAATATTATTGTAAAGTACATATATATTGTAATGTATATACACATACTTTTCCTTTGTAATCACTTTCGACGGCGACGCAGATTTGTTACTGTATACTGTCAAACTAATAAACTATTCACATTAATGGCGCCGAAATAAAATCGAAAATTAATTAACAACGACGCACTCATTACGTTTCGTAGATTAGTAATGGTGTTAATTAATAATCGTCTATATAGCTAACAGTGTCAATTAATAGTTTAACAGTAATAAATGGGACTTGCACTACTCCTAACTAGTTAGCTCACTTCCATCTTAGATTGCATCTTCACTAACATCAGGTGTGATAGCAGTCAAGGGCCAACTTGTAGTCGATAAAGAAAAAAAAACAATTTATTTCTTTGCAATGGCTGTCTATTTGTCTCTGCCACTAGTTCAGAGTTCAGATTAATCCTAAGCCTTAATTAAGTCTAATTACAGTTCTAAGCCTGTGCGTTAAGCTAAAGTCTAGTTAGTGAGCTAACGTGAGTGTGAAAAAACTAACTACAAAGTTTATATATAAAAAGTATGTCTTTTCGAAAACAAAAATAAAACTTTTGTGTGCCGGCTCTTTTCAGTAGATGACTGCTTTTGGAGCCGGTGGTAGAGTCACTACAAACAGTTGATTAGTATGTTTCAAAAAAGCTTTTAAGTGTTAAAATAAAAAAACCAAATTTTGATTTTGAACAGCTTTTCAACTATCAACATTTTTTTTCGATTATTATGTGACACATTAGAACACGACGATAAGCAAAACCTGGAAGCACAAGTATAGTATCAACGATATTGGAAACCGAAGTGCGAAGCCCTACATCAATTTCGTTTACGAAAATATTTAGTATCATTTTTGTAATTGCCTGTTGCGCCACATATTTGCAATACATTTTATTAGGTACCTACTTCAGTTTTGGAGGGGTTACAGGTCAATGAGAATAACAAAATGCGAAAATAAATTAATTTTCCTTGTTTATCTTCACGGGTCATTCTTGTAGGTCGGAAATGTTCATAGACACGACTTGGTAGGTCAGGACTTTTGCAAGCTGTCAAAATAAAATATTGGGGCACACACACAAAACAGTTTAATGATCTTGATCGAAATAACGAGCCCAGCCTAAGCTGCGTCAATAAGATGTTGAGCGGCATTTGGATTGCCTTTCAACTTCACACAAGAAGTAGAATAAACAATTTTATGTGACAAGTTAATTTTGTAAAAATTAATGATTTAAAAGAGCAACTGTTGAGTTTTTTGAAAGATGGTAGAGTCACTACAAATAGTCTAATATGACGCTTCAATTGAAACTGATTTTGTATTTTGAATTTTTCTGAATATCAATAGACATAGCTCTTGCAGAGACTGGATGTTTACGGGACGCGGTGACTACTGACTATATGAAAGGAGTTCGTCCAAGAACATCCCTATGAACGTCACACGTCCTGACACTAGCTAGTTATTGGTGATCATTACACAAATCGAATGGTTTGGCTTCAAAAATATGAATCTAACTGAATTTATGTTATATGAAGAAAGAAATCCTTCTTTTTTTTCAAAGAAATCGAAGCACATGTCCGCATTTACACCGATTTCCACGCCGAGATTTTTTTAACATCTTTGAGGGTTTGGTTGCATTTGTGGTTTCTTGGATTATTGTGATAAAACCATTGACAGACTTCTTTGATAACATTGCTAAAATGTCTGTGCATTTATATTATTAAAATGGCGGTGTCAAGTGAGTTAAACAATATTGTGCTAAAAATCATAGCAGGATGAAAGGGTTTTATTGATTCAGGTACGTTACATGCAGTCGCATGTTGTTTTGGTCGTATTCTCTCTAAAACTCTATAATACCTATACCTACATAAAACAATAAAATAAACATTATATTTTAATTTTATTGTACTGTAATAAAATAAATTTATTTAATTATTATTTAAGTTGATCAAGACAATAATTATATACACAACTGAACTAGTAAACTGCAATTTAACCAATATTTCAGTTACATTTTTACCTGTTTTTTACCTATGTTAAAAACTTATATGACTATTGTAAATTGTAATCAAAGAAAACTACAAACTTATATTGAACTTTTGTACAACTAAGCCATGGCGGAACTACAGCGGTTTCGCGGCGAATATGTTGGAACGCTATCGAGCTGGGGCTAGGGGTGCGAGCGGCGTGTCTGTGGTACATTATAGGTATGTGTGCTGGTATACTCACTGACATCGCTAATATTCAGGTTGGGGGGCTGTTCGCCGTCATTCCGCTCTACGGGCAGAGCGGCCTCTGCAAAACAAACCGAGACCTGGTCAGGTGATCACCTCACGTCACGTGCACCACTACCATCTACCGACTACCAAAGTTACTATTTACAGAATAGCCATTCACCGCCAAGCTTTAGATACCTGAAACGACCCGCACTTTGTCGTATCTCAACTCGCCAAATGTTCGCTTAGCTAACGCGAATCTTGAGTACATTTTGTATTAATAATGTTTTGCAAGAAACTTGTAGTTGAAGACGTTCTCAGTTCAGTGAGTCTACCGTGGGCTCACGTCAGCTTTTACTCTCCAGTCCGTAAGCCCTATTGCTCATCTACATATTGACCTACTTGGACTTGTGGGGTGGTCAGTTAACTTTGTATGGACACTGCGAACATGTTAAAGCTCCGCAGATTATCGAATGCATATTTAAAAATAAATTGAGCAATTTGTTGGAAGATAGAGATCGCGACGGTTATATATAATTACGACTGACTACGGTCACGTGGTAATAAACATTGCAAGCGTAAGTTATTTTTGAGTGGAAGCAAGTTTGACCTAGATATTAGACTTTGTCCTGCTAATTGCCATGGAATAGTCTTAGGTACAGGGAGACCCGTAAGAACGGCGGGATGTTAGGAACTTTGGCATTTCTCCAACACGCTCTGTTTCGATATTGACACGTCGTACACGTTTATTTGACTTTAGTAGCTACTGATTAATTAGTGGCCTGCGGAGAATGCTCGATTACTTCAGTCACATTGCCAGGAAAAACGCATAGCATTAAAAAAACTAGTGGTCAGGGGCAAGATCGCGATCAAGACCTCGCAGGCGTAGTCAGAGGCGAAGGATGGAACAAATAAAAGATGCAACAGCCGTGGCTGCAAATAGAACGAAATAGTGTAACACCTTAAAGAAAATCATATCGTTGGGGTGCCACGATCCTCAAAGTTGAGGAAACGACTCATGAAGAAGAAGATTAATTAAGAGCACTACGTTCCTCATCTAGAGAGACCGTAGTAGACCGCATCTAGAGAGCGGTGTCATCTGCAAGAGAGCACAGAGCTCTGAGAGACTCCTGTTCGAATAGGTCGAGTGTAGAGATGGCTGGCGATACAGTTAAGTAGCAAGCGTCTTAATAGTACGCCGAGATGGTGGAGCTTTTGAAGCCATAGTGCCCCTGTCAAAAGCGTTGACTATGCCAAAGAAAAGGGCGTCACTTGAGATGCGTTTTGATAAGAGCATTAAACCTTAGTTTGTGCTTACGACACGCTCATTAACTGATTATTGATATCAAATACTAACAATAATTATAATTTAAAAAAAACGGGTGACATATGCAAAGTTAATGCTTGCGTCGCATAGAATTATAAATCTTACTAGTAAAGCTTCAGCCATACTTAGTTACCAACTTTCAAAAAAAGAAATAAAATAGGGGAAGAGGAGCGTGCAGAATGTCAGGCAATAAGTACAAATGCAAAATACTAAACAGGCTTCTCTTCAGGTTCTAGATACGAGAATTAACAAGCCAGAGGCGTACTATAAGCAACGACGAATATAATTTTAATATATATTCTGTTATATGCTACCAAATAATAGATATTATAATTATTTGAGGATGGCGTGTTTTTTACATAGAAGAATCCTTAACTAAATTAGAATAAGATTTAGAATGATAGTCTTTCTTGGACGTACATTCTACGATGTATTGAAGTAGAGTGGAGCAAGCTCCATACGTCAGCTTCAATATAGGTGGGGGGATTAGGCGGTGTGGACTCCTCGCCCCCATTAACGCAGAACGTAAGTAATAAAGACCGCGGATCGCTACTTTATATTTTGTCTAATAATAATTAATTTCCGCCCAAACGAGAAAGCTATATAGCTACGTCAGTGTCTGCTTCCATTTTAAAATTATTATATTATTTTTTCCTTGACTAATAGTTTTATTTTCATTAAATTTAAGTCTCCATAGTTTATTAGTGCATAAATCAAGAGTAAAGAGAAAGAGGAGTAAGAGCAGAACAATAAAATATGAAACATTCAAAAGTACTATTTATAGTAGCCCACAGTAATTCTAGAATCCCACGCTTTGATTTTCAAACTTCTAACTAAGCAACTAACTAACGCAGGATACTCATTCACCATCAGGATCATTTCATTTCATTCATTCATACTGCAGCGTTAGGTAGAAATTGTTACTTAGTTAATGATTTATTCAGTACTTAATTATTGTTAGAAAAGGTTATTTGAAGCTAAGACCGGGCTTCGAGTTAATATAATGTGTTGATTTGATGATGACCGAAATGGACTGAATAAACGAGACGCAGAAAAGTATAATAATACCACCAACTTCTCAGGTCCAGGCGGCTACTAAAAATTTCTAAAAAAAAAATCCAAGCTTCATAGCTCAACCTAGGACCTAACGAAAACGAAACCGGTAATAACTGGACCAACGCTGAAAGCTAAGTGCATTAAAAAATAATACACCGTCAAAATTTTCAAAATTCTTACAACGAAGTAGAGCACTATCTCTGAAATTATTTGAAACTTACTCGCAACTTCTTCTATACCGGAAAATATCGAATCCACTGCAGTAATTCCTAAGAAATACCTGAATAATTTAGTAACAATAAACTGTAGTTTCTTGCTGGTTCTTCTCCACAGGACCTGCCTTCCGATCCGGTGATAGAGTCACTAAATAGGATAATTTGACGTTTGAATAGTGCCTACTTGAAATAAACGAATTCGAATTTACGCGGATCCCCTAATATTAATAGTCGGTTAAAAAATTAATTTACACTACCTGCACACATGAATCCTCCCAAAAATATCGTCATGTTTTTGTTATTTTAACTATTTGTTGAAATAAAAATAAAAAACACTTAAAGTTTACTAACACTAATTAAAATTCATAATTTATAGCACGTTAATTATATGATTTTTTTAAATTATTTATACTCTTTTTGAATTAAAAAAAATTAGAGCACTATGGTCAACTGAATGATGAACTGATCCGCCCGAAGCTATCGCAAACACTGGGATGTGTTTCCACTACAATCATTTACGACAGCTATTTTGATGCTCTTATCGGCCCATATTCATGGGTTACGTCACCCCTGTAGAAAAACCAGTAATTTATATGAGTCTCTTATTAATTATCCAGTATATCTAGTGGTAGGCAGCGAGGGTCACAGGTCAGCATGAAACCCAAGGGGTAATTCGGCTATTACCGTTAGAGTCAATGATGGCACGCGACAATACATTCTATTTCATTACATGATGAAATTGATCATGATGATCTACTAATTAATATCCTATGGACTGGGTGTTTTTGAAGAGCTTTCAAGTGCAGTTGATAATGTTCTGATTTGTAATAATTGGCCAAAATTGTATGTATGGATGGTGGATAGATGGATGTTTGTCACTCCAAGTTGGCCCTTGACTGCTATCACACCTGATGTTAAGTGATAATGCAGTCTAAGATGGAAGCGGGCTAACTTGTTAGGAGTAGGACGAAAATCCACACCCCTTTCGGTTTCTACAAGACATCGTACCGGAACGCTAAATCGCTTGGCGGTACGTCTTTGTCGGTAGGGTGGTAACTAGTCACGGCGAAAGCCTCCCACCAGCCAGACCAAGACAAATTAAGAAAAATCTCAATCTGCCCCGCCGGGAATTGAACCCAGGACCTCCACCTTATAAATCCACCGCGCATACCACTGCGCCATGGAGGTCGTCAAAACTCTTTCAAAACCACTGAATGGATCTTAATGAAACTTCACAATAATATAGCTTACATATCAGAGTAACACACAAGCCACATTTTATCCCGAAATTCCCACGGGAATGAGCATTACGAGGATGTAAACCGCGTATTTAGCGTAGTAGTTTTCTATTGTTCAGCCCTTAAATGCAATCACACCAGATGGTATGTGATGATGCTATCTAAGATGGAAGCAGGCTAACTTGTACACGACATGGACCGCAAATCGTTTGGCTATACGTCGTAGTCGGTAGGCTGATAACTAGCCATGGCCGAAGCTTTCCATCAGGTAGACCCCACCACCTTCCCATGGCCGTACCGACTTTGCGGTCATGCAGCTCGAATCATCAGGAGTGCAACCCGGAATCCGCACTTCTCTTAGTGTTTCATCACCGGGCTACCTTCTTAACTCCCGTACAAGTTATTCAGGCAGACCCGGACCAATTTAGAAAATCTAAATGGGCGCTGCCGGGAATCGCACCCAGGACCACCGTCTTATAAATCCACCGCGCACACCACTGGGCCACGGAGGCCGTCATACTAAACATACCGGAAGTACTAATACTTGAGCGATATAATAAAATAATATTGAGTGTTTTCCAGCGGCACCTGGACTGCGAATACATTAGCATGTCATTATCGCCCGTATTTCCCTTCTGATAACATATTATGCCGGTGTAAACTACGCGATTACGGTATTCCGAATATCCAACGATTGCATAATAATCTCAATATTATTTAAGCGTAAATAACAATAATGACTCGTACTTAGATACAATTATTTACGTGTAGATAGATATATTTGCCTTCATATAATTCCATATTTTACAGTTAAAACAAATGAAATTTAAAATAAAAGAAGATATTTGAAAAACAGTTAAGTACTTTTTTTTTAAAAATAGCCGTCAAAAAAATATTTTTTGACGGCCTCCGTTGCGTGGTATGCGCGGTGGATTTATAAGACGAAGGTCCTGGGTTCGATTCCCGGCAGGACCGTTTGAGATTTTCTTAATTGCTCCTGGTTTGGCTGATGGGAAACTTTGGCCATGGTTAGTTAACACCAGCCGTGCCAGCAGAGACGTGCCGCCAAACTTTTAAAAAATGTATGTAAAAAAAATTTAGCGTTATCCTATTCCTAACAAGTTAGCCCGTTTCCATCTTAGATTGCACCAACACTTACTATCAGATGTGATTGCAGTCAAGGGCTAGCTTGTAATGAATAAAAAAAATATATACAAAAAGATTAAGCCATCTAATAGACCCATAACACTGCTCCAATGAGAAGGCAGGCTAATGTTGACAATGTTTCATTTATTAATGATCACTGTCAAATGTTGATGATAGTGATAGGGAAGCTTATCATGTTCTCCAAAGCACGGAAGTGTAACAACACGAACTTCCCGACTCCGGGCTTGGAATGTAGGTACTGAAGAAATCCATGGAGGAATGAAAAACACAGAATTACTCCAACCCAGGATTCTAACCCAAGACCTCATGATCGAAGTCACATAGGCTGACCACTAGACCAACGAGGCAGTAATAAAGATACTAAAAATAAGTTACTATTGATTTCACAGATTAAATAAAAAGTATATTAAATACATAAATAAATTATAAAAACATTAAAGTGCAACAAGGAACATACACCTTGATATGCAAAAACAAATACATGAATATGCAAAGAAATAGCAAATCTAAGTCTACTTGCAGCTTCTACATTACTCTTGAAGCATATCAACAACATCATGCATATTACAATTATTACACTTTACATGTATTTATACAGTGGCAGTGCAATATTTGTATAGATAACTACAAGTGGTAGTGCCGAGTGCTTCTATCAATATCAGCTTATCAATAATAACTCAAAGAAACTATCAAGTTTTGGCACCAATTTGTTTATGATTATATTTTACTGTATGTCAAATCATACATGAAGCTGAAGCATTTCAGTAGCTAGAGCTCGAAAAAAAAAGTTATGCAATGTTAAGCAGCTGATTGGACTATATTAATGGTCACATGAAAAATACAAACAAATTAAATGTATAGTACTTACAGTGCCGTGGGAAACAAATACCCCTAAAGACCATACTTTAAAAGTGAATAAATATTATGACCTTACAAATGAAATAACAAAATATGGCTATGTGATTAGTTTAAGTTAATGAAAGACTTTAAACTTGGCTTAGAATGGGGTTGTAAACTGAATATCAGCTGAAGCTGATGGCTCAATATGCTTGAAAGTAATCTTGCACCAGAACACACTACTATTAACTTCCATACTAAATCAACACTCTCTAGTATACTCAATAATTATGAGTTGAGCACAAGCATTTCGGTTATTTTAAAATTCCTACAAAAAACAGATTTGAGGTGAGATCTTGAAACAAGATATAATAACCTCTAACTAAAGTTTCAAAAATTTTGTATAAAATTCATGTTAGTTTTGATAATAGTGCATGGTCAGCTGTATTTGTAAGTGTTGATAAAACTAATATTATTGCGAAAACTGTTGGTTGACAATATGAAAATTAAAATGAGTGACATAAAGGAACAGGTGAAGTGGCAATGGGCAGGGCATATTTTTCTGAGGAAAGAGCTGAAGTTGCTGTTGCTGAATTGAGCTGAGTTGGAGACCCATGGTGCTAGAATAGTGATCCTGCGCCAGAAAGCGTAGTGTTGGTCAAGCCCCTACTAGGTGGATTGTTAACATCAAATGTGTTACAGGGAGCCGCTGGCCACAGGAGGCTCAGGATTGTTGGGTTTGGAAGTCACTTAAATAGGCCTACGTTCAGCAGTGGATGTCCATGGGCTGTTAATGATGATGATGATAAAAGGAACAAGAACTGTTCATTTTTGACAGTTGCCAAAAAGTACCTACCTGGTACATAGACCTAAAGTACCAGTTATTTCAATGGCCATATGTGTTTTCTTTAAGTTAAACACTTAAATATTGTTTAGTCGCAGACATACTAATAGCAATAAATACATGGCAGTGTGTTTGTAGATTAGCCCTAGGACTCTTGTGGATTTCTAACTTTGATGTACAACAATCAGAACAGTATGATACAATAGATATGAAATAAACATATTTTAAAAGCAAACTTTGTAAGATAAATGCATACATTTGTTCTGACTCACTTCCCTAACACTTCTATATAGACATAACATTGAAAATTTTTTACTTATATTAAATATTATTGATAGTACAAAAACTAATAAATGAAGTCAATAGGTTGTTTAATGTGTTAAGGTGTAATGTTAGAGAATTAAAAAAACTTATTTGAATATCCAAAATGTTTGATTTGAATCTAAATAGATTCTCACTAGAATTTAATGAACTTGAGAAGCATCCCGGAGACATTCAGCTACATTTCCCACCCACACCAGCCGCCTGAGGAATTAAACCTCAATGGCTATTTCATATTGGGTGTTGTGTGGCTACGTGGACTGTGCAGTGTACAAAAACTCATCACAGAGGGCTATTAGCCTGTGCACTGCAACATGTTGCAATTTTAGAACAAACTTCAGTTCAGAAAAGATCTCTTAGCACAAGTGTTTTATGTATTTGAGGGAACAGGAAAATATTCAACAAAATCCTTTTTGATGAATATTTTCATTAACACCTCCCCAAATATAAGGCTTTTTATTTTTAAAACTTGTATTTGGATAAGTTGCGAAATTTTTTTTTTTTTTTATATTAATATCAACATTTCAATTCATTTAACTATATAGGTATATGTAATATGTAGATTATTAGATGTTATGCTCCACTGCAAGCTCTACAAATTCTTTATTTGTTTGTTGTATGGTATTAACTGTAGTGCCACACAGATAGCAGCAGGGAACTTGCCGCTAGCTATCTGCGCACCGCTTTGAGGTTAAACACTTTGCAAAGATGCAAAATGCAGAGCTTCACAATTCTGTGTCTATGACGGATTTAAGGTGTATAAATTCAAACTTTAAAAAACATATACTTGTGCTGAAAAATATTCAGTTTGGCAATTTTTTTATAGATTCTGTGTCAAAGTGATTACTTTATCAGGATATGCGGCATAAAGTTTAAACTTCCTGTTAGTTTAGGTTAGGTTTATAGATTAAGTATAACCATGGAGTTTAATGTAAGTAATATTTATTTCTTTTTATATTAAGCAGTGTTAAATTTTAAATCACATACCATATAAGATGTAAATGGTTGTGTGGTATACCTCTAATAATTACATTATTTGAGTATTTATTAATTTTAAGCGTTATATTATCTTGTCAGCATTTTGCTTAGTTGTTGTTGTAAGTAATCAAATAGCAATAACTGAACGCCCATACAAGTTCCCCAGCACGTTAGTGCGGCCAGGTTTAGTGTATTTTTAGCCGCACACACCCAGCTGACTAACAGACAGAACGATGCTAATATTTACAGTACTGGAAATGTACCAGCGGCCTAGCTACTAGCGGCGCGGTGGAAACAAGACTACGTGCAGTGCCAGGTTGTGCTCAGTGCTGCAGCAAACTAACGGACATGCAGGTTCTTACACAGCACTCGGTCATGGTCAGTACCTCCGCTGGCGTCCATCACGATCGCTAGACGTGGCTCCGCGGACGGCTCTCAGCGGTCCCTCCGACGCACACACTACGCTATAACGTCATATCACTGGCAGGTTTGCACTGAACCGATTCCGACCTGCAATCGAACTTTGGACGCACCGAACCAAATCTCACTAGTGAATAGCGAAACTATCGTCGTACACGCGCACCGAGTTCGCAATACGTAAACTAAAGACGTACCTCCTCGAGCATGATCCTATAATAACTGTCTCTTCGTTCGTCCAAAGAACTAGTTATCAAGGTCTCGTCTCGAACACAGCATGCACGGTTCCAAGAATTAAGAAACAGGTTATATCGAATGCGACTTTGTTATTATAACACACAGATCATACGGCGGGCCTAAGTATCACAACCGGTAACGTATAATTTTGCAAATTATAAATAACTTGTTACAATTTAGACACGATCGTCTGAAGTTACAACTTTTGCGAAGTGAAATAATTTTCTGACACGTCTGTGTGCAATGAAGGAAAACGTCACACTACTGCCGATTTGTTATGATTGGCTCCCGAGGTCACAAGGTGCGTGCGACGTGGATGGACGACGCATGCGCGCTTCGCCCGCCATTATTTTAAAGATATCTTTCGTTACCAACTTGTTATCAAATTTTAAACTACAATAATAAGTAAGTTAATTACCTAATATTAATCGTTATGTTATTATACACAGTTAAGTTATTATAAAAATATAATGAAAAATAAACTAAATTCGTATATAAGTATTACTGAAAATATAAAATGAGGAAAAACTAACTTGTTTCCCGCCCTTTTCAAGAGCTCATTCTGTACTTGTATTTTTCTTTAGCTTCGGATTCTAGTCTTTTTAAGTTCAGATATTTCGTAGTTTAAAAAAATAGAAAATGGAAAACGCTTTACGTGAAGTCACAATCTAGCTTGTCAAACTTATACTAGAATGATATTTACGTTATAATAAATGCAAAAAGAGGATTTGTTACGCTTTCACGAATAGCTACTCAAGCGAACATCATGTTTGTTCACTTTTCACTAGGAACATCATGTTTGTTCACTGAAAACTAGGAAGGTACAGAAGAAAACATAAGTAACGTACATGACACATTTCATCATCGTTTATTCTATAAAATTTTTGTAATATTCGGACGGTCAATAATTTTACAACATAGAACAGAGAGTCAGCAACCGAACGCTTCGGCCGATCATGCCTCTCGAACGCTTGTTCCGCACTCTTGCTTGTACGCTCCGCTCAGGCGATAAATGTTTCTTTTTCGTGTTTAATGAGACAAGTTTTGTGAGCAAAATATTATAATTAAAAATAAATCTTACAATGTGTTCTCCGTGCGCAGTGGTATCAGCAGTGGATTTATAATATTAAAGGTCCTGTGTTTGATTCCCGGCTGCGCCGATTAAGATTTTCTAAATTTGTCTCGTCTGTTGGGAGGCTTCGACTGTAGCTAGTTACCACTCTACCGACAAACACATTCCGCTAAGCGACTTAGCGTTCCAGTACGATGTCCTGTAGGAACTATAAGGGGTGCGGGTGGTTAGCCTACTGCCATTTTAGATTGCATCACTTACCACCCGGTGTGATTGCAGTCAAGGGCTAACTTGTAATAAAAACAAAAACCAAATTATCTCATAGGATTAAGATTTAGTAATATAGTCTTGTATAGGTGTATCAAATTCCCCGCGTATGAGTCAGAAGGCTTCGTAGGATATTTCAGCGCGTGGGTGGCGTTACAGTTTCATTTCAGCGTATTTCGGAAGTAAATAGATTTCAGAGTGTGACTCATCGAGGTAAACCTTGTGGAAATATTATTTGATTTTCTTATTAGTATTATAATTGTTCACATACTTGTGTTGAATTTAGCTATTTTCAAATAGGTATTAGAGGTTTAAGATCTTTAGTTCTCAAAAGAATTACAATAAATTCACTTATATGAGAAAAACTATATTAATTCATCTAAGTAAGGGCTTAACAGAAAGGATTGTGGCATACGACAAGAAGAAGACAACGCAGCTACTGTCACAAAGCAGAACCAACATAGCACTAGTAGTAGGCATGACAACTGAGCACTGTCTGCTCAATAGGCATCTCAAGATAATGGGAATTAATGAAGGATGATCCTTCGTGTCCAGAGTGTGGCGAAGAGGAGACCAGCTATCACTTCATAGCTGAGTGTCCCATGTACGCGCTGGTAAGATGGGAGATACTAGGTAAGGATAGAATTAGTGAAGCAGACCTGACGAACCTCACCATAGGGGGAATTGTTAGGTTCACGAAGGCTACAGGTAGGCTTGAGGGGGGGGCACTGTCGGGACACCAGTGAACCTGTGTCTCAACCACGGGAATTGGGTGGAATGGTTCTAATAAGGACTGACCACCCGTCTGGCCTTGACAGAGGTCCCCCATATATATATATATATATATATATATATATATATATATCTATAAGTAAACTATTTAACTAAGTGTACAATACAAATTAGGCTTACATAATACTTATTTAATAATACTTATTTATATAATATTTATTTAAAAAATATAATACATTATTTAATTGTTAAAGTACCCGCACTTTCAAAGTTACATACCTATTACGAGGAAGACACGACTAGTTTTAACAAAAAAAAATTAACATTGAAATACCTCCTCAATCTATATAATACAAGATATTATATTGTTCAGAAGAATTTAATACCAAATGAACACTTGAGAAGTGAAAATATATCGATATAGCAAACGTAAAGGTGAAGATGTTGATAAATATATTGTATACCTACCTTGCCCTATGTATACCCACTTTTTGATGAATAAATGTATACATAAAATATAATCCTGTATTATAAGGTATTTAATAAACTCCATAAGTTTTGCAGCTTGCAGGAAAAGTGCATAGATGTCTATTAAATAATTTCTTAACATAAAGTTAAGATTATATTTGTCAAAGTATGAAACAAGATAGCTTATGTAATTCAAGACCTCTTTTGTATTAATTATCTATGTAGAATTGTTCACAGACCATTAAGATTTTTTCAAAAACAAAACCCCGAATACCTTGTCGTCGTAAGTACACACTGTACATACTATAAAATGTAGAAATAACAAGTGTTTACTATTAGAAATGAATATTGTTTCCTGTTCTGTACAAATGGGCATGTAATATTCAGTGGCAAATATTGTAATTAGACAGTCGAGCCTCACAGTCGCAACGGCGTTAGGCTGTACGCAGTGAGTCAGTGAGTCGGCGCGGCGGCGAGGCGACGCGACGCGACTAGTGCTTGCGTGCGGCGCCACACCCGCCGCCACTCGGCCGAACAGCCAGAAATACTAAACTTCAAACAACCCTACCACCGACCACCCTTCATGATATTGCGTACAATTACTGTATTTATGGAAGGGTTCGATGCAACTAAACAATGCGTAAGTACACGAGAAGGGATAGCATTGACTTGATTTCAGAGTTTTTTATTATTATTTTACTAATTTACATATTCGGAATGGTATTATTTAACTTATTTTGATGTAATGATGATTAAATCATCAATAAACCTTTTCGGTTTCCTTTATATGGTAATGCGAAATAAAGAAATATACTGCTAAGTATAGGAAAAACTGTGACTCATCTTTTTGAAGTGATAGAGTAACTATAAAAGACAGATGTTTCAAAAGTACTTGTAAACCAAACCTACTTGACGAAGATCGAACTTCGAACTTGAACTGTTTAAACTGCGGAACTTTTATACAGATGCTTCTTACGTGTAAGATTACATTTCTTTTCTGAAAGGACTTATAATAACTTATCACATTAGGCAAACAATCTGTAAAATGAAATTTTCTTTGGAGGAATATTTGTGCTATTGTTTATCCGAAACCTACGTTATTATTATCTCAATTTTACTTTCTCTCTATATAGGTACCTAATAGATACATACAAATATATTAAATTAAGTTTCTTTTGTATAATCTCTGAAACAACTAGTTGGATTGTAAGAATTATTTTTTGTATATGATAGCCAGACTTGTGAGCAGTAACATAAGCTAATTTGAAATATGAAAATTCTCCGCGGACGTAAATAGTCAAAAATGTTTTTGACCCAGTGGTCTTATACTTTGGCGGAATGGAACATATGAAGTGTTTGCGTTCTCTACAAAAGAGGCATCGCGTCGCTTTTTGGATTTACCCTAAATTAGGGCTAGGTTCTTGACCTTCCGCAAAAAAATTAGATAACAAAATAAGTACTTACTTGACGAGAGGGGTCCGGGTTAGTAGTCCTGTTGTTTTACATCACTGAATTAGCAAAATCGATGGCATTGCATAAAGTTAGGACATAATACGAGGATAATATCGCTCTATCTTTTGCTCCAACGACCGAAAGAGACCTATATTTTCGAATTTGCGTTATTTGGTGACGATACTTACTATGTATTTTCTCTACAAGAGATCTATTCGTGATCATAGTAGGTTTACCGTAGAGTTTAGTGGCAATCAATTAGATGGCTTATTGTTATTGTAAATATCTTCTTTTAATTTAAATTTTATTTTTATCTGTTTTAACTATGAAATATGTAATTGATCGGTAGACTGTTTGTAACGTGCGCCGCTGTCTTGATGCAAAAGAGGCAAGGTCTTATCACCCGGGATGTAACTCTACCATTCTCAACTCCGAATTTCATGGAGAAAAGAAACTAATCGTCTTACGTTCATAGCTGGACACAGAATTTAAATCTAGGAGCCGATACGTAGACACCAACATAGGCAGTATGAGGCGCAGTGGTTTGCACAGTAGATCCTGAGGAGGTCCTGGGTCCGGCGGTGCCGATTGAGTTTTCTTAATTAGTCTTGGTCTGGCTGGTGGGAGGCTTTGTCCCTGGCTAGTTACCACCCTGTCGGCAAAGACGTACCGCTAAGCGATTTAGCGTTCCGGTACGATGTCGTGTAGAAACAGAAAGGGGTGTGACTACTAACAAGTTAGCCCGCTTCTATATTAGATTGCATCATCACTTACCATCAAGTGTGATTGAAGTCAAGGACAAACTTGTAATAAATAATAAAAAAAATAAGCTTAACAATATTCCCTCTTTCAACTTCAACAACAAATAATGTGATTATATCAACAACCCGGAATCGATTCCAGATCTTTCTAGGCTGTAAGCGTCTTATACCCCCTAATCTAAAAACTCTTTCTAGTTCTTCCTTCTATAATTTAGTAAGGATCAACTAATTTTATTACATTTATAAAAAAACAACAACAATGTCATTTGAACCCCTATTATTTTAACCCTTTCAATTTTTATCCAGTATTATAATCATTTACGTAATAAAAAATAGAACACAACACCTACCGGAGGGTAGATCGAAAATATTACGCGGTCACACGCGAAGTGGGTACTACAAAAACATCCCTTCGATATTGTGTTGCCAGGTGGAATAATTTGCACGAGACGTCCCGATTTACTGGGGTCTGGTGAGACGATTTACCCTTTATTTACACGGTACCATATTATTTACTTAGCCGCTGGCCACAGGTAACTCTGGATAGTTGTGTTTGGAAGTCCCTAAAAAGGCCTATTATTATTAGAGACAAAAAATACAAGATATAGAGCTGGTAGGTAGGCGGCCTTATCGCTTGACAGCGATTTCTTCCAGGCAACTTTACATTTAGGAAAAAAATAGGACAAGGCCTATGCCCAGCAATGGACATCCATTGGGTGTTAATAATGATGATAATGATATTTACTTAAACTATAATTGTTTTACTTTTACTTACTGTAATGTGTAATACGATAATAAGGTGTTATACGATTGCCTTAGTGTCTATACACTTTTGGTTATTGTCTCACCCATTCCAAAAGGAGGCTCTTAGCTTAATACAAAAGTCTGTTTTTTAAGGATTAGAGGGATCAAGGCACGAAGGTTAACGATGCTGATCAAGCCTTTAGATCTTAATCTAAATATACCTAATAGGAATTACACCTAGTAGGATTTTAGTGCAGTTTTTATATATAGAGTAATTTCAGAGGAAGATTTAGACGTAGGTATACCTAGTACTGCCTACTAATATTATAAAGAATAAACGATAAACTTTATGAGTATGCGTGTGAGTATGTTTGGTGCACTTTCATGCAAAAACTACTGAATGGATTTTAATGAAACTCTGCTATAAAATAAATTACATATCAGAATATCTCATAGGCTACGTTTTATCCTGAAATTCCTACGGGAACGAGAACTACTTAGATGAAACCGCGGGCGTTTGTCTACACTAATATTATAAAGAGGAAAACTTTGTTTGTTTGTAATGAATAGGCTCAAAACGCACTGGACCGTTTTTAAAAATTCTTTCACCATTCGAAAGCTACATTATCCACGAGTAACACAGGCTAAATTTTATTTTGGAAAAAATAGGGTTCCGTAAAATATTTGGGTTTTTCGGACATAAGGTGTAAAAAATCAACCAGAAAAGTTACTTATTTTGCGTACGCTGCCTAAACTTTAAAAGATAGAACCATAAAATGTTCTAATTAATTGGAGATCTTATAAATATCTACAAAAAAGTCCGCGACACACTATACCTATCTATGTCGAGTGAGGCACAACAACCATTTTTTTATTTAAAAATCTTAATTTTTTTTTGGACTACATTTATACGCATTTATTTTACTTATGCTATTAATCCTTATCAAAATAAATTATTTCATCACTAAGTACAGTTTATGTAGAGAATATTTGGTATTTAAAAGATTAAAATTGGACGTTTGGTTTTGAAGTTATGGCGAAATTAAAAAAAATATTACTATTTCTGCGTTGAGCGTCACCAAGGTTGCGCGTGCGGGAGGGGAATTTAGATCTATGAGTAAGGTACCCGCGCTGAAGAGTTTGTTTGTTTGTTTGAACGCGCTAATCTCAGGAACTACTGGTTCGAATTGAAAAATTATTTTTGTGTTGAATAGACCATTTATCGAGGAAGGCTTTAGGCTATATAACATCATGCTGCAACCAATAGGAGCGAAGAAATAATGGAAAATGTGAAAAAAACGGGGAAAATTATTCATGCTTGAGGGCTTCCGTTGCGTGCGCTGCAAAAACGGTTCAAGATACCAAAAATATATGTATGAAAGAATTATTTCTCTTGAAATGATCTAAAAAAATGTCCACGGCAGTATATGTCTATCTTTTAAGATTAACTCACTAGAACCGTTTTTATAGTAATCAAATTTGGTCGAAATTAATGCATTTGTTAAGAGTTATAAATATACGTATATTGTTAATGTTAATGTACTGTAATATCGTACAATGTTTAACAAAAATGTACATTTTTAGTACACGGGACGGGACGGAGAATATTGCTTCACGGGAAACTATAAAAAAATTATATTGAGAGGGGTAGCGGGGAAAGAGCACACTTTATATGAAAGTCTGTCTTTAAAATTAAAAGGGTACCTAAGAGATTTCCACGAGGACGAAGTCGCGGGCGACTGCTAGTATAATATAAACTACAAATGTTTCAAAGGTACGTTCACAGCTAGAGCTAGCAACACTAGTACACAATGCGGCACCTAGCGGAGCCCCTGCCCGGCCGCCGGGCGCCGCGGCGGGCGCCGTTCGACTCGCCGCCGCTCCCTTGCCACTTTAAATTATTCCTGATTACATCGCTACAGCTACGGTAGGATACGTAGGTATAAGAACTAGTTGTAGCTTTGCTATAGTTGCTATAATGTTTTGTTGTCATTGTCAAGCGTGCTATGGTTGGCCCAGGGTCTTTGCAGATAATTGTATAGCCTGACTAGAAAAATGAAAGCCTTGTCAAGTTTTATATAAGAAAGGAGTCTGTGTATAAATTACTATGATAAATGTGATATGGTGACGGGTTAACATGCTAAACGCACGTTTATAAAGCCATAACTCCAAATTGATTCTACGCGGCATCATTGAAGAAGAAAGAACGCCAAATCGTTTAGCGGAACGTCTTTGCCGGAAGGGTGATAGCCAGCACCGGCCATAATCTGCTACCAGACCAAACCTGGGCCAATTTAGAAAATATAAAATCTAAAATTGTCCCGGTCTGGAAATCGAACCCTCACAGTTATTAGTCAAGGTGCAGGGAGGTCATTAAATAGGCCAAGTAGATCTTTAGATAAAGATGGCGGAAGTAATAACCCATAGAGAATTAGATAAAGGGCTCATATACTTTGTCAAGTATTAATCCTGGCCGCTACTAACTCACGTAAGCTTACATTTGCCTTTTTAAAAATTCGAACTTTTTTGAAACCGCATTTCACGCTTGTCAATTCCGCCACTAATCAATCAAATATTTAAAAGCATAATATTTTGGAGTCGTTATATTTACTAACAATATCTTACATTTTTATTACCTATTAACATTAATATTACTACAGCAACTTGTAAAAGGTAAGCAGATATTATTTCCGTTAACAATGCTCGCTTATATGAGATACAAATATTTTCATCTATATTTAAATAATCTCGATTGTAAGTCGATTGTAAGTCAGTTTACGTCGTCCTAATTCGGTCTTAATCGTAGCTAATCTCATTTTAATTCGTATGTCTTACTACCGGTATCCTGAACCTTTTAATAACAACACGATCTTGAGCCAACTGCATGCTCTATAACACGCTTAATGTCATCGATCAGGAGTTGCCATTCTAGCATCTTGAAGCTAACGTCTATTGGCTCGATCTTTTCATATCCTACATGCTAATTTGCTTACCGTCTTGCAGCAGGAGGATGATGCCCGACGGCGTCAAGATCCCGCAGAGCGCGTCTCCGCTGGCGCGCGCCGGCGCGGGCGACAGCTCGGTGCGCGGCAGCCTGCACGTCACGCCCAGGTGAGCCTTCTGCAGCGTCAGCGCTGTGGACAAGCGTAGCCGTCATAGCCTCAAAACCAACATCGATACATTCGGAAGTCGCTAATGCCGAATATTCGAGAAATCAATGAAGCAAAGCATCGAAAATCGCCGACATGTGTGTAGGTATACCTATGCATATGCTATGCATTTCTATAACACATTAGGTATTATGTTGCCAGGTATTTCTGACTCAGGGACTCATGACTCAAGGACACATTCAATTATCCGCCTGTGATGTACATTATGTGTATGTATGGAGCCGATGTCGCTTCTCAATGGAATGTGGCTATATTAGCAGTTACTTATCACATTTTTTTCCCGCTAAAATAATGTAGAGACGTTCAAAGCTTTTTGTACAAGCGGTAAAGCCGGCAGACTATGACCACGCGCAATTTTAATTTTTTTCTTGTGTTGAAAATCGATAGTCTTTTGTTAATCGATAAAATCGGCCACTAATCATCGAACCACTAAAAATATTATGCTTAACTCAAAATTTCAACGAAGCTGTTACATAGTATATTAAAAAAAAGTTACATAGCTTCAAATAAAAAAAATTATCATCGAACCACTATAAAGAATATTATGCTTAACTCAAAATTTTAACGAAGCTGTTACATGATATATTAAAAAAAATTTAAATAGCTCAATTAAAAAAAAAGTTTTTAGTAGGTATTGTAAAATTATAATAGTTCTTGGTTAAATCCTTAATTAAATCTTATCCGATAGTAATTCATGTCGATAATTTTTTTTATAATTTACAAATGATTTTGTACACAAAAACTTAAATAAAAAAAATTTTTATTAGTTCAATGCACTTAATTTAATAAATTTTTCTGTCATAATATATCGCAACAGAATAGTTATATGAAAAGAATATTGCCTCAATTGGTGACCGAAGGGCTGGCTCTTTTTTTGCGCAAAGGATTACCCTGGCTATCCAACACGGAAATGCAGCCAGCATTCTCGCCACCATTCCACGTGGGCATGATTTGTATAGTTATTAGGATAAGTTAGCTAAGTTCCTTATTGTATTCTTTCTCAATAATTAACAGTTACTTAAACCGTAAAATAACATACAAGTCGATTTAATCCATAACCGTGTAAGGAGTTCCTCAAGGAAGTATTCTGGGACCTCTTCTCTTTCTACTATACATAAATTATTTGCCACACTGCACTGAACAAAAAACAATTTTATTCGCTTATGATACTACTGTAGTTATAAAGGTTAAAGATCAGCACTCACTTGAGATTGAAATCAATAGAGCATTGGGAAACATCGTAACATGGTTGACTAAAAATAACCTAAATATAAATTTAGACAAAACGCAATTAATAACTTTTGAAACTTATCACAAACAGATAACTCCATTAAACGTTTCATATAATGGAGTAAAAATAAATGAAACTGATACTGCCACGTTTTTAGGTCTTACGATAGATCAGCACTGTAACTGGAAAAAACACATAAATAAAGTATGTTTAAAAATAGATAAATTCTCTTTCGTGCTACATAGACTAAGAAAAACAGTATCTGAAGTAGCAGCACTCTTAGCCTATCATGGATATGTCTCATCTGTGTTAAGTTATGGTTTAATTTTATGGGGTAACTCTGTAGATGTGATACGAGTTTTTAGGGCCCAAAAACTTTGCCACCGTGCTATTTGTGGAGCTGATTTTACTGACAGCTGCAAGCCAATATTTAAAAATAAGAAAATTTTACCATTGCCTGCACTATATGTTTTTGAATTGTGTCTGTTTGTAAAAAAGAACATTAAGCTATCCAATGAAGAGCAACGGTCGTCAAAAAAATAAAATTCAAATACCTCTACAGAAAATATCACTTTTTAAAAAAAATGTATATTGCATGCCGGTTAACACATATAACCATTTATCAGAGGAAACTAAAAACATGCCTGTACAGAAGTTCAAAAAATATATGTTTAATGCTCTCAGCCAAAATACAATTTACGAAATGAACGACTTTTTTAAATTAAACCATATTTAATTAACTAATATATTACTTTAATTAAATTATACTTTGACATCACTAATTGACTTAATTATGTATTCATTTTCAAATATATCTGTATTGGCTATTTTCACTGACTTACAATGGTTATGTATGTTACTTAATAACATTTTTATAATTTCGACTAGCTAACCCGGCAAACGTTGTTTTGCATTAAAAATTAAAAAAAATTTAGATAAAAATTAGATAGTAGCCGATTCTCAGACCTGCTGAATACGCATACAAAATTTGGTAAAAATCGGAGGAGGAAAATGGTTTCGGAGGAGTATGGCAATGAAAACTGTGACACGAGAATTTTATATATTAGATAATTGACATGTTATAATTTTGACATTTTAATTACCTAAGTTTGTAAATATTTGCACGCCTAGTCCTTAGCAAAACATGTTTGGATCTGTTTAATAGAATTGCATTACTCTTGTAACCCTTGTTTAGCAAATAAATAAAAGATTTTTATGATTAATAAAAAAAAGTGAGGAGAGTTCAAGGAAAACAAACAAACTCACCTGTTCCAAACATTGTGACAATATGAGATTATATCTCATTCACACACAATCACATCCGAGTTTAAGATGTTAAAAATTCACACGTACCTAAACCCGAATTGCATAACAATTATAAAGTGTTTTGTATCAATATTTTCTGTACACAAATCACTCCCGCATCGTTCACTGTGATGAGATGGCGATGAGACCCGCGCCGCGGCCGCCGCGCTGTACGAATAAACTAAAACTCTACAGAATAAAGATTTTATTATTTATTTTCCTTGTAATACTTGTTAATTATTTGTATGTGTGCGTGTGTGTGTGTGATGGTCCACGTCATGGGGAACATGATGGCTCATTTACCCACGTTGTTAATGGACACACGAGAAGGTAAAATTTGAATAAAATTAAATCTAATATTTAGGATGTGGCGAACTGGCGAGTGAGGTAAACAGCCGTGTAAATCTCATTGTCGGCACGCTTCTTTAGCGACAGATTCTTTGCTGCCCTAGCAGTTATTTAGATTGGTGGTTTATGAGAGATTCTGCTCGCCTCAAGTACGATTAGCTGTGCTCAGCGGTTGCATCCACGAACTCATTTTCGTGGCAACATCGAGATATCTCATTAGTGAGAGTCTACATCGCGAAACTAGCAAGTAGTTGTAGTTTTAGTTTTAACTGTACCCGAAAAAACTGCCGACTGCCTCACAGGTCTAATGGTTAGCCTGTATGGCTTCGATCACGAGGTCTTGGATTCGAATCCTGGGTCGGGTCACGGAATAATTCTGAGATATTCATTCTTCAATGACATTTTCAGTACATTAATAGCTTGGAGTCGGAAAGTGTAACACACTCACGTGCCTCGAAGAGCACGTTAAGCCGTCGGTACCGGTCACTATCGTCAACATTTGATAGTGATCGTTAATAAATGGACATGATCACCCTAAGCCCGCCAACCTACATTGGAACAGCGTATTTACGCTTTATATGCTCTTTCCTATAAGGAGAGAAGCCTGGTCCTGTAGTGAACCGTTAATAGGCTAATAATGATGATGAGTACTTTTAGAGATCTCGGGATGAGTCAATAGATCAGTCAGTAGTTTATTTTCCCTAATATAATATTGTGTTGTGTATGACGAAGGATGTTGCAGTGACACGCGAGGCTAGCGCGGTATTATGCTTCAGCAATAGGATTTAATGGATGCACATTTACCATCAGTCAGGAAGATTTACAAAGATTGTTTATAAATATTCTAAATCTTTTCCGTTTAAACAGATTGTTTGATTGTCTGTTCATTCATAAGTTTAAGTATATCAGTAATACTTAGGTTCAGTTACATAAAATTTTCAAAACGCACTAAAAAGTACTTTTTAGTGCGTGTTGAGTTGGTTCTATTTTTTGTTAAAAATTTTAATTTCTTATTTTTAGTGATTTATCGCCACGTAACGTCGTACTATACTGTTATAGTATATCATACGGCACTATAGTGCCTGCGCTCTAACATGGTGCCTGCGACATATGTCATTAACTTTCCGTTTCACTCTTGAAAGTTGAGGCGATTTACAAATTATGACTTAGTATTTCAGCTGTTCCAAATTCGTAATATAATAAATCGTTAATAGCTGTAGTAACTTAAATTTAAAACCGTTAAACCCAGCAAGAATGTTCTAGTCTACAAATAAAATCAAATTGAAAGAAAAATTAAGCAAAGTGTTGTAACGTATAACGTAACGCCATAGACGTATCTAGTGATGAGACGTACTTCTACGATGAATAGTCGATATTTATTTTAACAATAAATGTATATTGTAGTACAATTTTTATTTTTAAAAAGTCTATAATTTTATACAACAACAGAACATCAGGGAATGTTTACTCAAAAGGTTGCAAAGAAGAAATATATTTTATTCGCCTAGACTTATATCAGAATTAGGAACATTTGAGTTGTCACTAAATTCATCATCTGAATCTATGACGAATATATCACTAACAACTAGCGGTCTCCCGGTATTTCACCCGCGTAGTTCCTGGTCCCGTGGTAATATCTGGATACAAATTACCTTATGTCACCCCTCATGAGTCGAGCTATCATATACAAAAAGGTTTTTTATAATCCGACTGATGACTTATCTAGTTTCAGAAACAGACAGACAGACAATAATTGAAAAAAATGTTATTTTGGTGTATGTACGGTATGCATATATGCACAAACAGACACTGCAATTTTATTTATATGTATAGATGAATTATTATGTTGTTAATATGGACGTCACGATCCCAATCAGACATAATATCCCTTTTTGTTTTATTCACGACTTTCAGGTTAATCTTTGTTGATGGCCTCTTGTAACAGTGCCAACATGTTATTTGCCGTTAATGGCGGTGAAGTAGGTATTAATTTTTGCGGCGTGACTGAAAATTAAATGGGAATATGGAAAAAAAGTATTTAAGTTCAATCAATCAAATCATTCATTTTATTTTCATAATCAATTATTTCATAGGTAATGCTGCGTTCGCAGCGCTGATGTTATAAATGCTGATTTTATAAAGCTTCAAAATAGGAATTGAAATTAAAAGCATACATGTTATTTATAACATTATATCTAAGAACCAAGGTCAGACCTATTGTCATCTCTTCTAGAGCATAGGTACTGATAGTTCAATTCATTAAGACGCGCCCCACTATTTCTCGCGAGGGGAAACCGAAGGGTGCGGGGAGTACAGTTCGAACATCAGTCTCGAGTCGACCACGGCTCGGTGTACACGGGCTATTGTAGGTTGTATTGCTGCGTGTCATGACCCAACGGAATGATGCTCTACTTAATTTTTTTACCAATATTATATTTATAATGTCAAAAAAACGTATCGTATGATGATAAACTACACATTTAAATGTGACAGCCAGAAGAATCGTTCCGTTGCCCATTCCTTCAGGTTAACCGACTCGACTTTAATTTTTCTACAAAGGTCACTTGATTGGTTTGTTACTGCCAATATAGATTTTCCAAATTAGCTTAGCAAAATAGCTTTGGTGATTGGTACTATCCTACTTAAAAAGACGTACCGTCAAGCGATTTAGCGTTCCGGTACGGTATCGTGTAGAAACTAAAGGAATGTAGATTTCATGCTACTCCTAACAAGTTAGCCCGCTTCCATCTTAGTTTACATAAACTAACTTGTAATGAATCAAAATAATAATAGATATCATGGGTTCACGCTTTACAAAAACACTAGGGATATGGTAGACAAGACAGCGTGGAGTTGAGCTCAATCATTAAACTGTTTAAACAAAAGAAAAATAGATATACTAGGTACCTATCTGAGATGATTGTGGGTATGTGTGTTTTTAAGATATTGTTAAATGGGTTAATATATATGTCGAAGGAATTAGACTAGAGACTTAGAATAGATTGTTGTAATATTGTACTAGACGTCATTGTTTATGGAAATGTTACTGTCTGTGGATGTAATTATTTTTGGTATGTCACGAGTTTTTTTATGAAAATAACCGAAATAGAACTAATTGTTAATCATTTAATGAGAGATATGAGATAGGTGCTTACTTAAAACTTTAACACAACGTTAAATTCAATTTGATTTGATAAATGAATGAATGATTGATTTGTTTTAATACTCCAACCAATAAAAGAGTCGGGCGCCAAAGTCCTAGTAGAGTATTTACACCATCTTGAGGGGAATAAAGGAGTTGGGTAGTTAGTTTGTGTCTGGAGTGCGGAGAGGATATACTTTTACACTGGTCGAGTTGGACCAGTGTAAAAGTGTTCTTAAGAAGTAAATTAAATTAGCGAGTAAAGTAAGATGGGTGTAAATAAACTACTGTTCTGAATCTTTATAATACGTCAGGAATTATAAAAATCTATTTCATGTATCAAAACATTGTGAACTTGCAATATATCTGTTCGTGAAGACAAAGTCTTTGTAACCCTAGAAAACGCCCAAGAGATTAAGAACCACTAAAGATGATGTCAAGGAGAATTGTTATACTCCGATATATATATATTAACCTATATCACAATATAATTTTGCTGTGCAGGACCAACACGACATATTCCTTTTTAAAAAATGAGTTAAAATGAAGTAGAGCATACTGCTAGTCAAACATGACATTCCTGTTGACATAACTAACTTGACACTTTGTGTGAGTGTGCACACATTGCTACTCGTTACGTAGTAATAGAACTCACATTCTTGCAGTTTTTATTGCACACTTGCACTGTAAGCGTTTGAAAAACAAAACACTACGAGCCATCGTGGATTGACCAAGCTATAGGAGTTGGTGCCTTTTGACGCCGGACTAAGGCAATAAGCTCCAACTTTAACATTTTTATATCTACTCCGTTTTCCAGTTCATCAACTCGCTATTGCGGTTGGATTGGTTTGGGGTTTATTAATCTATACCAAATGGTAAAGCGGGGCAGATTGAGATTTTCTTAATTTGTCTTGGTCTGGCTGGAGGAAGGCTATTTACCACCCTACCGACAATGACGTACCGCCAAGCGATTTAGTGGTCCGGTACGATGTTGTTTCATTCTACACCTAACAAGTTAGCCCGCATCCATCTTAGACTGCATCACACATCAGGTGTGATAGCAGTCAATTGCCAACTTGTAGTTGTTAAAAAAGTTATCGCAGAGACTATAGTCAATAAAAGTTTAATCCCTAGAAACTATGCATTAGTATAACCGCGATAACAAAGTCTCCTCATAAATAACGATCAAATAATAATTTGCCTTTTAAGCTAATTTTTTTGCAACATTAAAAAGAGCTAGATTTATGCTGTGAGTATCGTCAGCGATAAACATGAATTTCTAAGCTCCACATCCCTAGTCACTGACGTCAACGTCATACTGACAACTGTCAACCGCACCTTCTTGCAGCAATTCGAGTACAGTAGCCAAAAAGCTACCGATACCGAGATAAAAACCGAAATCGCTGTAAGCGTGCCTCCAAAATTTTAAGAGTTCCTTCAATTTCCCCAGGATATCATCATCAGATCCTAACATGATGACAATGGGACTAACTTGGAAGTATGCCCTTTCTAATCAAAAAAATTATCAAAATCGGACAACTCTGTAAAAAGTTATGCCTGGTCATACCTGAAAATATATACGTGTCGAATTGAGAACCTCCTCCGTCTTTTTTCGTCGGTTAAAAAATAGTAAAAATCTTTTATATATTACCGCATGATGCTGCAGTTCCTGCAAGCGACGCTTCATATCTAACAAACGCTAATTACAAAGCAAACATTCTCAAACATCGCCGGTTTTTTTAAATCAACGTTCTGTTCTATCAAAAATTATGGATGTTTCTAAATATGCTACCAAAACTTTTCGGTTTAGGCTTAAAGACATTACTCCCATAAAAAGACTCAGTCACTTAGGAAATTAATTGTTGATTGCCGTTGCATTTGTTGTTTGTAGAAATGTCCTTGCGAACACATCTAGCTCAAAAACTAGCAGATAAATTGGATAATTTTTGTTGCATAATATTAGGAATTGTCCTGAACAGTGCAACAGCTGCTTCCGGTTGCTATTCGTCAACCAGAAGTGATTGTAAAAATTACAAAAATCATGAAAAACGTTCATATCATTCTTGATATCGAGGGGCATTCGATACGGCACTCTATGGAACATCGTAATGTGATTGCGTGTCTATATTTTTCATTTTTATTTAACAAAAAAAATTACGTAGGTACTTTGCTGCATGTCAATGCAATGAAACGATCTTTCAGGCGGGTCCATCCAGCTCACCCTAAAAAGCAACTGTTCTCGGCTTCGGTCAGCAAGTTCACAGCAAAGCCCTCGCCTCCCAGCCCCAATCTGATGAGGATCCGCAGCTGCCTCGAACAATACCGCACTGCCCCGACCAGGCCTGTCAAGATCGGCCCTAAAGCAGCTTCCATGGAGGACTTGACTCCCACTAAGAGAATCAAAAAGGACAGGTGATTTTTATTAATATTTCGTACTATGAAGTGAAGAAGAGGACGTTCATGATTTCGCTTACAAATTCATTTGCCGATTGGATGGACACAATCAACTTAAAGATATCACAAAGGCACCAATATATAGAGTTAGGAATTACACCTAAAAATATTATTAGCTAAATAATGAATAGTTCAGAAATTATTTTGAATTATTAAGTTTGTTTTGAGAAACATAGATATCTACCTACATTCAGGCTCAATATTTTACCAGCTTTTTGAAGTAGTTTAAAATATTTGTTTTTCACAGCAAAGTGGCCGCTCTGCCATCGGTCCGGTCTCCAGGACTGCGCAGCGTGGCGGAGGAAGAGGCTGCGGCGAGGGTCGGCAGGTTCATGCTGGTGGCCGCGTGGAGACGGCGCCGCGACGAGCTACGCTGCTTGAGGAAGACGCTGGAATTCCAGGTGCAACATCATCATCAGACTACGTATTGTTAAACGAAGTTCACCGCCACGCCTGTCTGTCTGTTCGCGACAAACTCAAAGGATTAACATATAGTGATTCCTAAGGAAGGTTTTTGCATATAATTTGTCAAGATTTTGTGTTTACTATCTAAAATATGATGATGGTCGTTGAAGTGTCGGAAAATCTTAAGTCGCTGGGAACTTTCATCGTAAACAGCTGTTAACGCTGCGGCTATTATGTACCTATAAACTTTAATGACACTTGACATCGTACGCTTTAAATTTTTGCTTTGTCTCTCGATTTAAAGTATTTTATTAGGGAACGAGAGAGACAAAGAAATGTATACTGTCATTCAAGCTTATACATAATATAAACAAAATAAAGTGTGTTTGGATTGTTATTCTTCACTTCATTTTAGGACTGCAAAAAAGGTCTATGGCATGCCTATATACCTACCCATCTAAACATGTACACAGACACACATAGCAATGACTATAATATGTTGGCGTTTTCGGAATGTTTAGTGAGTATTTGTCGCTCGTCGAATTACAACCATTCACCCATACTAGTGTGATTCGACGAACATTTGACATTTGGCAAATCCAGCAGCCGCAGTAGCAGTTTAGATGCAGCTTTAAACCACTACGACCAACTATTTGATGTGTCAATGAGTAGCCCCTTGTTCCACACCAGGTGTCGTGCTCGGAGCGTCTGCGCATGCAGGTGAGCGCGCTGAAGTCGCTGCTGGACTCCGACAGCGCCAAGGTGCGGCTCGCCATACGCGAGGTGGAGCGCCTCAAGAGCCTGCTCCACGACAAGGACCTTGAGAAGGCGGTGCTGGAGAAGGTTTACTAACTTTATCTTTTACAAACACGACTAGTCGCTGCTGGACTCCGACAGCGCCAAGGTGCGGCTCGCCATACGCGAGGTGGAGCGCCTCAAGAGCCTGCTTCGCGACAAGGACCTTGAGAAGGCGGTGCTGGAGAAGGTTTACTAACTTTTCTGTTACTTTTACCCCTAATACTATTTCGATTTGTAGAGATAGATTAAACCTTAAATACTTAAGGCATCAATTTGCTTTTGATATTACTTCATTTATTGAGAAATTATGACTACATTATAATGACAATTGACTTTGCAATTGATTTGAAAGACTCATCGACTGCTTAGGATGCTTTCGTTTCGGAAGTTTTCGCGGGGATTCGTCGGCTCGTTGCAAAAAACTCATGTAAGACATCTATCTCGTAGCTGAACTACTGAAAACAAATATTACGAATAATTCAGTCAATGTAATCATGTTGTACAACACTGTGCAGGAGAAGTGCGCGCTGGAACAAGACGTGTGCGCCGCAGAAGACCGCGCCTCCGAGATCAGCATCGGTGAACACTCTCTCTGATAACACTTTTTTCTGTTTCTCTAGATATAGCTATAGACATAAAGTACAAGTAAAGTAAGTACAAGTAAGCACAGTGAAGTAGCGTAAGTAAGTATAGACGTAAAGTAAGGAGTAGTAAGTACTAGCGGTATCCCATTGTTAATAGTTAAATTATTAAAAATTAAAATAGCCTATGTCACTCATGAGCCAGGACATCATATACATACAAAAAGTATCCGAGCAGTATTTCCTGTAAGCCTGTGAACAAACTATTCCGGTTTATAATATTAGTACAGATTATAGTGTGGTTATTAGGTATACAGTAATAGTAGGTATGTATAGCTTAAGTACAACTTCCTTAAATCGAAATGGGATGTATATTTCCTGTCTATCAATTATATTTACCCTAATATGTGATAATAACATACCTACGCGTAAATTAATAAAAGTGCATAGTCATTAATGTGATTTATAAGTAGGCAATGTGTTCGTAGAATTTCAACACTCGTAGAAGTCATCAGTCACGGCATAGAATAAACATACCTAAAAATAGAAGACGGCCGCGGTTTCACTCGCGTACTTCCGTTCCCGTAAAAATTTACGATTTACGTAGTAAACGGTGTAGCTGGTTAACTTCGTAGCATATGCCACATTCAAATCCGTTTAGTAATTTTTCCGTCATAAAGTATGTAGGTTACAAACATACAAACTTAAAAATTTATAGCATTAGTAGAACGCCAACCGAGACTGAACAGCTCATAAACACGTGCTCGTAAAGGAAAAATCGTAACCCAGCTTGGGTTTGTGGGCGGAGTCTGTACATTTATTTTTAATTTATCCTCATAACATTTTCCCAATATGTTGTCATCGCATTAGTCGGACCTTGACTTGACATGATATTACACCGGTCAGTGGTCGTTATACTATGTGTGTAAACTAACGCGTGCCCGCGACTTCGTTCGCGACAAAATAAGAACATTGCAATAATCTATTAAACTAAATGGCAGCGTTTTCGATAAAGCGTTCGAAAGGACATTGCCAAAAATTGTATGGAAGTGTACCCCAGGCTGCCCAGTAATGATATATATGTCATTAAATAGTGCAGATTTTCTATTTACAGCAAAACAAAGTTGTATGTAGCTATGCAGTCGCAGGAAAAAGTTATGAAGGTTGAAAAAGTTGACTTTTCATACTACGACGACGGTCACGTGATTCAGAACACAGAAAATCGATTAAATTTTCATTTTTTTTTATATTAAGTTATTGCTATGAAATATGGGTAGTTGTTTAAAATTCATTGTGTATTTAAATAAAACAGTTAAATATGAGCATAAGTTTGAACAGCCTGGGGCAAATTTGGCAATGTCCTTTTTCCGAAACTTTCAACAATTATCGTCACATTTTAGCCAATTTCCACAAATCCTTGACAAATTATACTTACCTATATTGAAACCTTCCTCAGAAATTGCTCTAAATACGGATGACAACGGTACGAAAATGTATATAGTTTTGAATTGATCGCAAATAGACTGACAAAGAAACAAACGCGGTTGAAAAGTATAATAAATGTTCGTCGTACCTCAACTCACTCACACACTCTGCTCGTGTCATCATGATGAAAGGCATGAAGTTGCATTGAAGCAATTGAACAAAACATTTTATTATTACTTTATTAAATATTATTATTAACATGATGAATACTAATGCACACAAAATAGGATAAATAAGATTGTATATTAATAACACAAATTGAAACATTCATTGTTCTCTCGGTATAATCTGCTATTCGTACCGATGGTAAAGTCACTGCGTAAGTAAATGATTTTTATTTGATTAGTTGATAGAGTTCATTCATACACAATACACAAGCACTATGTTAGAATATATTGAGGTGCCAACCAGGTAAAAATAACTTAATTAGGTGTTAGGTACCTTTGTTGTTCTATTGTCCTAATCTATCTTGCCGCTACAAATCATAAGGTCGGAGTTCGAATCCTAGGTATTTATCCTAGTTTTTCTTTCTACCGAAAATTGGCAAGTTAATCTGTTGGTCCCAATCACATTGATCAGATCGCCGGATACTGATTGCAGTCATACATTATTATCCTAAACCCATATTGGACCAGCGTGGTGAGAGGAAGCTCCAAAATCGCGCTCTTAAAACGAAAGATGTCTGCCACTGCAAAGTGAGCCTTAAAAAAGTAACTTAATAAGTTAGATAACCTACAAACATTTGGGACTCTCTTAGGAAGTAAAGAAAGCAAATTGTACTAACATACCAGTTACCCGCGACCCGCGACTAACCTCAAAGGTATCCTTCCAATTTTAAAGGCTTTCATATAAAAAATGCTCGTTCCCCGCTCCTTTTCTCAATTTAATTCTTTTATAGTTTCCTGTGATGCAATATCCTCCGTACCGTCCCGTGTACTAAAGATCTACATTTTTGTTCAACATTTTACGACATTACAGTACATTAATATTAACAATATATATTTATGGTAAGCTGATATGTATAGCTTGATATTAAATAGTCACACACTCTTGAGTCTAGCTTTCAAAATAAACAAAAATAATTTTACAATCTGGTACGCAGATCTAGCGATCAGCCCGTTTAAACAAACGAACAAACTCTTCCGCTTTATATTAATAGTAAGTATATGGTCTTCTATAGCGAACAAATTGCACAAAGATCGAATTCTCAACTTTATCGTTTCGTTTTTTTCGAAACTGCATACTTGCCAAAATGCTGACGCCTATTCAGTAGTGTCGCGGTTTTTAGAAATTTTGTATTATCTCCTAAACTATGTAACTAATTAATATACTGTGAAAGGCAAATCTTATCTCTATAATATCCTTGTGATTATTAAATAATTTATTTTGATAAGTATTTAAGTTAATTTGTATAAATAATGACGTAAACAAAAGCATATGAAATAAATTACTTTTTAAAACACAAAAACTTCTATATCCGCCAAAATTTAAATATAGATATATGCTATCGCGGACTTTTTTGTAGAACTTTTAAAGATAGTTTTCATACAATATGTTGAATTATATCCAATAGCTAAGGCAGCGCACGCGCATAAAGCCGATTTAATAAATTTCACAGTCCGACTCGCGCGACAAAAACTATGATAACTCGGCTATAGATATAATACAAATATAACCTATGACACTCACTGATAGTGTAGCATTCTACTTGTAAAAGAATTTTTTTAATCGAATCAGTAGTTCCGAAGATTAGCCCCAACAAAAATGGATTTACAAACATACAAACTTTACCTCTTTATAATATTAGTATAGATGTTCTATTCTTAACGATACTATGCTGTTGGTTTTATTTTATAGATATTGTCAGTTCTTCGGGGGGTCCTGAGAATGGGGGCTCTGGGCACATGCCGTAGGGTCCTATTTGCCCGTATGGTAAAAACGGTAATGCTGAAGACGGTAAATGGTTGTAGGTTGGCGGAATTGCCGCAACGAGCTGGAGGGAGCCCGGGCCGCCATCGAGCACTGTGAGAAGGCGCTAGCGCAGGAGCGAGCCGCGCACCGGGACACGCGGGCGCACTGCGAGCGAGCTCACACCCGGGTGACTGTTGCACGTACCTACTATAAGGGCTAACGCTAAAACACGGGCGGGTGCGGGCGCGGGCCACAAATCCGCGAGCGGGCCCGTCGGACCCGTCGCGTGCGCCCGTCTCAGTTAGCGCTGCTAGTATAATTTTGATGTCGAGCGTGTACAGTTGTGTGGAGTAGATTACCATGGATTATTTACTAATTTATTATTTGGCAAAAAGACGTCAACGAAAACAACGTCGAGTGCATAACCTGTTCTTGACAGGTAAGTTACTCAGCGGAGAATTCGATAATTCATTCGCCATATTCCATAATATTGGCCGAAATTGCACCTCAACTATTACGCGCTTTGTATCGATTCATGATTGTACCTAGCCTCCGACGCGTGTGACCGTGGCATCTCTGATTTGTAGAAACAAACCAGCTCGCGTGTGCCCGACGCGGGCGCCCGCGCCGTGTGCCCGCTGTCCGCCACGCGGGTTACGATCCGCCACCCGCGCCCGCGCTCCGCGTCGCACGCGCCTGCGCTGTCCATACTATTTTTCATTATACACACGCGAGCGTGCGCCCGCGCGAGTTTTAGCGTTAGCCCTAAAGCTTTAGGCAAACAATAGTACTGGCCTTGGGCATTAGTAGTAGAGCCGTTGTCGAAGCTGATATAGCAGAATCGAACACCAGATTTATATTACATCAAACTCACAACAAACAAATTATAGGAGCCTGTTAATGGCACGCAGGGCGAAACTCTTATCCTGACTGTTGACCCACCATTGAGACGAGTGTTGGTTTGGATTGTATATGTATAATGTGAGTGTGGTGCAGCTGTCGTCGCTGGAGGAGCAGCTGTGCCAGCGCGAGGCGTTGCTGTCGGCGGCGCGCGCGCAGTCCGCCGCGCTGTGCCACGAGCGCGACGACGCGCTGCAGCAGCTCGCACGCGCCGACGACCAGCTGCAGCTGGAAATAGTGTGAGTCATGGTCATTCAACCACGAACCTAACGAATAATTTAGTTTGATAAACAAATACAGGTAATTCTTATTATTAGTTCACAGTTAGACAACAAATTTAATTTTTTGCTTCAGAGTCCGATGACTCATATCTACTCATGTCAATACTTGCTTACAGTGTGCTCGTCGTCGTCTTTAAAAATAAAATTAATAAGTAACTTTAGTGCTACGTGACGTCTTGCATTTTATAGATATTTCACTATCACTACACAAACACACTTAGTTTACAAGCCAAGTTAAAATAGTAATGTATCGTAATCGCCAGTGCACGTGAGCGATGCGCGCGGGAGTGCGCGGCGCTGGGCGCGCGCGTGTCGCTGAGCGCGCGCGAGGCGGGTGCGCTGCGCGGCGCGCTGGACGAGCTGCGCGCGGAGCTGCGGCGCGTGCAGCACGAGCTGGCGGACACGCGCGACCAGCTCGACTGCTGGCCGCGCCCGCTCACCAGGTGATGTGCCAATAACTGACGCTTGACCGTACAATGCCGCCAGGAGTGATTAATAAGTTTATACGTATAATAGGTGACATGGCGGGATGGTAAATCTATATCTAATCAGTTAATACCCTAAAAGCCTTCTACCCTTCGTCAGGTTAAAAGAAAATTCGAAAATGTGTAATATGTTTTCCCACAGAATGGTGTGCGCGGCTCGCTCGTGGCTGCGTCACCCCATGTCCATCCCAGAGGCGGTGCTGTGGTCCTTCATCCCTGCACGACACGGATGCTAGTGTTCCAAGTGCCCAAGGTCCTATGCACACTAACGACGTGGTAATGTGAACACTGGTCCTGTTTGCAGGAATCGTGTTAATCGTATACAAGAAAACAAGCTATTAAGCAATATGTTTACGAAGCGGATGAATCATATTGTAACATAAGTGTTTTACGAAGCAGAAAACTGCACATCACGGTAGTCGGTAGGTATCTTTGAGTAGTTTCTCATGACAATTTCTTTTAATTAAGATTTCTCGCTATTTGTGCACCTTAGTAGATACCTACAGGTGCAATAGACAACGATACTATGACTTAATAAGTTAATTACTTGATAAGTTGAGTTGCTCGAGGGTCTTTCCCGACTAGGATATGGTTACGACTGTGTGTTGTTTTTTTCTAAGAATTGTTTTTGATTGCATAATTGAAACTTGCATCAATATCGGCTTTGTTGCGACGTTTCGCTGGCATATTCGGTAATTTGAACGATTGTACTACGTTTTGATGATTGTGATTTTTATTAATTTTCGAAGATATATGAAGAGGTAAGTGGGTTTGTATGTCTATTAATTATCTATTTTAGTAATAATTTAATATACCTAGTTGTATGTATACTTACTTTACGAAGCGATCATGTACTAGGTAAGTTTGTTAACTTAGTTTTTTAAGAATTTTTTACTCAATAAATACCTAATATATCGCACGAACTTGTTTGACGTTCCATTTCCCGAATATTCTGATTTATTAGGCCAGATATACCGGTTTTCAGCGTAGTATTTACGACCTCCGTGGCGCAGTGATATGCGCGGTGGATTTATAAGACGGAGGTCCTGTGTTCGATTCCCGGCAGGGCAGATTGAGATTTTTCTTAATTTGTCTTGGTCCGGCTGGTGGGAGGCTTTCGCCGTGGCTAGTTACCACCCTACCGACAAAGACGTACCGCCAAGCGATTTAGCGTTCCGGTACGATGTCGTGTAGAAAACGAAAGGAGTGGATTTTATCCTACTCCTAACAAGTTAGCCCGCTTCCATCTTAGGTCAACTTGTAGTCGATGAAAAAAAGTATACATAGGATTAAGTGTGAGTCGAACGGATTGAAGCGGTCTAAGCTCCGTTTCCATCGTTCTAGATATAAAGGAGGCCTGGCCCTCATGTATTGTTACTGGATTCAAAAAGACTGATTATGATGAAAGAAATACTAAGTAATGATATTAGAAGTTCGTTTACAAGTACAGACGTTGCGTAAATTTAAAACAAATGAAACAAATAATCAATTTGATGTCATGTTTATTCATTCAGTCTTACAATAATTCTGTTCAACAATCTACTACAAAATATCAACATTTATAATACGAGTAGACTTCTATTACAGCAGGGTCGTTATATTGATTTACACTATTTAAATCAAGATTCATTTTACAGGACAGAAAAGGAGATGGTCCAAAATTGTATGGAACACAGACTCACTTTCTGTACATAAGTTGAAAAAAAACTACATGTATTAACAATCTAGTTTTGATTAGCCAAATCTCTGAATTCACTTTTATTTGGGCGAAATATTATTCATTCTCTCCAAAACAATGCAACACTTAACGTATAATCATGTTACGATCTTAGATAAGTTATATTATCTATGGTAGACATTCTCCAGGTGGCGGATTGATGTTGGTTTGACTTTTGCTGTCAGTGTTTATTGACGTATGGCCCATTTAATTTGATGGTTATCTATATGTACCTAACGGATTATTGAATAATCAGAATAAAATATTGTTCTTATTATAGCTAAGATGTCTGTCTAAAATGGTCAAAAACGTATT
Organism: Mycalesis mineus; assembly: GCA_034621355.1. Lineage (NCBI taxonomy): Eukaryota > Metazoa > Arthropoda > Insecta > Lepidoptera > Nymphalidae > Mycalesis > Mycalesis mineus. The sequence goes on along the minus strand of CM067889.1, from coordinate 675,236 downwards.
ATAGCTAAAAACAAAGCCCGGAACACGGAAGAAAATGTCAATGTCACCGCATCTTTATCACCTACAGACTAATATTAGAAAGACGCCATCTTTTAATACCTCAAAAACTAGGAATTTAATTTTTAACCAACGTTTTTATTAGTTCGTTTCTTTCACTTATTTTATTTTTGATACAATCCTGGTATTTTTTCCATTTTAATGGTATATGGTACAAGAGTGATGCGGAAATGGACCATCTCCTTTAACTCATTTTAATTTATATTCGATAATGTTTGTAGACTTCACGACTTAGTAAACTTAAAAATATATTCATTTGACCTCTCAGTTATTTTACAGTTTGTATTTAACTAAGCTATTTGCTAACTCGATCCATTTCAGCGAAACAACAGCGCAAAGTCACCGCGTTCGTTCGTTATTTATCAGTTGAGCATAACTTATACAACAAATATTTTTAATTCCTCAATATAGTTTATGTTAAACTCGGTTAACTGGATACTCTGAAGGACACCAAGTAATGAGCCAGCAAGGCATCACATTTGGGTTCCGAGTGTGAGGTTTTATCGTAACATCAATATGGAAATCGAAGGGTTTTCTCAGGTTGTAACTAGATGGCGCCGCTTCAATTCCAAATAAGTTGACGATACGTTTTTACGCAGTAACTCGGTAAAAATTCACATCGACATGACACAATGACAGCGTTGGTAAAGTCACTTCGCTGTTTTGATCGTTAACATCATGTTATATAATCAAGACTAATTTACTCTCTAAATTGAGACAAATATTAAGAATTTGTTAAGTTATTTTTCTAATGAATGGGTCATTAGAAAAATAACCCATTCATTTGTAACGGCCTATTATGAATGAATACGTTATTTTATTAACGGGTATTTTTAACGATAAGTAGCGTTATATAAAACCGCACCTGATGTTAACGAAGTAACGATGTAGTTGGAAGTACCATTTAACTTGCAGGTTTGCGGCTTTAATTCTCTCTGATCGGAATCTGCACTAGAAGCAGGCCCCGCACGATTACAAGATTATAAAGTAACGTATACTAGAGAGGTCAAATAACAAAGTAACAAATAAGAAATACACATATATGTCTACGGACAGATACCATGTAAAAGCGTCTCACGGTACAGAGTAAGTAGGGGATAGCTATACCTAGTTCATAGGCCACATGTTGGTATTTCTTTTTTCTTAGAAGTAAGAAAATAGAAAAGAAGATATCTAAACGCTATATAGATATGTCGTTAGTCCACCTTAAGCGATAAAGACAAGTGATGCGTCGGTTGTCGGTATCGGTCAGGGTAGACAAACAGACAGTCTTTACACAAGTCAACATTTTCAATACGGATCCGCCAGATGAAATTCATTAAAAGAAAATCCAGTTTTGTTTCCCGGATTCCGAGATCCCAATCCAAAAGTAAAATAAACCACAGGTAAAAATTAACTGCACCAATTATTAGGATTTTGAAATGCGTGTCTTCCTAAATGCCATATTATAGTCCAGCCGATCTCAGTTTCAATTTAAAATTATATAATTGGATTATACATGTATCTACCCGCCCACATTTCTCTAAGCATATCTCCTCTCACGTGGGTCACAGTCGTACAGCAGACATGGACGAAAACAGGCGTGTTTCTAGTATTGGTTATTATTTATATTTAGTTAGGCACAACAATAATCAATAAGTTAATATACTAAAAATGTTAACTTGTGCTGAAACATTTATAAATCAAGGCTTAAATATTCGCTATAATATATAGCCTCCTTTTTACTATAGTCTCTACATTTGAACTTATCTTATTCTAAAACAGTAGGTACAATACTAAAATTTAGCTTCTTACTCGCTGCCGTAAATAAAATGACTAATTTTTCAGATATAAAGTGTACTTATGATCATAATACCGCTCGTGGATGTGTAAATATTGCCTGTTCACAACATTTCAAGGGTTAGGGCACAAAAGAAACCTAATTGAGCACATGCTCTCCGGCAAAGACGAGTGAAGTATGGGCAAATGCTCCGAAAAATAAGAACGAGAAGAATAGAAAGAGAACAGAAAAAGAGATTAAACTTAAATCCTGTCAAAACGCTGACTCGGAAGTCAAAGAGAAAAAGATCCTCCAGGACAAACATAAGGCTAAACACAGTATTATGCATGTATATTATGATGCACATTTTCAAAGTATCCAGTTTATTTACAGCGCGAGCGAGCGAAATACAAACTGCAATGTCTTTCTCTTTTCACCTAAACTTAAAATATATTTTACATATTTATTATACACAATTTTACACGCATGGTAACCAAAACAATTATAGTTATTTTTTGTGCATCAACACCAAAATGCAATAATTAACATACATGAGTTTTCTAAAATTTCTATTGTATGTATACTACTTCTTTGTTAACTAAGTAATTTACATAAATTGGTAATAAGCAGGAAATATCACTATTAGATCGACACAAGGAAATGGAAAAGGCTAACGAAGAAAGATAACGAAGAGACATTACGTAAGAGAGGGGCATGATGCATAACGGTTCCGTGCCAACCTTTGAGTCCTCAGGAGGTCGTTTTAGTCTGTGCAAGTAGGACATGCCCTGACCGAGAGGCAGAAATCATAAAGAAATTATTCCTTGTCAAGAAACAAAAAGAAGAGTATGTGTTAAAAATGAAAAATGGTTGGAACCTAAATTCAGGGAGTGTTATTTTTGATCGGTCATTTTCAGCATAAACCTCACTTGGTTTCAATGATTAAACTTGTTCATGCCAGGCGTGACGTAGTCTGTGGTTGCCGGCTCAGAAACGCTGGAACCCTTGTTGGCTCGCTCAATTGACAGTAAAAGTGTCAAAGAAAATCTGTCATGTCATTCTCTCTGCTCAGCACTAAGTTGCGAGCGCGCAAACTATTTTAATTAAATTAAATGGATTTAAGATTTCGTTAACATGTCCTTTACAACTGGTTAATAGTACACCAATATACATATGTGTTGGATTAGTCATTCAATTCGCCCGCTTGTAGTGCAATCTCTGAAAGGTTTCACTAATTTGCATAAGTACCCTCAACTAAATTGACTAACTATAAAGTGCCATCCTTTTTAAAAAAGAACACTGAGAAAAGGATAGCATCTATTTTTTTTTATAAATGGCAATAATCAACACAACACATATACTTTCATTATTATTGGATAGTGTTTACAACACATACAGTAAAATAATATAAAAAATAATTAAATGTAACTAACTAATAGGCCTAGCCATTTATTCTTGGCTTATACCCGCGACTTCGCCTGCAATTAGGCATTCAAAATGCACATTAAAAGTCGATACATTACTTCAAATAATAAATAATTTAATATCTCACTAAAAGTAACTTAATTATAATTTAAAAATAATTTTAATAAAAATAAAAATAAAATTACACCTACTCAGTATAGATATTTCGGGAAGAATTGCATCTGTATACATAATATTTCACACACAACCATAATTTTATTTACAAGAAGAATTTTCTAAAATTTTCTAAATTTAAATAAGAGAAAAACACCTAATAAATTATATTTTGATAAATGCCTATTATAGCCTTTTATTTACGCAATTTCTCCATGTTGAAAACCTTATATTCCCGTAATATCTAGTAGCAGTGGCGTGCATAAATATTCGGTCACTGTAAGCACTAAAAACCTTGGTCTGAATAGAACTGCAATAAACTCCATATCTTGGTAGATCCATAGCTTAGTAGAATGGGTACCCAAAATTGCTCTATTAGAAAACTGTCTAAATTAAATAAGAAATGCAAAAAGAAAGCAAGCATGCCCTCTAAACTCCATAATGAATAGTAATTACTTTGAAAAGACTTAGATATAAATGAAAATGTACTAGAGCAAAGCCAGCTTATTGAATACAATGGATGTTTGTATGGATGTCACGCCACTGCTAGCAGCTATAGAGCCTCTTCACACTACGCACAACCTGACGCGCGTGCTACTGTAGTAATACATTAATGAAGTGTAGATGTGTAGTGTGGAAAGGCTTTCATACTGTCGGGAAACGTTCTTTATTGTCACACGATCAATTCCTTTAGTCGACGGACACAAGTTTAATGGCAGGAATGTATACATATACACCTAGGATCTCGCTACCTAAGACAAAGATCAGACATATTGGATAATAATCTCTAGATAAAAAAAATTATATAAATAAATTATTTTTTTTTTGTAAATATACAACGTTCGAGAAAATAAAATCACTGATTTTATAAAATAATAATTACTAAAACTAATACATAACACTTAATTTGCAGTTGTGTCCTAGGCCATTTCATATAATATAATTATTTAGTCCGTAACATTTTGCTGATAGGGCAACGTAACGTAGGGACTAGGGACTAAATCTTACAAAGCATTGTTAGTAACCTTTGTAATTATTTTTACTTACCAAGTTGTATTTTGTAAACAGTAACACCGACTGTAATCTATCACGGTTTGGTTTCATGAGGCCATTAAGGATTTGATTCCAGGCCGCTAAATTAAAAAAAAAATCTGTCAAGATTACTGTGGGTGTTATAGATTACTCTATTTTTTTAAATGTTGCTTATTAACAATTATTTTAAATGTTTGTTGACTGTTTAACTTTTTTTAATCATCCTTTACAGGACAAGAACATGCCTGTAAGAGATCGTTTATTTGAAAATTAATATTATTTTAATCTGATTTCAGTTTTTTAAATAAACCAATTCAGATAAGGTGGTGTTACAAGTTTCATCAAGCCAATTATTCTACCGTTTTAGTAATTCGATAATAATTCTAAGTAACCCAAAGTTGTTGTAAACTTTATAAAATAATAAAAATAAACACGTTTAGCGTCGATTCGACAAAATAATGACTAGATGGTGATACCATAATGGTGGAATTAAATTCTACCATTTTAGTAGTTTCTATATAACTACTTGAAGTAGGTAAATATTATTGGTAGAGTTTTATTAAATAGTAATAAACATACAGTTATATTTTTAAAGTCGACAAGTAGGGATATTATGTATAACTTTAATGACACTCGTCAGTGTATGTTTCAAAATTGTCTCTACTTTCTCTATCTAATAAGATACCATAGATAGAGAGAGACTGAGGCAAATTTGAAATATACACTTCAAGTGTCATTAAAACGTACACATAATAGCCCTGCTGAACTGTAATTGGAGAGTATTAAAGAGTTTTGTCATGCTCCGTTGTAAATTCTGGTAAAATACCCTTTAATGTAAAATAATGTGGAATGACTTGAGATTAAGAAAAAGAAAATTGATTAAAAAAATGGGATTCTTAATTTATCAAATACATAGCACGTATGTAGTTGTTTCCCATTCCATGTCATTGTTAGGAATGTTTCCAGACATATGTGAGTATAAGTATTATAGTGGCGTTGTCCAACACCGACTTTAATGTTATTGGTAGACATATGTTGATCTACACCCCGCCCTGCATGTTGAGCTGAGTAACATTTAGTATTTCTGCCTAAGTATACATACATTACTCAACAACAGCTCAACAGATCCGCAAATTGGATTCTAATTATTATTGTCGTATAGTATGTGTGGGGTGTGGGGTGTCCCGTGGAGAATCGCGCAGCAGCCTGCGGCGGCTCTAGATCATGCCGAAGCCCTCGCCGCCCTCGTTGATGGCCCACAGCAGCGCGCGCACGAGGTGCTCGTACGAGTCGTAGTCGGGCAGGCACAGCTGGTTGAAGCACGTGTGCGCCGTGGGCAGCGCGCCGAATGTGGGCGCCGCGGTGATCTGGAAGCGCGGGTTGAGCTCCTGGAAGCCGCCGGGCGGCAGCTGCGAGCAGCCCGTGGTGAACTGCAGCAGGCGCGCGCGCTCCTCCGCGCTGAGGTTGGCCACGGCGGCCCACAGCCAGCCCAGGCGCCGCTCCCAGTCGCGCCCCGAGCCCGACACCAGCGCGTGCGCGCGCCAGTCCGCCACGCACACCTCCTCCGTGCCGCACATGAGCAGCTGCAACAGTACCAGGGTTAACACCTACCCCGAGCTCGTTCTCGGCCTTCATGCCACTGCGCCGCGCACGACGCCACCTACCTCAAGCTCGTTCTCGTCGAAGATGGCCAGCAGGTTGTCGGGCACGAGCAGCGTGAGGCCGCGCAGGAAGGCGTCGGTCTCCGCCCGCCAGCGCGCCGCCAGTCGCCACTGCGCCAGCGCGTCCAGGTACTTCAACTTGTTACCGTTCCGCACCTGTGCAAACACCGTGCGTGTGGAATGCCACACGAGCTTAGCAGATGTACGAGGGGAAAAGTGCTCGGCTTGACACAGAAAAACGTCTGTGGAAATTCAAAATGGACAAGTTTTACGTGGATACTTGTCCTTTCATGTCAAACATTAATAAGTGAGCATTTGAATTTAAAAGTGATCACACATCTATCGAAAATGGTTCCCGTGAGAATAAGCAAAAAATCACACCAGCAACAATCAACAAAGTGTATGCGTATATCGTGTAGGATGACAGACGACCTGCAGTTTTTGAGTGAAAGGAAAAGTGTGAGGAATAACGGATGTAAAACAACTTACACAAAGAACTAGAGATGCAAAGATGGGAGCAACATTTTCTGAATGTCAACCAAAAGCAAACGCGAAAACGATCAAAAAGGGATCCGACAAATTTTGTGGGGCGTTTTGTGATAATGGGTTTGCCATTATGCCAAAAATCAAGCAGTAGTTCAAGCAATTGGGTTATCTCTAAAGAAAGGTAGAATATCTTATCTTATTATGATCAGTTTGTTTTGAGATACGAAGGGGATCCTGTTCATTGTTACAACTATTACTTTCTTGGTCATCTGTATGACAAAATTCGCGAGAAAAGGCCTGGCTTTAACAAGAATGTCGTCTTTCTAAAAACAACCTGTGCAAAAGGATGCATTAGCGAGAGGAAAATTGTGGGCTTTGAGGTGTGATTTCTTCGGCAATCCGTATATCCAACTGGTTTGGCACTATATTCTATTTGTTTGCAAATTTAAAGAAATTTATTTCTAGAAAGTGCTTTACATTAAATAAGCCAGTCTAGAGATCCACAGATTACTAATTTTCACAACTTTCTAGGGTTTCATTTTAAGTGAGAAATACTGCAAATTGCTACATTCATATAATTTTAAAAGTACAGAAATGTTTGCAAGCCTAATTGAAAGTAAATAAGAAGTGTTTCAAACTTACCCGTATAGTAGAGCCGTTGGGCACGAGGTCCTTGGTCTCCACGAGTCGTCCGGACGAGTCGTACACGTCGTCCGCGAAGTAGATCTCCGGCACGGAGTCGGACGCGTCCAGGTCCGTCTCCAGGATGTATTTGATCTTGGACAGGTACAGCTCGGGGTCGTCTTGCTCAAAGTACTGAAATGGTAAAATATTTAAGACATTACAATATGTGTAATTGTATTTGTTGCATTCAAATGTATTGTAATATGAAAAAAACATTCTTGTACATGTTTTGTGATAACTGTTCCATAAAGACCATTGTATGAAATTGCTAATTGGGGAAAGTGCACGAGAAGATTGTATTTAAAGTACGTGTACGTAGAGAGGACCTAAAACCTAAAACTTGCGATGTGATGACGGAGCTCTACGTACGGAGCTGGTCTACGAGGCCATATTCACATACCGCACTTAAGTAGTAACGTGCCCTTGCCTTACACACCTCACTTTACCGCCGATCTAAGGGAAGAGTTCTGGCCTTGATGGTTAGTGTCTAAGATTTTTGTATTGTGCGTACTTTGAAGCTTGGGATGTCATCGCTTGGTTAGCGGTACGCGCCCCCCAGAGCGTCCTCGTATAGCACTCGCACACTAACCTTATAGTGCACTCTGAGGCCGATGATCTGCGCGAGGAAGGAGCGGGCGAGCCGAGCGCGCACCAGCTGGCGGTACGCGCCCCCCAGAGCGCTCTCGTATAGCACTCGCACACTAACCTTATAGTGCACTCTGAGGCCGATGATCTGCGCGAGGAAGGAGCGGGCGAGCCGAGCGCGCACCAGCTGGCGGTACGCGCCCCCCAGAGCGTTCTCGTATAGCACTCGCACACTAACCTTATAGTGCACTCTGAGGCCGATGATCTGCGCGAGGAAGGAGCGGGCGAGCCGAGCGCGCACCAGCTGGCGGTACGCGCCCCCCAGAGCGCTCTCGTATAGCACTCGCACACTAACCTTATAGTGCACTCTGAGGCCGATGATCTGCGCGAGGAAGGAGCGGGCGAGCCGAGCGCGCACCAGCTGGCGGTACGCGCCCCCCAGAGCGCTCTCGTACAGGCACTTCCCCACTATTTTTCCCGCGAACTCGAAGTGTTTTAGCTGGAAACAGAACAATACACAATTATTACCATCAGAGAAATAAATTAGTAACACAAGAGACAGTTGACAACACAAGTAGTAACCTTAAAGTGCGGCGGTCGGTCCGGGTTGGGGTGCACGAGGCCGGCGGGCGAGTCGTAGCACGACACGAACAGCCCGCCCTTGCCGTCAAACAGTTGCGCGCAAAGCAGCGAGAACCACTCGCGCCGCACGCCGCCCCAGTCTACGCCTGCAAAACAAACAAATTGCTTTGCGGAAATTCGTTACGAACAAGGATGGATTGGTTACACCAGTTATACCTCCAAAACGGCTAATAGTCTAGTTCACAAGTGCCTTTTAGGTCAAAATTTTTGCGCCTTCTTCGAAAATTATGATTGAGGTGTCATTCGATTCGGAATGGCATGTAGATAGTTTTTGAGAAAATGCTAAGCCCGCTCGCAAAAATTGCAATAGTTATAAACAATTAAGTGAAAAACAAAAAGGGGGTTTGGTTTTTCGTTAATATCTCAAAAACTATTTGAGAAAATTTAAATTTGAAAAAAGATTCAAAAAGAGGAAGAAATTTCCTAAAAAAAGTCTTGACTCTCGAAATTATCGGACTAATGTTTATAATTTTCCCAGAGGGTTGAAAATACGCTCGAAAACGGGTACTCCGGCTTACGCAAGCCATGCCCCCATCGGACCTTTAATGAATAAATATTATTTAAACTTATTAAATATGAAAATTAAAAATTGAAAAAATTCAGGCGCCTGTAGGATAGATCAAGGAACAATAATCCGTGATCAAAAAATTTTTATCGCGATTTTTCAAAAAGTTATCCATTCATTAATTAACAATTTTTTGTAGCATGAACATTAACATTGCAAGTGCGATAATTGTTAAACTATTAATCTGAGATTTTTTTCCGTTCGTGGAGCTATTTTTCAAAGGTTTTAGAATAGACTCCCGTTGGAAAAATTCAAAAATTGTTAATTTTCGTTTTGCTATTAACAATTTGCTGAGGGAAAAAATTATAAAGCTTAATTAAACATTAAAAAAAAATTTTTTTTTGCAATATTATTATTGGTCTATTTTTTTATGACCAGAAGCTACTTAAAAATGATTTTTAATAATTTTTATCTCCTATTGTTTAAAAAATTGTTATAAACAAATGCGTTGTTTATGAGATAATTTAATTTTTTTTTTTGATAACATAATCTTTGATGATAATTATGATTTAAAAAAAAAATCGTTTCTTAAAAAATTTTTTTTATTGCTTAAAAACGCATTTGTTAAATAACAATTTTTTTTCACCACTTATTATGAAAATTAAGGAACCATTTTTTTTAATCATTATTTATCTTGATCTTTGATATTAAAAAAAATCGATTATTATTTAAATTTTCATTGTTTATTTAATAAACAATTTGTTATAAACAAATTAATTATTTCTTTGTATTTTTTTTTCTGTTTCTACTTAAAGAAACAAAAACAACCACGTATTATTTTAGAAAAAATAAATTTATTTATATTTTTTATTCAACTTTCAATTTTCTGTTAACTTTAATTCCGTCACTTTGACCTGATTTTTTATGTTTAATTTTATTATAACTTTTTAACTAATGAAGATACAAAGAAAAAATTTGGGACTTATTTATTCTTTATTAATTAAATAATAAATAATAAATTGTTTATTAAATAAACAATGAAAATTTAAATAATAATCGATTTTTTTTAATATCAAAGATCAAGATAAATAATGATAAAAAAAAATGGTTCCTTAATTTTCATAATAAGTGGTGAAAAAAAATTGTTATTTAACAAATGCGTTTTTAAGCAATAAAAAAAATTTTTTAAGAAACGATTTTTTTTTAAATCATAATTATCATCAAAGATTATGTTATCAAAAAAAAAAATTTAAATTATCTCATAAACAACGCATTTGTTTATAACAATTTTTTAAACAATAGGAGATAAAAATTATTAAAAATCATTTTTAAGTAGCTTCTGGTCATAAGAAAATGGACCAATAATAATATTGCAAAAAATTTTTTTTTTTTAATGTTTAATTAAGCTTTATAATTTTTTCCGTCAGCAAATTGTTAATAACAAAACGAAAATTAACAATTTTTGAATTTTTCCAACGGGAATCTATTCTAAAACCTTTGAAAAATAGCTCCACGAACAGAAAAAAATCTCAGATTAATAGTTTAACAATTATCGCACTTGCAATGTTAATGTTCATGCTACAAAAAATTGTTAATTAATGAATGGATAACTTTTTGAAAAATCGCGATAAAAATTTTTTGATCACGGATTATTGTTCCTTGATCTATCCTACAGGCGCCTGAATTTTTTCAATTTTTAATTTTCATATTTAATAAGTTTAAATAATATTTATTCATTAAAGGTCCGATGGGGGCATGGCTTGCGCAAGCCGGAGTACCCGTTTTCGAGCGTATTTTCAACCCTCTGGGAAAATTATAAACATTAGTCCTACAATTTCGAGAGTCGAGACTTTTTTTAGGAAATTTCTTCCTCTTTTTGAATCTTTTTTCAAATTTAAATTTTCTCAAATAGTTTTTGAGATATTAACGAAAAACCAAACCCCCTTTTTGTTTTTCACTTAATTGTTTATAACTATTGCAATTTTTGCGAGCGGGCTTAGCATTTTCTCAAAAACTATCTACATGCCATTCCGAATCGAATGACACCTCAATCATAATTTTCGAAGAAGGCGCAAAAATTTTGACCTAAAAGGCACTTGTGAACTAGACTATAACTAATATTGTTAATGCAATATTTCTTTAATTTATTCGAAAACAAGCTTTGTAGAACATTAATAGATTGAATATGGTGAAGAAATGCAGGTGTACTATTTTCATTCGACATAAAGCATGGTCATCATAAAGGTATGGTAGGGTTGATTGTGCATGCCTAATTCAAATTAGAATAGATGAGATTTGCCTTTTTACCTGAATTAAGACGAACAATCATCTTAGAAGCAGTTAGTGACCAAAATCTGGTTTTCTACCTCCTTACATAAGTCTTACATCCAGAAGACGGACGTTTTCAGAGATCTGGGGTGAGAATGGGAAGAAGTGAAAGAAGTCCAACGATTAACAGCCACTTGCCTTGCTCTCCCTGGAAGCAGACATCAAAGTTCTTGCACCAGTCGGCGATGGTGAAGCTCTTGGTGGCCTTGAGGCTGGAGCGCAGCAGCTCGGGGCGCGACACGCGCAGCGCCAGCTTCTCGTGCGGGTGCCGCCAGTGCGCCTTGCGCACCTCGCTGTAGAAGAAGTCTTGCTTGTTCTGGGGAAGAGTAGAAATAAGTCGATAAGTTGCGCCCTCATTCGTAGCGTTGAGGCAAAAGAGACAGCTATTATTTCTAAACTGGACACTATTGGGCGACTTTTGTCGTTTTCTCTACACGAGATATCTCTTCTACCTACTAGGCCTCCTGTAATCCGTATAAGACATTTCAAGACAAAAATGTAATAACCTTAAAGCTATCTTCGCCGCCGCAGTTGGCGATGAGCAGCTGCGTGAAGGTGGCGGCGAGCAGGTCGCGCTCGGCCGCCCACAGCTGCACGGGCGGCTGCACGCCGTCGTCCAGCGTCAGCTCGCCCGCCGGGCACATGCCCTCGGGGCGCGGGCTGAGGATCAGCTGCAACACGAGCGATACACTGGGACTGCAGCGGCAGTCGACTGGCCGGTGTTACAAGGCGTACTGATTCCACAACGGCTCGCTGTGTATGTTGTATTACGCGTCGTACCACCGCCCAGTATCCACTTTAATAGGGTAGCTGAACCTTAAGGTTTTTAAGGTCCTCTTCATTATCGTCCTTCACATGGTTTAACAGAAAGAGGAAAATATAGTAAACTAAGTGGAAAGTATAGTAAGTTCTTGAGAATTAAGTGCACTCTGAAAAACTTCCCAATCGTGCTATACGGAGTGTGTTATTGAGGTCATAAGATAATGCCATCACTAGTGTGTTACCTTGGTGGAGGGGCAGAGGCGGAAGGATGTGATACGCTTGGGAATGAAGCGCAGGATGTAGTCCTTGAGCAGCAGCTGCTTGGCGCTGAGGCAGCATAGCACGCGGCGCGCGCGCGGGCCCGCCAGCCGCGCCTCGAACGCGGCGCCGCGTCGCGCGCTCAGCTGCCGCTGCACCGTCGCCGTGTCGCTCGCTGCACACCGATTATATCACCGTGCAACTTATCGAACACGCCTTAAGCCGCACCAAATATGAGGGATTCGCCAAAAGCCGTATATTCATTGAGTCACAGTACTTTGAATGTCACCAAATAGTCATTCTTGACATTACCGACCCGTGCAAATGGATTCGCTAAACACTGAGCATCTCTACATACACAAACATACATATTTTAATACACACATTTGGCTCGTCAAATTACGAGTATCCATACAAACTGTTAGTGATTAAAGATCACCTAGTCTAACCTGTGAGCACGATGCAGTCGAACTCTCCGTTGTGCAGCAGCACTTTGTCGTAGTAGATGGCGGCGCGGTAGACGCCGGCGCGCGGGAAACACAGCGCCACGCTCACGCGCTGGTTCACGGCGTCGTACTCGAACGAGGCCGCCTCCGCCAGCTCGGGCTCCACCGCGCCGCCCACCGGCCGGATCTCCACCGTGAACCCCTGCACACAGCGACACATGCACCCCGGCTCTCAGCGCGAGCAATGCGCGCAGCCAGCAGCACACACTCACCTCGCTGGCGGGGTGCGCGAGCGGCGCCGGGTTGTCGAAGCGGTCGCGCGGATGCACATGCAGGCGGCGCGCCCGCTGCGCCGTGCACACCAGCGCCGCCAGCGCGCGCCCCACGCGCGAGCGCCGCGCCTCCACGCGCCCCGCCGCGAACCACTTGCGGAACGGCCCGCCCGCGCCCGCCTGCCCGCCTGCGACCAACAACATATTGTGTCTCAATGGGATATCAAAAGGGGCGCAGTTTAAATATGTTCAAAGCCGCTCACCAATCAATATGTTAATGATATAAACTCCTGCGGTCCGCACGGTGAATTTGACTCGCGCTGTGTTCGCCTTAGCAGGGTCCCCTGACCCCAGCTCCACTACCGCTGTTATCTGCAGAAGACCAAATACATCTACTCGAATTCCTATGTACATTTATAATATATGTAACTATAAGAACTATAAAATTGTAAAATAATGTATTTTGAAACAAAGCTGGCCGTTGCGCTGGAAGCACTGCACCGTGTAGCGCATCGTAATGCTGCAGCACCAACCTTCCTGGTCCCGTGCGAGATGTTAACGACGAGCTCGTCGGTGTCGCAGATGGGGTAGGGCTGGCCGTTGCGCTGAAAGCAGTGCACCGTGAAGCACATCGTCTCACCAACCGGCTGAGGCTCCTCCCAGCCCCATTCCACCTGCACACACAACCCTTACAATTCATAAACCCTTTATGTTTTGTGCATAGATAATAATCGGGTAAATGAATGTTTAAAGAAGATGGGACTTCTTAACTGAATAACCATTGTTGACGCCAAATAGCCCTGATTCAAATCTACGAGTACGTTCAAGTGACGTAAGAAATCGGGGAATAAGGCGCTGTTTCGCTAAATACTAAGCCTTAAAGATCATTTTCAAGTTAAGTGGGTCTACTATAATTTGTACTTTTTAAAAGCAATAACGCAATGTGATTAAAACTAAAGTTAAACATGGAAATCGATCGTGTATGAGGTGCGGTTAAGAGTGGTAATGCAGCACCTTACAGCTCGGCGGGTGCAGGTATTTGCCGGTGACGTACTGCAGCAGCGAGTGCTTGGCCTCGGGCGCCAGCGCCGGCTGCGTCATGGCGGCCAGCGTCACCAGCCCGCACACGGAGATCGACACCACCAGCATGCCGCCTGCGACGCCACAGACGAGTCCGTATTACTTCACAAAGTTAGCAGCAGTTACCGGACTCAACAAATGTGGGTAGTGCACAATTCCTGTGCGTCAGACAGCATTAGACAAAAGCTGCGGGCGATTACATTTTACTGACAGACATTAAGTTCTCTTTCAAACTAAACTTTCTAACGACATTGACTTTAAATCCTCCAAAGCATATCGGCACGAGCTGTATCATCTACCATAAGACGTGATTGAAGTTAAGTTGATATTGCAAAGTCTTAAACTAAACCGGCAACAGACTAGCTTCCTAAATAGAGTCGTTCTAGTTAAAATAACCATACCCCAAGTCCAGGCATCCTGGTGCTTGCTGTTCTTAACGACAGCACTCCACAAGTCCAGCTTGAGAGTTTGCAGGGCTTCCTTCCCCGTGGGCAGGCTCTGCCGCGCGGAGCACCACGCGTTGAAGTCTTTGGGGTCAATGACATGTCTGGCGGTGGAGTCCTCCAGCCAGTACACATCTTCTAGGGAGGAGACATCCAGACTAAGTAATCTGGAAAGAATACACTGTATTGTAATAAAATTCAATCTTATATGAAAGGACTAACTTACTTTGGTATAGCCCGCATAGTTCCCGTTCCCGTGGAGACATTCCAAATGTCAGAAACATCGGGCCTGAAGGAGTAACAGACATACACAAATACATATTTCATAATCGTGTGATAAATTTTTGACGGTAATTTATCTTATGCAATCTCTACACTACAGATTGAGAAACTCATTTACAATAGGTAGGAAACGTAGAACAGCCAAGCGAGAGCCTCGCAAGGTATAAAGCTCTTCGAAAAGAGATAACGTAGCATTGACTGATACGACTCCAGAAACAATAAATAATTTTTTACCCGACTGCGTGAGAAGGAGGGTAAAGTTTTTCGAGCGTATGTATGTATGTATGTCCATTTCTTCGGCACGCGCTACAGCCTAAACGACTGAACAGATTTTGACAGGTGAGGTGTCGTTGAATTTGTTAATAAAATTGTGGTAGTGACATAGGCTATATAAATTTTCAAAATGGGGGGAAAAAGGGGGGATGTGTGTATTTCTTTCTCTTATCTTAGCAATATGGGTATCAAATGAAAGGTCGTAAAAAGACCATTTCAAAAATATAAATATCATATCATGTTTATATTGCCGTTTTAACAAAAAATGGCAAAAAGTCTCAAATAAAATTATTATTATAAAAACAATACATAACTTCTATGCAGTCGGGTGTTTTGTTTTTATAACAATAATTTTATTATTAATTTATTATTGTTGTTCGCCCGACAATCTGCATGGGAACAGCGCATTAGAACTTAGCTCCATTTCCCCTCTTCTTAAAGAAAAGAGGCCGAGACTATAGTGGACCGTTAAATAGTTGATAATGATATTGTTCTACTATCCAGCGGCGCCACCGTTGCCCTAACAACACATAGTTTGAGTCACTCCGTATTTTAAAAATGATTAAAAATGTTTAACAGTGTTGAATCGTGTATAACTCAGATTACAAATGTTGTGCAATAATAAATTAATGATGTGAAATATAAAATATCGTTATAATGTTAAATATAAAGGATTTAAAGTTGTAAATATACAGTGACGGTTTATGCTGTGATTATTACAAAATTATCAATAATTTCTGACAATAACTCTGCTTACGATCACAAAATTATTTAAAATGCATACCAACAAAGTAAAAACAGTGTAAATAACAGTGCGCCAAGTGAAAATCACATTTAATAGAAATCGTTAAATTTTGAATACACTGCATCATACCGTTATCCAAACGCTATCTACCCATTACGCCATCTACAGTTCGAATGCTGAGTCTACTAGAGGTCATAGCGTCATAAATTCGAACATTGAACTTTTGGTTTCAACTGACCATAGTCAGTTGACGTAACGGTCGTGAGTTCGAACCCTGCTTCAAGTATTGACACTTTTTTTTTTTTGGATTGTTATCGTCAGTGAATAAACATTTTTAGTGAATACACTTACGAAGCGAATAAATATTATAGACACTAAGTTCGATTACACAGTATCTTTTTTTTTATTATTATTATTATTTCATAAATATTATTATTTCTTCTATTTGTATAAGTATAATAAATAAATAGGTATAATATAAAAAAGTTAAATAAAAATGACTACCATAGCTAACTAACGTTGACAGTAAACTGGAATTAGGTAGTTATACTCCTCTCAATAATAATAAAATCATAATATAGTATACACTTGTAATACTTAGAACAATGGCCTCAAACAGCAAAACAAACTCTCCCCCCAGCCTCTCTCAAGATCCTACAATAGTGACAGAAACATATAACTCAATTGATACGAACAATGCTTTTGCCGCACTCTCACCACCAGCGGCAGCTATCCCGACGACTCCACTATGCACTCCGCGACGTGCAGCGCGCGTAGCCCCCTCACAAATACCTATTGATCTCCCAGCAACGGCCTCAGAAGTGAAAGATTTACCCTCCCTGTCGAAGGTAGTTACGTTGCTCTCATCAATAACTATTAAGGCAATGCAAGAAGGCAGGACCATCACCGCCACTAAGAAAAGACTAGTCGTCCGCGCTGCTGAGGAATCTCGCAGAGCGATGGTTGCTTATGAGCGATTAGTGATGACCCCAGCGATGTCCGCATCAACTGTCATGCCCGCGCCGTCCTCTCTAGCATCTGCTTCGGCCGAAGGATCGACCCAGAACCCGAACCTCACTCGTGCATCGACCGATGAGAATCTGAAAGCGGAGCTGACCACTTGTATTAAGGAGGTAAGAAAGCTTCGCAGCCAACTCACTCTCGCCTCCAATACCTTTCCTCCTCCCGATTCGGCAAACGCGTCTTATGCGCAGATGGCCGGTCGACCCCCAGCTGCAGCCACCAATGGTGCAGGCAAAAACAAACCCGAAACGCGGCCTGCAATCATTGTATCCTCCAAGGTCCCAGTAAACAGCAGACAAGACACTATTGATGCGTTTAGGAAGAGTATTTCCTTCAGGGACACTAAATATGCGCCAGCCAAAGTAGTGCCCTTGTCCAACAACAAAATACGCGTAGAGTTTGATACGTCACGAGACTGTGACGATGTATTATTGCGCCTATGCGACTCCAGTTCTTCGCGGGTCACTGCCGAGAAGGCTCGAAGGCTCAACCCTATGGTTATGCTTAAGGGTATTTCGATTGACACTCCCAGTGATGAGTTGATAAAAATATTGCTGCAACAAAACCCAGAGTTTCGCGACGTTAACGAGAACAATATACATCTGAAATTCAAAAGAAACAACAGAAACCCCAAACTATACAACGCAGCACTAGTAGTTAGTCCTGTTGTATGGCAGATAGCCGTCGCTATGAAAAGGGTCCGAGTAGACCATCAGAGAGTGCACTGCGAGGACTTCTCTCCATTTACCCAGTGTTACTCGTGTCTAAATTTTGGACACATCCAGACGCGATGCCCCAGTGAGATCAAGCGGTGCGCTCACTGTGCAGACAATTCTCATACGAGCACTGAGTGTTCATATAAGGAGAACACTCCCCGTTGTTACAATTGCGCTTCACACAACTCAAAGTTTGATAATAAATACGACGTTGCGCACAGAGCCACGGCTTCTTCCTGCCCAATAGCCGTTGCAATAAAAAGGCGAGTAACTTCCAGGATCGACTATGGATCTGCTTAAGTCATTTAAAGTTATCCAATGCAATTTAGATAGATCAAAAGGCGCTCTACAAGAATTCACTCGTTTTTTTATAACAGGAAATTATTCTGTGGCTCTTGTATCTGAGCCATATGTGGGGTCATGGAACACAGTACAAAATATTCCGGGCTTACAAATCTTCCAGTTCCCGACCAGTTCTAATGACCGGGTAAAAGCGTGCATTTTTATTAGGGAGGGAATCACCAACTTTAAATCACTTGGCTTTGCCCAATACTCCACAGGCAATATGGCAGTGGCACAGCTGACAGTTGGAATTTCCTCCTTCTACATAACCTCTGTGTATGTGGAACCAGGTGTCGATAATGTTGGTACTCTTGATAGACTAGACTTTTTTCTAGGAAGTATTGGGGATTCTCGCTGCGTGGTGGGGGGCGACTTTAACGGGTGGCACCCTATCTGGGGCAGCGTTAGAGCAAATGCTCGCGGACATGAAGTTTCCGATATTGCACACGGGCATAACCTCTTCTTCTGTAATACCGGCCACACTCCTACTTACGAAACTGTTACCCATGGACGACCGCGCGCTTCATTTATTGACCTAACTATGGCTTCGGCATCAGTGCTTGACCTTATTAGCGACTGGAAGGTCTGCCTTGAGGCTTGCCCCACTTCCCAACACAACGCTATTACTTTCTCTATCAAGCTATCTAGCAATCGCCAAACCACACACACAGCTTCATCCTCTACCTTCGTGTATAATAGTCAAAAAGCAAACTGGGCAAGCTTTAAAGCTGAAATTCACACGCTTATGACCAACTCAGATTTACTCGACATAGACATATCAGAACTTGACACGAACGGCATAGAAATCTTCATTGACAGACTTACCGAAGTGATACATGCAGCATGCAGAAACTCTATGCCAACCAGGGGGCATGGTGGCCGATTTAAGCCCCCCTGGTGGACCGACCAGCTCGAGAATCGGAAACAAGAGGTCATTGGCTTACACCGTAATCTACATACCGCAAAGCGGCGCAACTCTGAAGATGATGTGATTCGTTTGGCTGACGAGTTGAACGAAAAACGCACCATATATGCTCAAGAACTTAGGGAAGCTTCGACTGCTAACTTTCGGGACTTCTGCAACCTGCAGACCAAAGAAAACGTATGGTCACTGACCAACCGCCTTCTAAAAGACTCGACACCCCGCCGACCTCCCACTACCTTCAATATAGGTAGCGGATATACAACTGATGCCAAACAGACAGCCAAAACTCTTCTGGACCACTTCTACCCAGACGACACACCTGACACTTCCGCGCGACACAAGCACTTGAGAAGACTTATGTACGAGAGACCCAACACCGCCGATGAGCCTCCTTTCACTGCCGAGGAGTTGCTGGAACAACTCAAAAACATGAATGCTAAGAAAGCACCAGGCATGGACGGCCTGACCGCTGATATTTGCTCAGAATTTACCATAGCATATCCGAAACTAATTACAGAAATTTACAATAGATGTCTTAAATTAGAACATTTTCCTAAGCAGTGGAAGCAGGCCTTTGTAAAAATTATCCCCAAACCTAAAAAACCAAATTATAGTGCGCTCGAATCACACAGACCTATCGGACTTATACCTGTCTTCGGAAGGTTAATGGAGAAACTGTTTATTAATAGAATTTCGTTCACTGCATCCTTAGCAGGTAAATTTAGCTGCCGTCAATTTGGATTCCGAGAGCAAACCAACACCACAGTGGCTTTATCCACTGCTCTCAAAGTAATCCTCGCTGCTAAACGAAACAGGGAACAGGTAATTGCGGTCTCCTTGGATATTAAGGCGGCATTTGACAATGCTTGGTGGCCTGCTCTCTTGGATGGGCTCAGACGTGTAGGCTGCTCAAGGAACATCTTCGGCCTAGTTGAAAGCTACATTCGAGATAGGAAAGCCGTGCTGTGCTATGCTGGTGAGCGAGTGGTCAAGACTTTGTCAAAAGGTTGTATCCAGGGGTCAGCTTGTGGCCCTATCATGTGGAACATCATTCTAGACGAGCTGCTGGAGATGCATCTCCCTGAAGGCTGCCACATACAGGCATTTGCGGACGATGTTTTCCTAGTCGCGCACGGCTGCAGCGTAAGCAGACTCCAGGAGATCGTCAATGCAGCCCTTAAGCAAATTGTTCAATGGGGCCTAAGT
Source organism: Mycalesis mineus (assembly GCA_034621355.1). Classification (NCBI taxonomy): domain Eukaryota; kingdom Metazoa; phylum Arthropoda; class Insecta; order Lepidoptera; family Nymphalidae; genus Mycalesis; species Mycalesis mineus. Next base: position 655,146 of record CM067889.1, on the reverse strand, counting down.
GTCAAGCTCAGCTTTAGTCCGGCAAAGACACAGATGATCGCTTTCACGCCAAAAGCCAAGGATGCAGTCATCACTATGGATGGCAACCAGCTTACATTCGTCAGAGAAATTAAACTTCTGGGAGTATTGATAGACGAAAAATTGCTTTTCAACAAACATGTGCAACAAACGATCGACAAAGCCACGCGAATTTTTAACAGGCTCTGCCTCTTCTGCAGACCTACTTGGGGCATACATCCCGAGAATATTAAAACCATATACACACAGGTCATCGAGCCTACTGTAACATACGCTGCCGGTGTGTGGGGACAGGCAGCACTTAAAAAAGGTATCCGAAAGAAATTGTTGGCAATGCAGCGCGGCTTTGCTATCAGAATCATCAAGGCCTTTAGGACCGTATCTACTATAGCAGCACTTGCACTAGCAGAACTCACCCCTCTAGATCTCAAAATTCGAGAAGTATACACCCTGGAACAATCTAAATTGACAGGCATCACTCATTTTCTTCCGGACGATATAGAACTTGAACGCCCTACACTTCCACACAAATTACTACATCCTGCTAACAGAATTTCCATCATCTCTCCTCAATCCAGTGGACAATCTTCCTCAGATCATGCTCAGACCACTATTAACATTTTCACCGATGGCAGCAAGCTGGAGGACTCCTCTGTTGGAGCGGCTTTCGTCGCCTACTCTGGGGACCGACAGATTGTTGTTAAGAAATACAAACTGCATTATTCATGCTCGGTCTTTCAGGCCGAGCTCACCGCAATAGATATGGCCTGCTCTTGGGCCAATACAAAGCATCCTCAGATGCCATTTACTCTATTCTCCGATTCCCGCGCGGCTCTTGAGGCACTTCGGAATAGGAGTAGTACACACCCAATAGTCACACGAATACATGCACTCATTCACACACGCACACCAGGTTCCTCACGATTTGAATGGGTCAAGAGCCACGCGGGTATCACCGGCAACGAGGCAGCTGACGCAGCGGCCAAAAGTGCTGCTGCCATGCGTGCTAGATTTACATACTGCACCTTTCCACTTAGTTTTGTAAAGCGCGAATTACGCGAGCTAAACCGGAGCACGTGGCAGTCTCGGTACGAAAGCGCTGCTACTGCTCAACGCACACGCCACCTGTTTCCAAATCTTACTGACATTACACAACTTTTCAAACATACCAAACGTAACTTCTTTCTCACCCAAATCTTAACAGGCCATGGTTTTCACAAAGAATACTTAAGCAGATTTAAAATTACAACTGACAACATTTGTCCGTGCGACGCCTCTGTCGTCCAAACCCTGGACCACCTCTTGGAGAGCTGTCCAAGGTTTGGCACGAAGCGATTCAATCACACAATGATCTGTGACAACCTTAGAGTTGCACCTTTCAAGCTAGACGAATTAATGAAAAAGAAATCTGCCCTAGAGTCATTTGTCCAGTTTGCCAGCTACGTCCTAAACGAATTGAAATGTTTTAACAATTGTATCCCATAATGTGCGGCATCCATAAAATTAATTTTAGCTTGAATGTTAGTTAAAGCAATGTTAGCATTAGTTTTAAGTAGATACTAACTAGTTCTAAGTATGTGTTACCTAGTCTTAATTAATAATTAGTCTTAAGCACTTAGCATAAGGTATCGTATCAAATAGCGAAACCTTAATGCTCGCGTCCTATTACGATAGTATTATTGTTTATGTTTGTCAACCTTTCTTTTTCTTTATTTTGCGCTAAAGGGCAATTGTGAATAAACAAAAATTTAAAAAAAAAAAAAAAAAAAGATATTGTTCTACTCTACAATATTACACTATCCTGAGGAGTGAATCAACGGAATTGCATCAGAGTTAGTCGGCGCTGCTGCACGAATAATTCAGAACAGTAATACAATGCGAGCAGGAGCGAGGCGGCCTCTCGAGCAATCGGATTTATTTTTACGAGCTCCAAGAGAAGAATTTAACGGAATGAAACACGTTAAATGTGCAATGTTATTACCGTATGAATGTTGTAGGCTTTATCTCGTAAAAACAACTGAAACAAGGATGAAACTGTGAAATGTTCGAGAATGATGTAGCATTGCTTGTCTACCAGATCTTCCATTGAATATACTTTGGAGTGTTATCAGGAACGTTACAATCTGGTTCTTCAATTACTATTCTACCACAGAACAGAGGTACATTGAACACTGTATCCTCACGTTATTGAGATCAAGTAGATCCACGAAACGATTCGCGTCTGTACTAAAGCCAAACTCGATAGAGAATGCTTGTCAACAAACAAATTAAAAATGAAGGTAGAAATCACTAGTCATTTTACACCTATTTTTTTTAATTAACTAGTTAATGACGAATTCATAACATTAAATTAGATTAGTAAGTTTAAAACTAATTAATGTATTCAATGTCTTTCAAATAAGATTTTTAGAATAACAAAACATAATTTTAAATTTATTAAGCATATAATGTGTTGCATTTTCTACCTCCATTTTAAATTTGTTTGTTGACAAGTATTCTTAATCGAGTTTGGCTTTAGTATACGTTTGAACAGCTTAGATGTGGCATGCGCTTCAGACCAGAAATAGGACTGAGACAAGTGACTGCCTCGTTGGTTTAGTGTTTAGCTTGGGTGGCTTCGATCACGACAGCTTGAATTCAGTATTCAAGCTTTCAAGTAGTAGTAGTAGTAGCAAGTCGGGTTGTAGAAAAATTGAGTTTTCTTTTTTTTTAGGAAAGTGTCAGTAAAATATAAGCTTAAATGATAATAAACAAATCGACAAAATAAAAAGAAACGTCCTGTAAACAAGAAGCGCGATTAGGTAAAGTCGTACGGTTCTTGTAGTGCGTACTTGAAGGTAAAAGAAATCTCTTTTTAAGTGCGGTCCTTTGTATAAAACGTCAAATCTCGACGGAGCACGTCTTGGGATAAGTAATTTTATATGTAAGTATTTACTCGCAAAGCTTTATATTCAGCATACTAATTTTCTGTTAACCTTGTTTCCCGGCTAAACACTGTCACAAAAGATAGGACTTTTTGACATAACTGACTGACTGGGCTGGGAAAATAACACGAGCAGAGGATGGGAGTATTGACGCGTTCCGTAGCTTTTAAACCTACAACCTTGTCTAAAGTCTCGGACTCTGTTTGTTCTCTCTGCCACACTATAGATTCGGCACCCACTGGATGGATCCATGGAACGATAGAATATTTGTGTCTGAGCCTTTACTCAATCGGCTTCAATCGGCAATATGTTTTTTTTTTATCGACTATAAGTTGGCCCTTGACTGCTATCACACGATGTTAAGTGATGATGCAGACTAAGATGGAAGCGGGCTAACTTGTTAGGAGTGGGACAAAAATCCACACCCCTTTCGGTATCTACACGACATTGTACCGGAACGCTAAATCGCTTGGCGATACGTCTTTGTCGGTAGGGTGGTAACTAGCCACGGCGAAAGCCTCCCACCAGCCTAAAATAAATAAAATAAATAAAAATATATGTAGGTACTTTTTATAAAAAAAAGTAACAGTAAGGACGTGAAGTGCCATAGAATTAAACTGTTTCCGTTCAGATCTGGCCCGCCCCGGGATATTACACGCGAACAATAACGCGCGGTTCATTTGCCCCGCCGCCGCCCCGCTGCTGCCCCGCTGACGCCCCGCCCGCCCTCGGCAACCATTGTTCGGAATATCTTATCTCTTTGTCCCCACTAATGAGAGTTTTTAATAAATAGACGTTTTTGTAAATGAAGATTTACAAAAGCGGCTTTGTTCCTAATTCCTGCTTGTAATTGTTTTTTTCTTCAGAATAATTCTGTTAGAGTCAGAATAGTTTTATAGTTAGAAGCTGGATTCAAATACGAAAGGTCCAGGGTTCGATCGCCACTTGTTGGGACTATTGTCGTAACCACTTTAGCTATTAGTTGAGTATTTTAATGTATTTTCGTTTGCTCCACTCTTTTATATGGCTGGGGAACATGGGTCCTACAGAAGGAGTGTTGTGGTCGACTCCACGCATTTGAGATTTGGAGTACAAGGAATGTGCTCAAAATTTCATGGAGGGGCTTCGTCTCAAAAGCAAAAGTTCTAGAAGGAGCCAAGTGCAAACGCGAGCTGATGACAGCAATAATAAAAAGAATAGGTAATTTTTCGGGCATCTACAAAGAGGATTTCTCTAAAAATTCCAAAGTTAATTATCGAAGGCAAGATACCCGGAAAACGCGCACCCGGTAGACGGCAGAGAAAATGGATTGATGATATAAAGGAGTGGACCAAGCTTAGGTACACGAAGCTTCAAACTGTTTCGCAGGACCGGACGAATTTTCTCCACCTGATTGCCAAACTTCATTTTGAAGAAAGCACCTGATGATGATGATGATGATGACGAATTTAAAGAGGAGCATACTCATATTATAACTACTGTGTGGAGCAAAACATCCACAAACGAATTTAAATCGTTTGACGATTTATGAGTACCCTTATAGTCTATGTACCAATACTTACAATATAAAAGAAAAAACATAGCCCACGAATATAATAATCAAATTGCCTGAATTAATTTTAAGCTCTGCCATTCCATTAAGCGCTAAAGGATTACCTCGTCGAGTGAAGCGATTGAATTACGGCCGTCAAGCGTCCAGCCGACCCTAAAATCTGCTTACACGCTGCAAATGCATTCCATAAAGCCCTACTTTATGGAACGTGAAATATTTTAAACATTTTATTATACTTTCTATTGCCGACAGGTTTCCAATTCGGTTAAATGGAATGGACTAACCTTGAACAGATTTGGCAAGATCGTATCTCGGTTTTCTACTGGTACGACCTTGTCCATAGAAATCTTAATAATAGGGCAGTAGAAATACCGAGTTTCGAGAAAGTATGGAAACCGATGTATATTACCTATACAGCTCCTTGTAATCCTACATCCAGGGTGAAGTGTTAAATGCGGAAACTTCAAACAATGTGAAAGTGTACAAAAACTCTCTCCAGATATTATGGAAATGAAGACGCAAAGTTACTTGTAAGCTACAATACGTTCGAATATTTGAATTTTTGAGTTTTAGATGTGTACATGTCACCAGCGCGGCCACAAACCCATGGTTACATGCCATTTCTATTGCATTGTTATTACGATTTAAATGACACAGAGGTTTAGCACAGTAGGGAGTTTATGTTGTACCATTGCTTTACCTCATTCTAACGCTAATAAAATGTTGATTAATAAGTCAAGAAAGCATCACTCTTCCAAAGTATATGCCAATCCTTCCGATCAGTCCCTAATTATAAGGCTTAATTAGCAATCCACTATTTATCACTGACTAAAAACAAAGGAGATGGCTCACCACCCATACATTGTTTGCTCCAGGAAAAATTAAATGTTTATGCGTCTCAATGATACTTTTACCTTTGGGTTGGTAATCTAATTTAATAATAAATAGTATATTTGGCCCTAGATAGAGGGGTTATTGCATAATCAGTACCATAAACTCTTACTAAAATACCTGCCTAAAAGGTTATTTTAGTAAAAAATATTGCTATAGGTAATTTAACGAACACAAAGTGAAATAATTGTTTTATTATGTCATACTTAGTGTTATCTTAACTACCGAAAACAAAATGTTATGAAGAAAAGTCATTTCATTATACATTTTGTACGCAACTGTCGATATCAACTACGACTCAATAGGAATTAAAAATAATACCTTTTTTAGGTTTATTTTAAAATCCCGCTAGTTTTAATATTTCTATTATATATTTAAAAATTGTAATTATAAAGCTATTTTATTTCATTTATTTTGTTAGGTCTCTAGGTGTTTTTTATATAAAACTATCCTGGGGCAGTTATGGGACATCTCCTTTGCTATTTGTTTAATATTGGTGAAAACCTGCCAATTCCTACTGATTTCACAAAATATTCACAACGCGTTTCACCAAAGCATCCTCAAGAGATGTTTACTCGACAAAATTCAATTTGCCATCATGCACGGGAGTTCGTGTACTTCTTGTGTTAGCACGTCTGCTTCTATTTTATATTCAACAATTTATTCTTGGGGTTACCTCTAGAGACTGAACAAAGTTTTTAATAAAAAAGTTAACCTTTAAAACGCACTAAAAAGTAAAAAAAAATATTGCGTCATTCAGTTGCTTTAATTTACTTAAGCAACTAAATTATCGAAATTACTGCAAGTGCCTATAAAATTTGAAGAGTTCCTTCGTTTTTCTTATCATCTTGAGATCCTAACCTGATTACTTGGGGACCATTTTGGAAAATTTTGTACCCTTTCTACGCGCTTAATTCCTTTATCGTCGGTTAAAAAACTAACTCCAGTCAGAACTTAATAGAAATATATAATATAAATGTCACCCACATTGCAACACTGCCACTATCTGTAATTGCAATTTAGCTAAAAGTACCTACCCGATAAGTTAACGAGATTAAGGAAATCGTGCTCACATTACAAAAAGTACAATGTCCGTCTATCCAATTAAAATGGCGGATTATCTTACATATTTAATGCACGATCGATTCCGTGAACTCAAAGGTTTAAGCCTATTAATGTGCGAGTACATCGAGCGAGCCTGAGTATCTTCTAAGTAGATTATCTAGTAGACTGACACTAAACGTGTTACATATAGAGTATCATCTGATACTATTAGAAATAAGATGCGAGTTTGTGGGCGGCCGCAAACGACGGGTCACAGTGACAATACTTATTACAAGTTAGCCGTCGCACAATCACACCTGATAGTAAGTGATGATGCAATCTAAGATAGATGCAGGCTAACTTATTAGGAGTAGGATGCCATCCACACCCCTCTCCGTTTCTACACGAACTCGTACCGGAACGCTTAATCGATTGGAATACGTCTTTGTCGGTAGGGTGATTACTAGCCACTGTCGAAGCCTCCCACCAGCCAGACCTGGGCCAAGTTGGAAAATCTTAATTGGCCCAGCCGGGAATCGCCGTCTAATAAATCCACTCCGTATACCACTGCGCCACGGAGACCAGTTGAAGTCGCTAGCTACATCAATACATACAAAACAGTAGTGTCACTGCGACACATCGCCTGCTGTGTGCCTAGTGTAAGATTTTAGTGCGTCGATATCGAGAACAGTAAACGCAAATGTTATATGGAATTGGAGTAGCGTCATCTAGTTATAGTGAGAGTAAACGCTTTTTTTCTACATAATTTGACGTTACGAGTACGTTTTTACGCAGTCGCTCGGTGAAAAACTCACACTTGCCCCACTGTTGTCGGGTGTCGTTGTCTACGAATTTGCACCCATAGAGTATCATCTAAAAGACTCGCAGCAACTGTTTGATGCATATATTCAACAAAAGCGCAGTTATTTAGAATTTATATGGTCTGTTTTACATTTGCAAATGAGAGAATGGATACGAAAACGAGCATTGTCTGCAGTCTCAAGCGATAGCGTGCTACCACAGTACTGAAATAAATAAACGGCTCAACGAAACATTGTTGCTATGTTGGGTAATTTAAGTGCCATGAGCATAAACTGCACATCCAAAATGCCAGATGCAAAATAGCGCTCGTGCCGCTTATGGCTCGACTTAGCTGACATAAGTCAGAAATTATTAACGTAGTTTACTATAGCAAACTTTGCTGCCATGGTTGGTGTCTCAAAAGAATCATCAACACAAAATAACACAGTGTTAACACAAAATAACACAGTGCTAACACAAAATAGCATAATGAACACACAGCTTGAACACATAAACTTGCACTTATGTAAGGACAGTAGGTGAGGTGAGAATTCTTTGTACAATTCACATAGTAGAAAAAAAATTATGATAATATTAAAGTGGAACCTACGGTTAGCTAACTTTTATCAAAAAGTAAAAATTGGAATAAGGCAACAAAAACTTTGCTGGCTGGTTTGCGGACGATTCACGATGCTCCCGGGACCCAATCACCGGGAGAAGCGAAGGAACATCGCTGAGTTTTAGTGGGTGTTTCAGCTGCTTCCCTGCCAGGGAGTCCCACATATCCCCCCTGGAAACTGCAGCTATGGCTGCCCTCTTTCCGGCGGGGATGCGTAAACGCATTTCCCAGCGGTAAAAAAAGGTTATAAAAACGTATTTTCCTTCCATCCCCTCTCGAAGGATTAATGAGAGTGGAAGAAGCTATACGTATGCAAGGACCGTGGCAAATGGAAGGATGTAGTTCTCAGCTTACCCCTAAGGGAATGAGGCGTGATGTTATGTGTGTATGTCATTAAAATGTCTAAAATGTATGTCCGTAAAATTTTATTATCAAACAAACATTTTAACATACAAAAATAAATTAAAATAAACATATTCTCTGTTACGTCTGTGTTGAACCATGCAGGGGTAGTGGCGTGTAGGTAAATGAAAAACGTCGCAAACAAATTGGCTTGTCCATCACACGGGGCAATTTCCGGCGCTCCCGCAAACTGAACGCGTCAAAAATATTTAGAACGGCTTCATGCGGCACAACGTAACACACACCGCATGAATTCAGAAAAACGTTACGAATAAAATACTATATGTATTCCAAGTTTTGAATAAAAATGCTTCGCGTCTATTCTGGTGTATTCGTTTCGTGGCTGCAATAGTAACTGATATTTTTTTATCTTTGCGTTTTTCAGCTCCATTATTTTTTTTCTGGATAGAAAAAAATCTACGCTATCTGGTTGGCAGGGTAGGTAGGCGATTTAAATAAAACCTCCCTATCTTGACAGTCAAACCAGCACGAAACAGTAGCATTAGTTTGTTATGCCTTTGAATGTTATCACTTTTACTTTGCTCTAATTGTTTGCCTCAAAAGTATATATGAATAATTAAATTCGTTTAGTTTGTGAGTGTGTTTCTTATTTCTTCAGGACTAAACGGTTGGAGCGATTTTAATTAATATAATTTGGTATGGAGTTAGCTTGCACCCTGGATTAACACACTGACCACATTTTATCCCGTTTTTTCCACGGGAACGAGAACTGCTCGGGTGAATCCGCAGGCGTCATATTGTAAAGGCGAAAGAATGTATGGATGGATATTTGTTACTCTTTCACGCAAAAACTACCTAATGGATTTTGATGAAACTTCACAATAACATATCAGACTAACACATAGGCCACATTTTTTCCCAAAATTCCTACGGGAACAAGAATTACGCGGGTAAAACCGCGTCATCTAACACAGATTTTTTTTTCTAAAAAGCTTAATTGTAACTAGTCAGGTTAATTTCAAGCAGACATTTCTGACAAGAATAGGTACCTATATGAAATCCAAATATTTGAGGGTAGAATTTTTAAAACGCTGGGTGCGATGCGGTACGCTATGATTTGTGTGCCGATGAAGACAGTATCCCGCAGGTGCCCGCAGACTGCGGCCGACTTGCCCCGATGTTATTTATTGCACTCATTTTTGATAACATTTATCTTCATTCGCGCTTTTGGACTCATATTATACCATTTCTGGGTATAATAATCTTAGCGGAAGTGCGAGTTTTTTAACCGACGAAAAAAACGGAGGAGGTTCTCAATTCGACACGTATATATATATTTTTTTTATGTATGACCACGCATAACCTTTTTACAGAGTTATCCGATTTTGATAATTCTTTTTTTATTAGAAAGGGCACACTTCCAAGGTAGTCCCATTGTCATCATGTTAGGATCGGATGATGATATCCTGGGGAAATTAAAGGAACTCTTCAAATTTTGGAGGCACGCTTACAGCGATTTCGGTTTTTGTCTCGGTATCGGTAGCTTTTTGGCTACTAGTGCTGTATAATATACTATGACAGTATAGTACGAGTACGTTACGTGGCGATAAATCACTAAAAAGTAAGAAATAAAAATTTTTAACAAAAAATAGAACGGACTCAAAACGCACTAAAAAGTAAATAACAATTTTTAACAAAAAATAGAACCGACTCAAAACGCACTAAAAAGTAAAAAATAACTGTGTCATTTAGTTGCTTTAATTTACTTAAGCATATCTATGAAGTCGGTGCCAGCCAAGGTTTCTACTTTAAGGACGTTACCTAGAACCCACAAACTGCTTTACTACGTAAAATAAATGTTCCTTAAACTTGGCTGGCACCGACTTCATAGATATGCTTAACTAATTAAAGCAACTAAATCACACAGTTATTTTTTACTTTTTAGTGCGTTTTGAGTCGGTTCTATTTTTTGTTATTAAGTCTAACATTTGGAGAAAGCAAAAACATTGAGAAAATTAAGTTATTCGTAATCAGAGTCAGGTATAACTGTTTAGCGAAATAATTTCAAAAACTTAGTGAGATTTTGTTAAAATTTAACCATTGAAACACTGCATGTAACCCTTTTACCGCCTGGATAAAGAAGCTCATTGCCGTGTATAACTTCGTGAATCTATTCACGACGTTTTAAAAGCCGTTCTACAGACCGTTTTAGTTTGACTCTTTTTATGTATTTTTTAACATTAAACTGGTATAATTACCAGTAATAATTACGATTGATATCTATCGGAAGTGCTGGTTTTATTCTTGTCGTCATCCTGAATATCTGGTTTTACTGCGCCAAAAGGCAAGATATTGCGTGCGTAATACTTTGTGGTTTTAATAATTGCAGTATGGCTCACCCGATCTTAAGTATAAAATCATCTTTGTAACGGAACATGAACACACAACTGCTGAAAATATCACGTAATGTGCTGCGCTACGCCCATGAGCCTGTGACGTAATATTTGAGCCGCATGTGCCTCTCATAGATAATTTAGTCGCAAAACTTGGTGACAGGAATAAGCCCAGCGGTATTTTTTTTAAACTTGCAATAGTTGAACGTGGTAAAGCGAAGGTGGTCTCACTTAGAATATGCGTGCTGTAGTTTGTGCGTGGCCAGCCACTGGCGCAGCACGAGGCGCTGCTGCAGCACGTGCGCCGCGCGCCGCAGCCGCCGCTCCTCCGCCGCCGGCAGCTCGGGCAGCCGCTCCATGTTCTCCGGTGACGCGCAGCCCGACAGCGTCGATATGCCTGCAACAACCACACCACATTATATCAGATGGTACTCTACGGAATTACTACGTACTTCCACTATCATTGGAAGTTTGTTCTACTCTCCTATGTTATCCAATCATTTCCACATTCGACGACTAGACTCTTTCAATATTCATGGATCTGAGCTCTCTTGAGGTGTTCAAAGAAGCTAAACTTTCTCTTAATGATAGTGGACATAAGTCCTCTAGTATTGTTCATCTGTTCCAGTAGCCTCATTATAAGTGTGAAGCTATTCCACGAGATTTTAATTATTAAACATGCTCATTGTGCATACACACCACTATTCAAATGCTTGCTGCCTCTTTTTAAAGACCTAAGTTTCACAACCATATAAGAGAATATACCATACATAATATTTCATAAGACGACTTCGTCCCGATATACCTATGTATATACGATAACTTGAACTCCGGTGCACCCTTTAATGCGCTAAAATATAATGTATACTATATTCTTATTTGAGGCTTTATAAAACTGAATGTGTCTTACGTATACATGTTGCTTTTTTCATTGTAACAGTACCTACTAAACACAATTTTCTTAAATTCGGAAATGTATGTCGTCTGAACTTTTCTGTAACATAATCATGCGCTTGATAAATCATGCCTGATTAAAGGCGATAACGAGACTGAAATTGGGGCGCGCTTGTCTTCAACCATAAAGGGATGTTGATTACGACGCCTCTGTTATGCTATTATACTGTCCTGACATGGCTACAGATGCCGAGCAACAAAAGTCTTTAAAACACTAGCCGTTTTTATAACAAAGAAGGAAACAATGAAATAACTGCTTTTAAAACGTACACTATAGTTTTGGTCCGTACACTACTTAGGATATTATTAAAGCTTTTTCAAATTTACTTTTACCACAGCAACAGTTTTTTTGTTCTTACTAACTTAATATCACTTATACGCTAGTTTAATTTGAAAACCAATTTTCAGCTCAAAATTTCCATTATACAGATCTGGTAGCTTCGAGCAAAAAACATGAAGTAACTAACTATACACGAAGTAACTAACTGTATTGCGGTGGAGCGCTCAGTTAGCGAGGGTACTCGTACAATAGAGCACTGCGCTTCTATAACGAACTATTCACTGTTACGTAATGGCACCCAACTTGGGACTGTGGGACATTTTATTATTGTTTTTTTTTTAATTGTCTTGCAGCAAGTTTGATGCGAAATACTAGCAAAAATGAAACTCATTACGTAAATCACTATAGTATTTAAACATAACTTTATATCTGCGACTTCGTTTTCTTACTCTCTCTCTCTCTCTATTATTTTAAATACACTGATTGGGAATTCACTTTATTCGGATTTCATCAATTGAAATTAGAAACTAATGATCAATTGTTGTCACCTAGTTTGCTAAGCAACAGAACGCCCTTGACAAGAAAGACTTAGCTAAAGTTCAAACCTGACGTTAAAGAGCGTTACGTAATTCAATATTTTTCCACACAGATAATAGAAGGCTACACCTTTAGGTACTTAAGGATTAGTACCATTATACTCTATCACTATCTGATATCACTTATACCCTACAATTATGTACGATGAAAATGATTGCCCAACCTTGGGTGCGAACAAAGTAACCGCCCCACATTGGACACCAACAAAGTATGGGCGCCAACATAGCAATCGCCCCACCTTGGCCATCAAGAAAGTAATTGCTCCACCATAGGCGCCAACAAAATGGTCGTCCAACCTTAGGCGCGAACTAAGTGATAGATCCACCTTGGGCGCCAACAAAGTAATAGCTCCATCTTAAGCGCCAACAAAGTAATCTCCCAACCTCGGGCGCCAGCAAAATGATTACCAAGAATGTAACAGTACCAACCTGTGCGCCGACATAGTAATCGCCCCACCTTGGGCGCTAACAAAATGGTCGCCCAACTTGGGTGCCAGTACAATAAATGCCTGTTCTTAAGAGAGTCTATGAAATAAATGACTACATCGTACATTATTGTAAACGTTCCTATTGTGTCTATTCAATAGACGAGTGATGAGAAGGAGAGTAGTAGGTCACTTGAACAATAACACTTCTTAAACCAAGAAAGTGTAACTAAAAGTAACTAGGAATTTCATTTGTTCAATACCTAAGCCAATACAAAAGGTTATAAGTAATTTCGAGATATTTTTACCTGCAAAATATAAACTCTTTAGTTATTTCATCATCCATATTTGTTGCTTATTAAACATAACCGTCGTCAGAAAATTCCCCCGGTTCTGTGTAAAAAATAAAACCTTGGAATTTTCTCAGTATACCCTTATGTTGTAAACATATTATGCTAAAAATTCAGCTTTAATTTAACTTTCCCTCTAAATATATGTGAGAAAAATGTAGAAAGCTAAAGCTTTTAAGTCTCAAGGTACATATATACTTCGTTCTTGCTTAACATTCTCTAGTGCAAAAATGCTATGTAAAACAAAGACTTATATATTTACGCCCTTAGAATCCCCAGAACAGCCGAACGGATCTGAATCAAATTTGGTACAGTGATAAAGTATTATGCGATAGCACACAGGCTCCTTTTATCCCGTTATTCCACAGGAACGGGATCTACCAGGGTGAAACCACAGAGCACAGTTGCTTTTGAGTAAATAATAAGCTTGGGTCGGCGAACGGCTTCAAGCCGTTCACTCTTGTATTTCTGCTACGCTCGATATTGATACCAATGGCTTTACTTGGTTTTTTCTTCTTTCGATTTGTAAATTTGAACCTGAAGTGCATATTCTAAACAAGAATAAACCTAGGTCAACCGGATGTAGGTAAGAACACTCCTATAAGGATTTGTTATCATATCGAGGATCGGCCAAGCCGTTTGGGAGTTGTAAAGGAATATATAAATAGTGCGAACAGACAGCCAAACGGATAACAAGAATTTAAAGCATTCCGCAGAAATGCAATAATACGTTTTTACTGAATATGCTATTAGCGCGCGTTGCCCGCACGTCAAAACGTCGTTATATGCAAAGGGTTTCAAGCACCGCAGTGAAAAACTAAAAGTTAACGTGAATAAGAAAGCTGGCAAATAAAACAAAGTTTACGATGGCGTGACAAGTGGCAGTGAAGGCATATACTCTGTAGCTGTTACGGCCTATTTAAACTAACCGTCCGCTGGCCCTGAAGTTACGACGTATAGCGCACACTAAGTAGGTAAACGTTTTCAAAGAAATTGTGATTTCATTTCTATTTCTACCATACTCAGATTATAAATCAGTTTGCGTGCTTTAAGTATTAGTAGTTAGTGGCGTATGTTAGTGCAGTAACATTACTATATTTCCGTCTTTAGGGCAAATGGTCTTTCTTATTAGATCTAAACTTATAATACGTTTGTAATTATTGGAGCTTATAAAGTCTTTCAAGTGGCACGTGGAAAGTTTTTACATATAGATTTTAAATTAATAATCTTTACAACTATACTATACTAAAGCCAAACTTCACACAAATAGGGTTGATTTTACAAATTTCAAATTCATTTATTTAGCGTTCATTTCAAATTATTGTACTAACATGCTTTACATGACATGGACTCTGGCAGGGCGTTGCTAACATAGTATAAACTTACGTAATTAATATTAATTCTATAAATAGTAAAATTACAAAAATAAATTAGAATTATAATTAAAAAATAATTTCAAACTTTAAGTCAAATGTTCTTTTAGGTCATAACAGCATTTTTCTAGAAGCCATTTGTTTATTTTTATTTTAAAGTTAAGTAAATCTAATCGTTCGATATCTTCTGGCAATTTATTATATAATTTTACAGCCATACAGTATGCGCTTTTCATGTAAGAACAAGAGCTAAGCTTTGCTACAACTAATCTGTTAGGATGTCTGACTTGCTTATTGGTATTTATTTCACATCTTCGCTGAAAATATTTTGGATTACGCTTAATGAAAATACATATGTCTCGTATGTACATACATGGCAATGGAAGAATGTGCAATTGTTTGAAGAATGGTTTACAACTGTCTAATGGCCCAATATTACAAATAGCTCTAATGCATTTCTTCTGTAGTCGGAACGCTCTTATGAATTCCACAGAGTTACCCCAAAGTATCAAACCATATGATAACACTGAAG
The DNA here is from genome assembly GCA_034621355.1 of Mycalesis mineus. Classification (NCBI taxonomy): domain Eukaryota; kingdom Metazoa; phylum Arthropoda; class Insecta; order Lepidoptera; family Nymphalidae; genus Mycalesis; species Mycalesis mineus. Next base: position 640,031 of record CM067889.1, on the reverse strand, counting down.
ACACATGACCGTGATAAGCGCTTAACGCTGCATTTATTGAGATTGTCTGTCTAAGTCGTCTTAATGCATAAACGAATTTGTCTAATTTTGTACAAACATAGTCAATGTGAAATCTCCAGTTACCTGTTTTGTCATAAATTAATCCTAAAAATTTTACTGTGTCACATTCTTCAATTTTAATATTATTATATTTAAGGCTAATTGGAACTGTTTTTGAATTATAGTAACTAAATTGCATCATTTTAGTTTTATTTACATTTACTTGTAAGTCATTTTCATTCAGCCAAATTATAATATTTTTTAAAGCTTCGTTTATTTCTTGTTCGTAGCTGTTGATATTATTACCCCTAACTAGTATGGTCGTGTCATCTGCAAACAATACACATTGGTGCTTTGTTGCCGCGTTGATGTCATTTATGTAGGTTAAGAAAAGGAATGGGCCTAGAATGCTGCCCTGCGGTACACCTTTGATATTTAATTTATAAGTGGATTTGTATGTAGTTTTAGTATTGTTTTTTAGTTTACTAATTTCTGTACATAAAATGATATTTATAGAAACTAATGAAGTTATTAGGAGCAAATTGCTACACAATATAGATATTAATGTGTTAATGATCTTTATTCAAACACACACAAACGGAAGGGTTTATATCCTGAATGACAGTCTGTCTGTCAATCTTATCAGATCTAAACGTATACCTGTTCAATTCTAGGAACTAATAAAGCTATCAAGGTGAATAAAAGCGTCACCAGGTGTCGAGAGTACCTGGAAAGTTGCACCCAGCCCCGACGCACGCGATGGGAAATGAGATTCGTGTCGGCTTCTACTTGTCCCGACCTTCCCGAACTCGTTATTAGGTTTAATATAATGAAATGTTTAGCCTTGAGGTTAATGTATCATGTTTCACGATGAAGTACTCGCTGCTACCTACTTTTATTAAAACAGAAGTACTTTTATGAACGACTAGAGGACTCGCTTAGTACCCGTTCTCGTAAAAAAAACAGGATAAAAAGCAGCCTATGTCTTCATCAAGGGTGTCAGCTAACTCCATACAATTTTTTTAAAGCTTAGTCGTAAAGAAGTAACAAACATACATACTCATAAACTTTCGCTTGTATAACGATAGTACTACTTAAGTTATTCAAAATTCAATTACCCACAAGACCTTTAATAAAAACTTTCGCGTGGATTATCTAAACAAAAACCAATTTCAAAGTTCGAGATTATACGGCAGCAAAATTTCAATTTTCTACCGTACACTTATATCGTATGGGAGCTATTGATAAAAATTCAATAAGGAATCCCAAAGCTATTTCAGGCGCCATATTCCAAACGCCATTATAATTCTATCAAATTATCATGATTTTCAGCCTACTAACAGCCTAACTGGGCCAGGCCTCCCTGCTTATAACAAAGGGGATATGGAGCTACCACGCTCCTTCAAAGCGGGTTGGCGGGCTTGAGGTTTAATTATTTAACGATCACTAACAGGTATTGATGATAGTGACTCGAATCGACGGCTTAATGTGCTCTCCGAGACACAGGCGTGTAAAACCCCTAACACTAAGGCTCCATGTTTGAAATTTAACTGAAAATTCTTAGAAGAAAAACTCTGAATTATTCCATGGCCCGACCCAGGATTCGAACTTAGAACCTCGTAATCTAATGCTACTTAGGACTACTGGACCAACTAGACAGTCAAATAAAAAACAAATGATCACAGTATGCAACACAGGAGATTATTTTGAAGACAAAAGAATTTTCGGCACAAATCGCTTAACAGTACAAAAATGGAAACACGAATTTAAATACTCGCCACAGAATAAAACAATGTTCCGTAATCCGAGGTCTAGTGGTCTCTGTGGAGCGCGGTCAAGTTCGAGAGCTACTCCTCGGCTTAGCCTTTAGCATATACCGTTATATAGAGAGAGAGCTTTTGAAGTATGGCCGGGAATAATACGTGAGCCGGATTATATATATCGATGTTGCGGTAATACTGTAAGCATGAGGCTGCCTCTTACAAATCTGTCGGTGTATATGACATGTCACATTAGGCCTTTTGACGGCCTCCGTGGCACAGTGGTATGCTCGGCGGATTTATAAGACGGAGGTCCTAGTTTCGAGTCCTGGTAGGGCCAATTGAGATTTTCTTAATTGTTCAAATTCTAGCTGGTCGGCTTCGGTTGTGGCTAGTTACCACAATAGCGGTAAAGACGTACAGGGATATCGTGTAGAAAGCGAAAGGATGGATGGGTCGAAACGATGGAAGCGGGATAACTTGTTAGGAGTAGGATAATATCCACACCCCTTCAGTTTCTACACGTCGTATTGAAATGATAAATCGATTGGCCGTAGGGTGGTAACTAGCCACGGTCGAGGCTTCCTACCAGCCAGACAGCTTCTGGGGTTTAAGTTCTGATTCGTGCTTTGCCTAAAATCTTTTTTCCAAATCCTTAGTAACAACTTTGGAGGTGTAACACCATTAACTTTTCAACTCAGGTGCTGGTGTTTTATCTTTTACTAGCTGACTGTTCCGCCTTAAAGACAATAAATAAGCAGATTTTTGAATTTATTAAATTTTTTTATTAGAAAATAAAAAAAATTAAGTACCTACATTAATCATTCATTATTGTTTCTGTATTTTTACCCGACTGCGTCAGAAGGAGGGTTATGTTTTTCGAGCGTATGTATGAATGTATATATGTATGTCAATTTCTTCGGCACGCGCTACAGCCTAAACGGCTGAACGGATTTTGACATGTGAGATGTCGTTGAATTTGTCAAAATTGTGGTAGTGACATAGGCTATATAAATTTTCAAAATGGCGGCTGTAAATGGGGGAAAAAAAGGGGGATGTGCGTATTTTTTTCTCTTATCTTAGCAATATGGATACGAATTGAAAGGTCGTAAAAAGACCAAAAATATAAATATCATATCATGTTCATATTACTTTTTTAACAAAAAATGGCAAAAAGTGTACCAAGTGTACCGTCTCATTTCTATACTTACCATAAACTAAAACTAAAAAGTCTCAAATGAAATTATTATTATAAAAACAAAAAACCCGACTGCTTAAAAGTTATGAACTGAAAAGAGAAATACAAGGATGCGGATAGTGCAGGCGGGGACAAACGTAGTTTTGGTAGATCTTTCTTTCCCCGCAGGTTAAAATATTTTGTCCCTGTTTGCAGCACCATAAAGTATTTAGAATTTTATACAGATATAGTGATACATGTATAGTAGATCCTTGTTTTTCTCTTTTCAGTTCATAACCTCTAAGCAGTCGGGATTTTTGTTTTTATAATAATATTTTTTTTAGTAGATAGGTTGCTCTTCACATAAGTACCTTGTGATATAGGACAATTACACACATCGCCATATAGTGATACACATTTTTTGTTTTCTTACCAGGCACAAAAACAAACTACTGCCACATATTATAATTGACCATGGGAAAAACATGAATGTTTTAGATTCAAAACACAAACTTTTAAGGCTTGGCCTTGTGATTTGTTGATGGTCATGACATATGCAAGACGGATCTTTTTATTGACGGAAATTGAAGTCTTATAAATTCAAACATGGGTTGGGATCATCGGGACCCTTTTATATATATAGATTGTTATACCACGTTGTTTAGTGAGAGTGACTGACGTTTTATGTCAAGTTACACGGGGACGCTACCTACCTACCTCTTCTGGCTCAAGCTACCTACCCACCAATTTTCAGCCATATCGGTACAGACGTTCTTGAGTTACAAATAGTGTAACTAACACGACTTTCTTTTATTTATATAGATACCTATATGCCCATAGGAACGGGAACTACGCGGGCATAGACTAGTCACTCATTCCGCCCATCGAATGGCAGTGAAGCAGCGTCGTAGTCTTTAAGGAAGGGCGCCCACTGTGACTTTTTGTCGCCGTGAGTTTAAGTCACCTAATCGAGTGCAATGAAGATATTAGAGAGTGCGCTCACTAAGGTAACGTGACAATACGGTGACAAATAGTTTCGTCTGCTGGCGACGTGACTGTCACTCGACTTATGCATTGCTATGCGAGTGCGCTCACTAGGCGACTTTTCGCCATTGGTCTGCTGAAAGTTCCGATTAGGCGTATGCTACACATAAAAATTAATCACTTTTTGTTTGAAAGGAGATGCCTCAAAATGTTATAAAATTGTTATAAAGTTATAAAGTTAGCGTCTTTTTCGTTAAATTTATTTTCGTGTATTCTGAGAGAACATATTACAGCAACCTAATTGAAATCGATCTAGAACTCAAATAAGCTCACTTTGTCACCCGGTGACAGTTACCTACAGTGGGCGCCTTAATGGTGACAGAGGGTGACGGCAACAAAATGTTACCGTGACAAAAAATCACAATGGGCGCCCGACCTAATAGTTAAACTATCTAAAGACGACTCAAGTTATATTACACTTTTCGGATGTTTACTAAATACGAGTATAAGGAAAGCCTATTTGCTGCTTCAAGCTTAGCCTAATCTGCCTTTAATCCGTTCAAAACACAATAAAGAAATACACTTCTTTGCTCCCCTTCTATTATCGTACCTCACCTCAATTTTTTGGTAACTATTAGAGTAAACGAATACCGAATTTCTCCCTTATCGTATATTAAATATGGGGAAAATATTAAAACCGGTGTGCACAAACGATGAATGATGCTATTCCGTCCGGTGGGGCGGTGTGTCGGTGTGTTTATCAGCAGTTACTGCTATGCAGATATCTGATGCCCCGAGCGGACGCTGGCAGGTTGACAACTCCAGCCGACCTACCTACACACCTACACCTACACCTATAGCACGTGCAGCATGGAAACTAGATAAAACTTTCAAAGCTAAATGCTTTAAACCGAACGAAAAAGCGGCCGTGCTTTTGGTTGTGAGAAATTATTGAGATAAAAAATGCTGAATAAATGTCTTCCAAACAAGAAACAATTTTAATATGCTCCAGCAAAATCTACTATGTACAAATGACTAGCGGATGCCATATATAAAATTACTAAAATAAATATAGCCCAAGTTACTCCTTATAACTTATTATATTATCTTAGCCCTCAAAGATTAACGATTTTTCACGTTTTTTTCCATTTTTTCCACGGATTTCTCACTTTTATTGGTTGCAGCATAGTTGCATAGCCTAAAGCCTCCCTCGATAAATGAACACAAAAAGAATTTCTCAATTAGAACCAATAAGTAGTTTCTGAGATTAGGGCGTTTAAACTCCACACTATGTTGTACAACAAACAAACAAATTCTTCAGCCTTATAATACCATAATACTAGTGTAGATTGAAGTGTTTGCTCATAATTTTAAATTAACAGCTTTTTAGTAAATACAAGTGAAAGGATATACGGTAATTACGTCAAAAATTTTGAAATTTTACGTCCGTTTATCTGTTTGTTCCATTTAATCTCAGAAAGTACCAGTCAGATTGGGAACTACGCGGCCATCCGTTAGCACGGTTGATAATATAGGCAGCAGGAATTCATAACTCGTCAAGATAGATGTAGACAGGTAGTTAAAATAGAATAAACGAATTCATCTCTGAGCTCGATGTAAGAATTGGGTCAGATACCTATTGATTTTGAATCTATAGAACCAAAGAGAATTTATATCGTGCGGTCATATTCAGTAGACATCTAATTTATTCTGTCATCAAGTTTTGTACGAGTTCAACTATGGATGAACTCGTTATTTTATAAAAGCTTAAAGTTTTCTGTTCTTGCTCTTAGCATAAGTGTGGTAGAACTATAGAGTTAGAATCATGGTGGCTTGGAGCTAACAGATTTTTTTTTATTCATTACAAGTTAGCCCTTGATTACAATCGCACCTGATGGTAAGCTAAATCGCTTGTCTTCACGTTTTTGTCGGTAGGGTGGCAAAGGCCGAAGCCTCCCACCAGCCAAAAGTGGACCAATTTAGAAAATCCTTATCGGGAAACCAGCCGTGAAACGAACCCAGGACCTCCGTTTTATAAATCCACCACGCATACCACTGCGCCACAGAGGCCGTCAAGAATACGTGATGACAACACTTTCGTCATTTTTATGGCATAATTATTATGGTAGCTATATTTGGAGTTCATCATCAGATCATAGTGGCTTTGGCTTTAACAGATTTAAAATAGAATATTTTAATTTTCGTGATAACATGAGAAATCATATCCTCAATCTCGATCATAGACCAATATCTCCAATGCAGGTTGGAGGATATTAACTTTCTTATATCTTTATATATTTTCCTATATAGATGCCAATAAACACAATGGGATGATTTCGTCCTTTAAGCGCTGATCGTTTGCATGGGGTCACGTGCAGCGGGGTGGGGGCCGGGATCGATGCACACTTGTTGCGGGAAGTGGGGCGCGGAAGTGTGCCGCCGACCGGCCGCGGGGTCAGCCCGACAGCCCCGCACAGGTGCAGGGCCCAAACAAAGGGATACACTGACCAGGCGGCCTTTGAACCCGCTCGCCGGTTACTTACTAGCTACTCCCAATTACAACATCCTCATCCGATTCATTAACATAGTGAGGAGGCTGTGTTCTTTGTAAAAGATTTTATTACTTGTATTGTACAAGACGACGAGAGCTTTTTGTTGAACTTTATATATAATAACAATAACTACTAAACCGATTTTCATTTAACTTTATTTTGTTTGAATGTCTGTATGTTGGACAAACATACAATCATCCAAACATACAGACTATTATTAGCCTAGCATAATATTTATTAAAGAATCACTGAAAATCACGGCACCGCTTATTAACAACAGTCCGAAATTGCGCGCCAAGTATGAGGATTCCCAACGTATACATTTTGAACGTATTATCTTCCAAACAGACTTACTGCGAACATTTTGTTTTTTATATTTACTAGTCTACTCAATGTCAAGTGGAAATTCTATAGTATAGCAACACTTCGTAGGATAAGCAGGAAACGTATATCTACTATTGTTACGGATGACTCCTCGGAGGATTTAGAAAGTAAAAGAGTTTATGATTGGAAACCTCATTTGGATTAAAAGAAAATGCAATTTAAAAAGAAAGGAAAAAGTTGTTATATGGAACGTTTGAAGTTATTTTGTGTGCAGAACGAAGAAAATATTGGAAGATTTTGGGAGTTCAAAGTCACTAATCGATCAGTCAAGACGGCAAAGGGAACGTAGGGAGATGTTCCTTATGAAATGGGACGCGTTTACGGAGGATGTATGTGAACGCGGCTCCCAGTGTAACTGGGTGTGGAGGGCTATGAGGTGCCGAGGCAGATCGTCGTCGCGGTGATGGGTTCCTTCAGGCCTAAAAGCGCTAATCGACGGCGTCACAACGTGCTGCATTGATTCTTGTATTTTTCTATGGGTTAATTAAAACTCTATTCTACTTTGTAGTTGTTCTTCCAATTCCCGACCCTTAGGTCGTAACACTATGTACTCATAACTACATAGCGTTGCATGACAACCTGAGTGAATTAAAATTTTAATGTATTTTTTTAATAACGCTGTTTCGTGCAATACACGACGATAACATCTTGAGCTTGGTTGAAGCTTATATTTATGGTTGGTGAGTAAATCGTGACTCAAGTACCAGACTCTATTTACTTGTGTACGATATGGTAAAAAATAAATAATCTTTTTTATATGGATACATTTATGTTAGCGCTGGACATTAAGTATATTTAACTACCAGAAGCCCGCGCCACCCCTTCGTGTTAAATGATTTACTCGAACATCAATGCTCAAAACATAATAAAAATACTAACTAAACGTACCTACCCAAACTAGACCAATTCATCTTGTTCCTTCTTATTCTAATTAGGAGTACCTAGAACTAACTTCCGACTCTATCTCTAGCCAAAGCAATGATGGTATTATTGCATGGTTCATAGATAAATATATCAAAGAGTACAGTAGTAAGTAATCTTAAATAAAAAAATGTGAAATTGGAACATTTTTACATTTTTTGACGTGACAACGTCTTGTAATTCGATAGAGCCGGCTGCACGCACGAAAAAACATGACGTCATGCGTCGTTACCTCGCTTTGAGGCGTTCCATGTAAGGCTTGAAGTGCAAGCGAGAGCGCAGAACAAGCGACAAAGAAGCACAATCGGCCTTTGCGTTCGGCAGCGTTCGACATCCGTCTATTAAATATAATTATTAAATATATTAATTTTAAATTGAAAATTAATATATTTATAAATTAATATATTTATTATAAATTTAAATATAAATTTATAAAATCAAAATCAATTATTTTATTAATTTAAATTAATATTTATATACATATACTTAAATTAAAAATTTTAATAACCAATTAAATGCTACATTCTATCAGTATTTTCTTAAGACATTGTCACGTTCAACTATCGTCAGTAAACCGACTTTACAGACAACCAATTTTTTTATTTAAGATTACCGCCTCCGTAGCGCAATGTATTTATAAGAGGAAGGTCCTAGGTCCGATCCTGGCAGGGCATATTAAGATTTCTTTTATATTCATAGTTAAGATTCTAAGTCTGACTGGTGGAAGGATTCGGCCGGACACTCTGCAGACGAAGACGTACCGCCAAGCGATTAAACGATTCAGCCCGATGTCAAGTAGATATCGAAACGGGTGTGGATTTTATCTTACCATCAACAGTTAATTAGCCTCCACCTTATATCGCATCATCAGAGATGTGACCTATTTGAAATACTTCTATTTAAAATGCAAATACAAAATGCAAAATACCTATTTTGTATTTTGCATTTAAATACTTTTTAACAAAAACATTTTGTATTTTATTTGAAATACCTTTTGAGATGTATTTTGCATTTTTAAAATTCATTTCAAAATGCAAAATACTTTGCGATTAAGTTTAGCCAACATTACCAGTCAAACGAAATGAAATTAACAAATGACGCTTGTATTGCCGAATTTGACCGATAGTGGCGCCTGCTAGCCATGCGTGCCTATTTTTTTTTCTTTGGTCAGAGTGCGCGTCTTATGTCTGACTAGTGTCTATGTCTGTCTATACGATTCACGCTACAACACTGAATGTATTAAAATGAAACTTGGCACGTTTGTAGTTCATATTTTGAGATATTGTATAGGATAGTTTTTGTCGCGAAAATTAAAGTAGAAGGGGTTGAAAGTTTTTATGGAAAGTCTTTAATTTTTGAAGTTATGTTAATGAAATTTTGTATATGAACTACTGAATAAATAAATATGTTATTCAAGGATTTTTCAAAATTTCGTCCCTACAGTACATACAAACTTTCCACCCTTATATAACATAAGGGTGGAAAGTTTGTATGTAAAATTCCTTTTAAATGTTCTTAATTTAAATATTCAAATCAAATTATCTTTATAGAACTACTTATTATACTGCACCAACAATCAATTTTTTTTCAATCTATATGTTCCGGCTAATCCCTGAAACAGCTGGACCTATTTAGACGGGTCTTTCGACACTTATTTACTAATAATGTTATAAGTAACATAGGTTAATTTTAGATTAGTAATGTTGTAAGTGACTATTCTAAAATAAATGAAAATATCATACGACTTGGTCAAAAAGTATTTTATTTTAAAAAAGCATTTTGAAAATACCTATTTTGCATTTTGCATTTGAAATACAAAACTCAAAAGCATTTGGTATTTTGTATTTGAAATAGTAAATCTGAAAAGTATTTTGCATTTTGTATTTAAATGCTTTTATGGAACCATTTTGTACATCTCTGCGCATCATCACTTTCCACCAGGTGTGATTGCGGTTAAGAGCTAACTTATTTTTGTCTCATTCTAATTCACATGAAGCTTACTTCAAGCTATGACGTCAACCGGCAACCACTGGTGGTCAAGTTACCAGTAGTATGTGGTGACAACAGCGGCTATCCAGTAAGGTATACGCAATTAGCCGGCTGGCAATGTTCCAGCGATCTTTCAAGCTTTGCACTCTGACATAAAGCGTGGCTTTGCGGTAAACTTTCCTAAATAACGTTTTAAAGTTACACGTTATCTTTGTTTTAGCACTTCACTACGATATCATTTAGGATAGGCACGGCTAGAACTCTCGCAATGCATGTGTAAGACTGCCTCGTTGGTCTAGTGGTTACGTGGCCTCGATCACGAGGTCCTGGATTCGAATACTGGGTCGGGTCACAGAATAATTCTGAGTTTTCATTCTTCGATGAAACTTTCAGTACATTCCAAGCCCGGAGTAAGGAAGTTAGTGGTGATACGCCCCCGTGCCTCGGAGAGCACGTTATGCTGTCATTCCCGGTCACTATTATCAACATCTGACAGTCATCGTTAATGAACAAATTTTTACCCTAAGCCTGCGAACCCGCATTGATGTAGCGTTGTGGGTCTACGCTCCATATCCCCTCTCCTACAAGGAGGGTGGCCTGGCCTTGAAGTGGGCGATTAATAGGCTGATAATGATGATGATATGTAATAATTATTTTACGAGGTGTTGCATACGTTTTTATGATAAACTACCCGATCAAATAACAAGTATGTCTCTCAAAAAGCCTTTGTTAAACGCAAGCTCATAGAAAGAGCTTATTATTATTTAAGAGTTATATTAACTATAAAAAGGCTTAAAGGGTATGCACTAACAAGGTATTTTGAGCTCTAAACAATATCGTAAAATAGTGATAATAAAAAAGTTTGTTTTGAGCTCTACCCGGACCAAGGCGCGTTTGGAGCTTTAATTTCAAGTTTCCGACCTTACTTTAATATCATTACATTTTAATAATAGTTTGACGTGACGTTTCAAAAGTGCTAGTAAACTAAAAACTCGACCACATGGTATCCCTGTACAGTTTTGTGCACCAAATAAATTAAAGGACATGGCCGGAATTAGTATGGAGGTGTGCCCCGAAAAAAAAATTCGTTTGTGACATATAGTAACTTGTTTTATAGCTTACGAGTATTAGAATACCACTATTTAAGTTTTGTCGTCAAAGAACTTTCGAGACTCTTCAATAACATGTTACAAAAAGGCGCCCAATTTTTAACCGACAAAAAAAAACGGAGGAGGTTCTCAATTCGACACGTATATTTGTTTTTTTTTTTTTTTGTATGACCACGCATAACTTTTTACAGTGTTGTCCGATTTTGATAATTCTTTTTTTATTAGAAAGGTCATACATCCAAGGTGGTCCCATTGTCCTCATGTTAGGATCTGATGATGATATCCTGGGGAAATTGAAGGAACTCTTCAAAATTTGGAGGCACGCTTACAGCGATTTCGGTTTTTGACTCGGTATCGGTAGCTTTTTGGCTACTAGTGCCGTATAATATACTATGACAGTATAGTACGAGTATGTGATGTGGCGATAAATCACTAAAAAGTACGAAATAAAAATTTTTAACAAAAAATAGAACCGACTCAAAACGCACTAAAAAGTAAAAAATAACTGTGTCATTTAGTTGCTTTAATTTACTTAAGCATATCTAGGAGTCGGTGCCAGCCAAGGTTTCTACTTTCAAGGACGTTACCTAGAACCCACAAACTTCTTTACTACGTAAAATAAATGTTCCTTAAACTTGGCTGGCACCGACTTCATAGATATGCTTAAGTATATTAAAGCAACTAAATGACACAGTTATTTTTTACTTTTTAGTGCGTTTTGAGTCGGTTCTATTTTTTGTTAAAATTTTTTATTTAAAATAGCAATGATTTTACTGTCGTTTACCAAAGTGTTACATAGTTAGTAGCAAATAATACCTCACTGGTCCAACAGTTAGACTATATGGGTTAAGATCATTGGTATATAAGGAGATTGAGTTGGTACTAAACATTTGTTCTTGTTTATCAAAGCGAATTAATTCATCCCGATTATTATTATTACATAACATATGACTGTTCCATATAAAAAAACATTTCAAACCTGTCAAAATACGATCGGATACTTGTACAATATTTGCATGTCGCGTGGTTGTGCGCAGCCGCATCAACAATCGTAACATATTTATACAATAAAAAATAAATCTTTATTTTATTATTATAATTGTGTTTATAATATTTACTTTAGATTACAGTGTTTTGTTAGTCGTAGTTTTTATATTTAATTACAAGCTGAAGTCCTAAATACAGATAGAATATGTATTATATGTGTATTTAAACTAATAAGCTTATGCGAGTCAAAGAAATATCCAAAACAAACAACAAAATACGTATTTCTCGAATGTTATAGAGAAATATAACTTTTGCCGTATATATTGCTTTATTTTTTATTTTTTTTAACATATTAATAAATATTGCAAATTTTATTCAATTTGGGGGCAGAATTCGGCCATGTCCTTTTAAATTAAAATCTCTACATCTCTCAAACATATTAGAGCCACTAACATAGAGCCGCTGGCTCTCTGGCTGGGCCGCTTAAGAATTTCTAATTTGGTCCAGGTCTGACTGGTGGGAAGCTTCAGCCGTGGCGGAAAGTAGCGTGGCGTGACTGGAAAGTAGTATGGATTCCTACTCTTAACAAGTTAGGCCGCTTCTATCTTATAGCAGCATCATCGCTCAAGTGTTATTGCAGTCAAGGGCTAACTTGTGATGAATCGGGATCACTGTGACTTGTGAGATATAACAGCGGCGTTGATGCGGTGTCACTGAGGCGGTCTATTTACGTTCGGCATAACGAAGGCTCTCGTCAAAGGCTTCGAGCCGCGGCCGCCGCACGAGCGCTCGTTGCCGCGAGAGATGAAACTCAATTAGTGCTCCAGACACATTTAGCTCTCTCTACCGCCGGAGCTCTCAAGATGGAGCTCAAAATATATTTCCGTATAACTCTGGTTTCGTGTCGAGCTCAAACTTGACTAATAAAATCGACAATTTTCTTTACTTCAAACATATACGAAGGTTTGAGTGCCATCATTAAAATTTTTGTTATGATATGAGAAATAATGATTGATATTTAAATTGGTCTAATGATTAGCCTGTGTGGCTTCGACCACGAAGTTCTGGGTTCGATTCGAATGCTGGGTCGGGTCACGGAATAATTCTGAGTTTTCATTCTTCGATGAAACTTTCACTACATTCGAAGCCCGCAGTCGGGAAGTTGATGGTGTTGTCCCGTGCCTCGGAGAGCACGTTAAGCCGTCGGTCTCTACTATCGATCACTATCAGATGTTGATGACAGTGACCGGGACCGACGGCTTAATGTGCTCTCCGAGGCACGGGGTGTAACACCACCAACTTCCCGTCTCCGGGTTTGGAATATACTGAGAATTTTATAAAACAATGAAAAACTCAGAATTATTCCGTGACCCGATCCAGGATTCGAACCCAGGACCTCGTGATCGAAGCCAGATAGGCCAACCACTAGACCAACGAGGCAGTCAATCAATAGGTATGTGTGTGCAAAATTTTGTTACGATGGCGCAAAAGATACGTAAAAAATTACCACCTTCATTTTCAACACTTCAAAACTGTACTTTTAACTATATTTGCTACATTGGACTACCTCGTTGGTTTAGTGGTTAACCTATACCTTCAGGTCACCTGGTTCAGAGGTCCTGGGTTCGTGTCTAAGTCGGGCTGTTCACACCTATTGAGATTTTCTTTTTTCTAAGAATGGGGAATCTGGTGGCAATACACCAAGCCTCGAAGATCACGTAAACCGTCGACCCCGATTCGATATCATGATAGTGATCGTTAAAACATTATCACCAAGCCCGCCAACCCAACTGAGGAGAGTTGGCGGGTCTAAGGTGTAAGCCCTATATCCACATCTCCTATAAGGAACTATAGGTAATAAGGAACTAAGGATTATTCGTCCATATTTAAAGCTACTCTTTGAAAATATCCAATGCATGTTAATGCGCTATTAAGCCACGATGCATAATAAGGGCTTTGTTTCTTTTTATCGTGAGTAAATAAAGCAACTAGGCTAACTAAACTTCTTCGTCGGTAATTATTTTAATATTACAAATTTCGGCCAAGTAATCTGACAATAATCCGTTTCAGCCTTGGAAGATCTTTTTTGCTGTTTGTTATTAAAGAAAACTTAAATGTATTCAAACAACATGCATAAATTACCTGAAAACGTCGACATCCCCGACAGCAGTGACAGGCCGGAGTGTCGGCTGTGGGAGGGATGTATCATACCTATGGAACATATCTCCGAATCTTCGAATTGCCACATATTGGTTACCGAAAACTTTTACCGCTCGCGAAAGTGTCAAAGGAAATCCGCAATCAATGTTTATGACAGAACTCGACACTTTTACAGCGAGAATCGTGAAATAAACATATAAATTCTATGAATTTCAGATAAAAAATATTCAATATTAGAATAGGAATAAAGTTTTTGTCACATGAACAGGAAATGCTGACATATTCAATGATGTGTAATGATATGCGTCGAGTTCGGACGTGCGCGCGGTACGACGTCCGCGGCGCGACTGAGCCGTGCTGTGCGGGTGTAGGGTGGTAGGAGGTTTCCCCCCTCCACTCTCGCTTTGTTTGGAGGGTGGTGGGTGATAAACTGACGTCAGGGGACGATGCCGAGCCCGAGTGTGGGAACTCATCCTGTCTGACTATTCAAATCCGATTTCAGCAACAATATTTCATTAGTTTTTGTAGAGGACCTCTTTTTAAAAGCCCATCCCGTTTCCGTCCCGATGCGTTTTCAGTTGTGTTTATTTCAATTTGTCTAACACAAATATCTGAATTTTAGGTTAAAGCTAGTATGACAAATGCTAGTCTCTAACATTGGGGTGTAACTATTCATTTTTAACAAAAAGTGTTTTGAATATTTGTAATCAATGTACAATCAACAATACTTTGCTATCTGCAACTATGTTTGTCCCCGCCTGCAGCACAAAAAAGTATTTAGAATTTTAAGTATATATAAATATAGTGATCCTTGTTTTTCTCTTTTCAGCTCTTTACTTCTAAACTTAGGTTTTTGTTTTTATAATAATAAACTTATTCCCCTATTTACAGCCACCATTTCAAAAATTTATATAGCCTATATCACTACCACAATTTTGACGAATTCAGCAACACATATATCAAAATCCGTCCAGCCAATTAGGCTGTAGCTTGTACCAAAGAAATAGGCATACACATATACATACATATGCTCAAAAATCATTACCCTTCTGACGCAGCCGTGTAAAAATAAATAGATTTCTTTCATTTTTTTATTACATTAAGGTACTAACATTTACAAACAAAGCTGGAAGTTCTCTTATTATTTTTACAATATAATAGTATTTTTGTGGCATGTGACACATTTCATATAATTTCTAACAAGTTAGTTTGCTTAATATGAGATGAATCAGGTGAAAATGCCCATTAACATTTTTATAGAGAAAACTAAAAAGATCAATATTATACACAAAATAGTTATAAAATGCAATATTACATAAACTGAATAAAAATAAATTTAAGTAAAAATAAATAGTTTTATGCTGTTATATTACAATGAAAGTTAGGATAACATTCTAATTACTCGCAACAACTGTAAAGCCCTTGGGAAATCATGTCAAATATCATGTGAAAATGCAATCTAAGGTGATTTATATAACACTGACTTTGAAATGATATGTAGCTTATTCAACCTGATGGGTATTTGGTTGATCATTGCCAAAAGTTAGTGTTGATGATATCTCTTTGTCGGTAAGGCAGTAGTTATATTCTACTAGCACACTGAATGTTACACTTGCAATTTTCAGAAATAATAAACAACTTTGTGCAATACCACATTTAAGCAAGTGTGGCATAGTCATTTGTGCTACAAAGAAGCATTGCTGTGAAAAGTAAAGCTGGAGAAGGTAATATTGGACAATTTAAGCTTAACCAGACAGGTTCATATGACTTATAGAATGTTTTCCTCACTTTCCATTGTAAAGTGTCCATTTGTAGACAACAATTTTCTCATCGGAATTAGTATCTACCATCAGGTCATTCTATAGTTATATATATAGCTCTGTGTAAAACACTTGATCAATTAATAAGACCTTAATGTGGTTTACCCAACCCAATTCTGGTTGTTTTATAATATCATAATTTAGTATAAATTTCTACTACAAAAAAAACCAATAAAGTGGCTACATTGAATTGATTTTGCTGACATTTTATAATGATCCTTATACATGTAAGACACACCTATAAGGATCTGGCCCTGTATTAAGCCGTAAAAAGACTGACAATGATGATCTACATCATTGTCAGCCTTTAACGGCTTAATATAGACGCGCAACGATCTTCTGTAATTGTAGCCACTTAAAGTAGGACTTCTGATTTATAACAAGTGGAACATTAATGAGACTAGAATAACTGAAACCATGGACCTACTGTGTTCATGAGATTTCTTGTCTATTTAACATAGGCTACAGCTATATGATGTAAGCTACTCACCGAGGTCTTTAAACATTTTCTTATAATCGCCGAGATCGTTCTGCTCCAGCCACTCATCGACTTCTCTACTTTCATCTTCAAATATTTCACTTAAAACTATCCTAGTTATATAAATTAATGTGAAAAAAAGAAACACTGTGCCACAGTATTGTATTTGCTTGAACATATTTAGGGGTTTTAGTCATAATAACAAAGTTTTATTGAAAAATAAATACTGCTGAGGAATTTATTAGCTGCCCCATGTCTGATGATTTGTTTAATTTGTGTGACATTGACAAGTGACACTGACAACTAACACCACAGATCCGTAAAAATATGACAGCCATGAACCATTTGAACCACTCAGTAATTTGAATATAAGCCACAGAAGTCCAAATCTTTTGATTCCTTTCATTCAGCTAGATTCCAGCCGGAGCAGCGCGGTGCATATCCCCCTCTTACAAGAAGGAAGGCCTGGTGGGCCCTTAATTTATGATGATGACGATGATCTATTTTCATACAAAGTTAACATAGGATACAATAAGATTTATTTGCTCAAACAAGGGCTAATAAACAATTCAAATATCTCAATATTTGTCTATTCCCGACATATTCCGCTTTTGCAATAATACTTTCAATGTTTCGTACAGATATTATTAGTTTTAAATAACAAGAACTACGTAGGAATTTAATCCAGGTTCTACTACTGAAGCACTGACTGATCACAGCTAAACTTAACTGTTTTATTGCGGCCGGTACTCATCTGATGAGGGCGACAACAATACTGTTCTTGAATATCAATAATAATGAATTAACAAAACAACTACGACAAAAGCTTTCATTAGGAATAAATAATTTTACTTTCATTTAAACTTAAACTTTGTTTTTAATATTACCTAGTTTAACTGTTATGGTTTGTCAGGTTACGAAGGTGAAAACGCCTTTTATTGGTCAAGCACGTGCGATTTGAAATGTTATAAGATTGAGTTCATGGTAATTACTTGTTCTCATTTAAGAATGAATTGCGTGAAACCAACTGTGAACATTGACTAGACTAACTATTGCAGCGTGAAGGTTGTGGCCGTTTTAAATGAAACAAAAGTTGAACATTAAAATTTAAAGTATTCATATTAAAATTCCATACAAGCATATCACAAGGGGGTGCTCAGACAGTCTAAGATCTGCATAAAGCTAGGCGTGGGAATCACATTTTAAATGACATATTATTATGAGATTTATAAACTGTGGAAGAGTTTATTTCTTCAGTTTAAGTTTATCAGCGAGGGAGCAAGACAGGCCAGTTCCGTCTGGTTCCACATTGAGCTCCTCTACTGTGCTGTCATTGATGACCATAGAGAACCTTTTTGAACGGAACCCTCCTAAAGGCGGCAGACTTGTGCCCAGGTCCAATGCCTTGATAAAGTTTCCACTGGGATCTGCAAGCATGCGAACCTGGGAAAAAAAACAAAATTTATTAAATATTTTTAGTAGGGTTCTTTGTGAAGGTTCTTTCTGTTATGGGGAGGTAAAATTGCTGTTTCATTCTGAAGGGCACATAAGGTTTAGCACCTAAGTCCCAGATTGACGGGTGTAGGCTGCCACAGTAAAGAAGTTTCTAGTGTGTCCAGCAAAATATTCGTTGTGAATAATGGTTACAATAAACAAAGTTTCATTTACAATATTGCTGTTTCTGGTAAAAATTGAGCAAAAACACATTACTTTATTAATTGAAATTAATTAGGATAATTTAGTGTGTATTTCTTCTCAACTTCATCTTTATATTTTCCTACAAAACATGAGTGTGGTTGTAAAAAATCCAACAATAGTAGCTGCATAATGACATATCAACATTGTTTCATTGTACCTTTTGGTGTACATGTGAAACTACACTAAAAAATATTAAACAATAGAACAATTCAACAGCCTCTGTGGAGCAGTAGTATGTATGGTGGATTTATAAGACAGAAGTCCCAGGTTTTGGTTCCCGGCAGGACAGATTGAGATTTGTGTTAGGTGTGATAGCAGTCACGGGCCACCTTATAAGAAATAATTCAATACTGATTCTCTTATAGAGATTTATTTAATTTTTTATTGTATACAACAAGTTTATAACACATAAGAATTGGAAAGTAAATGTATCAAGAAAGCAATATTATTATCAATAAAATACAATTCTGATTGGATTGCCTTCCTTACATTACTCATGTAAATGTATGTGGCTCATAATTTATGTACATGTTATCAAGCTTGCAAAGGTTTAGAGGTCAATCAATACTCTCTGATTGGAGACTTTGCTTATCAACTGTTTATGTTACCAACCTATAGGTATACATTCTTTTACAGTTGACAACACATTTGTGGAGAAATTAAGAATATACAAACTCTTGAACTTCAAAAGTATTAGAAACATTTTGTGTAGAAGTGACATTTAACACATTATATTCAGAAAAAAAAGATTACTTTTTACACAAGATTTTTCTTTCTTTCAGGCTTACTTTAGTACCTTGTATTAGGTATCCTGAAATTTAGTTAAGTAACTAAACTTATAGATACCTAAAGGTTTGATTATTAGATACTTCCAGTGTTTCACATTTGATGCTTCTATTCCTAATTGTACACCACAATATATATAGGAAATAAAAACAATAAATTGACAGAGTTTGTATAGATTTCTTTCTTACCTTACCTTTTAGGAAAAGCGAACCAAAATACTGACATACATACATATACATACATTCGAATAATTACATACTAATACATAAACTAGAATACACAAATACTAAAAATATAATAATATGTCTTACCTTGCCCTTAGTATTATGCTGTGCTCCCCATGCGGCCATCACATAGGGATCGTTCACAGACACGCAAACGATCTCGGAAACTCCATCAGCCTTCAGCTTATCAGCGTTCTGCACGTATCCCGGTAAATGAGTCTTGGAACATCCGGGAGTGAAGGCGCCGGGTACAGCAAAAAGTACGACTTTCTTGCCACTCGTCAACTCGCATACATTCACTTTATTAGCCGGCGAATCTTCGAAGAGATCGACCGCCGGTAACTTGTCCCCAACCTTGGATAACATAAACCTTGTTAGCTTTTGTTATGTAATTTCAATTTCACTCAATATTAATCATTACCTTGACTGGAGCCATTGCGTAGAACGTTGTGTGGACTGCTCGTTTAGATGTTTGTTTCGCAAATGCTGAAACACTTCGTAAAATTGACGCACTCGTGTGAAACATTTGTTTGACTTTTAGCTCTTTTTTTTAAATCTTCGATTGCTTATTGATGTCTTTTTGAATGCTCACAGACGAATAACCTATTTATAATTTAATTAATAATTACCATAGACACTGAAATATAGAATTTATTATCTACGGGTAGTAATAGCAGTAGACAAATTATTATTTTTCATACTATTTTTTTGTGTTGTGTTAGAAAGTTCCAAGCTAGTTTCCATAGATTAGATGTCTAGGTACCTTACTATAAGTTATTTTTAAGATAAGTATGCGTCATTGCGTCATAGTAGACTGAATAATACATTGACTTTCTGCTAATAAAAACAACAGTGCTTGGGCGATTTAAAATCATTCTAATTTGAGGAAACTACAATGCACACACAGTCTTCTCTTTGGCATTTATGTTATGGTCTGTATTTCGATTGTCTATGGTTCGTCGTTTTGATTGACGTTGTTTGATTCTTTCACGGATTCGTCTGGCTTTTTATTGTGTTTTTAACAGTAGTTTTGAATATAATATGATGATTAATGGTTTACGTGCTTTACCAATAAGACTTTGAGGTTTGCTCGTCAGCAAAGTGCAGTGAGAAGCATGGAACCGCCATCAATGGACACTATTTACCAGGCCATAAGTGCCTTGTATGATAACCCCAATGGAAATGAGAAGGAAAAAGCTTCTAAATGGCTAGGAGACGTACAGAAATCTGTAAGTATAACTTTAATACCTATTCCATTTATGTTAGCCATTCAAATTTCCCATAATATCCACCTTCCTTTCACGATCCAATGTGTCAACTAATTGCTAAACCCAGTGTTATTATTGCAGATACACTCTTGGAAGGTAGCAGACCAGCTTCTGCAGCAGAAGAAGGATGTACCATCGTGCTTTTTTGCTGCACAAACGATGCGAAGCAAAGTGCAACATAACCTATCAGAACTGCCACAGGAGGCTATCATATCTCTCAGAGACTCATTAGTGGCGCATTTGGAGGGGATCACTCCCGACACCAGTCCGCCGATCCTCACTCAGCTGTCCCTAGCTCTAGCCGACCTCGCTTTACAAATGTTGACATGGCAGAACTGTGTCAGCGACCTCATAAAGTTATTTTCCAATAAAAATTACTTTGTTCTATTAGAAATATTAACAGTGTTACCTCAAGAAATAGATTCATCAAGTTTAAAACTAGGTGAGAACCGAAGGGAAGAAATAAAATCAGAACTGCGTGCTAACTCTCAAGATGTCTCATTTTTTCTTAAGGAATGTATTAATAGTAATCCTAATTCTCATATAGCATTAAAAATTATTAAGTGTATGACGTCTTGGATACAAGTCAAAGCAATTAGTATACAGGAAGTGCCTCAGAATGCTGTAATAGGGTTCAGTTTGCAAGTGCTACAGGATCACACGTCAATAAACATGTTACATGATGCGGCATCAGACTGTATCTGTGCTATACTGCATTGTTTAGAAGACAATAGCGATAATGTAGAGGTGGAGAAGTTGTTGTTTGACAACGTGTCGGCACTAGAGGCGAGTTACCACATGGTAGTGGCTCACGAAGAGGAGGAGAAGGCAGCCAACTATGCCAGAGTGTTCACAGAGTTGGCCGAGACATTTCTAGGTAAAATAATACTGAACACAGCAGACGGAACTGCACATTTTGCTATGAGAGCCTTAGAATTAGTGTTAATGTGTGTCGGGCATCATGATTATGAGGTGAGACCTTTAAAAACGATTTTCTTAAAACAACATTTGTGCACAAATATAAGCATGACCAATATTCTTCTCCCCTTCAAATAAATTTCAACTCTGTATTAGGAGAGGGTATTAGTTCAATTAAATTTAAAGAGGCTTAAACCCATGTCTAATTGGTGATGAGCTTACTCCTTAACAGTACAGCTAATAAGGTTTGAAATTATGTTATTTGTAGTGTGTTCCACTTCCTCTACTCTTTTATGTTTATTTCCACTAGCTCTCAAACTATCTTCACAGCTAAAAATGCCCAATGCATTATGGTTATTTCTTAAACATATATTCTATTATAATATTTACTTTAATTAAAAAAAATTCACCATGTCTAATAAAATGTTTTTGTAAATGTTCAGGTAGCAAAAATAACATTCAATTTATGGTACCGGCTATCAGAAGAGGTATACGAGAGAGACTACCAACCACTGACTGATGCATTCAAGCCTCACATAGAGAGGCTCATCGAAGCCCTGGCGCGCCACTGCCAGTGTGAGCCTGACCTCATGCAGCTGCCTGAAGAAGATGAATTTTTTGTAAGTAGATGAAAAAATGGAGTCAGAATGAGTGTTATATGTGTGTGATGTGTGTCTTACATGAAGCAAGTCTGTAAAATCATCATCATCATTAAAAGGAAAGGAAAGGAATGAAAGTGAATGTTAGCAGAACGAAAGTGATGGTTTTTGAAAGAGATGAATATGTGACAGATTGTAATATTGTGACAGATGGAGAAAAAGTGGAAGAAGTAAAATAGTTTGTATACCTGGGTAGTAAATTTACAAAAGATGGAATGTGTGAGAGTGATATTGAAAGAAGAGTAAATGCTGAGATGGTGAATGGTGCCCTGTATCCTCACAACACACCTCTATATGTATATAGAGGTGTGTTGTGTGTGTGTAGTGAAAGTTGGGTATGGCAGAAGAAGCACAAAAGTAAAATAAGTGCAGTAGAGATGAGAGCATTGAGGAGTATGTGTGGGTTAAAACTGTGTGACAGAGTTAAAAATAGTATGATAAGAGAAAAGTGTGGTGTAAAAGAAGATGTAGTGACTAAAATTGAGAAAGGGATGCTTAGATGGTTTGGACATGTAGAGAGAATGGATGAAAGAAGATTAACAACAGAGATTTACAAGGCGAGGGTGAAGGGAAATGTTGGAAGGGGAAGGCCTAGGCAAATGTTCCTGGACCAAATTCAGGACATTTTAAATAATGGTCAGATCAAGAGTATCCTAAACCGATGAACTTGTATGAAAGGATTAATGAGAGTGGAAGAAGCTAAGGAAGTATGCAAGGACTGTGGCAAATGGAGGGATGTGGTCTCTGCCTACCCCTATGGGAACAAGGCGTGATGTTATGTATGTATGTATGTATCATTGACAGATGATGGAATTCTACTGCTGCTTATGGCCTTTTTTAGGGACTTACAAACACAGCAATCCTGAGCCCCTGTGGCCAGTGGCTCCCTGATTTTAATTTCGCCAGTCCTTAGTGGGGGGTTGGGACTGCACCTGCTAAGTGACTAAGCCTGCTTATAAGGTCCTCAGTTAGTCTACTGTAAAAAATAAATGAGTTAAATATAAAAATTTGAAAAGAATGAGGAATTTGTAGAATATTTTATTAACGTTTGTTACAATATATTATAGGTCAAAAAATGTTAAAACATATATTATAGGCTAGTATATTTTGCCAGGGTCTTGGGAAGTTAGTGGTGTTACACCACTGAGGCATCAGAGTGCATCAGAGAGGCATGTCATTAATACCACTAAGTCTGCTACATCTCCTGGCTCTATGGTCCATATCCCATATTGCAAATATTTTTCTTTTTATTTCAGGACTTCCGAATGAAAGTAATGGAGTTGATCAAGGATGTGGTGTTCATAGTGAGCTCTAGTTCAGTGTTCCGTCAGATGTTCGCCACACTGCAGGCCGATCTGTCCTGGGAGCAGACCGAGGCAGCGCTGTTCATAATGCAAGCTGTTGCTAAGAATATACTGCCGTGAGTTATTTGATTGCTTGTTAATTAAATACAATTAAAATACCACCAGCAGTATTACCTTTCTTTTGAGTTAGTGGTAGAGTCACTATATAGTCGTAACATTTTAAATATGCTCAGTAAAAGTCTACCTGACAAGTTAATTTAAACTTGTTTATTTCAGGTTCATTCAGAACCATATAATTATTAATTAATTATTTTTTTAAAAATTAATATGTCACTATTAAGTAAAGATTAAAATAAAGAGTTTTTAAGTGAAGTAAAAGTTTTTAGCTGAAGCTTTTTCATAGAGATCAACTACTTTAAGCCTTTAATTATAAATAGACAAATACAATATTATTTTGCAAAAGTTCATGTAGAATGAACAATAAACTAATTATTTAACTTTGATATATGTTTCAGTGAAGAATATGAATATGTGCCAAAAGTAGTGGAAGCGATACTGTCAATGCCTGAGAACAGCCACCCAGCCGTGCGCAAGACGTGCATCCTGCTGCTGGGAGAGCTGTGCGACTGGATTGAGAGGCACCCCGAGTGCTTGGAGGCTAGTCTACAGCTGCTCATCAGGGCTCTGCACGATCAGAAACTAGCTAACGCAGCAGCTGTAGCATTGCAGGTATTTGAAATAAAAAAGTTTACTTTAGTTATTTAGTTTTTAGTTTACATAATATACATCTTAACTACATACATATTTCTTTCATATTTCATATTTCTTTTTTCCAAACAAATCAAAGGTATAATACTTGTTGAGCTTACAGTGCCGTGGGAAACAAACATCCCTAAAGACCATGTATTCAAAGTGAATAAATATTATGACCTTACTAATGAACTAATAAAAAATGGCTTTGTGGTTAGTTTATATGCGGTAGTATAGTGTGGGTGCGAGGAGTATACCAGCGAAGTCTCTCTATAACCTGCTAAAAGACCTTGGCCTTACTAGAAGTGCAGTAAGCTCCATATTGGAACAAGTGTCCAAAGCTGCTCTAGTAGGGTCCTTCCGATTTTGACTTGGCAGGGAGAATAACTTGAACAGAGGAGGTGAGTGTTGACACGCGTCACTAAGGGTACCCTTAAACCTACACCCGTGTCACAAGTCTCGGGCTCTGTTCGGAGTTTTTCTCTCAGCCACGCGATGGATCCGGCACCCGCACGGTGAATCCATGGATGAATACACTTTTTGGTTTTATGGGGTACCCATTTCATAATTTACTAACTAAAAATATAACAAAGATACCCAATATACGATTGGGATAGATCATTTTTTTTTTATCGACTACAAGTTGGCCCTTGACTGCTATCATACCTAATGTTAAGTGATGATAGAGTCTAAGATGGAAGCGGACTAACTTGTTAGGAGTAGGACGAAAATCCACACCCCTTTTCGTTTCTACACGACATCGTACCGGAACGCTAAATCGCTTGGCGATACGTCTTTGTCGGTAGGGTGGTAACTAGCCACGGCGAAAGCCTCCCACCAGCCAGACCAAGACAAATTAAGAAAAATCTCAATCTGCCCCTCCGGGAATCGAGCCCAGGACCTCCTCCAGGTCTTATAAATCCACCGCGCATACCACTGCGCCACGGAGGTCGTCAAAAATTTGATTTGATAATGATTAGATATGCCGACTCTAACTTTGGCAACTAACTAACTAATTGACTAGTCGGTTGAAAATAGGGCGATTAGTCGATATGCTCTTAACCGTACAATCGAACTCTAATAATGATCATTACCCAAGGGTAGCCTGTCCTGTAATGGAAACAGCTGACATTGCACTTGTGCAGTGAGTTCACTCACACGCAGTGGTTTTGGTTCATTGCGCAGTACAGTATCTGTTCTGTTTTTCTTTTACTTTATGGATGTGTTGTGACACATTCTAGATCTATTGCTGTAATTGTCTAACAATTATAAATTAATTATTAATTAAAATTTCAATCTTTTTCGTGACATTCCTAGTGTCACAGCCACGTGTAATTGTTTGCAGAACATTTGCCAAGCTTGCCGAAGCCACGCGGCGCCGCACGCGTCCACGCTGCTGCAAGCCGCACGTCTCGCTGACGAGCTGGAGCTGCCGCTGCACACCTCCTCCACCCTCATGCGCGCGCTCGCCGCCGCCATCGGCCGCCTGCCGCACGACCAGGTGACCAAATATAGTATATGGAGATATTCGTAACATTTTGTATTGTAGTGCCCGACCCCGAAGGGTCCATGGGAGACTTGTGCTACTTGATTTTATTTGACTTGTTATTATGATGTTACGGTTGCGCAGTTGACGGTGGCGATGCGCGAGGCGACGGCGCTGCAAGTGAGCGGTCTGCGCGCGCTGCTGCAGAGCGACAAGGAGCTGCGCAAGGGCACCAGCAGCGACCCCGTGCTGTGGCTGGACCGGCTGGCCGCGCTGTTCCGCGACGTGGACGTGCTGCCCGCCGGCGGGGCGCCCCCGCACGCGCCGCACCCCGCCGTGCCCGCCTTCCGCGATGCCTGGCCCGTCGTCAACGACACCATGAACAAGTACGCGCACACACGCTCACTCACACATACACTGAAACAAACATACAATTGTGAACTGGTTGTAACACGTCGTGTGTGGCGCGGCAGGTACGTGTCGGACGGGCGCGTGATGGAGCGCGCGTGCCGCTGCGTGCGCTTCATGGTGCGCGGCTGCGGGCGGCACGCGGCGGCGCTGCTGCCCGCGCTGGGCGCCGCGCTGCCGCAGCTGTACGCGGCGCGCGCGCACTCGTGCGTGCTGTACCTGTGCGCCGTGCTGTGCGACGCGCTGGACGGGCCTGATGCGCGCGCCGAGCTCACGCGCCTGCTGCACGCCGTGCTGCCGCGCGCGCTGGCGCTGCTCGACGCGCCCGCCGCGCTGCGTGACAACCCCGACACCGTCGACGACCTGTTTCGCCTCTGCGTGCGGTGAGCCACTCTCGCTTACTCAGTAATATGCGGTTCGAACTTTCGCTTACTAAGTTATACGTGGTTTTGACTCCCGCTTATTTAGTAATGTACGGAGTTGATTCATGCTTACACAGTAATGTGCGGTGCTGACTCTCGCTTACTCAGTAATGTACGGAGCTGATTCTCGCTAACTGAGTAATGTGCGAAGCTGGCTCCTGCTTACTCAGTAATGTGCGGTGCTGTTTCTCGTTTACTCAGTAATGCACGATGCTGACTCTCGCTTACTCAGTAATGTACGGAGCTGATTCTCGCTTACTGAGTAATGTGCAAAGCTGACTCTCGCTTACTCAGTAATGTGCGGTGCTGACTCTCGCTTACTCAGTAATGTGCGATGCTGACTCTCGCTTACTCAGTAATGTGCGGTGCTGATTCTCGCTTATTATTATTATTATTATTATTATTATAGTGAGGCCCGCCGTAGCGGATGCACTTCGACCCTTTTGGATCTTTTGTACTCGCCCCGCCCTCACCTCCCCTATATCAGTTCAAACACCCACTCTAAGAGTTGGGTGGTTGCTTTCAGGTTGGAGGCACAGTAATCCTCTGGTAGTGGATATGCCACCCCCAGGAGATCCATTCGCTTTCTAGCCAATCCGTCACATTCACACAAAATATGTTCCATGGACTCTGTGTCTTCGTTGCAGGCCCTGCAAATGGGATCCTCAGCGATACCCATTTTACGGAGCATAGACCATAGATTCTCGCTTACTCAATAATGTGCGATGATGATTCTCGCTTACTCAGTAATGTGCGGTGCCGACTCTTGCTTACTCAGTAACATGCAGTGTTTACTTTGTAATACGCGATGCTTCTCTCGCTTCATAAGTAATACACTATAAGTCTAAGTTCCAAATCTTTCCTATAAAGAAGCAGGCCTGGTTCTGTAATGTGCCACTAGAATAGGCCATTAAGGGAAGAGTTGTAACATTCCAGCTATCTCCAGCGCAACCCCAGCGCGCTGGTGGAGGGCGACACGCTGGGCCCGGTGCTGCAGTGCGCCGTGTCGGCGTGCGCGCTGGACCACAGCGACGCCAACTGCTCGCTGATGAAGTTCCTGCACGACCTCACGCGCCTCGCCTCCTCCAGCCGGACAGACGAACAGCATTTGAAAGGTAAAACACTGTCATACTCTTCAACAATGATACATCAGGCGACAGATGTCAACTGCCGGATGTAGGCCTTTTTAGTGACTTCTAAATACAACATGAAACAAATTGTCCATGTACTCAACACAACGATAGGTTATTCGCATCGTCTTATCGCTGCTACCAGATACTGCCCCGTGTTATTTTATAGTCTAACCTATTGGCATACAGGCAGTGGCTCTCTGAGACGCGTTTAAAGCCGTCAATACATCTAATGCTGAAAAATGACCAACACTGCGCTTTCCGCTGCAGAGTCACCGTTCCAGCACCTTGAGCCACCAACGTCCATCAGCTTTTCAAGCATTTTCTTTGCCCATTGCCACTTTAGGTTTGTGACTCGTTGAGCTGCGTCGGTTATTTTAATTCTTCTGCTCGCTTAATTTCTACTCCGAGCTACTCCGAGCATTGCTCTCTATCACCCACTGAGTAACACTGGGTCTTCTAAAGAGGCCCATCCTTAAGGACCAAGGCTCGGATGTCATCACTGGCAACACGCGCTATTCAAAGAATCGTGACTTCTCATAAGACTCCTATATCTTCTTTTATAGGAGTGTATTCTAATTTTCAGTCCAGTTCAGTCCTTGTCCTTTTCCTCTCTTGATTCTATTCTTTGGCCCCGTCAACCTTGCGGCCAAGCCGTAAGCCGTGGCAGGACAAAACACTATCTCTCGGTGTTTCTTGAATCACCTTAATTCCCTGCAAGTTATTTCTTGTGCCTCTTACATTTCCCCTTGGACTGTACCACTACACGACGAATTACATGAGGCGGTGGCATAAATAAATTTAAAATCAATGGGTTTAACGATGTACACCTAATTATTCTGTATTGTATATCGTTGCAGGGCTGGTGAGCGCTGCTCTGAGGCAGTATGGCGAGATGCTCACGTACGCGCTGCTGGAGGCGTCCGTGCTGCACCTGCACTCTCACATGCTCTCCGAGGTAAGTCTGTGTTCTACCTTGCTACAGGCTCGCACCAACTGAACCTTACTTACTCTGGCACATACCACAAAGTCCTTTTGACACAGACTTCGTTATGTTCTATCTTCCCTTGCTTGCATTTGAGAGAGACATTTTAAAGGCCTTACCAATTGCTAAAATATGTTAAAAAGAAAGATTGCCAAAACGCACTATAACAGAAATTGTGGTACTGTATATATGTGACTAGCAGTCGCCCGCGACTTTCGTCCGCGTAACTTTCATATAAAGTGTGCACTTTCCCTGCTGCCTCTCTCAAACCAATTTTTTATAGTTTCCCGTCAACCAATATCCTACGTCCCGTGTACTAAAGATCTACATTTTTGTTAAACATTGTACGATATTACAGAACATTAACATTAACAATATATATTTATGGCAAGCTGATGTGTATAGCTTGTATTAAAAATAGTCTATTTCACTTTTGAGTCTAGCTTTCATAATAAACAAAATAATTTACAATCTGACATGCAGATCTAGAGATTGGCCCGTTTAAACAAATGAACAAACTTTTTCGTGTATTATATAAATATGGTCTGCCATGCCAAATAAATTGAAAGAAAAGATCAAAGATCGAATTCTCAAAGAATATCAGTACCAAAATATTGACCCCTATTCAGTACGTATAACATAACACGGAGGAGGTCAACTTAATTTGGACAATATAGCGGCAATGTTGTTTTTTCGAAATTTTGTCATATATCCGAAACTATATAACTAATTAACATACCGTAAAAGGCCTCTATAATATCCTTGTGATTATTAAATAATTTATTTTGATAAGGATTTCAGTTTAATCGTATAAATAAGGCCGTAAACTTTAGGATATGAATTAAATGATTTTTAAAACACAAAAAGTTATATATGTATATGCCAAAATATAAAAGATAGCTATATGCTATCGCGGACTTTTTTGTAGAAATTTTTAAGATGCATAAAGTTTTCATACAATGTAGTATGACAATAAATTTCCGGTATCTAGGGCAAAAACGTGATAACTCCTGAAATAATACAATTTAATAATATATCACGGTACGAGCTCGGGCGACAAAAACTGTGATAACCGAAGATTAGCCCGGGAAATATATACAAATACAAATATAAAATATAGTCTATAACACTCACCGATAATGTAGCATTCTACTGGTGAAAGAATTTTTAAAATCGGATCAGTAGTTCCGAAGATTAGCCCCGACAGAACTTTATTTACAAACTTACAAACATACAAACTTACAAACTTTACCTCTTTATAATATTAGTATAGATAAGAGAGCAGTGTGGTATAAAAGATGTAGTGACGAAATCGGGAAAGGTATGCTGAGATAGTTTAGACATGTAGAGAGAATGAATAAGAAGAGACTTACGAAAGCGATTTATAAAGCGAGAGAGGATGGGAATGTTTGGTGTTCCTGGAACAGATCCAGGATATTCTAGTTAAAGGCCAGGTGAAGAAGTACTCTAAACCGACTAACTTGTATAAAAATATTAATGAAATTGGAGGAAGCAAGAATGATCGTGGCAAGTTACCTACCTCTGTGGGAACGAGGCATGATGCTATGTATGTATGTACGAATGTGTTTCAGGTGGCAGACGTGCTGATGGAGTTGCTGGTCTGGCAGAAGAGCAGCGGCGTGGATTGGCTGCAGAGCGCGCTGCGCCGACTGCCGCGCGCGCCGCCCGCCGCCACCGAGCACCAGTGCTGGCAGTTCCATCAGTACGCTATGAGGTAATGTCACTGTTACAGTACAATCATTATCAACTTATTCTAAGAATTGTTATCGTTAAAGGAATTACATGACATACAGTACTTTAGCCCCACCTTCCATTGCCACTTCAGCCTCTTTTAAGAAACACCAAGGTCTTAGTCACACATCTAGAGGTACCCTAAATACCGCTCCATGTCGTCCGTTCATCTAGAGGGGGGTCGGCTACGCTTTCATTTCTAAAGAAAAGTACGTCGTACAGAGATTGCTTCCCAGAGAGAACTCGCTAGGCTCTTCGCACAATGGGTGCGTCAACCTAAACCCTCCTGACAAATAACATCAATATTGACATAGACATTGCTGCTTGACACTAATGTATTAATTCCGTATAAAACCAGCTATTTATTCATTCCAGGGCGGAGAAATGCAAGGAGATGACCCGGCTACTGCGCGACTTCGCCCGCCTCTACCGATAGTGACGTGACCGGCGCAGCCCAGCCACAAGACTGACCCAGCGAACTGCGCCTTGCTCCTGACGCTCCCGAGCACGTTCTGACGTCGTCAGACATGTTTATGACGTTGTTAAAATACGAACATTTCTGACAACATTGACACTGTTAAAAATGTTTCTGACATTTGACACTAAAATATGCCTAACGTTGTCTGAAATTATAAAATATGTTCGTTAGACACTTTGATGCTGTAAGACAATCTTAGTCAAGTTTTTGACACCGTCAGTCACGTTTATTGAATGTAAGTAACAAAAAAACTTCAACGTTTTGTTTCTAGCGAAGTTTAACACGTATTTACCATTGTTGGACAAATTTTGATGATGTTGGTCATAAGTCAAGTTTCTGACATTAGATACGAACATATACCTAACGTTGTCTTGAACATTGTCTAGAATATGTTCGTTAGACAATCGACATCAAGTTTCTGACACCGCCAGTCACGTTTATAAAATCGAAGCAATGTTTCTCATTGAATGAATGATGATTTTTAAACTTACAACATTATGTTTCTAGTGAAGTTTAACTCGTGTTTAACAATGTTAGAAAACTACGTCATGTCTCTGACATGTCAAGTCATGTCATGTTTCTGACATCGTTGGACAAATTTGGACGCTGTTGGACATACAAGTTTCTGACAATGTTAAACATGTTTTTGACGCTTTGACATTTTATCTATAAGTTTATGACACAGTTAGATGTTATCCGCGCCAAGTCGTTCTACAACGACCGGGCGTGTCATGTCACTACAGTTAAATTAACTATACTAATACTAGTATGAAAGAGTTATATCAAATGTAAACTACGCGAGAATTTTCCATGTTAATTAAATATAAACGGCTAAAACTCACGTCAGCATAGAGTACAGAGTATGCCCGACTAGTTTCGAACCCATACCGGGCCCTTATTCATGATCTCGCTTGTTCATGCAACGCGGCGTGAAGCTAACAGAGCCGCGCGTGCGACCGCATGTAGCGCGCATTGAGGGAGCCGTTGATATTTTAATAACTTATTTATATCACCACAATTTATGCAAAAGTATTTAGTACAGGATTTTTAGTGTGCTTGAATTATACACAAAACGACATGAGATAAGATTGTCTTGATTTGAAATATTTTTATGATTTATTAGTATTTATATACTAATTGAATATTGAGGTATTGAATATTTTGAAAATATAAAATAGTGCAACTGATTAAATGTATAGAAAATATATAATAAAATGAGAATTATCGACCATAATAGACAATTTATATAAATAAACTACATTTCTCTTTGTAATTCATTATAAGACGATCTGCTTTAATACTCTGTGGTACAAATATCAAGAGATCATAACAAATATCAATTCATAAAACCCGTAGCAGCACTCGCGAATAAATGTTATCAATGCGAAAGTCTGTCTGTTACCTTTTTACGCCTAAACCGCTGAATCGATTAATATGAATTTTATGAACTGGTTTATATGAAATTTGATACAGAGATAGTTCAAAACCTGAGAAAGGACATATGCTACTTTTTCGTATATATGACAAAAAGAAATATTCGCGGACGGAGTCGTGGGCCTTCGCTAATACGAAAAACTCTAAATTCACGCAGACGAAGTCTAAGGCATCAACTATATTTTTGTTTATAACTCTCAGACAGTACTTTCTTTCTTAAAGTTACAATGCTCTTCCCGAGATGTCGAATAAGACGAACATATGGCATCTTTTATTTTATTTTTATTTAAATTGAACGATACATTTTGTATGAATGCATTTTGTTTATTTTACATAAAGGTTTACATACTTACGGCTTAGAACTTAAGTTTTTTGTTGCGGCACTTCCGATACATTTTTACACGAATCTACTGCGCGTGCGCAAGTGTCACACAGTCAACATATCAAGTGTTTTTGTCATTAATGCATTTATTGTGTATCTATTTCGGTTTACAAGAACACTTTCAGTTTCACCAGTTAATTAACGGAACACGGAACTCCTTATAGGAGAGGGGATATAGAGCGTAGACCCATCGCGCTGCTCCAATGCAGATTAGCGGGCTCAGGGTGATAATGATTCATTTATTAACGACCACTCTCAGAAGTTGGTGATAGTGACCGGGACCGACGGCTTAACGTGCTCTCCGAGGCACGGGGTTGTAACTCCTCCAAATTCCCGACTCCGGACTTGTGTCTGTAAAGTACTGAAACTTTTATACAAGAGAGATAATGAAAAAGTCAAAATATTTAATTTCCTTAACAGACTTTATTCCAGGCCGTTAAATAAATTTAAAAAAAACGATTTCAGTTTAGATAAACGAACTTTCGGGAGGTTAGTTAATAAAGAACATTACCTACACTCGAATGTTTGATTTCGTGGAATTTTGACGTCCACAATTAGTTTTCGCACTGTTCAGGACTGTCGTTCCCGTTTCATAAAGTCTGTAGGCAAAATGCCCACTACGTCACTATAGTGCGGGTCTGTGGGTAACTGAAGTCATTGTTAAACGAAAAGTAAGAACATTTATATCACGTCAAAGTTAAAATATAATAACTATGATTATTTTGAATTCGCGATATTAACTGTCTGTCACTTGATAAGAAAATATGGATATGAAACATTGACGATATTGTGAGTAAGAAAAAATAAATATAATTTCATTACGTTAGAAAGATTAGCATGGAATTATTGGATTAATCTCATATCAAAGCAATAATTATGTTTAAATTATTATAAAAATGTGTCAACATCTATTGAGTTTTCATTTTGTTTCCCGAATGTTCATGTGACTTCGTAACGTGGGAGGGTGTCCATGTTGTATGAGAGCGGAGAGCTTGTGTTAAGTAAGTACAGACACTGAAATATATTTTGTTATATATTATATTCTCTTTATTTGAAATGTGATAAAACTAAAACGTGGAGGAAATTGTAAATATTTATTAAAAATGTTTACCTTTTATATATGCATTTTGATTAACGACGCTTTCCTGTGACATGTTTGAATGATCGAACGTTATCAAAACCGGCATATTCGTCATACTACAATTATAAAGGCGAAGGTTTGTGAGTTTGTGTATTTGTTACTTCTTCACGACTAAACGGCTGGAGCGGTTTTAATAAAATTTGATATGGAGTTAGCTGACAACCTGAACGAACACAGACAACTTTTATCAAGATATTTTAACAGGAACGAGAACTACGCGAGTGAAACCGCGGGCGTCTTCTAGTAGATACATAACATGATAGTGATGATAGTGATACTCTTGATGAAAAGGCAACGTTGACGTCGACGCTGCGCAGACGTTCAATGAACGCTAACGCTCGCAAAACGCTGATGGAATAGGGGCCTTAAAGTCCCCTTTCTATCATGAGATTTTAAAATCTACACTCGATTGAATTGAGAGCACTTACTAATTTCGCGATGTAGGCGCTCAGTATATACGAAGTTCTAGACACTCCCACAGGAGCGCGTGACACCACTAGCCACAGCTATTCTATAATTATTAGCTAGAAAATCACATTTATTAAAGTTACACGACTTACAAAATGGGTAGGACCCATCTTTTACCCAAGTGATGCAAATGTATTTTACCTACCAAACCATCTCGGTGAACATCCTCAGCAGTATATTGGAAAGGCTTTAGGATCTCCGTTTACAGTAAGCATTATGCCACTTTACTTAAACAATACCTTTGCCTGGCAGAGAATGCCGGTCTTGTCTCGACCCCTCTTGGGATCAGTTGGAAGGTACGGGTCCCGAGCGGACTCATTATCCGGGTCAGGCGAGCGGAATTTCTCTCTCCCGGTGATTGTACCAGCCCCTTCCGGGACTTTTCAGATTAGGGGTCCATTTGTTGTCCTATCCGGGAGTGTTTGCCTAGGAGTACAGGGCAGACGATTGTTTTTATTCTTCGTAACTAGATAGCGCTATTAGTAACTTACACCGCGCTATCATTGTGTAAATGAAAATAAATAAGATCTGGAATTATTTCCTCTCTTAACCATCAAAAGAAGTATGTTAATGATGTAGTTTTTGGATAGTCTTTTTTTCGCATAAATGCGAACAACATACGTTTATCTATACTTATATAGACCAGTGCCGATAGCTTTTGAAACCAAAAAAAACGCAGTAGGATGAAACCCATCGCAAAAGGAAGACAATATCATAAAAATGAAAGGAAAAATAAATTTCGGGCGTTCTGAGGTCGGGAAGGGGTAGTTGAGGGTTAAGGGGTAAAAACGGATTTTCTTGATTTCCGGCAAAATTAAAAGTCCTACGGAAAAGAGTTGAATGGCAAAGTTGTAGGTAATAAATTGATCTAAAACTTTTGTTCCTACACTTTTTTCACATAACCTCAAAATTTATGTGAAAAATTCAAAAACCAAGTTTTTCGTTTTTAACCGACGAAAAAAAACGGAGGAGGTTCTCAATTCGACACGTATATTTGTTTTTTTTTTTTTTTTTTATGTATGACCACGCATAACTTTTTACAGTGTTGTCCGATTTTGATAATTCTTTTTGTATTAGAAAGGGCATACATCCAAGGTGGTCCCATTGTCCTCATGTTAGGATCTGCTGATGATATCCTGGGGAAATTGAAGGAACTCTTCAAATTTTGGAGGCACGCTTACAGCGATTTCGGTTTTTGACTCGGTATCGGTAGCTTTTTGGCTACTAGTGCCATACAATATACTATGACAGTATAGTACGAGTACGGTACGTGGCGATAAATCACTAAAAAGTAAGAAATAAAATTTTTTAACAAAAAATAGAACCGACTCAAAACGCACTAAAAAGTAAAAAATAACTGTGTCATTTAGTTGCTTTAATTTACTTAAGCATATCTAGGAGTCGGTGCCAGCCAAGGTTTCTACTTTCAAGGACGTTACCTAGAACCCACAAACTGCTTTACTACGTAAAATAAATGTTCCTTAAACTTGGCTGGCACCGACTTCATAGATATGCTTAAGTAAATTAAAGCAACTAAATGACACAGTTATTTTTTACTTTTTAGTGCGTTTTGAGTCGGTTCTATTTTTTGTTAAAAAATTTTATTTATTTTTATCTTTTACAGATAAAATTCGATTTTCATAAAATTTGGTGAAAACTTGCCATCTTATGTCCCAAACACGCCATAGTTTATTTGATTTGAAATATTTATTTTTCACCTTATTTTGAATTAATATCGAAAAAATAACCTAATTTTAAAATATCATTTTTTTTTCAAACCCTACCCTCAACCCCTTCTCGACCTCAGATCGTCCGTAATTTATTTTTCCTTTCATTATTATGATAATTACCTCATTTTGTAATGGGTTTCATCCTACTGCGATTTTCTTGTACTTTTTACCCGACTGCGTCAGAAGGAGGGTTATGTTTTTCGAGCGTATGTATGTATGTCCATTTCTTCGGCACGCTCTATTCTAATTCTTCAACTAACCTGACCCAGTGACCACTGCAGAAGGCATCTAAAAGTCCTCAGTGTTTTTCTACTTCTATTTCATAATTTTCTCAATATTAATATGGTATTTTGAAAACCTCCGTGGCGTAGTGGTATGCGCGGTGGATTTATAAGATAGAGGTCCTAAGTTTGGTTCCCGGTAGATCCAATTGAATTGTCTGAATTTGGCTGGCTTCGGCCGTGGCTAATTACCACCCTACCGACAAAGTCGTAACGCCAATCGATTTAGCGTTCCGGTGCGATTTCATGTAGAAACCCAAAGGGTTAGGATATTATCCTACCGTCACAGTAGCTTGCAACCACGATCCTGTGACGTCTCAACTAGAGACGCGTCCTACATACCATTCGGAAAGAACGCTACCCCTCTTTCCGAAGGATATTATCCTACAGTTAACAAGTTGGCCCGCGCGCTATTTTTAATTGCAACCTTACTAATCATCAGGGGCGATTGCCTGATGATAAGCGAAGATGCAGCCTAAGGTGGAACGCGCTGCCCAGACTAATGTGGTCCCTACTAGAGCAGCCTTGGACACTCGTTCTAATATGGAGCTTACTGCACTTCTAGTAAGGCCAAGGTCTTTTAGCAGGTTATAGAGACTTCACTGGTATACCTCTCGCACCCACTTCTACGATACAAATAGCCATTTTAGTTAGTTCATTAGTAGGGCAAGTAAGGAAAAAAATTCTTTTTAAAAATTAAAAGCATACATAAAATTAGTGTACTTAATCATTTAATTTATTTCATAATAATTTACATATATAGCTGATATATTTATATACAATTATCATTTTTTCTTGCTATTCTTAGGACTGGACAAGGTGACAAAGCTGACTCGCCGGGGCGCTTTGGGGCTGGGCGCGGAGTGCGCCGCCGCAGCTCTCACATCCGTCACTTTGGCTTGCTTCAGGAAGCTGCTATCGAATTGCTTCAGAGTGGCATTTTGTTTAGGGGACAGTTTCCTTATCGGAGATGCGTTACCCTCATTTGCGTCTGTCTTTTCAACTTCACTTTTAACATCTTCTGGATTTGACTTGCTATCCATTTCTTTTAAATCTGTTTTTATTACACTTTCAATATT
The DNA here is from genome assembly GCA_034621355.1 of Mycalesis mineus. Classification (NCBI taxonomy): domain Eukaryota; kingdom Metazoa; phylum Arthropoda; class Insecta; order Lepidoptera; family Nymphalidae; genus Mycalesis; species Mycalesis mineus. Next base: position 602,888 of record CM067889.1, on the reverse strand, counting down.
TTTTGCATCTGCACTTTCATTCAATTTTAAATCTTTAGAATTGTTGTCGTTTTTGGTTTCTTTCGGTGATTGTGTGTTTGATTTGTTTGCTACAGTGACTGAGTCGTCGTAAACTAATTTTATGTCCTCGCTGTCTTCAATGATCATGATCTCGTCATCCTTGTCGACTTCCATAGCTACGGTTTCCTTTGGCTTGATGATGTCATTGCTCGAGTTGTCTGACCAGGACGGCATGGCTGTTTCCACTAATACGTCATATTTCACGGGGGTCTTTTGCTCTGTACTTTCGATTTTTGCTTTCTTTGGCGACTTGGCGCTGCTGGGTGTTTTGAATTTGATGAAAGAATCTATTTTTGATATGTTTCGAGGTGTTTGTTTGGACTCTGTTTTGGTTTTCGTTTCTTTGACGTCGTCTGTGGTTTCTTTGTCGTTAGATTCTTTGTCGGTTGCCTCAGCGCTTGCTGTTGGTTCTGTAAAAACATTCATAGGGAATTACAAGTTTTGTGCAATACTATCTTCTTTGTTACACAATTTGATTAATTTAATGCTAGTGATTTTACATTTAATAATATGTAATTTAATTTTTTTAAATAATTTATTTACTTATTATTACTTCAAGCAAATAATTTTGCCATGGGAGATCAACCGCTAAACTATCACCCAGTTATGTTTTGCTGAAGATGTCGAATGTTCTAAAAATGTAGAAATACCTGAACAAGGCTCAGCCACTTCATCCGGTAGCACTTCTCCAAGTTCCCCATCAGCAAACGACACCACAGAACAAAAGCCGTCTGTGCTGGAGGCCACCAGGATCAGACCGTCTGGAGACCAGGTCAGGTCTGTGAGTCTGGACAGAAGTTAATCAATATAACAGGAGTTAAAAGATCAATGGCATATGCCTTGCCAACATATACTCTGGTCCTCTGGGTTGACTCACCTGGTGTAATGCATGTTGGTGACGAGAGCGAGCGGCGTCCTCTGCTGCGTGTCGTAGATGAGCAGCGAGCGCTTGGTGCCGACCGCCAGCACCATGCGGTGCGGCACGGGGAAGGCGGGCGGCGGGCCGGCACGACGGACTGCGTACCGGCACGGCGACCAGCGCGCCACCAGTGCAGGAGCCCCGCATGGCAACACGCACGCCGGCCTGAAAGAATACCATAATTATCTCATCAATTATCTTCTATGTAATAAACATACATACATAGCATCACCCCTCATTCCATAGGGGTAAGCAGAAACTATATATTTCCATTTTCCGTCTGTTTCCGTCTTTGCGTGTTTCCTCACTTTCTTTGACCCTCATTAATTTGTCACATAAGTTCGTTAGTTTAGGGTTTAATTTTATTTAAACACACATATTGTAATATAAAAGTAAATAAGTAATAATTATTACCTTTTATGAATATTATTCTAAAACTATGACAGAGAGAGACGAATATCTTAGCATTCCATGGATTCACCGTGCGGGTGCCGGGTCCATCGCGTGGCTGAGAGAAAAACTCTTGTGACACGGGTGTAGGTTTAAGGGTACCCTTAGTGACGGCCCTCATTAATTTGTCACATAAGTGCGTTAGTTTAGGGTTTACTTTTATTTAAACACACATGTTGTAATATAAAAGTAAATAAGTAATAATTATTACCTTTTATGAATATTATTCTAAAACTATGACATGAAGTAGATTAAAGTAGTAAACATTCACGTTTTCTAGTACTCTGTCGTCTAAGTGCCTTGCAGTGCCCACTGCCTCACCACAGGTATAGCAACATTTTTCCGAGGCTTTTCCCCATCTTACTAGGTTACTCTGATCTGGGAGAGTCAGTTGAAAGTAGATTAAAGTAGTAAACGTACACTTTGAGCGAGTGCCTGGTGTAGATGTAGACAGCATTGATGGGCTTCACTTCCGGCTTGCCCGCCTCCGCCTCGATGCTGCCCGCCGGCACTGACAACACACATGTTATGTTAAGAGCATTGCACATTCTAATTTTCTTTTAATATTTGTTTTAATAAAGAATCTATAATAAACGTAATAAAGTAGGTTTTAATAAAGGTAACAAAATAATTCAGATTTAAATTCTAAAGAATGTCATTAATGTAAATAAGAAACTGAAATGGATCTTATATAGATCCTTGAAAGACCCCTCTTTAACTGCAGAAATACTTTATTTAATTTCCTTTTTTCTATTACTAGTCTGTACTGTGTTTGCAAGGCCTTATCTCCTTAGTAGTGTAGTTTCCCAACTAATGCTTTAAGACAACAATCAAATACCTTAGGCAAGTCTTTGTGACACACCAAGCGCATCATGTGACTCCTGTCAGGCTTTAATTATATTACATTGTGCAGCGACTCTATAGATAATCGAAATTTTTAAATGTGTTGTAAAAAATTAACATTCACTGGTTCATTCTCCCATTGGAGAAAGTTTCTGAAAAAGTCTATTATAAATTTTCCGGCCCCCATCAGAGCCTATAACACGCGTGGATCACTGGACATATTTAATTAGTATACCTGCAACGAGCAGGCCGTCGGGACTGAAGTGCAGGCGGCGGTAGTAGGTCTGCAGCGTGTCGTCGTGGTAGAGCCGCGCGCGGGCGCCGTGCAGCGCGTGCTCGGCCGGGAACGGCAGCACTGCCTTGCTGCTGCGTGACACCACCTTCTTCGTCGACACGTCGAATGTGCGGAACACCCTATAGTATAGTATAGTTCTTATTACTGATCTTGTCCAAAGAAATTCTACTGCCATTCTTATAAAATGGCATTGCTATTACCTGCTGTCAAACAGCATTACTATCAACCTAAAAAGAAATTGTAAGTGAATGTCTTGCTTGCTCTATTAGTGTTACTATGTAGTAGGAGTGAAAATCAATGTAACATCTGGCAGGTCACACTCACAACTCACACAATTTTATATACATATTTTCATATTTGTATACATATTTATAAATGTTAACCTGTCTGTGCTGGCAGTGGCGATCAGCTGTCCCCTGGGGTCCCAGGTGACGCCCTGCACAAAGCCCTTGTGGTCTGTGAGCAGGGCAGTGTGTCGTGCGCGCGCTACATCCCACACTAGCAGCTTGTTGTCTACGGAGCCTGACGCTAGCTGGGCAGATGAAGGACTCCAGCTGATGTCCAGGATATCTTCCATGTGACCACGCAGGATCTAAAAAACACATTGTTATACATACATACATACCATAGGGGTAGGCAGAGACTATGTCCTACCACTTGCCGCAATCCTTGCATATCTCTCTAGCTTCTTCCAATTTCATTAAATTTTTCAAACAAGTACTTTGATTTAAGGTACTTCTGACCTGGCCTTAAGCAAAATGTCTTTGATTTATCCCGGAATGTTAACCTTGATCTTCTATCTCCAACATTCCCATTCACTCTTGCCCTATTTGCCCTTTCGTAAATTCCCTCCTTACATTCATTCTCTCTATGTGACCAAATGTTGTTTGGTGAATGGTTCAGAGAAAGTGAAAATCTCTTTAGGCAATAAAACTTCTTTAGAAACAAAACACTATAGTGTTTCACATTCACATACAGAGTACTACAGGTAAAAATTCTTTAAATTTTGTATACAGTAACACTATTGGCAAACTAATTGCACAGTTGAAGAAAACTCCTTAGTATACAACAAAGAGATGTCTGCTTTAATTCTCATCTTGGGTTGATTTAGGACTTTTAGCTCATTGCAAGCAATGTAACCTGTCCACCTCTATTGAAACAGCTTGACTTTATATTTTCTTAATTGGCCCATTGCAAGCAATTATACCCACCAACCCCCATTGGAACAGTGTAGTGGAACTCCAAATCTTCTACTAATGGGCCATTCAAATAAGCTTGTTTAATTGCTACTTGCTGTAATTGGCCGGTTTCAATAAAACTATTTAACATTAGAATAATTCCAGTATACAAAGTTAAGACTCACTTTCCCTAGAACTGACCTTATGTATGACCCAAGTCTCCCGATACTGCTCTTCACCTTCCAAAGCTGGTGGCGCTTCTTCAGTCTTCTGTTTCCATACAAATATGATGGATTCGTCATCTCCTGATGCTAAGTATTGGCCGTCAGGTGACCACCTCACAACATTTACAGCTTTCTGATGTTTTGTGAGATCTGCTGCCATCTCCAAGTTTACTGACCCTGAGTCTTTGGTTGTGATGTACCATATCTGCAAAAATTTCGACAAAACAAATCCATTTTAAAAGATATATTTTTAATAATTTTAAAATACAAATATTTATTGAAAAATTTTTTACAAACCGTAATTAAGGAAATTAGTGCCGTATCTCTAATGAGTAAACGCTAGAGGTAACATAAAGCTACGTTATATCTTACATCTACTAATTATGTTTAGAGGGTAAAATATCAGCATTATAAATAATAATTAAAACACAACTTACTAAAACGTGAGAATCAGTGCCTCCAGTAGCAAGTCGGAGTGGATCGTTCGGTTCCGATTTAGGCTGGAAGTCCACACTTAGAACTGGATCTCTATTGTGCCAAGATATTTCAGGTATTGCTAATTTCATTTTGATATAAATATGCTTTGTAAACAGTGAAATACCTATCGCTTTATTGATGTTTGAATTTAATAAGTTTTATGAAATCTCAAAAACCTGCCGACGAAAAAAAACAAACTTCACAAACATGTCAATTTTGCCGCGTTTAATCACAAAACAGAAAAGAAAATCGGCTCGAATACATTTTGAGTCTACCCTGTCTATGGTTGTTGGGGACTATTTGCGTTCCGTAGCTATTTCAAAATCTTGAAGAGAGAAAACTATTTCAAAACAAAAAAAATATACTTTTAATTTGAATACTTAAATAACAATCAATTGGTATTTTAATTTTTTATCATTTCATAAAAATTAAAAACTGATTTAACGATATGATTGTAAAAGACTAGAATGTAAGCAAAACGCCTAGATAACAATTTTTTATGTCATTGTCAAAGTCATATTAAAATATAGCAAGTTTTCTCTCTTTCAGTTTGACGTTTGGCTGGTGGAAATCAGACAAATCGAAAATGGTGCGTTTATTTCTAAATAATCCAATAAAATCATAGATAATATGGAAAATATTAGTGAATTTATCAGTGAAATATATACAATGTGTTTATACTTTGTCAGTGCCGGGCATATTTTATTTCAAGTCGTTGTAAATTTCAGGTGAACGTACCAAAACAGCGCAGGACGTACTGCAAAAAATGCAAGTGCCACAAAGTACACAAAGTCTCACAGTACAAAAAGTCCAAGGAAAGGCACGCCGCTCAGGGTAGAAGACGTTACGACCGTAAACAGCAAGGTTTTGGCGGTCAATCCAAACCCATCTTCAAGAAAAAGGTACGTCTTTAACATAACCTCTGACTACGGTACCAGATTATAGATGATATTATCTACTCATATTATTAATTAGATTGTAATTATTACTAGTCTAAATATTAGAGAAAACTAGTAATGGTTTTTCTCTGGGTTCATTGTTTACATCTAACTAAAACTGAAAAGTCTATAGTAATATTATAAGGAGAAAGTAAATCTGTCTGTTTGTTATTCAAACACGCCGAAACTATTGATCGATTTAAATGAAATTTGGTACTGAGTTAGTTTAGAGCCTGAGAAAGGACTTATACTAAAGCCAAACTCGATTGAGAATGCTTGTCAACAAACAAATTTAAATTTAAGGTAGAGAATGCAACACATTTAATGCCTAATAAATTTAAAATTATATTTTGTTTTTTTATAAAATCCTATTTAAAAGATATTGAATATATTAATTAGTTTTAAGCTTACTAATCTAATTTTTTGTCATGAATTCGTCATTAACAAGTTAACTACAAAAATTAGGTGTAAAATGAGTAGTGATTTCTACCATCATTTTTAATTTGTTTGTTGACAAGCATTCACAATCGAGTTTGGCTTTAGTATAGGGTATATTTCTTGAACTATCATAAATCAGAATTTCTCGCAGATGGAGTCATGGGCTTCCGCTAGTTACTTGGAATCATATTCAACCAACTAGAAAGTTTTTAAATAAAACCTGGATTTTGGCATACCACTAAAAATAAATATTTCTATACTAGTAGAAAACGATACCACATTGACCCTAGTTTGATTTTTATATCTTAACTCTTGGTATATCACCCGTAGTACTAAACTTGGACAAGCCCATATTTTATTACACAATTATTTATAATTTTTAACAGGCAAAAACCACAAAGAAAATTGTGCTCCGACTGGAGTGTGCCGATTGCAAGGTGAGGTCCCAGGTGGCACTGAAACGCTGCAAGCACTTTGAGCTGGGTGGTGACAAGAAGAGGAAAGGACAGATGATTCAGTTCTAAGCTGACTAATAAATAAGTTAACACCACACTTGACTTTTTATTGGAATACCTATTTGTTTATTATCATTTCCAATGTTGATAAAAGATCAAGTCATTTTAGTCTTGAACAATAACTAATTAGTCTAAATATAAAAGCTAGAGATTTTCAAATGTTAACTATATTATTAAACACTGGCTAAGTAAGTGTTGATTTAATTTGAAAAGTAAAAACTTACTGCTTGTCTGTTCTATTTAAAATGATTACTTTGTTAGCTCTGTTAATATTTCTATCTATAACATCTTGTAAAAAGCCATATTAATGTTACATGTAATCATAAATGTAGTTTTGAAAATAGTCTGATGGGGACCATTCATTGCTACTGGTCCCTGTGCATAGACTTTACAGGGCCCAGAGGTAATCTGGATTTCCACTGGGATGTTGCTGAATTAAGGATCAATATTATAATTTTTAATATTATAATTTTTATAAAAGCTTTAGTTCTGAAACTAAGTGGATGGGGACTGTTCATAGCTGTCCCTATGCATAGTCCATAAGGGGATTAAAGGGAATTCGAATTGCCACTGGTCCTTGTGAGATGATAATTTTGCTGAATTGAAAAAACCAAGTGTTGAAAATAAAGAATGGGGAATTCCCAATATATTAATTGATTTTTAGCGACATAAAAAACTAAGAAGCAATTGGTGGAAAATGTAAATAAAAAAACAAATCAGTTGCATACAAGTAGTTTATTAAAAAAATAATTTTATATTACTATATAACAGCTAAGCATTGTACTTTAGTCATGTTTTTAAACACATGTAAATAATTTAATATATAACTCCATAACAATTTATACTACTTTGGGAGGCAAAGCTTGGTATATAAAAATTGTCAGCAAAATTCATTTCTGCACAATATTGTCAAATTCACTTGGATCTAGACCTTCTAGTGAGATTTTTAATTTTACAGCATCTATTGGTACTCCCACTTGGACCATTTTCAAAAACCTGTCATATTCAGGTTTTGCTGCTGAAGATTCAGTTCTTTCAAGTTTATCATCATTTACTTGAGATTCATCATTCTGCTCAGTTGCTGTCACATTTTGGTCATTTTCTTGTTCATGTTTATTTTCTTCCGGCTTAGGAACTGTTTGTGGAGTATTTACTTCAGGTATGGAAGACAACTGCAAAGTTTATTTATTAATTGAGAATAATGTGTTGAATATTTTGTAACATTTATTAGTTTTTTAACTTTTAAAGAAAGCCCACTACAAGGATAGGCATTTTTAGGAGATATGGAACTTGTACAAATGCACCATGCTACCTCAAATGGTTAGATAAATGAGTCGACTATTAGGAAAATTTAATCCAGCTAATCAGCCTATTAACGGTTGACTACCGCACCAGGCCTCCCTCCTTATAAGAGAGGGGATATTGAGGTTAGACCCACCACACTGCTTGAATGTGGAAGTGCAGGCATAGGATGATAATGTTTTTATTAATTTAACCATCAGATGTGATTATTAGTGACCATAACTAATGGCTAAGCCATCGAGGCACAGAAGTGTAACACCACCGACTGAAAGGATATCATTCAAAACATACCAAAATTTCAAAGTGCTGGCCAAAGAAAAAAAGTAGTTATTTGGATTGAGGGTATTATTTTGAACATTTTTTACTGTCACAGCAATGCTGTGAAACCTTTACTTTCATTGATATTTGAGTTTAAAGGTGCAGAATTTTTCCACATAGGCTAACCAGTAGAACAATAAGGCAGACCAAGAGAACAAGCATGTAGCAGCTAAGATGAAAATAAAGTCACATTACTTCAGGAAACCCTAATTTTCTTGACAACTGAAATCTATTTATTAAGGACTAGTGTATGCCTGTAACTTTGTCTGCAGATACCCTGAATCAACTAAACAATAACTATTTATTGAATCAAGAAAACTGCATGGAAATATGTTGCAAGATTAAAATATGTTAAAATAAAGATGGATGGTGGCACTTTGGTCTATACAATGTTAAGATTAATGAACGCTCTTACTCTCGCTTCCAGCAACACCATAGTCGCATTAATTTTCTCCAACTTCCTCTCAAAGTGCATTAATTTCTGTTCACATTTCTTCGCAAAATTATTCAAAAACTGGACAGTTGTGAATACAAAATGATTTACAAATGCCAATGTACGCTTCTGTTGTAATGCAGCTATCTGAAAAATTTACATAGTAAGTAAGAGTATTTGTTAAAATAATTATTTAAGTATTTTCTTTATCAGTATTGATAAATAACGGTGTAAATTGAAATCTTTAACATTAAATGAAAAATATAAGAGTTTCAAACAGAATTGTTAATAATTAATTAGAGAACGGAAGATATTTAATTACTTATCCACAATTTATTTACCTTAGTCATGTCTACATTAGCAAGTTCACGGGTTTTCATACTATCTTGCATTATATATCTATGTTTATATTACTCTTGAGTAAATAAATAACAAAGCTATTTTATTGGTATCCCTTAACTATAATCTGCGTTATTTATTTCTAGTTTTATTTTATCAAAATATATTTTATTTACCTTACCAAAAGACCACAGAGCAATAGAAATAGAAAATAGACATAGAACAGAACAGATTGTACAGAAAAAAAATATTAATTATTTCAGTGTTACCAACTATGAAAAAAGGATGGGAGAAAAGAAAAGTCAACTCAAACTTTTTAAATAGCCTCTAACTCTTTCATTCATCTTTCATTAGATTAAATAAATGTATAGTGTTTGTAATGTAATAGACTACCTATATAAAACATTTGGCGCTGTCAAAAAAAATGCGCATGACATTTGACATTATCAAAGGAAATGTCCAATCAAAAATGTCAAACCAAAACAAAACATTGGACGACACTCACGCTTAAATTATAATATAAATTAAAATTTAAAATAATAAACATTTAATTTTCTTATTTACCGAAGTATTCAACATAAAAAGTAAGAATTAAAATGGCTGGGGAGGTAGTGGTCGACGCATTGCCTTATATCGACCAGGGTTACGATGATCCAGGAGTTAGGGAAGCGGTAAGTGGTTTTGATATTTTGGTTTCACTTAAAATTGTTTAACTTTTAAAAAACAAACAAATAAACTTATTAGTCTTAATTACTCGATGGAATGGTCTACATTTCTCACGAATTGGTATCTGTTATTCATAATTTTAACCAAAATAACGATTTCAGTTTTTAAATAAATTTTCATTGCAAGTCCATTTTCTTTTGCTTTAGGAATTTTAGAAAATTGTCATGGTCAAATAAAACGGTAAATTAAATATCTATCAATGTTAAAAATTTGCATTGAATAAATCAAATGATAAACATAATTATTTTTAGAACAATTAGTACTTTCTGAATAGGACTTCATTGATAAAATATTATTTATTATTGATTATGAACCTATAATTATATTTGTTTTGTTAGGCTCTGGCTATGGTTGAAGAAGAATGCAGGAGATATAGGCCCACAAAGAATTACTTAGAAAATGCAGGACCAGAGCCCAGCACAGCCTTCGAAACACCCGCACTGCAGCGGGAAATGGAGAGAGTGCAACAAAGATTGCCCATGGAACCATTGTCTATGAAAAGGTAATTTCCTCTTATATTTAAGAATGGCTAACTGATTTACTAAAACACAAAAACTGCTTTACAAACATTTTTATGTGAAAAAGAACCTGAAATAATTGTAAAAGGTTTTAATAAATTGGGAATTTGTATATGTCTTGCTAAACTTGTAGTTTACTACAAAGTGAAAATGCAATATACAAATTGATTTTGTAATACAATAAAGTTCTAAGCATTGCCTATATGCCTGCATAATTTAATGTGTTGCAACTTCAGAGTAGCATGTCTAATCTATACTGAAGTTCGTCATTGCAACTCTTACTCAGAGCTTGCATTGTCGTGTTTCATTGCAGAATCAACATGCAGACTAAAATTTTGAAATTTGATATTTTATGGCATTATAAGGCTGTACAAAGTCTAATTTAGTTGAGGCATTGAAACATCAGAAAACAAAAAATCATTCTTGAAAATCTGACAACATTTTTGCTTACGAGAGATAAGGAAATAGATAATACTCGTCAGTTTTGCATATCAATTCTATGTTAACATTTTTTGTAGTGATGCCTGGGTCTCACTTTAGTGTATAGATAAATTTGTATTATGTACAATATTCCATTTTTTCTTTTTTAGATATGAGCTACCACCTCCATCTGCAGGGCGTCTCAGTGAGCCAGCCGCCTGGGCGGAGGCTGTGGACAACTCTCATGCTCAGCTCTCGCATCAAGCCACTCGGGTGCTGAACTTGGAACTCCAGTTGCAATTCAGTACTGAGGCGTGGAGGTCATATCTCAATGTGCTACAAGCTCTGGTCACATCTTCACAGAATATACACTCACAGTTAAGGTGGTATTTTATTAGATTAGGTGGTACATATTAGACATTCTATTCTTATATTTAGTTTAATCCATTTGTTGATAAGTTGAAGTCAGTTGAATTTCTTTTTCAAACAATTTATTACATGTTTGTTTTCCACAAACAGGAAACAAATAGCAGCAGTAAACTGGGAGCGCAAGAGATCCCAGACGGCCAGCGGCGCGCGGCTGAGGGCGCTGCGACGGCGCTGGGCCCAGCTCGTGTCCGACAACTACAGGCTCGAGAGAGCTATCATGCAGCTCGAAATACAACTTGAAAAGGTAAGAGTACATTTCTGCCTATATAAATAAAAAAAAACTTCTAATTTTTTTTTATAGACTAAAAGTTGGTCCTTGACTGCTATCACACCTGATGTTAAGTGATGATGCAATCTAAGATGGAAGCGAACTAACTTGTTAGGAGTAGGATGAAATTCTACACGACATCGTACCTGAACTCAATCTACCCCGCCGGGACTCGAACCCAGGATCTCTGTCTCATAAATCCACCACCACCAGTTCATAATACAACTACAGTTAATAATTAGACAACAGTTTATAAAAACTAAAAATACAAGTTCTTAGCCGACTTGTTATTGCCACTTGTACATATTCTTTTGTATGTATTTCATTTATTTTAAAATAACTTTTTTTTTTAAATAATTAAAAATTAAATATTGTTTCCAGGCCAAAGGACAAGCAACAGCTGATGATGAAACACCCGACATGGATATTGAAGCAGTCAAGAATCTACCAGACAAGCTCAATTCCGAAACGGAAAAGGAAGTCCAAAAGAAAATCGAGGACATGTTTGCAGATTAATTATTTGAGATATTTTTACATATAAATAAATAAATGTATTGAAATAAAAATAACAGTTGTTATTTTGAAATTATGAAACTGAATTTATCAATTTATTAATTTCTTGGTCTTATGAGGGTTTTTATGATAGGAATTTAGGGTATAATACATGTATAATATAATAGTGCCCGGTGAAAGATTGTCAGTTTTTCAAAATCCTTCATTAATTTATATTTTATTGTCTATGACTCGGGTTAGTGCACGGTATGGTAGAGTAGAGGTAAAGAGGACAATCTTATATGGGAGAAAAGTTGAAAAAGTGTTAAATTGGATGCGTTAAAGTTACAGTTCAAAGTAACTTTCACAATGGCGCTGGATGCAAAGTAAGACTGTTGCAATCATTTTTGAATTGAAATTGGTTAAAATTCTTAAGGTTATATTGACTAAAAGTTAATTTTGACAACGTAAGATCTTACGTTGTACAAAATTAATTGTGGTAAATATAACATTAAAATTTTTAACCAACTTCAAAAAATCTAGATTTCTAAAGTTTTATTTTGTATTTGGCGCATTTTTGAAAGTTACTTTAAAGCATACAACTGGACACTTTTTCAACTTTTGACGGACACTTTTTATAAGATTGTCCTCCTTACCTTTACTCTCCATACGCACAGGTAATATATTTGTGAATGCGTAGACAGAGAATACAGAATACCTATTCCACTCAGAAACCCTTTTTTTTCTACGTGTGGATGAGTGTTTGATTATTTGTCTGTACCATCGATTGTCATTTGTCATCAGCATAGCTGTCTGCTGTCATTTATAATTTTATATTTTTATTAAATTTGAAAATGGCGGACGATGCATCGAGCAGCAGCGCTTGTACCGGTAATTTAATTGATAATTCAATAAATCAAGATGAGTTAATCATGAAACAACAGCGAGAAATAGAGAAAGAGGTAAGACGAAGATCCATTTGGTTTTCAGATTGATATTATTTGTTCTTTTAAGTTTATTTGATAACAATGGTACGTGTTTGTGTTTGTTTTTAACTTTTTAGATATCGGAATCGATTCCTCTGGTTGGTGATCTGGAACCGCTATCGTCACTAGAAAAGGAATACAACGAAGATCCCGTGTATCTGCTCAAAGTCAAAGATCTCGCTGCCAAATACAAATCTATAAGAAGAACTCGGCCGGACGGCAACTGCTTCTTCCGTGCATTTTCTTACGCGTATTTAGAATATCTTCTCAATGACAAGTGTGAGTTCGAGAAGTTTAATGAAATAGCCAAGAATTCAAAGGAAGTCCTCGTCGCGCTGGGCTTCCCTCAGTTCACTGTTGAAGATTTTTATGAGACGGTGAGTTGACATTTTGAGGTTAAGCCAGTTTGTTTATGATCTATCATTCCACATAAGTAAGTTGACACTCATGACAAGTGATTATCGAATACAATTATTCCCTGATTAGTAAAGCCAAACTAATGTAGTAATAAAGATCATTTACAACAAAGGCTAAAAAGCTTTCATAAATAGATCTAAAAACTTGTATTAGTAGAACAAAAACAGTCTTTTTATTTACTAAATTGATTTCATTGTTATTTCTAATTGATTACATTGTTACAACTTATTTTTAGATTAAAATGGCTTCAGGCATGTATTCATAACATGTACAATCTCAACTTAAAAAAAAAACTGATTATATATCATAATTGCATCTTGAAAACATGTTGCTAAGGAATATAACAATTTAAAAAATACAAATCTTATGTGTATATATCAACAATGATGAGTTGTTGATATGTCTATATGTGACCAGGGTAAAAACCTTAATACACAATAAAAAGTAGGTGCATATAGGCCAAATTTTGTTTAAAGCTGGTCAGCAATTTTTCCATGATAGTGAAAAAATGTCTAAACACACAAATATATATTAACACACAATTATATTAAACACACAAATTTATATGTGTGTATGATATAATGTAGAAATGTATAAAATATATAGCTTGCTGCCAAGAGCATTTGTCTGATATGTCATTCTGCATTTTTTTATGGTGGCTTGTGCTTGACTACAATAACGCCTGATGGAAAGCAGTGATGAGGTCTAAGTTGGAATGAGTTTACCTAGAAGATGTGTATTCACTCTTGCCTTGAAGATGATCTTATTGTAGGTGGTAGGAAACACTGACGCCGGAAGGGCATTCCACACTTTTGCCGTGCGTATTAGGAACATGGATGCATTATTGGCAGTGTAGTACATCAACATGGAACTGGAGGTCCTTGTATTTTATTGATGATCATAATAATATAAGCTGACCCACTGACCTGCAATAGAGCTATTGGTATATTTTCTGGGATGTGATTTTACACATAAAGCTAGAGAAAAGATAGATGTTATTTGGCAATAAATAAATTAATGGGCTAACCTTCACTAAATAAGTAATGCATGAATCAATATTATTATTTTTATCTGCAATATATCAGATTACAAGGTACCTACTCTGTTTTAAAAATTCCAGAGTATAGTGCAGTAAGTAGGCAGTATTCTGTACTCCATGATATTTAACGTCTGTATTACTTATATAATATTTTCATTCCAGTTTATGGAAGTAGTACAAAGAGTAGGAGAGCATGCGGGGGGTCCAGCTGATGAGCAAGCTTCAATCAGAGAGGAGCTCCACAGCAAGTTCAACAAGCAGGCCTACTCTGACTACATTGTGGTGTACCTGCGCCTCATCACGTCAGGGCAGCTCCAGACACAGCACGATTTCTACCAGAACTTTATTGAGGGACCTCGTACAGTTACTGAGTTTTGTAGACAGGTATGCTGTTATGATATAACTAGTGAAGTATCATTAGTCGCAGCGACAGTACAGATTTCTGTTTTTTTTGGAAATTATTGTTAGCCATGAAAAGTGTAGCGTTGCTGTGATAAGTTGCCTGCAGTTGTCATCTTCTTCTGAATAGCACAGCAGAGACGAACCACGACATGATTGCTTACATTTTTGAACAGGCGCTTTAAGCACAGCGTGTGTATGTCTAGTGTCAAAAACTACCTGCCTAATAATAATTAATTTTGTACTGCTTTGTCACTTCACCATTATAAGCTCAAACATGAACAAGGCCTTTCATTTTCAAATTTCCACGATGGCCTTCCAACTACAAATCAAGTCCCAAACGCGGACAATGACTAGTATTTACAAATTATATTAACTTTCTTTGTGAAGGTGAAAGCTTATTGAATAACCTCCATTGTTCATCATTTAGAAATTTGCTAATTGTAAAACCAAAGTTTATGAATGTTTTTTACCTGATATTTATCATTAACCTCATAACAGGATAATTGATCATTGGATTAATTAGTTCTTGAGAAAATCGCATATGCACAAATAAATGTACATACAATACCAAACTTCGAAATCTGCCAGAAGTTCAACACATCAAACTGCGCAGCGCCATGATGGCGCTTAAACTACTTTGTACTGCAAAATCAACTATAGTTCGGTTTAGGCATCGAAATAAACGTAAACAGCACTCAAGTATTATCTCTGTCTTTATCTCTTGTAAGCAAATATGTTTTCAGTTTGGCAAGGATTCATTTGTTTTTCTTTATTTTGATGGTACAACTATAGTACAATGTTATATTTCTCGTGTCCATAGGATACTCGAAACAAGAGATAAGATATACATAAATATAAATAAAATCAGTTTAATTTAAGTGTGTTAAAAGCTTGTATTGTGTAGGAGGTGGAGCCGATGTACAAGGAGTCTGACCATATTCACATCATCGCGCTGAGCAACGCGCTCGTCGCCGGCGTCCGGGTCAAGTACATGGACCGCGGGGAGGGCAGCCAGGTATTACTAGTAGTACACAATACACATGTTTTGAAACATCTCCATAGAAACACAACTGCCCTGGGAATGTCTTTCATCTCAACATGCGCTTGAAGAGATATCTACATTGACATATTAATAGTTAGTACTATGGACTTCGGGTCTAATGCAAAATTTACGTCAAAAGTGTCCCAAGATATTTTATACATACTAGGATGTGTTTATGTTTTTAATACACAAGTTCATCATCGCGCTGAGTAACGCGCTCGTCTCAGGGTCATGTTCATGGACCGCGGGGAGACAGTCAGGTATTTTGTACACAATATAATGTTCATCATGCGCTGAGCAACGCGCTCGTCGCCGGCGTCGAAGTACATGGACCGTTGGGAGGGCAGCATTTTTTAGACACATGACAGCTCATCTCGCGCTGAGCAACGCGCTCGTCGGACGTCATAAACTGGAGTGGAGTTTGAATTTTTAGCTTTGAATTTTTTTTGGCATCTTTAACCTATATATTATATTTACAGCAAACTTTCATTTATATTTATATCCGTACATATCCGTGGCGTCGGGTCAAGTACATGGACTGCGGGGAGAGCTGTACCAAATATTAATTGTTGTAATTAACTTGTATAAAATAATAATTAGTTATAATACATAATTACATGTTCATATCCAACTCGTCGCCAACGTACAAAGTATATGCCACGGGATATATTCAGTATTACTAGTAGTACACATTACACAGTTCATCATCGCGCTGAGCAACGCGCTCGTCGCCGGCGTCAGGGTCAAGTACATGGACCGCGGGGAAAGATATTTTTTTACTTCAATGACGTTAGGTCACTATTTTAAGTAAAAAATTTTAACATGAAATAAACATCGCGCTCAACAACGCGCTCGTCGCCGGCGTCAAAAATGGACCGCGGGAGTGAGCCAGGTATTAATTTAGTACACAATATACATGTTCATCATCGCGCTGAGCAACTCGCTCGTCGCCGGCGTCAGGGTCAAGTACATGGACCGCGGGGAGTGCTTTAGCAACAACGAACATAGTAATAACGCTACTCGAAGTAAACCATAAGTACCAATATTCACTACACTACTCATAACATTCGCGCTCGTCCCGGCGCGTGAATATAAAGTTGGAAGAGTTGCCTCGTATTCGTAGATCTCATCATCGCGCTGAGAAGATCGCCGGCGTCCGGGTCAAGTACATGGACCGCGGGGAGGGCAGCCAGGTATTACTAGTAGTACACAATATACATGCTCATCATCGCGCTGAGCAACGCGCTCGTCGCCGGCGTCAGGGTCAAGTACATGGACCGCGGGGAGAGCAGCCAGGTATTACTAGTAGTACACAATACACATGTTCATCATCGCGCTGAGCAACGCGCTCGTCGCCGGCGTCGGGTCAAGTACATGGACCGCGGAGAGCAGCCAGGTATTACAGTAGTACACAATACACATGTTCATCATCGCGCTGAGCAACGCGCTCGTCGCCGGCGTCAGGGTCAAGTACATGGACCGCGGGGAGAGCAGCCAGGTATTACTAGTAGTACACAATATACATGCTCATCATCGCGCTGAGCAACGCGCTCGTCCCTCGTCTTCATGGCCAGACCCTTAATGACAGTCACAGCCCATCTAAATGTAAAGTTCTCATTGAAACAAGTTAATCGAGCCCGGCGTCAAGGTCAAGTACTGGACCGCGGGGTGGAGCAGCCAGTATTACTAGTACGCAATACACATGTTCATCATCGCGCTCGTCGCCTCAAGGACAGTCACAGCCCATCTAAATGTAAAGTGCTCATCATGCGACTAAGTAATCGAGCCCAAGCACAAGGGAGGGCAGCCAGGTATTACGTAGTACACAATATACATGCTCATCATCGCGCTGAGCAACGGCTCGTCGTCGTCAGGAAGTACATCCAGACCGTCATCAAATTGTAGTGCTTTTAGCAATACTTACCGGAAAAATTAACAAAGCCAGGTATTACTAGTAGTACACAATACACATGTTCATCATCGCGCTGAGCAACGCGCTCGTCGCCGGCGTCAGGGTCAAGTACATGGACCGCGGGGAGAGCAGCCAGGTATTACTAGTAGTACACAATACACATGTTCATCATCGCGCTGAGCAACGCGCTCGTCGCCGGCGTCAGGGTCAAGTACATGGACCGCGGGGAGAGCAGCCAGGTATTACTAGTAGTACACAATATACATGCTCATCATCGCGCTGAGCAACGCGCTAAGAACACAAATATATATGTATATACGCCGGCGTCAGGGTCAAGTACATGGACCGCGAAGCGCCTGGTTTTTCTTACAAGTCGTTTAAAAACTGTTCCTCAAGTTCATGGAGATTATTCTTATAGTTATCAAAATAATATGCCATTATCGGTAAAAGTTATTTCATTAATATTCATGACATCGCGCTAAAGTTGACATAAAACATGGAGGGCAGCCAGGTATTACTAGTAGTACACAATATACATGCTCATCATCGCGCTGAGCAACGCGCTCGTCGCCGGCGTCCGGGTCAAGTACATGGACCGCGGGGAGAGCAGCCAGGTATTACTAGTACACAATACACATGTTCATCATCGCGCTGAGCAACGCGCTCGTCGCCGGCGTCAGGGTCAAGTACATGGACCGCGGGGAGAGAGCCAGGTATTACTTAGTACACAATACACATGTTCATCATCGCGCTGAGCAACGCGCTCGTCGCCGGCGTCCGGGTCAAGTACATGGACC
The DNA here is from genome assembly GCA_034621355.1 of Mycalesis mineus. Taxonomy (NCBI): domain Eukaryota; kingdom Metazoa; phylum Arthropoda; class Insecta; order Lepidoptera; family Nymphalidae; genus Mycalesis; species Mycalesis mineus. The sequence continues at coordinate 584,711 of CM067889.1, read as the reverse complement.
GCGGGGAAGGACAGACAGGTAATTTTGTTCATTTTGGTTGGTTATGCAATTCGTTACTATAGTTTATTAAACATTTTGATGAGATAGCCTGCTTCTGAGCAAAGTAATACTTTGAAAGCAGCAGTAACTAGTAGTACACAATACTGATCATCATCGCGCTGAGCAACGCGCTCGTCGCCGGCGTCAGGGTCAAGTACATGGACCGCGGGGAGAGCAGCCAGGTATTACTAGAGTACACAATACACATGTCATCATCGCGCTGAGCAACGCGCTGCGATTGGACCGCGGGATCTTTTTTAAACGACTTCAAAAAAAAGCGTTTCAGGGTCAAGTACATGGACCGCGGGGAGGGCAGCCAGGTATTACTAGGAGTACACAATACACATGTTCATCATCGCGCTGAGCAACGCGCTCGTCGCCGGCGTCCGGGTCAAGTACATGGACCGCGGGGAGGGCAGCCAGGTATTACTAGGAGTACACAATATACATGTTTTGAAATTTCTCCATAGAAACACAACTGCCCTGGGATTGTCTTTCATCTCAACATGCGCTTGAAGAGATAACGTTAAATTTCAACCAGACAATCTCTAAGATAAAGAATAACCAAATTTAAATAATTTCTAAAGGGTTTCAAATATTTTTGTGTTTGCCAGTCTCGGTTGCATTGCCTATAATTCAGCCATGGTTTACTTGACCTCCAATGCCAAAATTATGCCTAGATGGCTAATATCTGACGACTTATACTTTCTTGAAGGGCACAGTTTGAAAATTTAAAGATGACATTGCTTTTTTGATCAAATAATCCATCCATCCATCCAAGATTGTGACATTGCAAACATGATCACATGATGATGATCGTAAAGAGTTTTTTTTTTGCTATGTTTATACATATTTAGAAATGCTTGTATCCTGTGTCCAGGTGATAGCGCACGACTTCCCCGAAGGCTCCCTGCCGCTGGTGCACCTGCTGTACCGGCCCGGACACTACGACATCTTGTACGCGTGATCTGGCCGCCCCGTTTACAATAAACTTAATTATCTTACTCCTACACTATATACTAGTTTTATTTATTAAAACCTGTAGTCTTCGGATGATACGAAACCTGACACGATGTCAAGACCAGTTATATCTATTGGAACGAAGTTCCTTATCGCGCGTTGTGAAAGGGGGCTAGACGGAAAAAATTCGTACGAAAAGTTGTCACGACAGTTTTTGATCAAAGGATCTTGCCGCCGCCTTTGATGTGTGTGCGCATGAGCGGCGGGGGCGCCCGCGCTGTATGCTGTCTCGCGCTCTCGTGGCGCCATCTGGTGTTTCGGTGTACAACAACAAACGCGTGTGTGAAAAAATTGAGCCTACTGATTAAGTTTATATAACATTATATTTGTTAATAATAAAAAAAATATTATTATTACTTAAAAAAAATAAAATTTTATTACAATTCCTTCACTAATTAATCGAAAGGAACTTCGTTCCATCCGGGTGTCCCTTGACACCTCTCAACTTTTTTTTTTTTAATAGTTCCTTCCTTATACGAATATGTGGAGCTTTTACCAACCACAGTGATCCAACACGGGAGAGCTTAGGTTATGTTTAAATTGATTCCTTAACGATCACTATCAAATGTTTATAGTTATCGAGACTGACGGGTTAATGCACTCCCGAGGCACAGCAATGTAACACTCCGGGATTGGCATTTAACTGAAAATTTCTTTGCAGTAAGAACACAAGGATTTTCCACATGCCGACTAAGATTTAATTGGGGACCTTATATTCAGAAACCACAAACTAGGTATCATAAGCTCATTTGACCAACGAGACAGTCTATTACGAGACTAGACCTATAAAGCGTAAGCGTTCCAGTACGATGTGTTGAAATCGAAAGGGGTCTGGATTCCTTGTAACAATTTAGCCCGCTTCCATCTTAGATTGATTCATCACTTACCATCAGTTGTGATTGCAGTCAAGGCTTAACTTGCAATAATTAAAAAATAAGTAAAGTTAATATAGAATATACATGGACAAGCGGATGCCCGCGCCTCTGCAAGAAATTTTGTGGCATGATAGTTCGAAAGTAACCTATGTCCTTTCACAGGCTCTAAACTACACACACCGGCATATTTAGCGGAACATCGACTTTGGAACGCGGACCAATGGAGTAAGGTATTGTTTAGTGATGAGTGCAGAATTCTCCTAAATCAAATTGACGGCAGGCAAAGAATATACAGACGCAAAGGAGAACGATACATTTAGACAAATTTTGAAACTACAGTTGTATACGGTAGTGGATCAATAATGGTTTGGGCGGGCATTTTTTTGGGAGCTCGCAAAGACTTGGTAGTGATTGACAGAGGGAGTCTGACTGCAGACCGCTGTATTAGAGAAGTTTTAGAAGAAAATGTCGTACCGTTTGCCCCATATATTCGCCACGATTTTGTTGTTATGCAGGATAATGCTCGGCCGCATACCGCTCGGGTAACTCAAGCTTGTGAAATGATATCAATATCACTGTTATGGAGTGGCCGGCGAGATCATCGGATATGAACCAAATACAGCACGTTTGAGACTTGCTGAAAAGTAAAGTTATGTCCAGAATTCCAGCTCCTGCCAACGTAGGTGAACTGCGAATCGCCGTAGTTGAAGAATGGCGGAGACTATTCCAGAAGACCATCGATAACAACATTCTCAGTATACCTAACCGGGTAAAAACTTTTATACGAGCACGTGGAGGAAATACGCGATATTAATCACCATTTTTCTAATTTAATTACCTAATTGTTATTTTAATATTAATTTTCACTTTTCCCGGTTACATAAAAAGTTAAAAAATGTAACTACCTACCATTTTTCACAAATAGCCTTTACTCGCAAAATCTGTTCTTAATGTGATCTCATTTTAAGTAAAACAAATGAAACTTTAAATAATAAAAGAAGTGTAGTAAGTAGATTTTAAAATAAAACGATATTTTTTTAATTATGAACCTTTTATGTTTATATCTCTAGGTGCCAAATTGCATTTAAATCGGTTCAGTAGTCATTGAGTAAAGATAAGAATAGTTACCTACTTTCCTACTTAAAATATTGGTATAGACTAGAGTTCTTTCACCCGCGCAATTCTCGTTCTCGTGGGAATTTCATGATAAAATGTGGCCTATGTTTAATTTTGATAGTGTTGTGAAGTTTCACCAAAATCCATTCTGTAGTAATTTGCGTGTAAGAGTGACAAATGTCCTTATAATGCGATTCAAATGAGAATAGGAATTAAATCGGCGCCATCTTGGACCAACTTCATACTGAATGAAAACAGCGTAAAAGTAGCGTTAGCACAAACACCGAACACTAAAAGTTACGTAAAAATAAAGCTTTATTATTTTAACATAGCTTAAATAATATAACTACTTATTGATTGATAAATATGAGCAAATAATCATAAAGTATCGATTTAAAATGGCTGGCTCGCTCCTATCGACAAATAATAAAAAAAATAAAACCTAAAGGGTACGTGGTGGGCAATTTATTTAGAAGCCACAGACAGGAGACAGTGCTAAGGTTGCCACCATACAATTGCGATTTTAATCCAATCGATTTTTTTTGGTACCTCATCAAAAGTGTGGCAGATAAGATTGTAAGTCAGCTAGAAAGTGAAATTAAAAATTTATCATTAGAAGCAGTTTAAAGCGTTACTGCTGACCATTGGCGGCGAGAAGTCAATCATGTACCGACAAAGACGTACCGCCAAGCAATTTAGCGTTCCGGTACGATGTCGTGTAGAAACCGATAGGGGTGTGGATTTTCGTCCCACTCCTAACAAGTTAGCCCGCTTCCATCTTAGACTGCATTATCACTTAACATCAGGTGTGATAGCAGTCAAGGGCCGATTGTAGTCGATAAAAAAAATGTAAAAAGAAAGCAAGAGCACTGGACTCGAGAGATGTTAGAGGATAACGACAATGGCCCTTTTAGCTTCATAATAAATTTTGCTTTTCGTACTTCTACAATACGTAAAAGTGAAATTGAAAAATTAACATTAGAAGCAGCATTACTGCTGACGATTGGCGGCAGGAAGTCAATCATGTAAAAAGAAAGCAGTACTGGACTCCAGAGATGTTAGAGGATAACGACAATGGAATTGTTCCTTTTTTTTAAAGAAACTAATATTTTATTTCAGTAAAATCTTTTTTACAGATACTCGTACTTATTTAAATATTATTAGGGTCTCTCTGATAGTAATTACTCAAACTCACAAGAGAGTGAAGATGAAAATGTATAATAAAAATGAATTTATTTTTTGTTACTATACCTTGACTTTTGTTGCACATCATACTACAGTCGTAAGTTGTCGACCAATGCGGTCCAAGATGGCGCTAGCTTTTTTCCTATTGTTATTTGTATCGCATTATACACAAACTTTCGCCTATATAATATTAGTAAGGATTTAGTTAAAATCAGGAAATAATGCTTTTATTATAGCAAAAATGTAGTTTCTTGTAATTTTGTATGAATCTTTAAAATAAGAGACTTGTTTAGGAATATAAATTTAATCATAAATGCTATAAAACTAGGCAAGAATGGAAGTTAGAGCACATAACAACATAGCAGTATGCTCTTATAAACTCAAATTGGCCAATTTGTTTAATATTCATGAGCTATAACCTCCCTAACTTCCACGCTTTCCTAGTGTCAAGGGATTCAAAAAAGATTTCAACTTAAATTACAAATTAAATGGTATTTGAATGTCAAAGAATCAAAATTTTTCTAATATCTATCTGCAAAAATATACTCCATCTGGTTCCCGTTTGGGTTTCATTCCAGCAAAGAATTCTCGGATGTCATCCTCTGTGACCACTTGCCGTCTGTCTTTAAAACTTTTTAGGAAGTCTAACAACTTGTCCCTCATTTTATTGTACTCTGTTAAAGCATTTATTTGTTGAATCCTATCCAAAGATGACAACGCTTGAAGTCCTTTCTCATATTGGGTCGCAGGTTCTCCATTAATCTTTAGTTTACCTAAATTTTCATATTCAGTTACAGTGTCTTCTGGGTCAATTAGGAATAGAACTGATAAATCCTTGTACATAGTAATGCATTCTCTACAAGTGCATAGTTTTTGGCGAAATGTGGATGGCCAGAATGTTGCACCTCTGAATGATTTGTGAACTCCTTTTGGTCTCCCACATGGTTCATTAGTTTCACCTAATTTTGCCTTTTTCGTGTCAGTAAAATCATCTGAAGATAATTTTCTTTTCTCTGTAATTTTCTCATTATTCTTAACTTCTGTTTCTTCATTGTGAATTTCATTGTTGGTAACAGTGTTTTCAGATTCCATTGTAGTAGTTTCTTCATTTGATAAATTTTCACCAGATCTATTATTTACCTCCTTGGTTTCGTCATACTTTTCCTCACTGACTTTAATTGGCTGCTCGTCATTGACTTTACTATGTTGTTCTTCATTGACTTCATTATGTTGTTCTTCGTTGACTTCATTATGTTGTTTGTTATTAAGTTCACTTTGTTGTTCTCCATCATTCTGTTCACTATTAAGTTCACTTTTTTGTTCTTCATTGACTTCATTATGCTGTTTATTAAGTTCACTTTGTTGCTCTTCATCATGTTGTTCTTTATTGAGTTCACTTTGTTCCTCCTCATTCACTTCATTATAGAGTTCACTTTGTTGCTTCTCATTGATTTCTTTTTGTTTTTCCTCATTGACTTTTTTATGTAGCTCCTCATTGACTTTAGTATGGTTTTCCTTATTAAGTTCAGTTTGATTGTCATTGATGTTATTTTCTGTATCTGCTATTGTAGCATTTTCATCACCTGTTGAAGGTAATTTATTTTCACTATTAGCTTCCGGGTTTAAATTTTTCTTGTCATCAGGGTCAGCTAATAATTTTTCTTCCTCTAGCTGCTCTGCATTTTTTTCAATATTTTCTGCCACTCCAGCATTTTCGGTTTGTTCAGTATTGCTAGATAATTCCTTGGTTTCATTATGTTGCTCTTGATTAATATCCAGTTCAGTGTTATTTGAGTCTGCTCCATTAGTTTCCATCTGTGTTTCAACAGATTTTTCGCCATCTTGATTCTCATTTGGGTCACTCATACTATCTCCATTTGAAGTAATTTCAGTAGATCTTTCAATATTAGTTATATCATCAGAACTATTTGTATCAGCCATCTCAACATCATTAACAGTTTCACTCTTAACTATTTGTGGATTAGTATCTCCATTACATAGATTACTATAATTATCAATTCCATTAGTCACTACATCAACATCTACATTGACTGCTAAATTACTATAATCATGTAAAAAATCATTCTTCTCCATGCAACCTTTGCATATCATTTCAGAATACTGATCATTATCAGGGACAGTTGCTTCTAAGTGACTAGCATGAAGCCAATCCTCACAAATTATACATTGAATCATTTCTACATCCACTGTAGATTCTGGATCAGGATAAGGCCTTTGACAGATGCAATAAAAACCACTGAAATTATGATTATAATTATTTTCTTCATTAAAGTCTATCTTGCTTGGAGTGAACTGGCAAGGGTGGGAGTTAAATTTAGGGTTGCCACAGTCACACTTGAAGTTGCGCTTTGTGTACAATTCTATGAGGTCATGGTTCTCATGGCACACCAGGCTGCAGGCGAGGCACACTCCTGCTCTTTTGGATTGATCATCCTTAGCATCAGAACAGCAAGTCATGCAAGCATAAATTGCCTGTCTTTTTATGTAGCCCTGAAATTGAAAGATTATAGATATATATGACTTGTAAACTATTATACAGTGCTGTTTTTACTTTAACTTTTTATTCAGTTGGTAAAAATTCGAAGTCTGAAGAAAAACAAATCTATTACAACTGATAATGTATATTTTTTCATTTATTAATTAGGTTAGCACTGACAAGTTTTTTCATTTTTTTTATTCATTACAAGTTAGCCTTGACTGCAATCACACCTGATGGTAAGTGATGATGTAATCTAATATTAAAACATGTTAAATTGTTGGGGGGACATGCTACTCTTAACAATTTAACATGTTTTCTGTTTCTATATATTGTACTGGAACAATAAGTTGCTTGGCTAAATTGGCGAAAAGTTAACACATTTTATGCCTAATACATTTAAAAGAGATAGAGAGATGAGAGCATTGAGGAGTATGTGCGTCTCAGCCTACCCCTATGGGAACAAGGCATGATGCTATGTATGTATATATGTATGTAAATTTAAAATTTTTTTGTTATTTTAAAAATTTTATTCAAAAGATATCGATTGTCATGAATTTGTCGTTAACTAATTAATTTAAAAAAATAGGTGTAAAATGACTTGTGATATCTACCTTCATTTTTAATTAGTTTGTTGACAAGCATTCACAATTGAGTTTGGCTTTAGTATAGATGCTGATTTTTATAACTCCACATACTTAATATCTTTGAATCATATTTGATAGCAAAAAGAAAAGCATTTTATTCATTATATTGTACAGTAAATGAGACTAGGAGTGAAGAAATTCTTTATTTGAATAATTATTTCAACATGCATCGTAAACAAGACCTCATAATTGATTTTCATGAGGCACTCACTGTAGTCCAGCTCATGCCTATTAACTATTAACAAAATGTTAGTTAATATTTATACCAACAAGAATTTTGTAATATGTCGACTCCTACAAGCTGCAATCACAAGAGAGTTTTTTAAATACAGTTACACTAGTTCAATAACGTTAACGGCTAGGTGCAGGTGTTTTATAACGTTCAACTCTGACCTTAATTTGGCTAAAGCTTACAAGACGGTGTGTGATGTTATTAGATTAGGTCTTAAGATTTAACTGCTGCTTTACCTTAGAATACGTGCAGTTCTTGTCATCTGAGGCGCCCAGCACGGCGTTAGCATCCTCCTCAAAATCTTGCTGTTCTTGCAACACGTCCATCATTGTCACAACTTTTTCTCCGTCGCAGTCAGTCAACTCGGCGTCTTCATTGGTATTTTGTAGTTCCGTATCCATTTTGTACTTATTTGTTGCAAATTAACACAAAATTCGAAAGAATCAATTTATAAATTACACAAAGAATCTTAAAAGCCGGTTAGGTACATTACAATAGACGCGCCAATATTTTTTACAAGACAAACTGACAAAATAAATTGATGAAGACACTTGCTTGCAAGTTGCAGTGTTGCCAAACTGAAATTGCTTGATAAACTATAGAGAACGAGAATGGAGGAATCAAATATTTGTATCGTATTTGTTATAGGAATACTTTGAAAATCATTTTATAGAAGCAATTATAATATTTTCATGATATTTTCTGCTTATTTTTTATTAATGATTTGTTGTAAATATAAAATAAAAATATTTATTTGTCTACATTCTTAGAGGAAGTATGGAGGAAGTAATTTGTCTACATCTACTAAGTATAGATCGTCAAACGTTTTTTTATTGTCATTAACATAATATGTATTTTATTTTTCATTTCTTGATGTAAATATTTGGTTTATCTCCAATTTATAAGCAAGCAGTGTCCGTGGATTCCGTTCCGCAGTAGAATTTTTGTCTCGTCCCGTTTGCACCGTGTAATACTTTAGGAAGAAAGTTCAGAATAAATAAAAATTATGATGATGATAGAAAGTCTAGTAGATGTACTTGCTCTTTTGGTGGCAAACCACTGCGAACGTTCGGTGCTAGATTCCCTATTACGTATGTCCGACATATTCTGTCTGTGGCTAGTCCCAGACATCTTTCAGTGCTAGACTCTTTAAGGCCTGTGTGCACCAAGATTTCGGTTATCGTAACCAACGGTTAACATAAGTTTAACGTAAAATTTACTGTTCACGACAACCCGTACGCCGGTTCAGGATGTTACCCGGGTGGTGGTGGTAACTGTCTACATCGCCACGCAACGGCCCGGCCGTTGCATTAATTAATTTTGAAAATTTTTGTAGCCTATGACAATTGACACTCCACAATGACGTGTCCGGACCATATTAAGAGATTTTTGATAAAAAAAACCAAGTACCTTGTTCGTAGCTCAAACCCACATTGAACGAACCACTAGACCTCCGACCCGACATATTATTAATTGTACTTATATAGGTATATCATAAAATTTAATATGAAACTTAACAAGAAAATTTATTCTGTAAGTAGTAAATAACAATCAAAGTAGAAAAGGCACATCCAAATTTTTTCTACCGTTACCAACGTATAAAAAGCCAGCCTCCGGGGTTCTCACTTTGTGGAAGTACATCATGCCAGGCCAATATAAGCTCTTCAAATAAACGACACTGCCGTTCTGCTCGAGAGACAGGTTCCAACAGCCGTTTGGTATGTCCTGGTCAATCGAGTCCAAGAAATCCATGCTGTAGTTGTAGTCCTGTCTGGTTAAAAGATTGGTGTTCCAACGGTGTTGTGGATTCCGGATATGGAGGAAAGACTTGAGGAGCTTCGCGTCCGAACCCGTCAGGCCGTAGTAATTGGGATTAATGACAACCGTCCCGTCTGGTTGCCTCAGGATCTGACCCCTCGCACATATTTCTGCTTCGTCACAAATGTTGCTAATGGTCGCGGCGAGACGGCTCTCCTCCTTCATGATCTGACATCTATCAGGGTTGTTTTCTTCCAAGGCTTCATCCAAAACTTTGATTTTCAGCGACGGATCGCCCCGGAAAGGATAGGTGGTTAATAGCGAGAGATGTTTGTACTTCTTCTTCGCTTTAGGCAACAAGCCCCAGAATTTGAAGTCGGTGGTGTAGTAGTACTTCCTATCCATGAGCGCGTCTTTGTTCAAGCCGACTGCGATGTGGTAGTCCGCGTCCACTGCGTACAGCTGGCCCCAGTACTGGACGAGCACGAAATGGTTCTCCACCTGAAGGAGAGTTAGCGAGTTGTGGAGGATCGATATCAACTCACTGCTCAGCATCACTCCGTTCACGTTCACGTATTCCTTGTACTCCCATAGTTTGTGCACGTTCATGTTTTCCAGATAAAAACTTGATCAAATATTTTAGAAATGGATGCAATATCAATAATAATTTAATTGATATTTTATTTGTTTTCTAACTGTCATATGCAAGCGCATATTATGACAATCAATAAAGTGACAGAATTAAAAGTGATTAAAGATTATTTCAAATATCTATCTATTTCGGCCAGTAAGTAAACTGAGTATAAGTTATAAATCATAATAAGGTCATTAAGTATTTAATATTCCATTTTTACCGATTACCGCAATCAAAAACTTGGTAAAATGTTAATGCTTAAAATCATAGTTTTCACCAAGAAATTAAGGTAAAAGGTAGGGTAAATATATTATTGCATTTCTGTGGAATGCTATAAATTCTTGTTGTCTGTCTGTGCGTCTGTCCTGTGCACTATTTATATGTTTCCCTACAACTTCCAAACGGCTTAGCCGATCCCCGATATGATGACATACTCTTATAGGAAAAAGTCTGAGGAGTATTCTTACATACTTTTTTTTTACCCGACTGCGTCAGAAAGAGGCAAATATTTTTTATGTGTGTGATAACTTCATCGTTTATGAACCGATTTTAATGATTCTTTTTTTGTTGGAAAGGAATGGCCCACTAGAAGATCCTGACTCCCTGCCTTGTGGTAAATATCTTAGACCCTCGAGCTTAGACCCACTATGCTGCTCCAGTGTGGGTTGTCGGGCTTAGGATGATAATAGTTTTTTTTATGATTATTTTAATAGGCCACTAAAAGAACCTGTCTCCCTAACTTGTGTGAAATATCTGGAGCTTAGACCGACCATGCTGCTTCAGTGTGAGTTGGTGTAATTAGGATAATAACCCAAGGTGGGTTAGCGAGCTTGGAGTTATAATGTTTTACTCTAATAAACAATATCTGATCGGAAGTGATGGCTTGACCGTATGACCGTAACGCCGTTAACGCCCCGACTCCGGGCTGAGTATTTTTACTGAACCATCATTCATGCAGGAAATGAAAGAACACGAACCCAGAACCTTGAGTTCCGTTACCACATTAAACTAATCATGGAACCAACAAAACCGTCATACAAGGGTTCAGAGCTTTTTAGTTATTTAGCCTCTGAATATTCCAGGCGCGACTCAAGTCTATTAGAATGGCTTCATTTTTTAGAGATGGGGGGTCCAATTCGACACGTATTTTTTTTTATGCACGCATAACTTTTCACAGAGTTTCTTCGATAATTTTTTTTTTTAATGAACCGAAGCTCGAATTAAATAAAACGGCTAAAGAGCTTTTTGCCTTCAAAACCACTTAAACTAGCGAGCTCTAATATTAAATTCTAAAAGACTCGAGTTCTTTGGATCACTAGCTGTAACTGTCATTAGGGGTCTGGTGATAAAGACGAAGGACAATTAAGGGAGCTTCTTAACGGTTTACAGTAGTTAGCTTGTGATTGCACTTGATGAATTTGTACTGATGAGAACGTTTCACCTAGATAGATTGTGACTGTTATAAGAGCCTGGTGATGAAGAAAAGGGACAGTTAAGGGTGTTAACTGTTTACAGTTACATATTATAAACGGACGGACGGATGGGTGCCCGTGATACTGGTGGTGCCGGTGACCGGGGGCCATGGTACGGACGGGGGGCATAAAAATTTATGCACATAATAGCGCCGCAAAAGATAACAGGCAGTTCCCGACTTCATAACATCGAAGTCGGTGGCCTAATAACCTCCCCGTCCGAGTCAGGGTGCCTGGGTTCGGCAGTGTAAATTTGACATTTAAGTGAAGTATAACATAGGGTTCAATATCGAGCGTAGCAGAAATGCAGGAGTGTGAACGGTTGGAAACCGTTCTCCGACCCAAGCTTATTTGTTTATTAAGTTTGTGGCGAATTAGATACTATGAACTATAATTACATTTTCATCAGCAAGGAAAATCGTGTCTATTCCATTAAATAGAAAATAGAGATCAGATTGTTTTTCCCTAAGGGTCACCAAAAAGGGCAACGTAAAACGAGATACGTTTCGTATGACAATTACCTCGCGACATCAAATATTTGCTGGCCCTCTGTTGGTCGTAATTCGTAATTTGATACTATACTTTACCAATTCAATGTGACCCCCAAGTGTATATGAAGGTAGAGCTTTTATAGCTCAATACATTATGGTAGTGGGATGACAACTTGGGAAGCAAATTACTTATTTTGCGGAAAGTAGGAGAGTCGTGTTGCTTGTTTGTAGACTCCAGGGTAACATTTGAAAAGAAATATCACCTGTAGTTTTTGTAATAATAAATCGGCTTGGAAAAAGAAATTACATCTTTGACTGAAATAAATCTGTTTCTTCATACATTTAAAATAACGAGAAAAATAATGTTAATTATATTTTAATGTTGTTTATTTTTATGTCACCGTTTTATTTATTTCATTAATTTATAATTTAAATAATTTAAAAAAATCAAATTTAAATGTCACTGCTACTCGTTACAAGATGGCGCTTACGTTATGATGTCACGGTTTATTTTAGGTTATCTAGTGTCAGATAGATGGCGTTAAGTGTTTTATTATGACAATTTTATATCGTTGAAAACCTAAAATAATAATTATGATGCAAAATTAAAATGTGTGACTGTTATAGTACTTATAATAAAAGCAACAATAAAATTGCTAGCAACTAAAACTCTAAGCTCTAAGAGTAAATTCAAAAAAAGTTGAGAGGTATCAAGGGACACCCGGATGGAACGAAGTTCCTTTCGATTAATTAGTGAAGGAATTGTAATAAAATTTTATTTTTTTAAAGTAATAATAATATTTTTTTTATTATTCACAAATATAATGTTATATAAACTTAAACACGTACCACACGTTTTTGTACACCGAAACACCAGAGGGCGCCACGAGAGCGCGAGACAGCATACAGCGCGGGCGCCCCCCGCCGCTCACGCGCACACACATCAAAGGCGGCGGCAAGATCCTTTAATCAAAAAGTGTCGTGACAACTTTTCGTACCAATTTTTTCCGTCTAGCCCCCTTTCACAACGCGCGATAAGGAACTTCGTTCCAATAATTAATTAATCGTTTAATGATGTTTTTATAGTAAGTTGCCAAATGAAATCTCGGGCATAGGTACTCATAGGTATGTCTTTCAATATTGTAAAGGTTCTTGTGAAATTCAAGCTTAAAGAGAAATCATAATCGAAAGTATAAATAAATAAAGTACTGAGTTTTTTAAACAAACATTTTTTCCATTTTATGTGCCTCAATTAATAATATACAAACTTGACTTTTCAAATTCATAAAAAGATTACAAAAAGTAAATTTTTATGGATTTATTTTACCTAACTAAATTTTGACATTATTATCTGCGTAGCGCGAATAATTTAGTGAAGTGCCTGTCCAGTGAATCAATGTTTGAACGACGTTTTGCAATAGCATTAGGTAGGTAGGTGTAAGGGGGAGGCTAGTACCAGTCAGCCTCTCCAAATCTCAAGCTCACCTGCTTGCGGTGCACCCTGCAGATAGACCAACGAGGCTCTGGCGACCGATTAATGGCGGTATAACCATTCTGAATAGGCTAGACTATAAAATGAGGCCAGTGTCAGACAGCAGTGACACTGGTACGAATAGTCTAGTCCTGTGGTGACCGACCTGGTCTGCCCAGCCTGGTCACTATAGGGCATTTCTTTTATAGGAGACGGTCCAAATAGTCTCCGACAGCCCCGCCATTCCTGGCTCTGGCAGTGGTCATGGTAACGGCGGGGCAAGCGGTTTCAAGAATCTGCGTTGGCCGACCCCCAGCCAGGTGGACCGACGACATTAAACGGGTCGCAGGGAGCCGCTGGCAACAGGCGGCTCGGGATCGTTGTGTTTGGAAGTCCCTAAAAAAGGCCTATGTCCAACAGTGGACGTCTACAAGCTGGTAATGATGATGATGATGATGATGATTAGGTAGGTATATCCGGTAATTTGAAATGAAGTCCGATACATACAAAACCTTGTCTTTTTTACTAAACAGGCTTAAGCTTGTTTACGACCATGCCTGATAGAAAATAATGATGAATTTTAGCCTGGAGCGTGCTTGCTTATAGATTCATATTATACATCTTGTTCTAGCTACTTTATCTAGCTGTTCTAATTTGAGACGTCCATATTTAATGGTCTACAATGAATGAATGAAATATTCTATATTGTACACCAAAAAAAGAACTTACAAATAGAAAATACATTAAGAATAAAAACAATGTACAATTGGCGGTCTTATCGCTAATGAGCGATCTCTTCCAGACAACCAATATTGGAGAGGAAAAGTGCATCCATTAGCGAAGGTTCGGGGGTACGTACACACAAATAAAGGAACTATAGTATCAAATAAAAATATACTTACATAAAATACTAAATGAACACATATATACATACATATTAACATACATACCATACATACGTAACATACATACATATAAAAGTACCTATACAAATATACATAAAAATATAAATTAATAAATAAATGGAAATTATAGACAGAGAACAAATAAAATCTAGACGATATTCAATGGAAACAGTAAACAAATAGTTAAAAATTTAGTATAAATAGATAAATAAATGCAAGAATTTAAAGGATACCATTATTACCGACGTCTCGCTGTTGTGTTAGAATGAAGATAAAAATTTGCTAAAATAGGTAGGTACTCTGCTAAAAAATGATTGTAAACTAGAAGTTAGTTCATTCGTTATTGGCAATATGGCCATTTCCAAATAGGAAATATTCAGGTATTCTTATTAATCCTATTATAAACGCAAAAGTTTGTAAGTATAGATGGATGGATGTTTGTTACTCTTTCACGAAAGAGGTGAAATCGCGGGCGTTCCCTAGTTTTATATAGGTATTCCTAAATTTTTTAAACTTTAAATTAATCCTTAATGAACCCTCCATTGATACTTTATTCGCTTGGCATATTTTTATGACTTTTTCTAAAGTTAACTCATTTGAGCGAAGTAAACGATCTCTAACCAAGGTATTTTAATTACCATATACAATACTTTGTATATAAATTCCTCTTCCAGTGACGAAAACACACATTTGCTTAATAATTTAAATACAGTGACGTAAACTTTCCAAAAAAAACTAAGATTCATATCTAATGGCTTATGTTATATTTGATGTCACACTAAAATGGCTTTAAAACTTTTTTAAGTTGTTGCCAACATTACATTTCCGGATAGGTTAAATGCTGGACAAGATAATGTATAGACAATGAAGTTTTTCACAAATGAAGCGCACATTACAGAGGGTTTGAAGAGGTGTCAGGGCGCGTGCGAAGTGGCCGGGGTGCGGGGGTGCGGGGGAGCGGCGCGTGCCAAATCACCGCGACTCGAGAGTGAGTCGCGCACGTGTTGTGTCATTGTTTGACGGACAACTCTACTTGTAGAGGTTGTTGTTTTATAAAAGCGCGCCAAGAGCGGAAACTGTTGATGCTGTTCGATTAGGTTAATTTTTTACTGAAGGGCTTAATAAGATTGAAAGATATTACTAAAATTTGTTATTGAGTTTTTTACTAAACTGAGTAGATAGGTATTAAAAAGATAAAGCACGCGTTTCTGAAATATTAGAAAAACAAAGCATGCATTTCTGAATTTCAGCAAATTAGTGGTTGATTTACATGTATCTATACTTAATTTAATGCTTATTTATTAGATACAAAATAATCGATTATTATAGATTATGCTCAGATGATATATCTCTCATTAGTTATCTATACACATATTCATAAGCGAAATAATCATTATCACGAAATCTCTGAATACCGATAGACTTAAAATTTAGCGTACCTAGTCGCCCATTGCAAACGTTTACTCCAAAGCAACAAGATTTACGTCCGCGGGTGAAATCGCGAGGTTGCAGGATCGGCGGAGACAGGATAGGTAAGGAGAAGACAAATTACCAGATCACTGATATTGATGTACTTAGCTTTATCATGCATGATCGACTTTAATCACACAGCGCTCGCTGCGACCCTTGTGCTCATGCACCGCGCTAAAACAACACAAAATGTTGTTTCACACAAAGTTTTTAATACCAACAATAAACCCAATTCGCCATATGCGTCTCAATTCAGGAGCAATTCATTTCTCACTAGTTCCGAATGACGTCTGCCTGTCGTTCAGAAAATGAAGCGAAGTGAGGCGGATGAGCAATCTCAATGTGCTCGTCCAAAAACAATACAGAGGTTCCCACAACCGCGCCCCGGGCCGCCCCATGAGAGCTTAATACGTGTATTATTGTCCTATTTCTTTATTTTTCACCGTTAATTGTTTTCGAACGGGAGGCCGGCCGCCTGCCTCCGGGCGGTGACTAACGGGTGCAAAAACAGACTGCTTTATGTTTGTAAATGTTTCCTCCGAGACGTGTTTAGTTTTAGGATTACTTACCGCTTCGGGGTTCAAAAACCTAATCGGCATATTGTTAGGTTTAAACTGTGTTTTTTACTCGCGATACAAGGGGTGGATGTGTTATCTCGCCCCTTGAACTCATCGCAGGTCAACGAGTAGGTATCACGTTATAACGCCGTATCAGCCAGATTTATCACCAGACAATGTGTTAAGTTGATATCCACTTATTTGTGAAAAACATTACAAAATATTATTCTCATATTACCCATACAAAAATTCTAAAGTTTTTAATTTATAAATTTTTTTAAATAAGATTTTAAGATACCTACTACTAATTATTTATATGATAAATGTATTACAAATTCACAATTGGTTTGACAAAATTGTGGTAAGAAGGTAGATATTTAGTTTTTTATTTTATTGTCACCGTTTATAGTAAACTTGTAAAATGTTGTTACAATATTCTTTGCCATTATAAGCACGTACTAAATACGTACTCACTCAAATTAACAAGCAGGAATTGAGTTTCATATAAACATTTAATAATAAAGAGAACATTTCCCACAATCGATATTGCAAAATTGTAGTGCCCCATTCCCACAATTAAGGAATGTAAGAAAAGGAATGAACTAAAAAGGAACGGAATCATGAAAGCTGTATGCGGTCGAGTGGCGATTTCTGAACGATTGGCGACAAAAGGCGGAAACGTAGAGTGCGAGTCGACAGGGGACGCGGCGCGAATTGCAGATTAACGCTATTTGTACGAAACACGCCGCCATTGTGATTGCTCCTACGGCCCAGTTGGCGCGCAAATGCTAATTGCTCACGATTAAACGTTTGTTATGAAGATTAGAGTGCACTGAGCTCCGAGCCATGAGAAGTTTGGGAAAGTTCACTCTCGTGATATTTTTGATTCGCTTTGTTTGGTTCGATTGCACGATTATGAGTACCTGACTAATGATGTATGTACAAAATGAGCCCTGTATTATACAACTATATGTAGTCATTAAACTAAGTCCAATTTAGGATTATAATCGAATTAATCGTCGACTGCTTAATTAGATAATTAAAACAATCTTTGAACAAATGAAAATAATAACCAATTAAAAAAATCAACCGTCGTGATGACAACAAACCATAAGTGATGATTTAGTAGAAAAATAAATTATAATTGCATGCTCCCATATAATATAACTCGAAAATAATTGCAACAAAACGTGATTATTTTAAGAGGAAAATAAAAATCTCGTGAGAGCCGCGTGTCATGGCGGCTGGCACGCGTCTGACCAATGTAATGATAAACGAGTGTAACGGTGTTGCCAGTCCGAATAATCGTCGCATGATGGGGTTGCAACTAAAAATAATTGGCGTCCCGCGGACAGACGCGCGCTAATGTTTTGATAATGATGAGTGTTTTTGTTCCACGAGTGTGGGATTTAAGTTATTGTTTTGGGCTTTACACATTTGTATATCTTTTGTGGCGTGGAGTGCATGTTTTGCAAATAGGAGGATTTATTGGACTGGCCCTCTTGTTTGGTAGATAAGCTTGTGCTGTGGGAAAACGCTATCATAACACGAAATAAAGCAAATAATTTCGGTTTTTATCCTTTATTACTTCAAATACATCATAAAGTAAGTTAATGTTTAAATTGTATCCAGATTATTATCTATCCTGTTACTGTAAAAATATATGGATCAGTAAGCTTTTTAAGTAAGCTTTTAATTACATACGTCATAAAATCG
This sequence comes from Mycalesis mineus, assembly GCA_034621355.1. Taxonomy (NCBI): domain Eukaryota; kingdom Metazoa; phylum Arthropoda; class Insecta; order Lepidoptera; family Nymphalidae; genus Mycalesis; species Mycalesis mineus. The sequence goes on along the minus strand of CM067889.1, from coordinate 566,626 downwards.
ATAACCTCGGTGTCGAAAAAAATGTACAGAAAAGACTGACTAACTGGTATATGAAATCTATGCTAAAAGACTGAAGCTCGATTGGAATAATAGATTTCTGTTATTTCTTAAATATTAACTAATAAGAAAATTTTTGAAAATTTTAACTTTAAAATGGAACAACGGAAGGGAGAATTTAAAATGATAGTCTATTTTTTAAAGTGCAAGGCTCAGGGCAATCGATACTGATGAAGTCACGGGTTATTCATAAAATGAATATTCATTAACAATCATCAAGATGGTTTGAAATAAACTAAAAGAATTCAACTCTGTAAGCTGCGTTGTTTTTTGTCAGGACAGTTGCATTTGAAAATTTTCGTTGCCTACTTACATAACAAAGAGCGATGTTAACGGTAGCGTCGGCCGAGTGACAGACGGACTGACAAACGTTTGATGGATTGTTTTGGCTTACCTTCACAACACGTAACGTATTTACATGTGCCTTGTGGCTGTGCTGCTGCTTACTGAACACGCATTTACATTTGATTTTGGTTAGATATTTTAGGTTAAATAACCTCAACTTGCTCTGTTTGTGAAATTAGATATGGCACATGTACAGTAAAAATAATCGTTTTATCCAGAGTAAAGAACTAGTTTAACAGAATGTTTGAACGAATGATCTTCTTTTCTTTAGATTAAAGATTAAAATACTATATTTGTAATTTACACATGCGTGTCTATAACGAATAAATACAAATAGGTAATTTAAATTGTTTTTGACGTCATTATAGAATTTAAACTATTGCGAGTATTTTCCATATTATTAAAAGCAAAGAGCAAGTACTGTGTAGATATATTGCTCATCTTGTTTCTTTGTAACACTACTCCCTAATACATGACTATTAAAAAAAACATAATTGACTATTCAAAAGTAGGCACTTCAATAGAAGCTATACTAAAACCAAACTCGATTGAAAATGCTTGTCAACAAACAAATTTAAAATTAAGGTAGAAAATGCAACACATCTTATGCCTAATAAATTTAAAATTATGTTTTTTCATTTTAAAAAATCGTATTTAAAAGATATTGAATATATTAATTAGTTTTAAGCTTACTAATCTAATTTATTGTCATGAATTCGTCATTAGGTAGTTAATTAAAAAAATAGGTGTAAAATGACTATACTAAAGCCAAACTCGATTGAGAATGCTTGTCAACAAACAAATTTAAAATGAAGGTAGAAAATGCAGCACATTTTATGCTTAATAAATTTAAAATTACGTTTTGTTTTTTTATAAAATTTTATTTATAATATATTGAATATATTAATTAGTTTTAAGTTTACTAATCTAATTTATTGTCATGAATTCGTTATTAACATGTTAATTAAAAAAATAGGTGTAAAATGACTAGTGATTTCTACTTTCATTTTTAATTTGTTTGTTGACAAGCACTATCAATCGAGTTTGGCTTTAGTGTAGAAGCATTTAAATTGATTTGAAATTACTGACAATTATAAAACTTAACGTTGATAATAGCACTGTTTACATAGTTCCACACTGTCTCGTACACCATTTTTCGTATATACAATGTACATAAGTAACATAAAGAATTCGTATATTGTATTACAAACTCCTGAGTCACACGTGTCTTGAATATTGTAAGCTTATGAATAACTTTACCTACCGCGAGTAGACTTTACGTGGTCCTGCAATGGCTTCTTATGACTCATAATATTCATTTTCATGTATGTAACAGAAAAAATATTGTGGATACACAATAAATTATTATCGTTACGTTAAAACTTAAAAATACGGAAATACATTGGTATTGCCATGTGAATACCTACTGAAGTTTTAAAGTTTAGTCTGTACTCTATTTAAAAAACTTTATTGATTAATTTTTTAAATAAACGTAATACAAAAAATTGCGGACCTGACAGGACACGAACCTGCGTTTCTGTTGTTATATTGATTTAATGTGGACAACAAAAGTAGTTTGTGGTCATACAAATATGATTGGATAGGTACCAATTGTCTTGTTAAAGTGATGCTTGCCCATGATACGAAAGCAATATCGTCGTTCATCATAAACGCATTATAAGTAAATGTTTTTAATTTAAATCACAAGCTGTGAAGCTGTCTTCCTTCTGAGAAAACAAAATTAAAATGTCAGAAGGCTTGCGGTGGCAATAAATAGAAAAAAAACATGCAGCAGACGCCACTGCCACTTCACATGTCAAAAGCCTCAGCGATCTACATAAAGACATCTAAACAAACGAAATAAATTTTGTATCTATGTAACAAGCTACAAATAAAGGGTGCGCCGACATCTGCATGAGGTAGACTCGATCAATTATCGCCATTGTCAGAAACCGACAATACGATCTTAACACGTCGTCGCACCATATTGAGACATTCGTTTATTCCTTTACATTGTAAGAGACCCACGCGTGATTCGTTCACTCATTTTGAACCTTAGCGCTCGATATTTAAAATTGAATGTTGTCTATGGTGCGCGCTTGACAGGTGCGTTCAGAAAGCGGGTCAACCTCCCACTGCTTGCCAACAATGCGACACTAGTTGTCGCACAAAGCAAAGGCATGGTACCATTCAGTCTCACGTGTTATACGTAAGGACTTAATTAAATCGACGTGTCTAAAATGTAGGCAGATGATTTATTCAGCGACTGAGATGTAACTCTCACGAGACTCGTTAACTAGATAGGGAGCGATATGCAGCGTCTCGAAAAGCCGTGGGAGTGCAAACCTTTTCTTGTGACCTTTTCTATTTAAGTATCTGAAGGTTGGCTGAGTTGCCAATAACAATAAGTATAACTAAACATCTACTATACTTTTTATTGATGACTGAATTTTGAAACAAATTATTTATTTTGTAGTATTAAAAATATTTTTAGCAATTTTTATTAGAGAAACTTTTGATTTACGTAAAATTCATTTGAATCAAGTTTTTTTGAAATATTTTTCTGTAAGCGAACGGCACAAGGTGAAAGATATAATTCCAAAATGCTTTCTCTAATCCTCTTTGCGATTCCAAATGGTCCATACTCCTATACTGAATAGTGTTTAAATCGCAAATCCGTCACATTCAGACAATCAAAGGACGTGCAACAAACGTAACAAATAACAAAACTCAAAAGTAATCGTTACCAGTGCACAATCCCGACCCCCCGGGGACAAATCGGATCGACTTGTAACTGCAAAAGGAGTCCACGAAAAAATAATATAAAAAGTTGTAGCAGAATGGACACGAGGCTACGACAGATGCGTTGGGAAACGTTGCTGCGTTCAAAAATCTCATTATGGCGCGATTTGTGGGGGTTTGAATAGGTTAAATTGTTTTGTAAATTGGGAGAAATCGTCCAGTAACGAAAGGGTGCCGTAGCTTATATCAATTAACATTTATTTATGGGTTAATTTGTAACCCTTATTATATTGGTGGTTTACTATACTACGTTTATTAACTTGAATTTTATGCAACTTTAGGTCCTGATTTTCTGTAACCTAAAAATGTATGTTAAAAATGAAAGATTTCTAGCGATAGCGATAGCGATTGCGATTTATGGAAAATGAAATATAGGTTGCAAAGCAAAATTAATTTGCATGAAATCATAATTTTCATGAATTTAAATGAAAATCTTTTAAATGCACTGAAAAAATTAAGGTATCGAAATCAGGATATGATTTAGGGTTAGGTCAAGAATTATATGTAATATACAATGGCAAAACTAATAATAAAGATATTTCAATAAATTTGTAATGAATTAAATAGCCTCATCATAATAAGCTTCGAATAAATATGTCTTTACTTTTAACGATATCGATGTCATGTGCAATTTCTTTACGAAATAAGAAACGATAGTAATGACAGATAGTGCAGTTTCAGTTCTAAAATGGTGCAAAGCAAACAAAATTAATTCATTTATTCATATTATTTTATATAACATCAAGGTTGACAATTGACAATGGACAAATAGTAAAAAATACCCAACAAGTATAGATTGTCAGCAAAAATTAATTCACATTATACATTTATGATCACTAACATTTCGTTTAGGATCGAGTATCTATGTAGGTAAGTATTTCAATTTGTCAGAATGCAGCTCATAACGTTTAATTTGGAAATTCAAAACATTTTTAAACGAAACCCGAACGCGATTCCTTCGTATTATTATTTATTGTTTAACAGAACGTGAGTTTCATCAAAAAGCAAATTCGTGTTTCGTACAAACGAATGCAATTAAAAACTGTACGAGTTTTGTAACAGTGATATCTTATTGCTTTTCGTATTATTTAGCTGTTAAGGGAACATAACCTTTATATTTTATTCCATAGGGTATCATTTTCGGAGCAGGTTCATTTATAAGTATGATGTATTTAATACGTACGTACTGTGGATTAAAATATTGAGGCAATGTCTGTCAGGCTTCATATTGAATGAAAAAAACGTTTAAAGCACGTACGTTTGACGTTTTGTGAAGTGCTATAATGATAATAATTTTCACTAGGTACTTTAAAACTGCACCTCTAATCGTATATTTTGAAGCATCTAAGCTTTTCGATTTCAGATAGGGATTCCATTAGGAAATCTTTTTTGAACGTTGACAAAGAACAACATATAACTTTTCAATCTCGTCGGTCTCGCAAAGTTAGATAAAATTTCTCTCAGTCTTAATATCAGTTTTAGAAAGTAGGCTGTAATCTTTGAGGTCTACACATATGATTGAATTGGACGTCTCAGATTGGACTCCAATGTTTAGTTACTCACCATCCCGTTAAACTATTAATACCAATTTGTTTAGTTGTAAATTAAACGGGAATAAGTTTACTTAATGTAATTGTTTTATGTATATGTTACCGGCCAAACCCATATTTCAGGACAAACTAGTTTTGCCTAGGCTAAACTAGTTCTTCCTATACGCGATAGGATTAACTAGTATAGCCTAGTCCAAACTAATTTATCCTAAGCATGATAGGATAAACCAGTTTAGCCTAGCCCAAACTAGTTGATCCTGATATAAATACGTACTACATACTATACTAGTTAATCCTAACGCGTATGAAATCGGGGTTGGCTGGTAACATATTATAAGTATACATTAAATTATTGTATTTTCTAGACATTATTGTAACAAACATACAGTAAGAAGTACAGAAAAAATTCGTTAGTTTTACTTGTAGGTTCATCAACAGGTATTTGAGGAAATTCTGAAAACAGCTAACCTGAAATTTAAAGAAAGAATCTCGATTATATTACAGTTGAATCGTATAATTGGTATGTATTACGTACCTATATATTGGTAACTCTTCAATTGGAGGATTGTTCAGTAGGACCAGGTGTGCGTCAAAACTCTTCACTTTTTCGAGAGCCACTCAAATGTTAACCAACAGTTATTATATTATATTTTAATAATCAAAGGCATTTTGTTAAAATTATTGTGGTGCTTATTGTATATGTCATAAGGCATTTGAGAAGAAAAATCCAGCTTGCTTTGTTAAAATGAAAACTGTATATTATCTGATATATTATAGAATATAATATATTATAGAAAAGCATTTCTGGAGTTACGTTTAACAAAAAATTTCGCGAACAGAATACAAAATTCAATATTCAAATAAATTTAGTAGGCTGTATACCAGCTCTTTTTAACCGTCATAACTGAAAGTACGTAGTACCAGTTCTGAAGGCAGATTTTGCCGAGAAGAGACTGCGGGAATGTCAGCAACTTCTGCAGCTGCAGATGATTTTAAGAATTAATGTTGCAATTTGTATTTCATAATTTAAAATCATAGTCATCTTGTCTTGCGTGAAGAAATAAAAGTTGATTGTTTACAAGATAGAATCAACGAATCTACACTTAATGAATGATTTCAGCTTATTTTATCAAATAGTCAAAAATTCTTTCAAAAAAAAAAATTCAAAATCGATTATGAAATAAATAAGTAGGCTTATTACAAGCACTTTTGAAACCTCAAATTGGACTATTTGTAGTGACTGTACCACCGGCTCGGAAGGCAGGCCCTGTTGAGAAGAGTCGGCAAGAAACTCAACAGTTGCTCTTTTTATAATATTATCAATTTTACAATATTAAGTGTGTTGTTACATAAAATTATTTATTTTACTTCCTGTGTGCAGTTGAAAGCCGATCCAATTGCCTTTGAACATCTTTGTCATTTAAAAATTCATCGATAGTATAATAACCCTGACTCAGTGAGTTTTAATACATTGTTTAAACTTATGCAATGGCAGATCTAAAACTGAATTGGGCATCTTGTTGTAGAAGAGTACACCCAATCCTACGAAAGATTTTTGTACTTTTCGGAGGCGATAAAACTTTAACTAAGTAACTAAAACTAAAAAAATATTTATTCACATAGTTTATCGGCCCGGTCATCATCATCATCATCTTTATCGGCCTATTAACAGCCTACCAGCGTGGTGGGTTCCAATGGCGGATCATGCATACACATAATTGTGTGTAGAAATGTAGGTAGCTGCACTGGGATCATCATACGGAACCCACAATGCGTACACGTACATCACCCTTTTTGAGATTTTTACATAAATAAAGTGTAAGCACCAAATAAAATAAAGAGGTTATTTGTGTGAGGCCAAGGGCCCTCAATTAGCGAAAGGGCCAGTAATTCGTGCCCACAAACGAATTTATTTCAATACGGATTACAATATACAGGCACCGAGGGCGCCATTGTTTTCCTTTTTCCTTCTGAAACGTTGCTCAATTGAGCGTTCACGAGTGCTCTGCGTTGCTTTTAAATATTTTCTATTGTTTGAATATAGCATGCACCTTTGTTAATTAAATGGATTTTATTTATTTTTCGTTTCCATGTATATTTATTACAGGAGTTCTTAGCCTCTCTACTCTATCACTGTAAAGCTGTCTCTTAATTATTGATTATTTCGTAACATAGTTAAAACCTAAGCGGTGTTACAATTCTTATTGTCGGTGTTTTGAAAGCTGGTGTGGGGTAATGAATATATCTTCTCAAAATTATCCCGTTTCAATATATTTTTTTGTTAACATATAAACCACTTTTGATTTAATACTCGAACATTTTAATCCAAATAAATGTTACTTTTAAAAACCTTTTCCGCTCAGTAATCGTAACCACCCTCTCAGGTAACAATATCGTCATAACCGCGATTAATAATTTTTTACCGTATAAAAAATACATAACAATAAAAAAAGGTTTTTACAAGAGCTCTCAACTCGGATCTCTCGAAGTAACAAAGGCTACAAAAAAGTATCTAAACCGGGAAGTGATATAGAGGGCGCTGCTAGGCTACTTCCGGCGCGCTTGCCGCTCGAGGGCCAATCCAAGATGGCGACAATATTAATCAATATTTCAACAACAGTAGGTACGCGAAGTACGCGGCTACTTAAGGCGAGACAGCTACTTCGTTTCAGCTTAGTCGTTCCTTTTTTCGAGTGGTAATAATTTTTACAGAGATACGTCGTAAAATAATGTAATATTATCATATATTAAGGAAACGGTCATGACCTACAACAATGAAAATAACTACAATAATTAACTTTTCTCATTCATTCGATTATTCCAATGTTTCTGCACGTGATTAGCAAATTGTCTATGACAATGTAGGCACAGATTAGATAATGATTTTGTTGTTGTTATGATTTAAAAAATCACGGCATACTGACTGCAAACTGATTGTTTCAGTTTGCAAACTTTAATAATTAGAGATGTTATAGAGAAACGGCCCTAGTTTAGAAGTTTAATTGATACTGGTAGAGTTTTATCAAGGACTAGAGGGAATTTCGGGATTAAATGTGGCCTATGTGTTATTTTGATATTTAAGTTATATTATTTTAAAGTTGCATCAAAATCTATTCAGTAACAAACATCCATCCATTCATACTTACCACATACTTTCGACTTTATAATATTAGTAAGGATTTATCCGTAAAATAATGATGTATTGTCATCATTTAATCATCATTATTAATAGCCGATAGACGTCCAATGCAGAACATAGGCCGCTCTTGTAAGGGTTTCTGAACATCATGGTCGCCAATAGGGGCATGTAACCCGCTTGATATCGTCCGCGCAACTAATGGGAGGTCATCACTGAGCACTGCTTTAACGTTCCTCAGTTCTATGTTAAACATTATTTGTATCTGTTATTTTTCACCCTTGAACCGTAAGTAGCAAACAAATCCCCTACTGATTGGAGGCGTCCCAGCCCGGCCTCCGACTCGGCCCTCAACTTGCGCCGAGCGCGCCGCGGGGTGCCTCGTTACGCTCACTCGCGTTATAATACGTATTGTTACTCCGATTGTGTATGTCAACTGTTCGGAAGCCGTTGTTTTACGATCATCGTTTTAGTCTGTTAACTGTGCACTGCAGGGCCAAGTCTTCTTCCTTAAGGAGAGGCGATGTAGAGCTTATGTCCACCACGCTGCTTCACTTACGACGTAGATGCTCGATAAGAATGGATTTTCTGATATATACATAGACGTTATAATTTTATGGGAAACAAATATAGGAAAGAAATGTAATCAGCCACCAGCCGACATGGAAGTCTCAGCAGAAGTAAATCCTCATAGATGCCCTTTTTGCGCAGTACCTACCTTCAAAATGTTGAAGTACCTTCGGCCTACTGCCACCGTCGCAGTATGTTTTACCACCGTTGTCTTTTGTCCTTCTCTTTGGATCTAATTGTTAGGAGTTTACAAAGGTTAGTACTCGATTGCTCGTCGATCTGTAGCCATCTAGATTGAATTATTATAGATTTGAATTAGTTAGGGTTAGTTGTTAGTCGTAAAATCGCTGATCTTTTACTCACTTAATCACGTAGTTAAATTACACATCTTTTATGTAATTAATTTTTAATTAAATAATTAAGTATCGTTTGCATTTTTTTAGCTGCTCTCTAAACGTTAGGTAGTAAGGACTAAATTGGTAATTAAGAACTTATATTGTGTCCTAGTTTTATAAATCAAAATACGGTCGAGATGTTATTACTGTCTGTCTTTATGTATTGACCCTCTCTAATAAAAACAACGCTTGTAGCGAAGCCCCACTGAACGACACAAACAAGTTGAAGCCTTGCATGTCTCCAATCACTGAAGCACCTCCCGGGTAAACAATCCTCCCCAAATTACACAAACCCTTTCAAATAACTCCATTTGATTAACAGTTAATAATATGTAACACTACTTAGGTACTTAAGATGAATGAAGAATATATGTTATAGATACTTTTATATTTTAACTTTATTTTTAATTATAAAATATTAAGGAGAACTTATTTTTTCTGTTGGTGTGTACAAAATTAAATAAATTTGTGTATGCACTGAGGAGACTTCGTATGACGGTATCCAAAGAAGCAGCAATAACTGCTTATCACGGTTACGTAGCATCAGTGCTCACTTATGGTCTCGGGGAATTCTGTGATTTACAGGCTTTTAGGGCTCAAAAAAAATGTGTTCGGGCTATATTTGGTGTGGGTCCCCTTGTGAGTTGTAGACCACTTTTCAAGCAGTTGAATATCTTACCGCTGCCTAGTATGTATATTAGAGAAATTTGTATTCTTGTCAAAAAATATCCCAAATATTTTGAGCGCAAAGGTGACAATAATCAAAGATTCCCCAATAAAATTTGCATACCTAAATGTACTTTAAACATATTTAAAAAGAATGCTTTCTTTATGGCAATTATAGCTTTCAATAATTTACCATGCAAGTTACAGGCAATGCCTCTCCAGAGTTTTAAAAAAGAGCTAAATAAATGGCTTCTAGAAAAGAATTTCTATAAGATTAATGAATATATTAAATTTAATTCTTAATTCTATTATTGTTATTATTGTTATTATTATTATTATTATTTTTGACATTGTATTTAATTATTTAATATGACCAAGTTTTATGACATTGTATTTAATTATTTAATAAGATTAAGCTTCAATAATTGTAATATTTTATATTAATACTGTATATTTGCACGCCAGAATGGCAAAATATGTTGGAACCAATATTGAAATAATGTAACTGTATTTTAAACCCATATTTAAGCAAATAAAAAATCTTTATCTTTATCTTTATCTTTACGACGTAGATGCTCCATACGAATGGATTTTCTGATATACACATAGACGTTATATTTTGATGGGAAACGAATAAAGGAAAGAAATGTAATCAGCTACCAGCTGACATGGAAGTCCCAGCAGAAGTAAATTCTCATAGATACCCTTTTTGCCTACCTACCTTCAAAATGTTGAAGTATCTTCGGCCTACTGCCAACGTCGCAGTATGTTTTACCACCGTTGTCTTTCGCCCTTCTCTTTGAATTTGATTATGATAGGAGTTTGCGAAGGTTAGTACTTGATCGCTCGTCGATCTGTAGTCATCTAGATTGAATTATTATAGATTTGAATTAGTTAGGGTTCGGTTTTAGTTGTAAAATCGCTGATCTTTTACTCACTTATTTACGTAGTTTAATTATACTTCTTTTATGTAATTAATTTTTAATTAAATAATTAAGTATCGTTTGCATTATTTTAGCTGCTCTCTAAACGTTAGGTAGTAAGGACTAAATTGGTAATTAAAAACTAATATTGTGTCCTAGTTTTATAAATCAAAATACGGTCGAGATGTTATTACTGCCTGTCTCCATGTATTGACCCTCTCTAATAAAAACAACGCTTGTAGAGAAGCCCCACTGAACGACACAAACAAGTTGAAGCCCTGCATGTCTCCAATCACTGAAGCACCTCCCGGGTAAACAATCCTCCCCAAATTACACAAACCCTTTCAAATAACTCCATTTGATTAACAGTTAATAATATGTAACACTACTTAGGTATTTAAGATGAATTAAGAATATATGTCATAGATACTTTTATATTTTAACTTTATAATTATAAAATATTAAGGAGAACTTATATTTTCTGTTGGTTAAGAATAAATCAGAATTCTCTCTTATAACTCCTCGGTCAGCACTGTACCGCCGTATTTCTCCCGCGTATACTTTTCTTCCTCTTCCTTTTTTTCTCTCCGGACCATTATGGTACGGAGCATATTTGCGTATCTGTGCCATTCATCCTCACTCTTTAGCATGCAATGAACCAGATTTTTCATTTCAGGCATTTATTTCTTCCACTCCCTAAGCTATAGCTCTGTGTGGCAAGTGCGAGTTTTTCACCGAGCGACTGCGTTAAAACGTAACGTCAAATTATATAGAAAAAAAAGCGTTTACTCTAAGCTTAACTAGATGGCGCTACTCGAATTCCATATAAAATTTGCGTTTACTGCATGCCTCGGATTGTCCTCTTCTCCACAAAAGTAACATCGGTCATGGGGTGCCTTTCCAATAGCGAAAAGGTATGTTAAACACCCCGTGTCCACTGAAAGAGAATTATTTAAGTTTAATGTTTATAACGATGCAAATTGGAATATTAGTGACTAGAGGACGCCTGCAGTTTCACCCGCGTAGTGCTCGTACCCGTGGGCTTTCGGAATAACATCAGACCTAAGTATTAATCTGATATGTAAACTATATTATTGTAAAGTTTTATCCAAAAAGTTACAATAATTTATCCATATATACCAACGCCTTTATACTATTAGTAAGAATTTGAATAATGTTTAATGTTAAGTATTCAAAAGAAGCTAATTTAAACCTTTAAAACAAAGCAGGTATTATGATTATTTAAAGCGGGTATACCTACTCTTGAACATTAATGGCTTGTTATTAAATTAAAGAACTTCTTATTAAAAGAATTAAATGTGATTGTACAGACGGTAATGATCGGGAACGACGACTTATCGTGCTCTTCGTGGCACGGGGGTGTAACACCTCCACAGGTACGTACATACCATTACGCCTCATTCCCAAAGGGGTAAGCCGAGTCCTGACCTTTAATAGAATGTCATGAAAATGGTCCAGGAACGTTCGCCTTGGTCTTCCTCTTCCAACATTTCCATTCAATCTCGTCCTACAAATCCCTTCCGTAAATCTACTTTTGTTCATTATCATTGATTCATCATCATTATAGGAATGAAATATTCAGAATTATTCTATTACCCTAATTATTAAACTAGATCAACGGAGCAATCATGATAGACATAGAAGAAAAATTATTTGTTTTCTATTCTAAAACGTGAATACCGAACATAATGATACGGGTAACAAGTAGAAACTAAACCGAGGATATTAATGTAGATGTCAGTTGTACTCGAACGGTGAAACTGTTTAGTCTGGGCTACGAAAAACGCCAAATAGAACAAACGAGCAGAGAATAGTGCTGCTCCTTACTTTGTCATGATCATCGATATCGACTGTTCATCTCACTGAGCAGCTCGGAAAAGTTTTCTGAGCACAAGGATACTGTTAATAAAAAAGCTTATTTATATATTTTTCAACATAGTTTCATAAGTATCATAGTATAGGTTTATCTGTCCTGGTTTGGCTAATTTAAAAAATAGCTTTAGCACCCAGTAGCTGGTCAACAAAGATTGCTCCATATGAACTCTTGATTGACTTTCGAAAAGTTGATAGAGCAAGCATCGCTTAGAGACATCAAAGGCACCACCATAGAGCAAGCTCGCTAGCAACTCCTCATAATTTGTACTAAAAAAGTACAGAGTATGTCGTATAAGTATTTTTAAAGTGACAATTTTTTAAGTTTTCATTAATTGTACTTACACGAAATATGAGGTTCATTTAAGCGTTTAGTGGTGTAGTGCCAAGAGGAAGTGGGTAATCATCATAGCAATAACGACCAAGAGTAAACGGCTTAGAAGAAGAACATTCATTAAGCCATTAAATACGGTACCAGCCAGTAATTTAGAGCAAACGTTTTTAGTCTAAAAACTTATTAGTATAGCACTTCGTTCGCATCACTAAACACCGTTTCGCTCCACACGCGGCGCGCGCAGTCTCCATAATTGCTCCAATCGGCGCTAAAACACGCGCCGCTTCGCTCGTATTTATTTATTTACTTTGTATTTACTGCAACACGAGTGAACGCAGGGGTAGGGGGGCGGGCGGCAGGGATTGGAGGACGAAAGTTTTCTAGTTATTCTTTTTCTGGTTATTACAACAATAAAAAATGGAGGAGCAGTCCTTGGTATATCAATCTGACGCTTCGGTGTTAAGCCTCATGCGCCTGTAATGATAATGACCATAATTACCAAGCCTAGACTACAGATTCACACCTAACATCAGGGTACTGAAACAGATGAACGAAAAGAGAAAACTTTTTTTTTATCGACTACAAGTGGGCCCTTGATTGCTATCACACCTGATGTTAAGTGGTGATGCAATCTAAGATGGAAGTGGGCTAGCTTGTTAGGAGTGGGATGAAATACACACCCCTTTCGGTTTTTACACGACATTATACCGGAACGGTAAATCGCTTGGCAGTACATCTTCCACAATCCTGCAGAGGAAACTAAGTTTCTTCGTAAGTGGACACTTACGAAGGGAAGTTCAGATTCCAGATTTCCAAGATGGAATCTGAACTGGAATGGAAGGAAAGCTACAGGGCAAGAGAGCACTTGGTCGTCAAAGGTGGAAATGATGGAATAGTGGGCCGGACTCTATTATCCACAGTTAAAGAGAATTGTCGAAGATAGCTCAAGCTCAAAGATAGGTCAAAGTTTTTCGCAAACCTAATGACCGCCAAATTTCGTTCAGATGATAGTACCACATGATGATGATGAGACAAATGCAATGCTGCTTAAAGACTGAAATAATCATGGCTTCACTACTTCCTGTACTTCACAAAAAGCTCTACTAGATATGTACCAATAAATGTGGTGGTGATCAGACATGGCATTTAATAAATGACTACACTGTACCGATAAAAGATCCATCAAAAACATTTAGCAGCAATTTCCAAGTACATAAACGTATTGACTCTGGATTCCATGCAATAATGGGAACAGATAAAGCCGCAGAGCTTCGCTAGGCGTGGCTGCAGTACAATATTTGTCTGAAGCAACTAAACATAGTGCCGACCGCGGCGGAGCTTTGGATTTACGTACCACGCTACTGACTCCATGATTTTTGAATAATGATACCGGCGATAAAAGTCGATGTTTTTTATGAGCTGAAATGACACATAGTAATGGTCTTTTCTGTGGTAAAATTGCTTAAAATTTCCCTACAAGTTATCCGCATTACAGGTGGTAGGAAAACGAAAGAGCAATTCATATTTTTGTCGTGCGAATTTCGAACTACGAGACGCTTAGTAGGAACAAAAGAATTTAAACTATCGTAGGTATTTTCCATATTATTAAAATAGAAACGGCTGAAAGTCACGTCTGTGTTGTCGGAGTATGCCCGACTTGTTTCGAATCTAAATAGGGCTTTTAGTCATGACTCAGTTGGCTTCATGCCGCGTTGCATGAACAAGTCATCACATGACTAAGAGCCCCGTATGGATTTGAAACTAGTCATAACATTGAAATATTGCTACGAAATGTCTTTATTGTCTCACTCCATGAAGTTGTAATTTAAAAGAAACCCTTAAATGTTAAGAAAGCTTTATTCTGTAAAAGATAGATTTATTGGATTACCAATATGAAATTATATTCTACAAGTTATTTAGTGTTTAATGAATAATATATTTAAGAAACCTAGAAATCGAAGAAAACTTATCGCCACCAAACACTGTAGAGCCAACATTTTCTATCAATGTTTTGGAGGTAGGTACACGTTTTCGTATTTAGAGGACAAAAGGTCTAGGATTTTCTAGGAGAATAGCATTATAAATCATTATCATTTGTTAATGATGCACTTCTATATTTTGCGTATTGTTTACTCTCAGCCACTAGAGCTCTCGTAGAGCGGGACTGTCCTCGTGTCACCGGAGCCGTGGTGCCAGCAGCGGCAGGGTTGCGATTGGCCAAATCGTGGTGAATCACGCGCGCGGTCGACCCGCGTCGTGCTGACGCGTACCTGCTGCGTGCCGGTACGTGGCACATCCGAGACCTTTGTACCGTCCGCAGAGAAACACATTATTTACATTCTATTTACAATTGTGATTTGATAACATGAAATTAAATATTTCATAAAATAAATTATAGTGAAAGTTTTTATAAACATATTTATAGTTGAATTTTTGTATCAAATTGATCTTTCGGCCTTCAATTCGGCCTCTACTGCATTAGCAATATGAGGGATTCATAATTTGTTATTTAATCGTATGTTGTCTTGGCGTGTGTTTTTTCGAATGTCCCTCTGAGTCAGTCTTGGATCCGAGTCTAAAGCGACATGTAAGTACTCCTCATTTCTTAGATCTACCCACACAAGCACAACTGCTCCCAGTTGGTCCTGTGGTACGCCTACTCGTATTTTGCATCAAATATTGAGTTCCTGGGTTCAAGTTACGGGATAGGCGAATGGAATAATATTGAATTTTTTTTTGAAGTAATTTACAATTAATTCTACCTAATGGGTTACACCCCCATAACTCGAAGAGCAGATTAATTCGTTGGCCCAGGTCATTATCATCAACGTCTAATAGTGATCGTTACAAGATACAACCATCATTACACTACGTCTACTACACTACAAAACTTCATATCTCCTCTCCTAAAATTTTTAACAAAAAATAGAACCGACTCAAAACGCACTAAAAAGTAAAAAATAACTGTGTCATTTAGTTGCTTTAATTTACTTAAGCATATCTGTGAAGTCGGTGCCAGCTCTCTACATGCCTAAACCATCTAAGCATCCCTTTCTCAATTTTAGTCACTAATTACATCATCTTTTACATTACGCCGTTCTCTTATCATACTATTGTTAACTCTGCCACTCACTTTCAATCCACACAAACTTCTCAATATTCTCATCTCTACCATGTTCATTTTAGTTTTGTACGTCTTCTGCCATATATACAATTCTTTTATAAATTTCTAACAATGCTTATACAAAATATTAAAAACACTACTAAAAATTTATAAAAAAACTCCAATCCATCTGTTGAGAAGCTCGGGGGCCTCAGCAACCGGTGGTGAAGGCTCCAGAATGATTTTTATTTTATTATTAATTTAATGTGCCATGTGCATACCTTCACTGGTTGTTGTTAAGTAGTGAATAAGTTTAAGAATTCATTTTGAGTAGGTTAGACATTAATTTGTATGCCTCTATACACCACACGGTCATGTATACACGTATGGTTTCTTGCTATGTGTTGACGTGCCAAGATAAATAATCTAGATTTACCTACAGTACGACAGTGTTTGTCTGCAAACAGTATAAAACAACGGTTGTGTGCGTGTGTTTGTGTGTGCGGGGGCGTGGCCGGGAGGAGGGCGTGCTATATTTGAACTGCTCGTCACATCTACCCTCCGGCGGAGGTGCACTGGAGGTATGTCAGGTTTTGTACTGTTGAGACTGCTTGAGGTGAGATGTGAGGTGAGATATTCTTTTTTTAAGTGCTAGATGGAGACTCGCCTACTGGTTCGGTATTTTTTTTAAATCGCTAGGTGGTACTTACCTACCGATTTATTTGAGTGGAGTAGGTGTACTGTAACCCTGGCTGTCTTTTTTTATTTAGATAGAACATTCAAAGAAATAATGTGTCGAAAGCAAGTAAGTAGGTAGGTGTGTGTTTTTCTTATGTAAAGATAATTATCAATAGATCATTCGTCTATTACAATAAGTCAATAAATTATGTATCTAAATGTTGAGTTTCTATTCAGCTTTTTATTTTTCAAATTCTGCAGGAACGCTACTAACGGTTCTGAACCGGTAGTAGCGTTCCTGCGAACTGTTTGATTTACCTTACTGATTCGCTCGACATTTTTAGTAGAATGTGCCCTAAGCTTTTTTTGCCCTCAGATTTTTTGTTTTCATTTTGACTTAAAATTAATATTAATAGGTACTCAATTGCGTTAACTACTATTAGTTATCATTTAGTATGTTAAAATGTTAAATATGTCCACCTAATAATTCGTCGTTGCGATAAATAATCATTAATCTATTAGAAAAGGGGTGAAATGACAAATTTCATCCCTGGCATATTACAGCACATCTGCAATATTGGGGTACAACAGTAATTAGCATCGTTCATCGATCTATAAAGAGTCACATCAAAACCAGTCACACTAAATAAACTCCTAAACTACGCGCGTGACATTAAAAAACAATGTTTACTGCCCGTGATCAATCGAGTTACAGCACAACCCTAATAGACGAAAACTGATCATAGAGCCACGACTATGTACTATAAGCGACAAGCGACATTCAATTATTAATAAAATAAAAAATAATATCAAATATAGAACCATAGTAGCCTCGTTCAATAGCGACATTAAATAGTAGTAATTCATTTTGATTTCATCGCTGAGCGCACCGAAAAGCTCGTGGCTCAACGGCTACGTGCGTAAAGCGTAAAAAGTTGCACACATTATTTTTCAATGGGTGCATTGCAAAATGGTTCCTATCCACCAGGACTCAAGATACAGTAGAAGGCAAAGCCGAGGTCGCAGTCGCTGACAAAGGACAAAAAACAATGTTTACAGCCCATGATGAATCGAGTTATTTTATAACGTAACCCTAGCTGCGCGCGGCCCTATCAAAAGTGTAACCCTACGTGGTAAAAAGCTTGCGGAATTCATCGTTTCATTCAATTGATGCAATATGAGTTCTATTTGTAAGCCAATAAAGTGTAAGTCAATGGTAAAAACAACTTTGTAGCCGGTGTGTACGTTCGTGGATTGGAAATAGGTGGGGTTCGTTCGCTGGGCGTCGCCAGAGGCGGGGCCTGGCCACCAGTCGCGGAGGCACCTTAGTTCGGAGCGAGCGGCTCGAGATGCCGCACAACTATGAGTCCTCCGAGTTTCGCGATTCGAGACTTGCTACCCGAAGCCTCGTCGCGATCGCCCTCGCCCTCCGACGCCGAGCTCGACGTCACCGGCACCGAGACCCCCCCGCCGGGCTCCTCCGCCACAGATGAGAAGAAGAACGAGAAGCCCGCCTACAGCTACAACGCGCTCATCATGATGGCCATTCGCAGCAGCCCCGAGAAGCGCCTCACGCTCAACGGCATCTACGAGTATATCATGAAGAACTTTCCCTACTACAAGGAAAACAAGCAAGGCTGGCAGAATTCCATACGGCACAACCTGAGTCTGAACAAATGTTTCGTCAAAGTGCCCAGACATTACGACGATCCCGGGAAAGGGAACTATTGGATGTTGGACCCGTCTTCTGATGACGTCTTCATCGGCGGTACTACAGGAAAGTTAAGGAGAAGGTCAACCGCCGCGTCGAGGTCCCGGTTGGCCGCTTTCAAAAGAGGTGCCATCCTGCATCCCATGTTCGGCAACCCGTACGCCTCGCTAGTGGGGCTGTATCCTCCTCTGCTGTCAATGTACGGTAGGTACGCGTTGCCGAGTCCGTTGCTGCGGTTGCCGCCGCCTCCCCCCAACCCTTACCACCAGCTGTACAGGCGGCTCCACGGGCTGTCACCCCCCGTGAGTCCGCCGGACCCAGATCAGGAGCACATGGTGAAGCACAGTTGATCAGATCGGTAGTTTATGAGTCTTCGACGAATATTCTCGCGATATTTTGGCATGAGGACCATACCTTGCACTGTTCTTGAGACTGTTAACGCAATTGTTGTTATTGGCTCATATTGTGGAACCATTGTTGATAAGGACCGTTTTAACCAACTGTGGGAGAGTAACCGAAGGTTGCTCTTGAAGCATCGGTGGACAAAGCTCGGTGGTAGAAGTTCCGGAAGTGCCGGTGAACTATTTCGAAGGTTTTCGAAGTGACTGTGATAGGACGAGTGCGTGTGTATTATAATCGATTGTATTTTGTAAAAAGTGGTACTTCTATTTATTTATTGACGTAAGATTCTATTTAATGAAATTAATTTAATGTTAAGAGGCTAGAAAGTTATATCAGGCGCAATAAAGTCTACAAAAATTTCGGAATTTTATGCTTACTTACTCATTTTGGTCTCCTAACCTCTGCATGATACAATACTTTATGACTTATCTGTTGGGAAGAAGCAGATGATAAATATAGAGTAGAAAAGTACTTATATACCTCTAAGTTTTACTAAAATCGTTTTACAGATTTAATGTTTTCTTTTCTTTTTTTAAAAAAGAATATTTTGCATTTTTTTTAATAAGACGTATGTATATGCACCTATCTACAAATAGGTAATACAACTCATAGACAGATTTATCAAATTTGGTTAAAAAAGTACGAAATAAAGAAAAACTATGTATTTAAATTATTATGCTTCTTTGGTTTAAAAGATTTGTTATGGTACTAAGGCGCATACCTAAATTATTTAACTAATTTACCATCATTGCTTTAAAACGTTGCTCTTACCTTGATTTTCGTTATAGCTTTTATTGAGCCAAAGAACAGGAATAACAAAAGCTCAAGCGAATTGAATTGAAAAACAGCTAAAAACAAACACAAAGTGAACACTTTTGTGCAATCAGAAACGGATAGGCATATAAACAACATTCTCGGATCTGACCATTTTCGTCTAATTGGACTGTCCACTTGGAACTTAAATCCTAGCATTCTATGAATTCACCGTGTGGGCGTCGGGTCAATCGTGTGGTAGATAATCCTTAGACAGAATCTAAGGGTTGTGACACGGTGGATGTTATATAAAAGAGTACCTTTGTTACTTTTCAACATTTTCTTTTTATTAATTAAAGGTTAGCCCTTGACTGCAATTACGCCTGGTAGGTGATGATGCAAACTAAGATGGAAGCGGGATAATTTGTTAGGAGTAGAATCATACCAGAACGCTAAATCGCTTTGCGGCACTTGCGTCTTTATCGGTAGAGTGGTAACTCAGTACAGCCTTTCAATAGCTAGACCTGGACTAATTTAGAAAGTATTAATCGGCCTAGCCGGAAATCGAACCCGGGACCTCCTTATAAATACACTGCGCATACCACTACGCCACGGAGGCCGTCAAATATTTACCCGTCAGTTCTCAATTCGTGTTGTCCTCCAACACTGATTTCAAACGAAGTTTCACGTCCTAGGTAGTATACTAGAAGAACAGCTTCTTTAAGCATAGATTCTAAATGAATCAGTCACATCGATTTGCACTAAAACACCATAAAAATCGAAACGGTTATAAAACGACTGCAAGACAAACAACTCTCCCATTTTGAGGAAAAATAAGTAGATAAGTGCGCCCGGAATAATATTATTATTTTACTAACAGTAAAGTTGCTTCCGGCTGTGTTCCGGTACGAAGTTGTGTAGTACCCCAAAGGGGCGTGGATTTAGTTTCAAGTCAGTCTGCTTCCATCTTACATTGCATCGTCATTTACTGCCAGGTGTGATTGCAGTCGAGGGCTAACTTGTAGTTAATAAAAAAGATTCTTATATCAGACCATGTTCGCTTAGTAGCTGGAATTTTAAACTTAAATTCTCCAAACGAATTATTGCTTATCAATTTGCACTAAAACATCATAAAATTCGATACAATTATTTTAAAACGACTACAAGCCAAACTACTCTCACATTTGGAGGACATATACGCCAACTTTTTTTGAAATCAATTTTTTTAATTAACAGTAAAGTTGCTTCTGGAGATATTCTCAAAGCGATCCAATCTAAACACGTTCACAGCTCAATCAACTCTTCAATAGAGTTAAATAAAACCAGCTATTTATTATTTGATTGGGCGTGTCTGATTGAATCACTATAACTTCGTTTGCTGAGGTGAAACTCTGGTACCGTAAACTACTGACTTCATCAACAAGAACAGTAATTAATTTCCAATGACTAAAGGTTTGGAGGTGGTTTGAAAAGTGAGAGATCTTTGGTCCAAATCTGTCTAAGTCTAATAAACTATAGTCACATTTCATTTATTTTTTTAGGTGTTAGGTCTAGGTTAGGGTGGTTTTCTACTTTATAGTTACTGAACTCCTGAGCTGATTTGGACGAAATTAAGCACACTGCACAGCTGTTGAAGATAATAGTTTGTAATAGCATATAGATACCTACTTTTCATCTCGATATTTCCACAAGAATAACAAAAATCCACGCGCGGGAAACCGCGGGACACAGTAGAAGTATATACAAAAATGTTTATTTTTATTTGGCATTTTGACTGCCTATATCTTTAGTCTAGTGGTTATCCTATGTGGTGGTGATAACGAGGTCCTGGGTTCGATTCACGGGTCACGGAATATTTCTGAGCTTTTTCATTATTCTATTAAATGTTCAGTACATTCCAAGCTCGCAGTCTGGAAGTTGCTGGTGTTACACCCCCGTGCCTCGGAGAGCACGTTAAGCCGTCGGTTCCGGTCACTATCATCAACACCTAATAGTGATCGTTAATAAATGAAACATTATCACACTAAGCCCGCCAACCCATGCGTGAGCATGCGGGAGCAGCGTGGTGGATGTACGCTCCATAATTAGGGAGGCCTGGCCCTGTAGTGGGCCGTTAATGGGCTGATAATGATGATGATGATTTTGTATTTATAACAAGTTAGATCTTGACTGCAATCACGCCTGATGGTAAGTGATGATGCAATCTGAGCTTAGCTTATCTAAGCTTAATCTTCTATGGAAGCGGGCCAACTTGTTAGGATGAAATCCACACCCCTTTCGATGGACTTTGTAGGGAATCGAACCCAGGATCACACACGCATACCACTGCGCCACGGAGGCCGTCATGTGTCGATGTTGTACGGATAAAGTCGCGTGCTACTAAAATTAACTACATATTATACCGTCCAATCAGCGACAATTAATTTTTTTTATATCACCTACAATTTGTTTTGGTGTTTAAAACTAAAGATTGTTTATCTTCATCAATGTAATCAATAAAACAGAATAAATTATTTATATGATTGGCAGTAGGCAGTAGGAATCTGTTGAGAGTATCAAATTAATTCTATCATACCGCATTCCGGGCCGAGCGGCGTGGCGAATTGCAGCTCTATAACTTCATTTAGTGATAGTGGGTTAAGACTAAAGCTCAGTACACACGATATGACGGTAAAACCAACAGTGTAGATAATTACAGTAAATCACGTTTTTGACCTTCGAAGTTAAAAAGTGTGTGTCTGTCTGTGGCATTATGGTTCTAAACTAATGGATTGATTGTTGGATCCCTTTAAAAGCTAACCTGATCGAGACTTTTCTTAAGTATATACGATTCGGCCTCACGTCAGACGCCTGCTGTTGAGTTTGTCTCTTACAGTTTAACTGATTCACACAAAGACGCCCTTAAGCTGTTCCTCTACTTGCTTTTAGAATTATAGTTCTTCTAGAGAGCTTCTGTGTTCGCCCAAACACTCTCATAACGCTGCTTCAGCCCCATTAACCTCAGTGGACCCTATAGAGTTCATCGTGCAACAAGAAGCATAGAAAAATTCTTCTTTTGTGCACTCTTGGTATATTGGTCTTGATTGCTACGATGTCCATTAAGATTTCGACTCTAGAATTGTTTTTATGGGTTCTTTGCTTTTTACTTGCACTTTGATTCATTAGATCTTTTTTAACCGAGAAAAAAACTTAAGTAAATTATAGCAACTATATTGTTTTTAAATGACACAGTTATTTTTTACTTTTTAGTGCATTTTGAGTCGGTTCTATTTTTTATTAAAATTTTTTATGTAGATATGGCAAAATAATTTCAAAATTTAACAAATGCCTAACATCTGTTGATAGGTAGGAATATCTTGCGTAGAGAAATCGTTTTTCTTACTTTTTGTCGTTTTGGTCAAATTTTTCTGAAGATCAAAATAATTTCAAAATTTAACAAATACAGGGCATCCTAGGCTTACAGGAGAATAGTTTTATGTAGAGACTAGTGACCCGTTCAGTGTGTCTCCAGCTTAATGCTCTATGTTTTCTCCAAGTTTAGTAATATTGAGATGCGGTCACATCCGTCGGTCGGCGGCACTTTCATCTAGCTCTCGATGAGATTTATTGAGATTGCCACTTCGCTTTTTGATGGACTCGCAATATTATGAGAAAATAAATATACAACTGTATTATTATATGTAAATGATTTTTAATGGCTGCTATTTTCTTTTAATTGCAAATTAATTTTAGGCATCAACGATTAAATATTTATGATTTGTTCGAGTAGTCCCCACGGAATTCTATTAGTATCGTAATGTTCGTTCTAGCATAAAAAAATTGATTAAAAAAAAAATCATTATGAAATTGATGATTGGTAGAAAGCTCTTATATTCGGCCTCATATCGTGGGTTTCATATCATGAGTTTCCTGAGTACAAATCCTGGGTCGCGCTATAAAATAATTGAATTTTTCTTTGGGACTTTGTTGTAACTGCCTAGAATAAGAAAGTCGATGGGGTTTCATTCAAGCATCAGAGCATCCAAGAGAGTGAGATCATTTAGTGATTTTAACAGAATCTATCATTTTCACTCTAACGTACAATGGAACAGTGTGGAACGTAGCAAGGAGTGGTCTCGCACTCGATTCCCAGATTGGGACAATTCAGAAATTTATTTTTATTATTTTTTTATTTAAACATCTTTATTGCAAATAAAAAAAGAAACAATGGTACAGTATAAACTTAAGCGCAAAAGGCGACCTTATCACTAGAAGTGATCTCTTCCAGGTAACCTAGATTATCGGACCTTTACATTTGAGTGACGGGGAATTGCAATAAAAATAAAGAAAAATTAATGTACAATTGAAAAGGTACACTAATAGATTACACAATAAAATATATATTATACATACAAATTAATAAACATATACCTACATAAAAAAAACTAATAAATACATACAAAAATATAAATATATATTTGTACATGAAATAAATAAATTACAATGATAGATAGTGCTGTCTAACACTGTTTTTAAATATCGCTAACGATTTAATTTATGTTTCTTAAAAATGGCTCAGGTCGCGTCTGGCTTAGATTGCAGCTAGTCGCACTGTAACAACAATGAAGTACCGCCAAGCCTAAAACAGAAGCAGTAGTAGATATATTTAAATTAGTATCTTCTAATTTGCTATCAATTTAAACTACGTTGTCACTTAACATCAGGTGGCATCAAACACTCATTCGTATTTAAATAAAAAAATAAACATATTAAGGGCATTAGTACAAGTCGGTGAGGAGATATTCCTGGAAAGCATTCGCGTTAACTCCAAGGTGCAGGAGATGAGCCGAACAAAAACAAAGACAGATCCATATTTAGGAGCCGATTCCCGATATCAACGCGCCCATATTTAAGCGGAGATTAACAGAGTGTCGCCCACAGCCACACTACAGACTTACGAGTATGTGCAGCGACTTAAAGTTGAACAACTTTAAAACGTCACATTGGTCATTGATACTACAAAACGTCATAATATCTTTAACATTAAATATGTTGAAACTAAACATTTTATTGTCTTAATCATATTGGTTTCATGTTTTGATTATTAGAGTCTGCTTTTAATGTTCTTTTTTTGGAATAAAAATAATTAATTGTTAGTCAAGCACATAGAAACTACTGGATGGATTTCGATGAAATGTGGAAAAGATATAGGTTATAGATACTTTGGGATAACTTAGATGTGGTTTTTCGTAACTGGGAAATATATATATGGAACCCGGTCAGAAGTTACGCGAGTAAAACTACGCAATCGAAGTTAGGTTTATGGGACTAGCCGTAGCAGGAGCAGCCAAATTACCTAATAAAATATACGTGACAGGCTGCGTTTTATTCTTAATTAAAATTTGCGCGGGGCAGTTAAAATCATTACCCAATAGCGGGTATCAACTAGGTAAATTCAAGGTATAAATCACCGTGATTTATCACTTGTAAAAGAGCATATTAATATGAGAGTGTTTGTATAGATCCCTAAGACAAATAGCGTTGAGACAAAAAGTCGTCAGTCAGCTCTCGTCCACAGATCGAGCGCGTCACATAAAACAGTGTGAAACGGGTTAATCGCGCGTAATCCCCAAACATATGTATTTGTCGCGGAGTTTTGACGTAGATTTACAATTATTTACCAGCAGCGCCGCAAACGCCGCCTGCGCGTCCTCACGCTAAGCCGCCCTAAGCTCTGTGTTGTTTATGTGCACTGCGCGCGCGACGGCTAATTGTCTGTGGTCGGAAAACACGCGGGAACATACAAAACATGGCCGACTGTTTCCTTTTTATTTATTTTTGTATCATTAGGTACCACTATCAGTCCAGCCGAAAGTGCCAAAATCTACCACGCTGCTCCATTGCGGGCTGGTGGCGTTAGGGTAAAAATGTTATTTCTTGCAACGAGATCGACGGCTTAACGTGTTAAGCCACGGGGGTGTTACACCATCTGCTTTGGGATTTCTGGGCTGAAAACCTTAGTTCATGGTTCGAACCAGCACTCGAACCGGGGACCTTGGGATCTAAAAGTACATAGGTTAACCACTAAACCACTAAACCAACCAAAGGCAGGCGAAGACTCTATCTATTATATGATGATTTGAATTTATTTTGACAGATTTCTATTGCAAATACGCGCTTCATTTCTACGAAGACGGAGGCCTGGCCCTATAGTGGGCCGTTAGTAGGCTGATAATTATGATTATGAGTACTCTGGTGTGAAACATCTATAGTATAAAGGAAGGAGATTAAACCTAACATTAAACTTAGAAATTGTCATTCAAATCATAAACTGTAAAGTCTGTTTCAATCCAACAAGCAAATAAGCCGACCTAAATTTCCATTGTACCCAAATATTTTTGTAGTGGTATAATTGATGTGACAGCCGACACGTTTGATTCTTGGCGACAACACTGAAGCCGTTCCGTCGCCAACATCACGCCAACAGCAACATGACTCCGTTGGCTGAAACCCAACACTCTAATCCACGTAAACCCTGACACTAAACATCTTGTGCTTCAGCAATATTGTGAAAAGACGCGGCTGGCGATAAAATACTCTCATTGCCTTTCCAAATGACACCAAAAAAATAATATATGACACCGATCTATATCGATACCTCGTTGGTGTAGTGGTTAGCCTATGTAGTTTTGTATAACGAGGTCCT
The DNA here is from genome assembly GCA_034621355.1 of Mycalesis mineus. NCBI lineage: Eukaryota > Metazoa > Arthropoda > Insecta > Lepidoptera > Nymphalidae > Mycalesis > Mycalesis mineus. The sequence goes on along the minus strand of CM067889.1, from coordinate 540,623 downwards.
GGGTTCCAATTCTGGGCGAGGTCGCCGAAATAATTCTAAGTTTTTTTATTCTTCTATGAGATTTTCAGTACATTTCGAAACCCGTGCAAAATGGAGCGATTTGTTTTTCATTACAATCATCAGAAATCTTAATCATCTAACGTATTCGTGCAAGAATGAAATAAGAATTCAAAAGGAGAATCGAAACGAAAATATGAATGAACGAATATTTACACTTAATTTCATTCTGCCGATGACAATTGCGAATCAAAAATTTAATCCTTTCGGACGTCGTCGCTAATCTCATGTCAAAAAAAGGATTATTGTGACGATCACAAAATGTCACAATTGGGAATATTTGGACCTTTTGTGAGCTGTTTGTCCACATTCAGTTTATTATAATACTACTTACGTATTTATTTGGACACATTTGCTATTTTCAATGCGATTTTATAAATATTTCATCCTTTAGAGCGGATGTTTTTCTTACTTCCAAAATGGGGCATGGGGAATTATGGATATGGGAAGAAAGAATGTAATTATAGTAAAGAAATTTTAAGAAATTTATTCATAAGTATGAATAAGAATCGTTTCTGAATGAATGAAATATTTTCTCGTAATAGAGCATTTTTTTCATATAGAGAGCCTCTGATTCTGGCCATTATAAGCTCTAGCCTTAACTTCAGCTTATATAAAATGTAATTTTATAAATGCTTAAAGTTTGTCAGCCCCCTGTGGAGTAACCTTGGTAACTTTGACAGGCAGTTCAGCATCAGCTTTCTAAAAGTCCAGAATTTTTAATTTACCTCGGCTTAACAAGAAAAATCATTTTCCCAGTCAATAGACATTTCAAAAAATACAGTTAAGGATTAAATTTTAGGGGTATTTAGTTAAGTAAGGGTTGCTACGAAGCCAAGAGCCTGGTTACTGAAGACATGATTTCTCACATTATTTTAAAGAAAATATCAAAAAAACACGGTTTGACGTTGAGGGTATCTTTAAAACCTGCCACCTCCTAAAGGTACACTGGTCTAATATCAATATGATTTGCTCCTTTCGTACTTAGATTTACCTATATAAGGAGCATGAAGTAACTTTTTTCTAAGACTTTCATAAAACGACAAACATCTGGATATCTCTGGTCATAATTAGACAACAGGTACTCTGTCTAGTCAGCTAGACACTTACACTGATGTTTGTCAGTGCCGGTGACATCATGCTCTACAGACCTTATTTTGATATGTTTTTGTGTGCGAGATAATTTTGGATAAACTAATTACAGTTTTTGCGACGTGCTCTGTGATTGACATTTCTGTATTCATTGGTTCATTTATCATGTAATATAAATATATCGTCATTCATGAAATTAATTATTTGATTTAATTAAATATATGCCAGTGGTTTGGTGGGACAATTTTATACAAACCCAAAAATAAGCGTCAATAGCTCCACTTTTACAGAAATGGCTTTAAAACCGAGAGGTGGGTTCGATCCTCGCCCGTTGGATTATCATTGTACACTCCTAACATAATTTTTGCAAATTAGACGACGGGCTCTATTAAAATTAAAAACAATTAAAAAATAAATCAATATTTCTCACTCTACATGTTCTTTCTGCTAATCGTCTCATTTCTGAATTCATACCTCTAGCATAGCTCGCTCTTTCGGGTGTTGATGATCTACGGTTATGAGATTGGGCTATGAGAGAGAGACTCGAGAGGTCAGAGGTCTGGGTTCGAATCTGTCCCGTTTGAATTTTATCATAGGAAATTAATTTAGGGACAAAAGGATTGTTGGTTATGTTTAGTAAATATGCTTGAAAAAAAACGAAAATTCTTTTTTGTCATGTGCAGTGCAATAGCTCTTGGAGTTGTTTAAAAGACGTTATCTGCATTTACATTATCAGCAAATTAATGGCCCAGTCCAGTAGGTACCAGAACTCCGTCTATGTAGGAGAGGGTATATAGAAGTTTGACTCAACACGTTGCTCCAAAGAGGATTGGCGATCTAGTATTTCTTCAACGTTCGCTATCAGATTAACAAATAACTGTATTATTGTTGCCCTCTCCAGCCGTCTCTATACTGTACAGTAGAGTTGTAGTGTGCAGTGTGTGGTGGAGTTCATTACGGGCGGATGGGTGAAGTGTTAGTAAACAGCGCGGTTATGAACTCTTCGCCGCTTCTGATGTTTCATAACATTCGGCCGTTCTCAGAAGCGCAGCTCGCTCGCTGATTGTTCTTAAAATGTTTACGCCTGCGCCGCCGGGACTCTGTTCAGGAGACTGAGTAATGTACAACCGTTTCCAAATGGAAAAAATACTTAAGTCGATTGTGTTCAACGAATACACTTTTCTATTTTCGCGAGAATAGACGATTAGTTCGGCTGATTTGTGATCTAAAGTCACACTAGACCAACGAGGCAACGTCCCATAGACACACTAAAACCCGTAATGCAGTGGCGTGGTGGTCTCAGTTTCAAATTTCCTTCTCCTAAAGAGGAGGCTTTCCCCTGCAACAGAAAGTTAAATTAGCTCCAAAAGATGGATCGTTGTTCATGGTGAGCTTCCGCAATGTACTCGTAGATGGACGCTCAATGTATGCGACACTCTTGCCTATGACAACTAAGGCATTTTATAGCTGTCAGGAGTTCAGGATTAAGGACAACCGCGAGCGCATCGTTGCCATAGTCGCGGATGTTCGCTCACCTGCGGCTATTTGCGCCATTCCTGAAACGTTCAGCGTTTCTATGTAACGCGCTGTTCGTTAACGAGAACCAGCCGCGGCACATCAAAGCGCGCCGCATCAAAGGCGCGCCGACAACGTTTATCGATCGGTTCACTTTCTTCTGCATTATTTGTAAATAGTTAAAATAAAATTCAAAATATTTAACGCGTGTTTCTGCTGTGTTCCGGAAAGGTTCCGTGTTTGATTCCTGGTTCGGCTTAATATAGGTAACTGTTAATGTTTTGATGGTCAGGTCTGGTCTAGTTTGGTCCAGGATTATCATTTTGGTTAATATTCCTAAAATAAAAAATTCAACATCCAGCCCCATCCAGGATACGAAACCGTGAACAGGTTGACCACCAATGAGACAGAGTTTTGCTAGGTATAATAAGAAAAATGAACATACGGCAATAAAAGAAAAGAATAGGTATAAACAAAAAGAAATAAATGAATTTTGAAAGTATTTTGTTTACGTTAATACTACCTACTGTTAATTATTGAAAGGATTTTCATTCGGCATTCACAGCTAGATTAATTTATGACTATTAGGTAAAGCGAAATAAGAAGTAACTTAATTATAATAATCAGTTTTTTGGCTCGAAAAAATATCTCGCAAAGTTGTTAGTAGTTGCCTACTTAATAAAAATAAAAGTAAGTTCCCGAATAACAAAAGATATAAACACAGAACTCCCTCGAGCGTGCAAGTGCTGACAGAATACACAATTCGTTTGCAAACTTTTTGTTTTCACTTTTTCCCGTCGAATGCATTCCTTCAACATTAAAGTCTCGATTACACACAAAAAAAACTATTTGCAAAATTCCGCGTTCCGCTACAGCGGGCCCCCAAACTGAGATGGAATTAAGATAAAATGACATTGTTTGCAGTAATTATAGTATTGGCTTGTATTATGCGATCGGATTTCTCGTGTTTTGAGATATTTGCAGGCAGAACAAATGAATTGTAATGCGATATTTTATGCGATAGCAGGTAATGACGCAACTTGTTGTTCACTGAGAAGAACAATTAGAACGTTTTGGTTCTATTTATTTATTTATTCATTATTTAAAGTATACATCAATTATCTTCTTATATGTATTAGCATTAGAAACCACTTAGGTTTTGTAGTATCTAGGCATTCTACAAGGGCAGTTGTCAGCAGAAAAAGCTAAAATAATTAAATTAACCAAATAATAATTAATAGAAACTTTTTAAGTCACATTAGATGTGACTTAAAAAGTAGTCTTTATCCCGCACATCAATAGGTAATTCATTAAGAAGGCGAGGAACTAGGCTTTTTGGAATAATCATTGATGTTACCTTTTGACCAACAGATTTCGTCATTTTTCTAAGTTAAATGTTAACGAAAGAAGCAGATGCCCCACAATGGTGTTATAACTTTACCGTGTCTAGGCGAATATGCTGTGCACGTCATTATCCAATTTATTGTAGTTTTAATTGTTTATTATCTGTAAGTAATTTAGACTATATGTTGATTGTAAATATAATTGCAAATTAAACACGGAATGACACCATCACTTTGTGATGAAGACTCGATAAATAAAGATTACAAAGCAAAAAATAATTTTACCGTGTCTGTACCTATGTCTATCTGTGGTATAATAAGTTCTATTTATTTATAACGATGTGGTTTTTTGTTTGAAACATAACGAAGTCAAGATGGTTCCGATTAATTATAAAGAAGTTTTCCTGTTATTTCTGACCAAAAAGTCGTCATTCTAGGTAAATCCACGGCTGTAGTGAGATTTTAAAGGTATATGATAGTGATGTAATGAATGTTAATTTTGCGAATGCGACTATTCACATTCAACATTCAAGAAGAATAAGCAATACAATTGTTTACCCTAAGAAAAGGTGTCTAGGACGCTATTTTCCTTCTGAGTAGCAAGGCTTATTTCTATTTTATTATTTTTTGATCCAAATAAGCACCAGCATGTTGATCATCAGACACATGGATCAGATATTTTGATAAGATGTTGATAAAAATTTTGATGTCTGAAGATCAGGGACCCAGTTTCAAAAGCAAGCGTTAAAAATGTAGTTTAGACTTTTAAATAGATTTAATCCATATAAAAATTTCTTTTAGATTGTCAATAACATTCGCCAAATATTCGCATATTCAAATGCGAATGCGAATATTCATTACATCACTAGTTTATAATAGATATACTAGCTTTTGCCCGCAACTCCGTCCCCGTGGAATTAGTTATTACGGCAGCCTAATTTTTCTAAACTTTGAAAGTCATATTTATTAATATTTAATCAACTGCCTAAACATACGTTTTAAGCTTCTAGCTTTAGAAATGACGATACTTTCATACAACATTTCATACTCCCTTTTACTCCCTTACAACCCAATTTTTCGTAATTAAAAGTAGCCTTTGTCCTTTTTCAGGGTTTAGACTATCTATGTAGGTATCAAATTTCATTTAAATCGGTTCAGTAGCTTAATCCTGAAAGCGAGACAAACAGACAAAGTTACTTTCGCATTTATAATATTACGGGTAGTTAGGATTAGGATAGTACCCATAAGAGTACTTTAGATAGGTTTGCCCGAGAAACTTAACCCTCATTGAGTAGTCGGGTAATAAAGTATCGTCGAGGCGCACAACTCGTAGAGTCGCGTGGGTGTCACGATGTTGGTCTCATTGAGGTTATTAAATTAGATTGTGACCCCTGCGCGGAGGTTAACTCTCGTAATTGGACCTCTCGGCGGCGGCTGATTGCTGTGTGGACAATAAGGGGCAGCAATTTACTAGTCAAGACCACTGCCTCGTATCATCGCTTCGACCTCAATGTGAACGCATATTAACTGTTCATTAAGATTATTTTCTCCTCGTATAGAATTATGATTTGATGCAAGGTAAACTATCATTTAAAAGGGATTTTAATTTAATTAATTTTAATTTTTAAATGCCGCTGCATTTTTTGTGTTTGTTGGAATGTCCGTGCTTCGCTAACACATCGAGCTCAAAAACTAGCAGACCAATTGGGATATTTGTTGCATAATACCAAGAATTGTCCTGAACAGTGCAACAGTTACTTCCGGTTTCTGTTTCGGTTTTTATCGTCAACCGGAAGTGATTGTAAAAATTACAAAAATCGTGAAAAACGTGTTTTTTTTTAAATTTTGTTTACACACTAATTTGTAAATGTAAAATAGGCGAATATTAATATAAAAAAATAAAAAGTTTTAAGTTTCACCAGTATCTCTGAACCGATATCTCTATGGAGTGCCGTAATGTGATTGCTATTCCTTGCTTTATAATACAACCGTGGTTACAGAATATAACGGACACATTGAGATATACGTAATAGATATTTATGAATGTGAGTTTGTTAAAATTGGAAAATTTGAGGTAGGTAGTCCCACCGTGATGGTAAGGAATCTATAATTTTCACTAGTGAGTATTTCTTGTGGGTCAAATGTAGTCCATGATAGAAATTTGTATTTATTCTAGCTACGAGTTTATAAACAAAAAAACTTGACGAGATTACTTGTGCTCTATGTCAGAAACTATAAAATTCAGGTATAAGAAATATTTCAATTTAATAGAGTAATCTTTTCTGCTTCAAAACGTGTAAAATATAATCTAGATTATAAAACAGTTAAGAATATTTAAAACTTGAATATATTTTTTAACTATAACTATTAACATAGTTTCGTCTTGACGATATTGTTGCAAGTCATCAATGTTTAACTCAATACAAATTAATTAGGTTCTCCCTCCACATAAGCGTCGCTAACACCAGTGCGTGGCTAACGTATGGTTTAGCAGCGCTGGTCGGTCAGTAATTGAATGATTTTAAACCACTCCGAGCGATTAGTTCGCACCATCGCACCCTCTAGGGTTTTTCAAAGTCAGATGTTTGAAACATTTTTAAGTTCTTTTTAATTTATTCTTTTTTATTAGAAAGAGCACACTTCCAAGATGGTCCCATAGTCATCATGTTAGGATTTGGAAACTGGGAAAATAAAATTGAAGGAACTCTTCGAATTTTATAGGGACACTTGCAGCGGTGTTTCGGTTTCGGTTTTCGTGTAAGTATCGTTAGCTTTTTGGCTACTAGTGCCATATAATACACTATGAAAGTATAGTACGAGTACGTTACGTGGTGGTGAATCACTAAAAAGTAAGAAATAAAAATTTTTAACAAAAAATAGAACCGACTCAAAACGCACTAAAAAGTAAAAAATAATTGAGTCATTTAGTTGCTTTAATTTACTTAAGCATATCTAAGAGTCGGTGTCAGCCAAGGTTTCTACTTTAAGGACGTTACCTAGAACCCACAAACTGCTTTACTACGTTAAATAAATGTTCCTTAAACTTGCTGGCTAAGGTTAAGTAAATTAATGCAACTAAATGACTCGGTTATTTTTTACTTTTTGGTGTGTTTTGAGTTGGTTCTATTTTTTGTAGTTAATTTAATGAAATAATAATATTTTTATTTGTTATATATCATCATATCATTTCCCACTATGGAAGAAGCTGTCTTGCTTCTTCCCTAGTGACAAGGACACAAATTCTTGGCAATCAAGTTGTTGTTTGCTGTGAACGTGCGTAGTAAATACCAAGCCTGCGAAGGATTGATTTCTTTTCAATCTTAGAAGAAGATTGATTGCGAGAAATTCAAACAATGAAATTTGTTGCCGTGCGTTATATAAATTTTTCCATATCATCACAGTGATGAAACTACAATAAGTGAGAAATCAGAACGGCAGGCATACTGTCTGTAGTACCTTTATAAATGATAAATTCATATTTCCACCACACACGCAAATGTCTAATTAGTTTTTAGTTACAAGTAAAACAAAAATAATGCAATTATTTATTTTTCATTTGTCAAGTGCTTTTAATAAAAACTGCAGTAACGGATTACATAATAACTTAATATTATTCACACACTTAACCTGTGCTTATAAAAGCAGCAAAATATCTTTACTTAAAATAAACAAAATTAAATAAAAATATCCGTAGTGAATCAAAAAATAATATACTTACTTAAAAAAAACTAATTTTAATATTTAATTTTGTTTGAAATAATTCCTAGACAAAATGTTGAGTATCCCTGACGTGGCCGGCAACCCGCATGTTCGGAACCCACAATTATACTCGTAACAGCGTGTCCGCGCCGCCAGTGTCCACTGCCGCTGCGTCACGCGTTGCACTTAACGACAAGTCGTCATCAGGGAGAGCGGATGTATTCTTCTATAACTGTTTACTACGCAAATTGTTCAGGACTAAGTACTCATCACATTAATCTTTTAGATAAAAATGATTTGTTTTGGGTGTATACTGCTAGAGGAGTGGTACAGGAATAAGGAAATCAGGTAATATAAAAGAACTGAAAACCTATTGAGCTAGTCCTTTATAACATAGTTAGCTGTGAAAAGGTAACAGACAGACAGACAAACATAAAAAAACCATAAGCCACCATAATGCTTAGTAGGTACGTGTCCAACATGGACAACAGGGCAGATTATAGTAATGTTAGATGTTTCTTATTTCAGTTTTTCATTCTTATATACTTTCTTCATATTTATCGGTACAGATATGCTATATATATACAGATATGTTATATATATAGGTACAGTGGTACAGTGGCGACGCGTCTCTGCTAGGCGGTGTGGCGGTGGTGCGCGGTGTCATCCGGAACGGATTACTTTGACTCGGTTAGTTTGCCGCGACCCTTCAGCCGCTGGCCCAAGTGATGAGAGTGCAGTATCTTTCCTGCTTTTATGACGTAAACTAATTGATTGTAAAAGGAGCGAAACTATCGAATTATGATGTTTATGACGGTCTCCGTTATAGCTTGCGAAATGGATTTATTAGAAAGAGGTCTAAAGGAGGTTTCGATTCCTGGCTGGGTCGATTAAGATTTTATAAATTGGTCCAGATCTGGCCGGTCTTTGGCCGTGGCTAGTTACTACCCTACCGGCAAAGAACGTACTTGTACCACCAAGCGATATAGCGTTCCGGTACGGTGTGGACTTTCTCTTACTCCTAACAAGATAGCTCGCTTTTATCTTAGATTGCATCATCACTTCAGGCGCGATTGCAGTCCAGTTTTAACTTATCAAGACTCAAAATGCACTTAAAAGTAAAAAATAACTGCGTCTTTTCCTTAGTTACTTTAATTTACTTAAGCACATCTATGAAGTCGGCGCTAGCCAAGTTTAAGGAACATTTATTTAACGTAGTAAAGCAGTTTGTGGATTCTAGGTAACGTCCTTAAAGTAGAAACCTTGGCTGGCCTTAAAAATAGTAAAAGGGAAAAAAAGTATAAATACAATTACTTAAAATTGTAAAATATGAAAATACATCTAAATAAATAACATAGTTACATAATAATATACATCTGTCTTATTTTTGCACAACATCCACTCCAAACGTTTCCTGCTGGACAGACCCTGGACGATTAGGTATGCTTAGTAGGTACGTAAGATCTAATACTCGGTCGATATCAGAAAATAAAAATCATTGAAATTGTTTGACAAATTATGAAAATATGAAATGTTGTTTGGTATAATTGAATCCACTTATAAACGTACTTGCAGAAGTCAAAAAAGCCTGATTGACATTTTAATACGCTTAGTATATATTTATCGCTACCTCCTCTAACATGTGCCCCTAAGCGACGTTACCCCTTTCAAGTTCAACAGGTCGGTGGGCTGATGTACGGGACAGCAATTAATAACAATCAATTTAACCAACATAACGCATCGAATAAATCAACATTAAAACTTAAAACTGCTCACGTTAAGATTTATATTTATTGGGAATCATCGATGATTGATGGCACCGAAGATACATCGCTTTTGTTTCGTTTCATTGTTTTTAATATAAATCGATGTATATGCAATAAAATCTGCTTATTTATTTTGCTACTTCCATAGATCCGATAGAAAACTTTTACGTTCGTTGCACTCCAAAACCAGAGCATCTTCAGGAAGTGCTGACTCTACAATATTTAGGTGTGAAATGAATTGCAATTGGCAATTATACATTGTAAAATCAACATCTCCTAAGAATGATTTCAATTTAAGAATTACACTTTATTAATAACTGGTGGACGCCCGCCACTCCGTCAAAATTCTCTTTTGTGATAGTTCAACAAAAATAAGCCTGTCCTGTCTCAGGCTCAGTACCAAATTTCATTAAAATCAGTTCAGTAGTTTAGGCATGATGGAGTAACAACCAGACATAGTTACTTTTACATTTATAATAATAGTATCTTTGACATAGCATAATATATATAATTCATAATGAAATTCTGTGAAATAGCGCTTTCTTGTATCCAATATTTAAAATCGCGCTTATTACACCATCTATATTCCAAAATCACTGAAAAAGCACATATTTTGTCGAATTAAAACATTTCATAAAGGTTCTATTTTTGTTAAAAAAATTTATTTCTTACTTTTTAGTGATTTATCGCCACGTAACGTACTCGTACTATACTGTAATAGTATATTATACGGCACTAGTAGCTAAAAAGCTAACAACACCGAGACAAAAACTGAAATCGCTGTAAGCGTGCCTCCAAAATTTGAAGAGTTCCTTCAATTTCCCCAGGATATCATCATCCGATCCTAACATGATCATAATGGGACCACCTTGGAAGTATGTCCTTTCTAACAAAATAAGAATTATCAAAATCGGAGAACTCTGTAAAAAGTTATGCGTGGTCATACAAAAAAAAATATATATATACGTGTCGAAATGAGAACCTCCTCCGTTTTTATTCGTCGGTTAATAATAATTTTATATTTTGAGAGCTGTTTTACTTGTTATTGTAGCATAGATAGGTAACATTATATACGTCGTGGAAGACATACGGGCGCATCGCTCCGTCGCCCTCCAGCCACAATACCCATCCATTGTGCTGCAATTGAGCAAATTGAGCCGCGGACAATATCTGCTCCTTTCAACCGTAATTGCATTAAGTTCTCCACTGCATGAGAATCTGCCTCGTTGCTGGAGCCGCCATTGTTGTGGAATTTACTCTTTGTGCACTGCTCAATGAAGTAAATTGATTAAAAAGTTGCATATAACCATAACACGATAGTAGCTGGGCTCTTTGCGATCGTTCCATCACGGCTGTATCTGCAGACAAGCAGACAATTTAATTAGTGCAAAATAACTGAGGCTCGATGATCGCCTGATGCAAATTACAGACTGCGCGAATATTTCAATCATTTTCATTACTAGATACCTATTAGTTTATTTTATAAGAGTAAAATTTTCTGATAGAATCTACCTACTCCTCTTGCTCCTTCTCCTTAATCATATGGAATTTGAGCTTAAACCTACCACGCTGATCCAATACATTAATTAAAAATTAAGTGTATGTATCCTATGCAAGTATTACTTTTATTTATCAGCTCATTTTAATGTGAACTACAGGGTCAGGCCTCTTTCCTTCTTGGAGACTGGATTTGGTGCCTTGAACTCGTCATATTGCATCCGATTTTAAAAGTTGTTTCTTCATCGCGTAACATTTAAGCATAAGGACTGCACCTTAGACAGTTCTAATTTTGGCGCATGTTAATGGCAGTCTAAGAATAGCTGGAAATTAGATTTTTATTTCGTTTTAAAGTAAAACATACTTAAATAATATATCAAATAAAATTTTAATGAGCTATGACATGGAATAGAACTTGGTACTTCAAAAAGTGGCAATCTAACGAAGTGACCACTAGGCAAAAGCGATAGTCGACTTGTCTTAGATCATTAAACAAGTTCACTTATAATAAAGCATTAGTTTAATCTTCAAGACGCTATTAGTCGTCGATGTCGGAGGGTGCGGGCAATGAGGGTAATAGAATAATTTGTATTTATGTACCACCCTCCCTCCCCCCGCTCTCTCCGCGACTCTCCCGCATTCCTCTGTTTACTACGTTATGGGAATCTGTGGAAACTGTTCTCATTGTTATTGTAATCGATGTAAAGCTGTGAACACAATACGCATCGTATTTAGTTATTTAGTATAAGTAGATATGGTTTATTGCAAATAATTATTAACTTTTACTCGTAGATAGATAGCCATATAGGTAACTTGAACTTGTAGAACTTATTCTGTTGCCACAGTTGTGTTTGCTTTAGGTTCAGGTCTACAACTTGTAGGACGTTCCTCGTATGCTCTAGAAAACGTTGTTTTATTTATAGACGATGGTTTTTACTTCCGTGAAAGACCGTTTGTTTGTTCCGTCAATGACTAATTGACTACTATATAAAAAAAACATGGAACATATCATCTTATAAGTGGTCTCATTTCGACTGAAAGTTGAAAAAAACTTTTTTGTTTATGTGTTCACGCCCTAACTGGATCAAATCTATACTGACAGTGAACGCGCTCCGATTGCCGGAATTGGTACTAATGGAGGCGGGTTTGATTCCCGTTTGGTAACATTCTGTAATTGCTCGTCGGCATGCGGGGTGTTTGTGTTCACTTTACCTCATTTGTGATCATTTTGACAATGGAACAACTTATTGTTAACTGATTTTATTCAATATTTGTCGATTGTAATATTTTGTGGAAGAATAAAAACTTTTAAGAAATGTATAGCAGTGATGATTTTTAAACGACTTAAATAAAGAAGTTTATTAATTTGACTTTATTTTTTATTAGAAAAGAGATAGTCCAAGAATGGTTCCAAGATAAGGAAACTAGGATCTGATAATGCGATCCTGGAAAAATCAAGGGAAATTTTCGAAAATTTTAGGGACGACTAGAGTGTTTATTAAATAGTTAATTAAGTATAATATTAGCACTACAAGAATAGGTGGCTATCTCCTAGTCCCAACAAAAATCGTTTATTTGTAGCTACTTTTAAATTAAACATAGTAGTCACCTGTCAACATCTCCTGAGGATACTCCGGTGTCACTGTTAAACGTCTTCACATTTCACATCAGTCCATTGACTTCCATTGCAGCTGCAGAATTTAGCACTTTTGTACCTACTTCCAAGCATCACGCTCTTAAACCGCTTGCATCCAGCGACTTTCTGAGATTTCATATTTGGGAGTCGAGTTAAAGTGCCGAAAATGAGTTTTTTGTTGGTCACGAATTGATTGAGTCAGTCATTGTTTCCTCCATCTGCCGTTGAGTAAGTTCTCGATAGTAAAGTGTCCTGTGGGAGTAAGTAATGAGTTTATTACGTAACTCCCCGGCCGGTGGTCTTCCGGTGTCGCCTTACGCCGCCCGCTTCCTGCTTAATACAATTAGCCCAATTACGAGACCAGACCAATTTGTTACTACAATGTGTACATTGCTTCTGTCTTAATAGAACAATACTTCTTGACTCGACTTAAACAAGTATCTACTAAATCAATATTCATTATCAGCCTATTAGGGCCCACTATAAGGTAAGGTCTTAACTTATTAGGGGTTAGATCACGCTGATTTAATGAGAATTGGTGGAGTTAGGGTGATAATGTTCCACTTTTAAGCAACTACTATCAGACTTTGATTGAGCAGAACCAACTTCCAAACTCTGAGCAGAGAAATGTTCTGTTGATTCTAAAATTATCAGAACAAGAGAAAGAAAAATTAGTAATTTTCCATACCCCGATCCAGAAGTCGAAGTCAGGACCTCGTGATCTAAAGCCACTTAAGCTAACCAATTATTAACAATGCAGTTAATTAATATTCATCATCATCATTACCAGCCTGTAGACGTCCACTACTGGACATAGGGCTTTTTAGGGACTTCCAAACAGAACTATCCCGAGCCGCCTGTTGCCAGCGGCTCCCTGCGACACGATTGATGTCGTCAGTCCACCTGGTTGGGGTCGACCAACGCTGCGCTTTCTGGAGCGGGGTCGCCAATCTACCACCTTGGGCCCCCAACGTCCATCAGCTGTTCGAACTACGTGCTCCGCCCATTGCCACTTCAGTTCTGCGACTCGTTGAGCTATGTCGGTTACTTTAGTTCTTCTGCGGATCTCCTCATTTCTGATTCGATCACGCAGAGATACTCCGAGCATTGCTCTTTCCATCGCCCGCTGGGTGACTCTGAGCCTTCTTATGAAGCCCGCAGTCAGCGACCAAGACTCGAATTCGTAGGTCATCACTGGCAACACGCACTGTTCGAAGACTCGTCTTCAGGCACTAATTAATATTAGGTACATAAAATTGTAATTTTTGATAATATTACTTGTTATAATATCTTTTGATCTTAGTGATTTCGTAGTTCGCCTATTCAGCATCATGATCCTCTGAATCTCTCACAGTTAAAATAATTTCCTTTAGATTCAATTAGATTCAATACTCCTTAATGACTAGGCACTTAACTGACCTCATCATTAAGGCATTTAATAACAATGCTTTCTTAAGCTAGACACACATTCGACTTATAACATTACCACCCAAGTGCTAGAATTAAAGTTTATCACACATCAATCTAAACACAATCAGTACATCTCATACAGTTGGAGCGGCCATTCGCACTAAACAAGAATTGACTCGTTCGATTCCCGGCTGAGGCAGTTATAGGTACCGCTAACTGTAGTTCCTGACCGCGTGTTAATGTTTACGCCTGCTACCACTCAGCGTTTTGACAGGTCACACGGACAAATACACACGATAACCGTAGTATGTTCATTCTAACCATCATTGCAAAATCAACTTTAAATATAACGAGTTAAGATCGCTATAAGAATGGCCATTCAAAACCGTTTACGACATTTTGAATTGAGTATGTTTTGAATCCCAAACAAAGAGTAAAGAGTTAAAGTTAGAAATGTGATGGTTGATTTTGTACTTTATTAAGATGTACTTTAGAGTTTCTTTTTGCTGTTTGGCAAATGTTAGATAAGTCTGTATAATTTGAGGGTAGTAATATAAGTAAGGAGCGCGTGATTCGAAGATCAAAGCGGTTTTGATCAATCCGATGTGCTGCCGAGCGAAAACGAATCGTTTTGATCGTTAATTAACTTTTTGGATAACGATTCGGAATGTTTTCGATGGTATGGCATTCGAATAAGGCTTTATTATATTAGAATATGTGATAAGGATAGGGCGTGGCTGTGTGACCGTGTCAATATGAAATGTAGGCAACATTTGGATTTCCTTTCTATTTGGACAAGGCAATAGAATGTGAATCTCATTTTGATCTATAACAAGCACAAACATAAGGTAAATGCTTTAAATCGTTGCAGAGTACCCTCGTCTGTTTTGGCTCTATTATCAAATCGACTCAAAACCTTTATAAAATTGTAGTGATTTAAACGACTTAATGGAAAAATTTACAAACGCACTAGTCTCTTAAATTTTCGAAAGTTCTCTTCGATTTCTCCAGAATCCCTTTCTTTAGATCCTAGTTTCTTTATAATTTTTTTTCACTCAGATCTCCTTTCCAACAAAAAAATCAGTTCATAGACGACGAAGTTAAAGACGCTAAACAAATATGAATATGTACAGTCAAATTGAGAAATTCCTTTTTTTGAAGTCGTTTTAAATAATAGATATCTAATAGAAACATCAGATATCTGGCGTAGGCGTGGGTTCGTTTGAGAAAATCATCAGTCAATAATTTGTCAAAAGAAAGTTTACTGTACTAGTCTAAAAAAAAGTATCTTCCCTACCGGCTACCTTGGTAAATTATGTACGAGAATTTATTTTACGGATGAAAGTATAATTCTAAATTTATCGTAATATTTCATTCGTAGATATAATCAAAAGATTATTCTTCTTTTTTACGGGATTATAGGAATACGACTTAAAACATACAACCAAACTGGTTACGGACTAGATAGGTTGAAAGTTTTTTAGGTTATTTAGTAATCGTCTCAAAAACAGGTGACTTAACTACCTACCTTCCGAAATAGTTATTCCCGTAATATTTATCATTCAATTGTGTTATTAGTGTATTTTAACGAAACGTGACGATACCCTTTTTATTTGTAAGTCGGTGAATAAATGCCCAAGCACCAAGTCGTTGCGCGTGCGCAGCTCGCGGCGCTTTGATGTGGCCGCCGCGCGCTGTTTACAGCCCAGCGCGTCTGTGTTTTCTATTAAACAAATCCACTCAGCTGCGGCGTTGGCCCAAACATTTGTCCAAGCTTTACAAACTATTACACACTCTTACAGCTACTTACTTCAAGGTATACATAGAACAGGAAAATCAAACATCTGGATTTGGGGCTCCACAAGTGCGTTTACTATCATACCATGCACAGACATGGTATCACAGTAAAATAATTTATTTCCATGTTTTCCGCAAGGGTTTTTAATTGTTATGGTTAGATTTTGCCTAAATCCAACATTCTAGAATTTATAAAGAAATTTAAAAAGAACGTTTTATGCATGTGATTACAAAAAGTGCTGTTAAAGGTGTCCCGTTATTTACAATAATTATTTTTTATTAACGTTATTAGTTTGTAGTTTTTAACAAAGTTAAAATATTACACAAAAACATGGTACATATGTTAATGTCAATAATAAAAAAATTAAAAATTCTTAATAATAAAATTAATTTGGTTAGCTCGGGTTTTCGCCAATGTGTGAAGTTGGCCGAACATTGGGTGCGAAGATTTGTTGTTATTGCGTTGTTCGGTGTGGCCCAATGAGCGATATTGTGTGTAAACATGATGCTTTGGTTTTTACGCTCATGTGTGGTGCAAGCTGTGAGGAAAGTAAGTGCTATGGTTTTTGTTGTTCATTCCTTTGAAAAACGTTTTCCTTTAAGCGAGAACCTTATTGCAATTTTTTCATATATGGATCAAAGTACTGACTGGGGGTTGATGAGGGATCTTCTTTTGTCTTCCTGTGCTTTTTCATACTAGGCCAGTAAGTTGGCCGTTGTACGTGGGTGAGTAATAAATTGCAAATCGAAGAAATGGTCACGCCATACGATTTGACTTACATATTGGGCTTTAAGAGAACCTAACACGGATTGATGTAAGACTGTACGCTAGGATAGAATCAGATACTGTAAGTATGAGCTTGTAGAGAAAGGAACTTTGCTTGTCATGTGTTTCAATAACGTTTTTACAGTGCATGAATATTTCGTTTTGGCATTACTTTACATTAAAAATGTAATTGTAGATTGATTGATAGCCGCTGTCGCTCCCAGTTTGCAGCGCGGCATGTCGGCGTACTCCACTTTGAAGTGCTATCGGGATATTTAGGTAGTGTTTGTTTATTTTCATATTTGCGGCGGGCGCGTATACACTGAGCGCGGCCACTCGCCGACTTTATAATACCAGCACTTTGTAGCTTTTCCGAGAACCATGCGGAGAGAGCCAAGCGGGAGCTAACCTTCAACCTTTCATCTAGATTTTTTTGGACTAGTTGGAGTTTGTAGTTTCGAGCTTAGTTCGAGATTGCAGTCAATAGTTACAGGCTAAGTGTGGCTACTGTTTTTTAGAAATTTCCATGAAATAAGTACTTATCGTGGCTTGCGACACGTGGATTTTATACAAATTCATAGAAAGCAGAAGAGTCGCAGTGACACATTGCCTGCTGTTGGCGTGTGCAGTCTCCTATGAACTCGTGCTCTAATATTTGATGGAAGAAGATGGAATACCTAATCTTAACTCAGTGAATAAAATTATTATTATAAAAACAAAAAACCCGACTGCATGGAAGTAATGAACTGAAAAGAGAAAAACAAGGATTACTATATCTATATTAAATTCTAAATACTTTATGATCTTTATGAGTTGTCCTACACCTCATAAGCCAAAATCCGTCCGGCTTGACTGTAGTGCGTGCCTAAGAAATTAAAAGAATTATTATTATTTTAGTACTTACGCTTAACCGTATTAACCCTAAAGTAAGTTGATCAATATATCATTTCTGTGGTTTCATTTATAAGTAGAAGCCGCACAACGATTCATTTGCATAATCGTGGATTATTGAAAGTGCATTTCAAATCGAATTTTTATTGACTTTTACTTAGTGAACTTTGCTGTAAAAATTATGTGTGAATTTTAAATTTAAAATTGCAGGTCCGCAACTCGTAAATGAAACCTTCAAATAGCGCCCTAGTCGCCAGAGACTAGTCCATGGCAACTCTTTGCTATTTCTAGCGAAGATCAAGTACAAGTCTTCGTCGTTACACTCTTGGCAGAGCGGTCGTGATCGTCACATCAGGAGTGATGGCAAGCTCCACAACCCGTCACCATTGTTCTCGTACTGCAGTGCTTCTCATTTGGTGGGACTTAAGAATAAGGACGCCCGATTTTTTCATACAGTTGTACATACCTACAACGTTGAATTGTCGACAGTAAAGTACTTTTTGGATACTGCACACATACTATGAAAATATTGTGTAACATATTGTTACTTATTTGAAAAGCTTTAATTCTAATTCTCTTCCGTTTTATTTCAGAGTGCTTTTAAATCTTTACTATAACAATTGGTTGATTCCAGCCACACTACACAGCCAGCCGATGTGGAGCTGTAATCGAGACATTGGCAGGATTTGGAATTAATCGAGATAGTGCGTGTCGGTGTTATCTACTCCGGATGTCTGCGTCATTCGTGAATGCGCCTATCGCATTAACCTGCTGTATCGGCGGCCATTTTGGAAATATTGAATCAGGACCAAACCTCAATAGCTCTGCGATAAAGGCGGCCTGGCCTTTGACGGCCTTCGTGTCGTAACGGCATGCGCAGCGCAGCAGCCTACAGTTGTAGTAAATAAAAATAAATAACTATAACCTGATTATGTAACAAAGATCTAAATATCGAAAAATGATGAAACAAGAAGATAATTGTAAAGAAATCCAGGAATGCATCGGTGCAACAAAAATGGTTGAAGTAGAACCGTGGTTGAACTCACTTTGTACCTACCATGTCCGTTTAATGGAGACGGTGCTCCTGGTACCCAAATAATAATAATATCAAGTATAATACCAAGATAATAGAAAATTGGCGGGCCATGAATCTGATATCATACTACAATTATAAAGACGAAAGATTGTGAGTGTGTATGTTTGTTACGTAAAAAGTACTGAATGGATTTTGCTGCTTTTTATCCAGAAAATATTTATAGGAAATTCGCGGGTGAAACTGCGTGCGTCCTCTAGTTAATCATACTGACCAGGATGGGTTAATTTGCTCTCTGAGATCTGTGAGAGTGGTGAATAGAATTTCCAATCCCAGTCTGCTTTCATACGTCCAAGGATCTCATGATCGGACGGCTAACTACTGAACCAACGAGGCTGTTAATTACATAAAACGCACATAACTAAAACCGATCATGACAGTAGTGATCATGATGGTTGTGCAAGATCAATATTTGATCAGCGCGTCCGGACAGCAGCTCTTTGATCCTCGGAAGCATTCATCATCTGCGCCGAAATTCGGCCGTATTGACAGCTTTACGAGCGGCGGCTAATGCAACAGGCACTACAACAACATCGCGTTTAATGTTAAAACCACAGATTATAAAATACGTAAACATTGCTTTTTTCGCTCGGCCGGATTTCTCGCTACCGTATGTGTCATCTGTATATTAAATATCTATACTAAAGCCAAACTCGATTGAGAATGCTTGACAGCAAACAAATTAAAAATGAAGGTAGAAATCACTAGTCATTTTACGCCCATTTTTTTTAATAAACTAGTTAATGATGAATTCATGACAAAAAATTAGATTAGTAAGCTTAAACCTAATTAATATATTCAATATCTTTTATATAAGATTTTTAAAATAACAAAACATAATTTTAAATTTATTAGGCATAAAACGTGTTGCATTTTCTACCTTCATTATAAATTTGTTTGTTGACAAGCATTCTCAATCGAGTTTGGCTTTACTGTAGATTAAGGTTTGCTTGGAGATTTTTTGTGGAAATTCAAATATTTTCCGAAAAATATTCGTAGGCTTTTGAGTTTGGAGTTTGAATATTACCTACCTGACACCTGAACATGCGTAAAACGACTTCGCATTAAAAATGTCTGAAAATGTCAACTTGCTTTCCCATGTAGACTATGTGTAAATGTAAAGATACCAAGTAAAAATACTTTAGTTATGCTAGTTACATAAATTTTATGTTCATGCTGTCTGTGAAAAATTACACTGGCTAACACATATTGAAACAGAGTTTTTAAGGAATTTTTCAAATAGGTAAGGTACCCTACTCAGTGGACTGAAAGTTATCCTCCAGTTGCATCTTAAAATAACATCAAATCATTATCTTAAAATATGAGCATGAATATATTATTTTAAAACATCGAGTAAGCAAGTTGTGATTCAAAATACATTATTATTATCAAACATTATATTTCCGGAAGCGCGTGTTTGCTGTGGGCAGGTGTAATTAAATTGTTAGAGGAAGTGCTTGGCCGCTATGTTTACACTAGACGTCTTTGATCCGCCATTTGATTCTGTTTTCAAACGATTCCAACGGTTCCTACGCGTTTTTTTTTCTTTACGACTGAATAAAGTGCAGCTTCAGGTGGGAGGTAATTCGAGAAGAACAAAACAGTAAATAAATAAGATCTATTTGAATATTTGCACCTTATGTATCCGTTCTAAGTATGTATAACAAATATCATCATTATTCATTATCAATAGGACTCTATTTCTAACATTTTTGTCCATTTTACATTTTGTCAGTATGCACTAGTTTTAAAATTTTCACGTGGTAAGTTTTACAGGCAACTTAAACCGAATCTGGAGGGCCATCTTTGTTTTATATAAAACCGAAGTCGGGAGTATTCGCTAGTTGTAAAAATTGGCAAATTACATTACCTGTCTAATTATGAAGCAATTTCGTTCTGATGCCGCATTAAAATTGTACATTTGATTTTTAAGTCAATTTGTCGTTAACTTTGAATCGACTTAATAAAGTTGTTCTTTATCGAGTCGATTCAAAGTTAACGACAAATTCGAAAAGTCGGAATTTGAATTGTATTAATTTGTTACATAGGTTCTCAAACTTTTACACCGAGAGACTATGAGTTAAACATGAATTTTCTAGTACCTCATCAAAATATTAAATTTTAATTAGCATAGATGAACTTGAAAAATAATAAAAACACCATTATAAAAATAATACAAAATGAATAACTTTTTTGCGAGGTTGATTAAACTTTGATGTCTTGCTATAAAAATAAAATTCAATCAATTATTCAATTAATGATAACCATAATTATCATAAGCCTGCCTATGTTGTGCTTAGTATATATATTCTATTAATTTAATTTTGTTTAATAAGAAATATTAACTACGAAACTATTGTCCACTAGCTGTTGCCTGTGACTGTGAGAAACCCCTCCTTAATGTTTTTTTAAATATAATACAGCCTATGTCACTGCCGGCTACCGTGTAGTTTCCCAATAGTGAAAGAAATCAAATCGGTTCAGTAGTTTGGGAGCCTATTTGATATAAAAGAATATAGTGGTATCATGGTGAGTATGTGGTTCACTTGTTGTCCATATTAATCAAACTTTTCATACAAATTAAACAAGTCCACGTATTTTTGTTGTGATGTGATATAAGCCTTAGCCCACGTCTTGGTGTCATCGTACACATTGAGAGGAACTGGCCTAGTGTTCAACGACGGAGTTTCATTAAAAAATGTGACTACCCTCGTCATATCGTTATCTGTGTGCTCTTTTTGTGTGACGCACTAGCAGCGCGCAGCCACGCAGAAGTGACAGACAGACGGACCCTTTACTGTTGTGATGGAATATTTGAGATCTTTATAATAATAAATAACAGATACCGCCTCACTCTATGCCGTATGTGCGTTCGTGTACTTTTTGATTTTTCAAAAATATTTTTTTGGTAGACAAGTAAGTCGGAACTGTTGTTAGAGTTTAAATTGAGTTAGCTCTAGGACTCGTTAGTCTAATGGTTAGCCTGTATGGCTTCGATCACGAGATCCTGGTTTCGAATCCTGAGTTGGGTCACGGAATGATTTTGAATTTTTCATTCTTCTCTGAAATTTTCAGGATATTCCAAGCCCAGAGTCGGGAAGTTGCTGGTGATACACCCCCGTGCCTCGTAGAGCACGTTAAGTACCTTAAATCGGTCCCAGTCACTATCTTCAACATCTGATAGTAATCGTTAAAAAATGAAACATTATCACTCTAAGCCCGCCGCATCGGAGCAGCATGGTGGGCCTACGCTCCATATACCCTCTCCTATAAGGAGCAAATCCTAGCGCTGTAGTGGATCGTTAATAGGCTCATAATTTGAATTTGTTTCAATTTCAAGATTCAGATAAATCTGTTTATGATATAAAGATTAGCTTGTACAGCTATTCGTTACATTATCAATAAGGAAGGAAGACTTATTGACGATTTATCGTTTTTGCATATTATTCCGATGCATTCTGTGATCTAGGTGTATCTCATACCATGAAGCAATCATTAAAAAGTCTTCCTCTGTCACATCTTCTACCTTTTAGGACACTCACATTTTTATATCTATTATGCTTTTTGTCAACATTTCAAATGACCTCAGATTCTGTAAAAGAAATTCATTTGAAAGAAAAAACTAAATTTTTAAACGTTTATAGCTCCCAAAAAGCTTGGTGTAGATTCGCCCGAATACAAATTCCTGTACAAGGCACAAATATGTTCTCACATTTCACACCTATGGGCCGGCACAACACCAATTTCTCCCGGACCGAATTCATAAGCCGGCAGTTGGTCTGGTTGACATCTTCAAGTTGATTTTCAATTTACAGTCTCTAGAGCACCGAATCGTCAGATCCCTTTGTTAGAGTGCTCTGATGAGCTGTTTCAGCTCATGCCGCCGCCTACGCTTTACCATCACTTGTACTCTGTAGATTTAACTTCCAAATACAGTGTTCCCACAAAATTTTAATTTAAAGTATTTCAAAGTGAACGTTATATATTTTATCTATCCATCCGATGAGTAATGCATGATTTTTGTTTCTTACGTTACTAAGGGGGTCCAGACCCCAAAACCCCGCAACCCTTCCTACGAATAGATACATACATGCAAGTACCGCAGTCATTATCAATAATATCTGATAGATAGTTACAAAATCAAAGCAAATCAGCCCAAGCTTGTCAACCCATACGACCATACTTAAGCAAAAGATGTACCATAATAACGAAAATACATAATATTATTTTTGTAAACTGTTTAGTAATTCGAGTATAGCGTATTGCGTTGTTCTCGACCTAAATATTTCCAAATAATTATTCCCAACAATAGTTTATTAGAGAAGTATGTAGATGGCGTGATAGTGCGAGGAAGTGTCCGAATACTATGGCCCGCGCCGTGTCATCGCTCCGCTATTATACAGTAGGCCCTGTGTACCGTACAGTATAGTATAATTATACAATAAACTAGTGGAATAATGCTAAAAATTCCATAAATTGTCTCGTAGTACACATTGGTTAAAACTGACGCGGAATCCCTGAATTAGGTTGTTTTTAGGATTGTTCTTTTATTATGATATTATAAACTAGGATTAAAATAATGATCTTGAAATAAAAATAAAATCCGACAAAGACATACAAAGTTACAACTACTTATTTTCATGGAGTAATGGTCCCTGAAAATTTGTAGGTACTGAGTTACTACGGCGTTACAGAGGCGTAATGTCATGGTTCAGTAATACCGTCTCTTTCTAATCAGAAATATTTAAAGTGCCTAAAACTTAATTTTTACTCAAGTAATTTAATATGTGTTATCATAATTTTATTTGTTAACAAATAAAAATAATGTTTCAAAAAATAATTTTAAAATTTAATATTTTGATTAGTATCAAATGCCCAATTTAAATGTTTAGCGAGATTGTGTGAAATTGTGACATAACTGCTATTATTTATCTAACTTTTTGTGTCATTATTGGTATTAACATAGAATTTCACAGCAATGCAGCTTGTCGATAGAAATAAGCATGGCCACTAAACTTTTCCCTCATGAATTCTATCGAATCGAGCCTTTCCACTAAATAGCCAACGATATGATTGCTAAGCGTTGTAACAGTACGGTGACATGATGGATGGGCGCCGCTCCTCTAATCGCTGTAATCGGTATTCAGTGCTATTTAATGCTAATATTTTCAAGTTACCAGTACGAGTATAACTAATGTCTTATTTTATTTTTTTGTATGTTTATTTACAACACAGAAAAATGTAGCGCTAGCTAGCGCTGCGTTGCTGCTTGATTTTGAATGTAAGGTCTCGCAGTTAACTAGCTCAGCTAAAACTAATAAAGTTCAATGCTAGGCGAAGCGAATAAGTAAATTATTTAATTACATACAGGTTGTAACTTTGTCACCTGTTTCACCATTTTTATAAGTATCTCCTCTCCTGTAAGGAGTGTTCCAAATGTTCCAAATACCAATTTCCCAGAGGAAGACTTCTGTTATAGGCGACGATTTTCCATGTAAAGACAGTTGGGCAATTTTCCTGTATTGTATAGCCAACTATTTAAAAAAGAATACACGAATTAGTTACTTTTCTGTGGAACGTATAAATATAAACTTATAAACTTAAAGTTTAGTCACTATGGTTAAAAAAGTTAAGAAACTACCAATATTGGAGTATTAAAAAACTCAACTATTTTTCGGACGCCGTCTATCCGTCACGATAGTCATCGATGACGTCCGATCGATTTGTCGATCCATTTCCCCCGACTTCGGTCTACTCGAGTATGAATGATGCATGTATTCAAAATATTATTATTTTTAACCGACTTCCGAAAATAAGTAAACTCGAAAACTGTTGAGCATCTTGCCGTCTCTTCTCAGCAGATTATCGTCTTCCAAACTAATGGTAGAGTTGCAATAAACGAAATTTACTTTTCGGGTACCTACATGAAATTTAACGCATATGCTAAGGTATGATATACCCTACAAGGCAATATATAACTATTAAGACTACGTAGTTCTAATGTGCGTTGTTAAATATTGCCCTGTTATAGGGACGGATTTCTACTTTGCATGAACATTTGGTATCAGCCACACTTCTAGTATCTACAAATAAACTGTTGGTTCTAAGGCAATTTATTAAAAATGTTCTTGATCAATGTTTTAAAATTACCCAAAAATATGTGTCCACTATTGAACATTTGTGTAACAGTGGGCCATTAGTTAGATGTCAGTATTTCACAATAAATATTCAAGAGCATTGTTCAAAGTGTCTTTACATTCCAACAATGGTCACATTTCGGCTTTGTTCCTTGCGTAAACTATGACGAGCTCGTCACTTTCAACACGGCAGCACTACTCTGCCGTAAACAACCGCTTGCTTCTGAAATTTTGCTTAATGAAAATGTATAAATAGTAATAGGTACATAAGTTTTGAATAAAAATAATATTTTACACAGTCAACAAAAACTGGCTAGTCTTTTGATTTTAAAGTCAGGTTGGCCCTTGATTGCGATCTCTCCTTAAACGTTATGGGAGGGGTGTTAACATGGTAGTCTATTTAGAATTGGATTCAAACTAAAATTCTGAACTTCATCAATATCCTAATTTAATTGCACAGTACTGGGTCAGACCGTGGAAATGAGCGGAGATGTCTTAGTGAATATATTCAAACAAAATCAAATTTCGTCTATTTATAGTGACACTACTATCGGCTCGCATTTTCACGTCTTTTTGCTCGCTTCCTCCAGACACTCTTTCAGCTCTCCAAGGGGTGTAAAATACTTAACTACCTCTCCAAAATGTTTACCTTATAGTCTGTCTTGTACACCAGCTATACGCGAGTGTAAAATCGAGAGTAGCATACTTTCATAAGTTATGCAAAATAAATGTAGCAATAGCAAACACAATGCACTTTAAAAACCACAAAAACAATTGATCGTGTCCTCCATGACACGTAAACTAATATGGCGGGTAATATTGACAGATGCGCGCTCGGTTTCACGGCGCCACTGTTGCCGAGA
This sequence comes from Mycalesis mineus, assembly GCA_034621355.1. NCBI lineage: Eukaryota > Metazoa > Arthropoda > Insecta > Lepidoptera > Nymphalidae > Mycalesis > Mycalesis mineus. The sequence continues at coordinate 515,061 of CM067889.1, read as the reverse complement.
TTTACTGTTGCTCCAACGGCGTCTTTGTGTTGCCATTGTCTGTGGCTCGTCCGAAATTCAAAATAAATGAGTGCAGCTACTGATTTGAATGTCAATTCCTACTTAATACGGTTACGTTGGTATTTTTGTTTCTGCCCAAATTTAAGTGAGCGTGTATTGCGTGCTCGGACTGACGATGCGGTCGCGGACTTCGACTTGTATTTCTGTTACGAAATACAGATACCAAACGCTATTTTCTTTTATTCATTTATTTGGTCAAAATTAACGAGTTTTTGCTTTTGTATAACATACTTGGATTCGATAAAACGCTGATCTTCTACTTCGTAGCCGCTTGATAATATATTAACGACAACTACAAATCTAATCCCTTTGAACTCAACAGGATTCTTATTCTTAAAGCCTCTACAAAGTTTAGTGGTAAAGTAGCAGTCAACTGAACATTCGTTGCCTGTTTTCAGTAAAAAATAACAAAATAAATAATATGTTAAGTAACGTCTAATTCTATTCAATAAGGAATTTTGTGATAAAATCTTCGTTTTGTATCAATTTGGATATGGTTTAGTTTGTTGTCTATTATTACAGTAATTTGTTCATCGAACCGCCGTCTCACATGTGTATTGATCACCGTTGTAATGAGAGCAAATCCCTTGTGTGCGCAGTGTGCAGCGTGTGAGGCTGCGCGGACGCAGGTTCGTGCCGCGCGCCCACAAATCGCCGCAGTAAATAAGGCGGCTGACACACGCGGCGACTCATTACAACTTGACAAACGACTCGCGTAGTGCGAAACTTCGTGTACGCAGAGAGCCGGTGCACGACAAGTGGTAGCTCTGCAATAGGAATCAAAAGTAGAAACTTGATGGGAAATGGATATTTAATTAAATGGATCTTAATAATTGAGAGCATTTTAATAATATGGGTGTTTTGAATTAATTTTTTATTAATAACTTATTTATTTTTTGTTAGTAAAAACTAATTGGTATGGTAATTTCATTTAAATAATTGGTATGGTACACTATTCTATAAGATGTATCTCTATTATGTAAACCCCAAAGCGTAAGGAGTTTCAAAAACTTCACTTTTGTAAAGTCAAATTTATCTATTTGTTTAAGAGTTTTCCTTGCATTTTTCATTTTTCTATTGAAAAGATTATTTTAAATATTAAACTCATAGACATCATGGTTGGATAGTCAGACGATTTCACTTCAATAACCATTGTGCAGTGCGACAGGAAAACTTACAGCCGTCTCTTGGTCGCATTGAGAGTGTAAAGGTGCAAGCGTACGACACCACTGCGCATTATAAATTAACATCTGTGGGAATTCGAAGAGGGTTTTTTAATCAACATCTAATAACAAAATAGTGGACGCCTTAACACTCACATACACCCACCATATACGAAGTATGCATGTTTTATACATAATTATACACAGGATAATGAATGGGGTAAAAAAAAGTAAAAAATTGGTAAAAGCCTATTGTTAGTAGAATATGCGAGTTTTATGTTTAAAAATCAAGTTAATGTATCGGGCCGTCAAAGTTGTATTACAGTTAAAAAATTACACTTCAATTAAAATTCAATCAATTTATGCTTGTGTTCAATTGGAATTTCCAGAACTATATTGTTATGGCTGAGATATGTTTGATTGATTTAACTTTACCTTAAAATGCTACGAGGAAGAGTAAAGTAAATAAATAACAAATAAATAAATAAATGTTATAGGACAATTACACACATCGCTATATAGCCCCAAAGTAAGCTTAGGTAGCTTGTGTTATGGGTGCTATGATAACTGATAAATATTTTTATATATGTTATACATAAATACTTATAATATACCTATAGATAAACTCCCAGACACTGGAAAACCTTCATGCTCATCACACAAACATTTTTCCAGATGTGGGAATCGAATCCACAGCCTAGGATGCAGAAGCAGTGTCACTACCCACTGCTCCACTCGGCCGTCAAGTGAATATGGGTAACAAGTAAAAAAAGAAAAAAATAAACAAATTTTAATAAGTTCTAACTATTAACTATTTTCTATATCTAGTAACTATTTCCAAAGAAATGAACAAAATATGTTTAAACATTTGTTGAGGCGACAAGATAATTTACTCACGTAGAAAGAAAATAATAACTAAGAAAGAAACTAATGTCTGAATAATGATAATTTGCCATACAAGTGTACTGTGTATTTCTATTTAATGCATGTAACACACTTAAAATATTTGAACAATAAATAAAATTTGGTCCAAAAGCAATAACAATCAGTGACACAGATAACACAAAGGCTGCAAACATTCGTCTCCAATCGTAGAACAATCGCAAATTGATGGACTTGCTTTGTTACACGATAATCTATGAAAAACTTTACTTGCCATTCACTTTTATGTGCTACCGTTGAAAATCTTGATTTAGTGTTGACGATGTGTTTTTTTACGCCGTCGGCGATTGTTTTCTGGTTTCCTTGCTTGATTGTTGCTCGTTGATATATTGCCTCGGACGGGCTGATGGCGTGTTGTTGGGTCATTTGGCGTCTGCAAATATACGGATAAACTTTTTTTTTGGAAATCAAATGATTAAGTGTCTTTTGACCACATCTGTGATTTTTAACGATTTTAGATTATATGATTTAGTTTTGTTTTTATTTTGTTCTCGTTTCCTGATAGGATGTCCTCATATCTTTGAAATCTTATAAATTTATTACTTCCTTGTTTCTTCATTCATTTTATCAGGTGATATCTAATATGTATATAAGTTTTTTCAAATAAATATATTTATACATTTAATACATTAATTTTAGATTAAAAATTTTCTTCTCCAACAAAACTAAACGTTCATCTTTATATTTAACCATCTTAAAGATAACTTCTTGTTAGATAACCTTAATGTAAATAGTTTTAATAAAAATAAATAAAAAGAGGTTACATATAACTAAATCATGATCATATTATCGTTTCTTTTGATGAAATCATTTTTGTAATAACAATCTTTTATCTTTTAAATGTAAAACTATATTGTATGTAGTTATTTAGCCTATACCTAACTTTAAAGTCTATCGAATCAGAACCAATTGGAGCAAACGATCTATGTTATTATAGGTTGTATGCAGGAGCAACTTTTTGCTAATGAATTCCGAATTGGACACAGCACACTAGCCACGCTACTTGGGTGTCTGCAGTTGCACGTTCTGCTGTTTCACGCACTAATGCTCTTTTATTGCAATTGTTTTGTTAATATTTGTCCAGCTTTTATGCTCGTATCGCGCCATTGTGCAGGCTTCTGTATGTTGAACGGTCTGTTCAGTTTACTACTGTTTCTCGCATTCTTTTCGTTCAACGGCTAATGCGTTACGGAATGTAAAGTCATGATGGTGGACTATTGTCTAAAATTTTGGGCGCATTTAGTTTTGGAGTGCTCATGACTTGTTTTTGGAAATTCGTAAGCATTGTTTATGACTGAAATAAATCTCTATTCATATCACTAAACTTTAATTGATTTTATATCATATAGGATGACATAAATAAATTATCGGCTAACTGCCTCGTTGGTCTAGTGGTCTATGCTGTTTTAGATTGTGAAGTCTTGGATTTGAGTTCTGAGTTGGTTAGTGAAAGCACTTTAGCTGTAGGTATGTCTTTTTTTATTTTTGCCCACCAACCCGCTTTGAAGCAGCAGATGAGTCAAAACTTTTTATAAAGAATCCTGAACCAGGGTAAATAATTATATGAAAATATATTACTAAAAAAATTTAGCTATTTTTGAATTGCATAGCAATTTAATATCATGCACGAAATTTCATTTCATTTAGTTGAAACAATGCTTTTAAATGTTTTAGACTTTAAAAAATATGCTTAGATACCAATTCACGATCAATAGATAAAGTCATCTGCTGCCTTCACCAACCAATCAGTACACATCTGCCACTTAAACAACAATATTGAGAAACAAGCTAAAATCACTCAGTCCAAACTCGACTCCAATTATACCCAACGCTTTGTCCCTCTGATTTATTACTGCCCCCCGCGACTGCACTAATAACGGGCCAGCTTTATGCAACGCTCGTTTGTTGCTTGCTCTCGGAGCGGCGCACTACCGTTCGGTTTCCGGGACACTTTTATTGTCTTCGTGGAAAGCTGCTGGACATGCTTCTAGAACCACTGCTTTGTTGTCATTTACGAAGTCAACGTTAATGTAAAATGTTTACACGTTGATTAATTACTTATTTCTGGACTTAAACTTTACACTTCGTCTAGAATGCGTAAGGTCTTGAAGATCTTGTAAATGTAAATTGTTTTGCACAGAAAAGCTTTTTCTTTTCTGAAAAAAATTACGATTTTTGGCATTTCAAATACGTTTATAAATGTGTTTTTTTAATGTTTTATTTAAGAGACTCTACATACTCGATGTAAAGTCAGCAAAAGTTGTGTTGTAGAAGAAAAATAGTTAAATGCAAATTCATTAACAACAATTTTTTATCATTAATAACAATGATTTTTCATAAAAAATATTTGACATTTAAAACTTACTATAAGAAAATTATTAACAGTTTTATTCTTTCTACTTAAACCAATTATAGTTTAATTTGTATAGGTAAAAACTTACCTAACCTATTTTAGGGATCTACCTAGTTTACCGGCAGAGGTCTTCACATCACTTTTTTGTGTCATTTAAAAAAAATTTTGAATTTGAAAAATTTTGTACCAACTTGTGAGATTAAATAAATTTTGAATTTTATCAAAGTGCATTAAAGCTGTAATTGAAACGATGTTTCTTTGTAATAGTTTTGGATTCATTTATTTTCAAAGCATTAGTAAATGTAACATGTAAATCAATATGCGATGAAAGAGTCCTACCCATTGTCCTGCAAGGCTTCATCATCTGCTTGCCGCTGATTAATGTCCAGTCATGAACGGAAGCCAAAATACTGGACAGAATCAACATTGTACCCCATTAGATAATTAGTTTTCATCTTTGTCGGTTCCAGGAACAGCTTCACTTGGCTCTGAATAGCCATTCGATATGCATACGCCGCCTTTGAGAAAAAAAGGTGCAGCCGATAGTTAGCCATTGATCCTAAAGCGAATCACGGACAAAAATAATAAAAACATCACAGTCAAAATATATGTTGGCTTAAATGAAAAAATTGTAAAAGAAACGATGACTTTCTGTCGACTTTGTGACGTGCCGCAGCTCGCCGCCCGAGAAGACAAACTTTCAACTTTAAACCCACGTAACTTAATAGTAAAATGGAGTGGCGTTTTAAAACTTTTTCACGTACGATTCGTTCGGGGCGTGGCCGGTTTCGAATGGAAACATTTGCCAATATTATCGTGAAAGGACTGAACAGATGAAATAATTTATTTCCCGATGTCGCTTTGTGTCCAAAACTTTGTGCTATTGTCCATTTTTTGCGTCGGCCGCTTTGCTACCCCGTGTGGCTTCGACATCTCTATTTATCCCTTTTGGATAAAGGATACCGACTTATCCGACTCTAGTAACACCTTGAACCTTCTCGGCTTATAATTGAGTTCAGTTTCCAAGACCTCGTATTTGAAGACATACGACATGTCGGCTGTGCGCTTCGTCTTGACGTGTTTAGTAGATGTGTGTTGACGACAAAGGCATTAGAGTGTTAGTTAGTGATCCCGTGGTTTTGTGCAAGCCGGCGGAATGGATGTTGACTTTTGATTTACGTTAAATAAATCTTCGGACGTAAGGAGATTATGTAAAATGCTTTCTGGTTTTTACGTTTCTCTTGTAGATATGGTGAACGGTTCCTTATTTGGACAGATTGAATTATAAGATTTGGAGCAAAATTTATTTATTTTAATCGTGATGGTCTTGTTAGAACGGTTGCAGTTACTGAATCTATGCATCATACCCTGAACCCTGCTGGTTTTTCTTTTACTTTTCCAGGTTACGGCGAGTTATGGAAACTTTTCACTCCCTTTGTGTGCATCAGCGATTTTGATTGGGCTGTTTATCGAGTTGGTCTTTTTTGTTGGACTTTAGCGTGTAATCTTTTTTTCTTCCTTGATTTTTAAATGAGCGAGCGAAGGAGATTTATAATTGTAGCTTCCTTTTTAGCAAGAAAATATTTTTCTGTCTTCCGCTCTGTTCCTTTTGAATCTACCTACATCACGGATTTTCTTCTTTCACCTGCTAAACTTTGATTTTTAACGAAATTTCTGTGATCACGCTAATTGTTCCTTTGTATATTTGGTGTAAACTAGAATTCATTATATCTCTGAATATATTGCCCATAGAGCTTGACTTTTATTGTAGTCCCATATATATCCCCTCGCCTAAAAGTGTGGACCGTTAAAATAAGCTAATAATAATGATGGTTATCAAAAATCTAAAGTCCCACTAGTTTTTGCCTTTAACAGATTTGACTATTTTAATTTTTTCAAAAAATTGTACACTCATTGCTAAGCAATTAACGAAAGAAAGTATTAACGCCATGTATCCTTGGGGAGTGGCTGTTTTGTCACATCGCCAAAGTTTGAAGCTATTATCACTTGGCTACTGGTTGTGGGATGAACAGATAATGACATTGCAGAATTTTGATATCGTCAAAGATTCCGATTTTTTTTATTTTTAGAAAATAATTGTGGTCAATTTTAAGTTCATTTGTTTTAAAATTAAACCTTAGGCTTATACAATATCTGAGCAAAATTAAAAAATATTTAGTCGATGATTTTCAGATGTTACTAACACTACATTTTCTGTTGAACTATAAATTAGTCTTTGTTGAATTGAGTGAATTACAGATAAAGTGTATTTTTTGTCACTGTGTCTGCTATAAAAAGCAACACACACACAAAATAATTATTTTTTTTAGTTCATTTGCGCCTGTTCATATGCTCTATATTCTAAAATATAATAATCTCAATATTCATAATCTACTTTACCGATTTTGATGTGATTTCATTGTTTGGCTAAGCATAGCTTGTTTCATTGGGAAAATAGAAAAAATTCATGCGAAAAAAATCGCCATTTATAAAGAATTTCATACGGAGTTGCAGATAAAAATAAATGAAACATAATTGAGCACAAAATGATACGAAGAAAACTTTGCCACAAAAAAATCTAGTATCATTGGTTAGCTCCCCTTTTGTTGGAGTGATAAATAAACCATAACAAATACGATTTCATACCAAATAACGACTGCAGTAATTATTTCACCACAGTTTTCGAAATTACAAAAAATCCAAGTATCCTGCGGTTCTTTACAAAATGATACCGAGTTCCACTTCGTAATGTCTTACACATTGTCTCAATAGAGTCACTAAGCATTCATTATTGCTCGTCATCGCATCTAGCCAGTGTGAATGGTCGCTAATGTTCCATCATGGCTTTATGGGCTGTATGAGAGGCCACATTGTGACCGCAGCGTGGCTAACGCGTCGCATGGGGTCCGAACCACCAAAACAATCGACTTATTTATTGTTTTACAGCAGCTATATACCATCGTCACCGTTTTGAAAGGAGCCAATAATTTTGAGAATGTACCCGCAATAAAACCATCATGGCCCGTCCCGAGCCAGTGGGTTAAACGACCGAATAGCTGGACAAAAAAGCGCAATGTGCTTTTAAGAGATTTGGCACGCTTTGTCCGCTCCGCTGTCTTCGGGCTGTCCGACTTTATATTACTATATTTTAAAAGATGTGATAGATTACTACATCTTACCAAGTTACTAATAAACTTGAAATCTAAGCACAATCTAACGAAGTAAAAAATTTTTAACAAAAAATAGAACCGACTCAAAACGCACTAAAAAGTAAAAAATAACTGTGTCATTTAGTTGCTTTAATTTACTTAAGCATATCTAGGAGTCGGTGCCAGCCAAGTTTAAGGAACATTTATTTAACGTAGTAAAGAAGTTTGTGGGTTCTAGGTAACGTCCTTGAAAGTAGAAACCTTGGCTGGCACCGACTCCTAGATATGCTTAAGTAAATCAAAGCAACTAAATGACACAGTTATTTTTTACTTTTTAGTGCGTTTTAGTTTATTTTTTGTTAAAAATTTTTATTTCTTACTTTTTAGTCACAAATCGCTGTAAGCGTGCCTCCAAAATTTGAAGAGTTCCTTCAATTTCCCCAGGATATCATCATCAGATCCTAACATGAGGACAATGGGACCACCTTGGATGTATGCCCTTTCTAATAAAAAAAGAATTATCAAAATCGGACAACACTGTAAAAAGTTATGCGTGGTCATACATAAAAAAAAAAAAAAAAAAAAAACAAATATACGTGTCGAATTGATATAAAATAATTCCCTTTCCGCCGTCTCCGTGGACATTTAGTTCCACCACGTAACAAATTTAATTTTTCATCAATATGAGTGATTCCGGCTGGATGTTTAGTGTAATGTAATTAAATGAAGAATGTCTTGGTTCAGTTAATAAATAAGTTACTGAAATGAAACCTAAGGGTTTCTTAATTACATCCTAAAGTTTTAGTTTAAAGGTTATTCGGGGAAAATCTTTCTTACTGAGAAACCATTTACTTACAAGTTTACGTTGTAATATTTAATTGTGAACTTTTCTTTTTAAATAAATAGCCAGATATAAGTATAACCAGATAAAAATAAGGAAATCAAGTCAACTATAGATTTCCTATGATTTAGAAGCTACATAGAATATACCTATATAAGCTTGACATTTGAAACTGTAAATAAAGTTCAACTACCTGGAGTTGTAAAGATGGGTGCAATCATCCCGCTTGTTCAAACGATACAAATCATTTGTATATCATGATGAATGCGCGGAAGTCACACCGGAGTCGCATACAACTTAATAATAACGATAAACACCGGTCCCCTATTTAAATAAAATGTTTCGCAACATTAGCGCGGCCATTTCGGCGGATCTGCGCCGGCACAGGCGCACGATCAATTGATGGTTGTACAACGTCACGGATTAAACTAATGTTTGACAAACTTATTTGTTGCGTTGACTGTGATCGATGGACCCCAAGCAAATATCAAATATGCTGGTTTCGAATAATCCGAAATGGTTCTGCTATTGAAAAATCGTGATTTATCTTTCATTTGTTTATTTACTAGTAATTTTATAAACGTATTTGTGTTCTATAAGACTACAAATAAATGTTACAATAAAGTTTTTAATATTTTTCAGACATTTGTAGGAGATAATAATCAAACTGAAAGATTTTTTTATATTACATAGCAAATAGTATACTTAACTTAATTTAATTGAAATTTAAAAATATAATATATCTTCGATAAAATATGTATGTGACCGGCACAATAACGCAATTTGAAGTATTTTATTCATAGTAAAGTCGTACCTATGCTGTAAATATATCTAAAAAAGATCTTCCAAGATGTAACACAAACAAAACAAACATGCTTGGTAAAATAAAAGGTAATAAACTCCTAAAGGTGTAAAATAACATGTAGGTACATAAATTGAAGCAATAAACCTACACTAAGTGCTCTTAATTTATGACCAGCTGAAGAGAATTTTAAAATTATTCTGTAATTTCGTAGACCATCGTATAATATATAACTATTTATAGAGAGACGAATATCTTAGCATTCCATGGATTCACCGTGCGGGTGCCGGGTCTATCGCGTGGCTGAGAGAAAAACTCCGAACAGAGCCCGAAACTTGTGACACCGGTGTAGGTTTAAGGGTACCCTTAGTGACGCGCGTCAACACTCACCTCCTCTGTTCAAGTTATTCTCCCTGCCCAGCCAAATTCGGAAGGCCCTACTAGAGCAGCTTTGGACACTCGTTCCAATATGGAGCTTACTGCACTTCTAGTAAGGCCAAGGTCTTTTGGCAGGTTGTAGAGAGACTTCGCTGGTATACCCCTCGCACCCACTTCTACCGCGTATAAACTAACCACATAGCCATTTTTGGTTAGTTCATTTGTAAGGTCATAATATTTATTCACTTTGAATACATGGTCTTTAGGGATGTTCGTTTCCCACGGCACTGTAAGCTCAACAAGTACTATACGTTTGATTTGTTTGGAAAAAAGAAATATGTCCGGTCTAGATATCGTAATAGATAAGTCTTCCGAGATTTTATAGTGCTTTTCATACGTGTCCATTAATATAGTCCAATCAGGAGCAGAGCCCAGAATTGAATAAGGCTTGCTGGTGGAATTTGTACTTGAGCCTGCTTTAACGAAGTTAGTTTGTCTCTTATTCGTCGTCAACCCTTTCTGAGCTCTAGCTACTGAAAGTGATTTCTAGTACTCTATCGTGGCGGCGTGAGTAAAGACCCCTGTCCAGCAGCACCTTGCATCCTACCAATAAGTGCCTTGCAGTGCCCACTGCCTCACCACAGGTATAGCAAGATTATTTCGAGGCTTTACCCCATCTTACTAAGTTACTCTGATCTGGGAGAGTCAGTTGAAAGGCAATAAGATAAAATTTCAATAAGGCAGGAGATCAATCGTACAGCAAGGCGCGCCACTTCAGAGCTAGAGGAATGCAGAACTCGCCTAAGTTTAACCACACGTTTTGCATTTCTAGGTTCATGGCATGCACTTTGTAGTTGTCGTCCTCATCTTGTTTAAGAAAAGATTTTATTATGTCTTGGTCTTCCTTTTTCTGTCTTGCACCCAACCCGGTTCTATTTACCTGAACCCCTGCCATAAATTGTTTGTAAAATTGAAGCCTAGAGTCAAGTTTTCTATAGGTATACTTATAAATATTCGACGTTATCTAGACATAAAATACCATTCTTACTAATATTATAAACGCGATTGTTTGTATGTACGGATGGATGGATGGATGGATGGATAGATGGATGGATAGATGTTTGTTACTCTTTCAAGGAAAAATTACTTGATTGAATTTAATGAAATCTTACAATAATTTAGCTTATAAATCAAAATTATACACTGACCACATTTTTATCCCGAAATTCCCACGGGAACAAGAACTACGCGGGTGAAACCGCGGGCCTCCTCTAGTACATATATACTTTTGAAATCACATAATCAGAAATCAATCATACACTTCTCAATCTGGCCTAGGTATTTTAAAGTCCAGTTGTGCTCTCAATTGCTAAAGTTAACCTAATTTATTTTCAAACTGAACGCTAATTTTCCGCGCATCTCTTCAAGACTGCCAAGGTTCACGCACAATATAACGCAACGCGCAGATGTCATGCGTCCATTATTAATAATGGTAACGCCGACGTTTACCACAATAACCGCTATTGCAATAACAAACACGTCTCCGTGATAAATGATAATATTTTATGGCAATCGCCCTCGATACATGACGCTTATGTCTCAATTTTTGCAAACACATTCTATTCAACACATGAATAGCTACTTTATTGCTTGGGCGATAGAATTTATTTTTATTTAACACAGTTTAGTAGCCGTTATAGTTTGTACGTGGGGTAGGAATCGCATTGATAGAGTTCAATCGCACGTAGCAAATTGTCGATATTTCGCTGCAGTCATTAGTAGTTTTTGTCCACGAGAGCGTCGTCGAGCAGTGTGCGTATGGGTGGTGCGGTGGATGGCTTTTGAAAACTTACTCGACTGTACACTTTTTAGGTTTTGTGTTAAATGGAATGCGTTAGGTTAAGTTATTGTTGAGAGATTACAGTTTCAATAGAGGATTTTAAATTCTTGTTGTTATTTATTTTTATAATGAAGTTGAATTTTAAATTAACATTAACATTAAGCATTAGTTGCATATAAGTGCTGATTGAGGACTTTTATTTTATTAAGTTTTCCACCAAATCCTTAGGTAGACTTATCAAATAGAACAATTGGCAGTGAGCTCTACAGTAGTAGGTACAGTTATTGTACTATTATACTTAACATTTCATAAGACGAAAACCTACGCCGCGTCTGTTGTCTGTCTATTCACGATAAGCTCAAAAATGTTTTTCGAAATTTTCTTGCTGTTTTCATAAATAGGTAGAAGAGATTCACCGTGGAAATGCCGCTGGTGCGGCAAAATGGTGCCTTATAAATTACAGAACAAGAGGACTTTACCATACAAGTTTTTTAACACAGCAAAAGCATTATAGGGTAGGTAGAAATGCAAATTTGCTTCAAAACTCGACAGTTTATCACTCAAGATTAAGTGGTCGACCTGGCCGTACCGACCGACCGATTACCGTAGAGCATAGAAAAGAAACATTTATTTTATTGTCGATTAAGTATAATATCTTTATTGGCAAGTATCTTACATATAAAATACAATTACAGTAGCAGTGACTCCCACACTAGGATTCCCTGTGTCGTGGGACTCACTTCCTTCCTTATAGGTACAGGATAATTGTTACTTACTTACACTAGGTTTTACAATAATTAGGAAAAGAGAAAAATAAACAATTAAGACACAAGAAGAAATGTAGTACATTAAAAAGGGTAACCTATAAAGGGTACCTAGGTAGTTAGCATTAGTTTACAGGGTACATTTTCATAGTTATGCTAGCGTGTATGTGTGTGTGTGTGTGTATGTGTGTCTGTGTGTCTGTGTGCGTGTACATATAAGTATATGATATTGTACAGCAATACTTACTAATGCTCGTAATTTTTTAAAGAAAATTATCCGTTAGAATTCAATGATTCAACAATGAATAAATTACAAAACTAGTGAGTAACTTATAGTGCCTAGTGCAACAAGTAATACAATAACAATTTCTGTAATCTGAAACCATCGATTGAAATCTCGATCAAATGTAAATCTCAAATTCCCACATGTCCTGTGAATTGTAAACATGATTCCCAACATTCTAATTCATTGCAACCAACCTTTATGCATGAAATTTTAAAGTTGACAATCCTATGCTCAACTACTTTATCAAATACAGGAACATGGACTACAAAGGTAAAATACAAAATTACTATTGCATCTGTTAAGAACTTTAAAATTGTTAATATAAGATCGATTATTGAATGCTGCACGTTTGGTTAGAAGTTAGTCGTAAACAATGAAGCCAACAAAAGGCGAACCCTCAAAGAGCGTGTACTGTGAGGCTAATATTGATAGATAATATTGTTATTTGCCACAATAACACTACAATACTGTTTATTAGCCTCTACTGCGCATCTGCAGCTACGCGTACATTGAGCATGCTCTATTTGATCAATTTAAATTGGGCTATATCGAGAGCATTCGCTCTTATGTAGCTAGTAAGTAGTTTTTTAAAGGTACGGCTTAAATCGTATACTGCATTACAAAAAACATAAACATAAACCTTATGCATAAATCGTAAACAAAAAATAATAGAACCGACTCAAAACGCACTAAAAAGTAAAAAATAACTGTGTCATTTAGTTGCTTTAATTTACTTATATAAGCATATCTATGAAGTCGGTGCCAGCCAAGTTTAAGGAACATTTATTTAACATAGTAAAGCAGTTTGTGGGTTCTAGGTAATATCCTTAAAGTAGAAACCTTGGCTGGCACCGACTCCTAGATATGCTTAAGTAACTGTAAAAAGTAACTAAAGCAACTAAATGACACAGTTATTTTTTACTTTTTAGTGCGTTTTGCGTCGGTTCTATTTTTTGTTAAAAATTTTTATTTCTTGCTTTTTAGTGATTTATCGCTACGTATGTACGTAAATACGTGTCGAATTGAGAACCTCCTTCGTTTTTTTTGGTCGGTTAAAAATACACGATTATTAAAACATCGATCAAAGTTACAATGAACTACAAGAACTTTTATATTATGTGACTTGCTGCTACGGAACCCTTCATGGGCGATACCGACTCGAACTTGGCCACTATTTTTGTTTAATTCTAGTGGATCTAGTTTTTCTTTGACTTTGTTAGCTACTTCTGTAAATAAACGCGTAAGCAAGTCTTATAGCATTAGTTAGACTTTGGTTTCCAGTTTGGTTTGAAGTTTCCAAATTGACATTGGACATTGGCAAAAATTGGATGGAAGTGTACCCCAGGCTGCCCAGTAATGATATATATGTCGTTAAATAGTGCAGATTTTCTTTTTACAGAAAAACAAAGTTGTATGTAGCTATGCAGTCGCAGGAAAAAGTTATGAAGGTTGAAAAAGTTGACTTTTCATACTACGACGACGGTCACGTGATTCAGAACACAAAAAATCGATTGAAATTTTTATTTTTTTGATATATTTTCAAGTGATTGCTATGAAACATGGATAGTTGTTTAAAATTCATTGTGTATTTAAATAAAACAGTTAAATATGAGCATAAGATTGGACAGCCTGGGGCAAATTTTGGCAATGTCCTTTCATTATTATCATCAATTAACAAAATTTCATCTGTAACAAAACTGTAGTTTTTTGCAAAGTATCACGACTCCACTTTTTATATTATAGACAGCAGCTACAGTTTTTAAATGTTTTCTTTTTATAAATTGAATTGGATTACGATCCAATAGATAAGCATTTTTGATAAATTTTCATTTAAAATCATTCCCTTGATGTAAAAATTCGTCAAGCGTTTTAGCAATTCAACACAGATGTAATACAAAAGGTCGGTTTGTGTGTAGTTGGCGCGTTATTATTTCAGCTCTGTGCCCGCCAGCCCGCCCGGGGCTCGCTAATCTCGACTAAACAACTGAAACACCGGATTACAATGAACTTGCCTCTCAAAACAGTCGGCGAATCAAAAGCTTACAAAGATGCGCAGACGCATGCGCATATAATAATTGTTAAAGAAATAGTTCTTATGCGAAATATGGCTTATTGATTGCGAATAAATAAATGGTAGAGAAAAGTATGCATTCGACTTGATTAAAAAAAGCCTTGTTTAATATTCTTAAAGGTGTAAAGTATTTTTTAACCGACGAAAAAAAACGGAGGAGGTTCTCAATTCGACACGTATATATATATATATATATATATATATATATATATTTTTTTTTTTTTTTTTTTATGTATGACCACGCATAACTTTTTACAGTGTTGTCCGATTTTGATAATTCTTTTTTTATTAGAAAGGGCATACATCCAAGGTGGTCCCATTGTCCTCATGTTAGGATCTGATGATGATATCCTGGGGAAATTGAAGGAGCTCTTCAAATTTTGGAGGCACGCTTACAGCGATTTCGGTTTTTGACTCGGTATCGGTAGCTTTTTTAACCGACGAAAAAAAACGGAGGAGGTTCTCAATTCGACACGTATATTTTTTTTTATATGTATGACCACGCATAACTTTTTACAGTGTTGTCCGATTTTGATAATTCTTTTTTTATTAGAAAGGGCATACATCCAAGGTGGTCCCATTGTCCGCATGTTAGGATCTGATGACGATATCCTGGGGAAATTGAAGGAACTCTTCAAATTTTGGAGGCACGCTTACAGCGATTTCGGTTTTTGTCTCGGTATCAGTAGCTTTTTGGCTACTAGTGCCGTATAATATACTATGACAGTATAGCACGAGTACGTTACGTGGCGATAAATCACTAAAAAGTAAGAAATAAAATTTTTTAACAAAAAATGGAACCGACTCAAAACGCACTAAAAAGTAAAAAATAACTGTGTCATTTAGTTGCTTTAATTTACTTAAGCATATCTTGGAGTCGGTGCCAGCCAAGGTTTCTACTTTCAAGGGCGTTACCTACAAACCACAAACTTCTTTACTACGTAAAATAAATGTTCTGGCACCGACTTCATAGATATGCTTAAGTAAATTAAAGCAACTAAATGACACAGTTATTTTTTACTTTTTAGTGCGTTTTGAGTCGGTTCCATTTTTTGTTAAAAATTTTTATTTAGTTTCCGTACTCCATACGTTTTAAGTTTGACGTTTGACCAGCTCACGTCGTGAATGTAAACGCTAGGCGCCAGCAGTGCAGGCATTCAATAAATATTTAACAGAATGTTCAGTTATTTTAAACCTAATTTACACGAAATAGTTTTTTTTAACCGACGAAAAAAAACGGAGGAGGTTCTCAATTCGACACGTATATTTTTTTTTATGTATGACCACGCATAACTTTTTACAGAGTTGTCCGATTTTAATAATTCTTCTTTTATTAGAAAGGGCATACTTCCAAGGTGGTCCCAATATTATCACGTTAGGATCTGATGATGATATCCTGGGGAAATTGAAGGAACTCTTCAAATTTTGGAGGCACGCTTACAGCGATTTCGGTTTTTGACTCCGTACCGGTAGCTTTTTGACTACAAGTGCCGTATAATATACTGTGACAGTATAGTACGAGTACGTTACGTGGTGATAAATCACTAGAAAGTAAGAAATAAAATTTTTTAACAAAAATTTAACCGACTCAAAACGCACTAAAAAGTAAAAAATAACTGTGTCATTTAATTCCTTTAATTTACTTAAGCATATCTAGGAATCGGTGCCAGCTAAGGTTTCTACTTTAAGAACATTACCTAGAACCCACAAACTGCTTTACTACGTTAAATAAATGTTCCATAAACTTGCGCTGGCACCGACTTCATAGATATGGTTAAGTAAATTATTATAATATTTAGACATGTTTTAAATAGGACTTAATGTTTATGATGATATTTAGTTATAGTTCGTTCGCGTTGAGAAAGCAGTGACTCATCATTGATTGACTAACCATTCAAATCTTTTTCAAATTACAAGGTTAAGTTCACAGTGACCAGTTGAAAAGCAACGCGCATAATTTGAAAGATTTTATTGGTTAGGGGTCGGGACTAAGCCGGCGAACAATGATGAGTCACTGCGTTCTGAACGCGAACGAACTATAGGTACATTTTTCACACTGGACTCTAACAAAACTTAGCACTTAATAAAATTTTTTAACAAAAAATAGAACCGACTCAAAGCGCACTAAAAAGTAAAAAATAACTGTGTCATTTAGTTGCTTTAATTTACTTAAGCATATCTATGAAGTCGGTGCCAGCAAGTTTAAGGAACATTTATTTTACGTAGTAAAGAAGTTTGTGGGTTCTAGGTAACGTCCTTGAAAGTAGAAACCTTGGCTGGCACCGACTCCACACTTACTTTTTACTTTTAGTGCGTTTTGAGTCGGATCTATTTTTTGTTAAAAATTTTTATTTCTTACTTTTTAGTGATTTATCGCTACGTATGTACGTAAATACGTGTCGAATTGAGAACCTCCTCCGTTTTTTTTGGTCGGTTAAAAATACACGATTGTTAAAACATCGATCAAAGTTACAATGAACTACAAGAACTTTTATATTATGTGACTTGCTGCTACGGAACCCTTCATGGGCGATACCGACTCTAACTTGGCCACTATTTTTGTTAAATTCTCGTGGATCTAGTTTTTCTTTGTCTTTGTTAGCTACTTCTGTAAATAAACGCGTAAGCAAGTCTTATAGCATTAGTTAGACTTTGGTTTAAAGTTTCCAAAGGACATTGCCAAAAATTGGATTTAAGTGTACCCCAGGCGGCCCAGTAATGATATATATGTCATTAAATAGTGCAGATTTTCTATTTACAGAAAATTATGTATGTAGCTATGCAGGCGCAGGAAAAAGTTATAAAGGTTGAAAAAGTTGACTTTTCATACTACGACGACGGTCACGTGATTCAGAACACAAAGAATCATTGAAATTTTCATTTTTTTTTATATACCCATGTTTCAAGTGATTGCTATGAAACATGGGTAGTTGTTTCAAATTCATTGTGTATTTAAATAAAACAGTTAAATATGAGCATAAGTTTGGACAGCCTGGGCCAAATTTTAGCAATGTTCATTATTCATTCATTAACAAAACTGTAGTTTTTTGCAAAGTATCACGACTCCACTTTTTATATTATAGACAGCAGCTATAACAGCTACAGTTTTTAAATGTTTTCTTTTTTTAAATTGAATTAGATTACGATCCAATAGATAAGCATTTTTGATAAATTTTGCAT
This sequence comes from Mycalesis mineus, assembly GCA_034621355.1. NCBI lineage: Eukaryota > Metazoa > Arthropoda > Insecta > Lepidoptera > Nymphalidae > Mycalesis > Mycalesis mineus. Next base: position 497,232 of record CM067889.1, on the reverse strand, counting down.
TTAAAATCATCCACTTGATGTAAAAATTCGTCAAGCGTTTTAGCAATTCAACACAGATGTAATACAAAAGGTCGGTTTGTGTGTAGTTGGCGCGTTATTATTTCAGCTCTGTGCCCGCCAGCCCGCCCGGGGCTCGCTAATCTCGACTAAACAACTGAAACACCGGATTACAATGAACTTGCCTCTCAAAACAGTCGGCGAATCAAAAGCTTACAAAGATGCGCAGACGCATGCGCATATAATAATTGTTAAAGAAATAGTTCTTATGCGAAATATGGCTTATTGATTGCGAATAAATAAATGGTAGAGAAAAGTATGCATTCGACTTGATTAAAAAAAGCCTTGTTTAATATTCTTAAAGGTGTAAATTATTTTTACTAAAAAACAATGAAGAGTTTCCTCAATTTGCTACTTTATATAAATTTGAACCGGTTTATTCTAAACAGTTTTATGTCTAAAAACATTTTCGTATCAATATTACCATAAAAATTCACATTTAAGGGTGTTTTTCGCAAGTAGCTAAGAATACTCCTCAAACTTTTTCTTATAATGATATGTCATCATATCGGAGATCGGCCAAGCGTAACTAATATTAAAGAGTAACAGAACATATGATTAGTGTGGACAGCAGACAGATAGACAGATAACAAGAATCTAAAACATTTCGCAGAAATGCAACAATTTATAATGAAGTTTCGCTAAGTTATGCCAGCTTCCATCCAATATTACTTCACTGTTATTTAAGCATCAACATTTCAAAGTGAACAAACATTGAGCCCAAAATGTCATAAAACGTGTTAAAGTTGTAGCAAAAGGTTTTTAGTCGTAGAGCCACGACTCTTGAAACATTTACTCAGACGGCTACCATCTTACGCGAAACGCATCTGCCCTTTACCCACTAACAAAAAGTGCTTTAGGCTGACCACAAACTATAATAATTTAAAAAATAATGACTGAAAACTGGATTTAATATTAACTTATTTGTAGTTGATTAATAAAATTAAGTAGAGTTTAATTAGCCACCGACATAAAAAGTGAGTTTGATATGTCTGTCTCTGTCGGTGAATCTGTGTCTTTATGAGTCTGTCCGTCTCGTAGTTTCAAAGCTTCTGATTTGTATTTTTGTTTCAAAGCTGACGTGATGGAGATAGTTTTTAGCTGTACAATTAAGATTCGATTAGCTAATCCGAAGACATTGGAATTATATCTATACTAGATGTTTTCAGAGTTGTGTAAATCCTGTTCCGATGGAAGTATAAAAAATCTGTTTCTTATGAATGTTTAGAGCCCAAAATTATTATTGGGAAGATAACTGAAGTCAAAAGACTGGTCTTTTAAATGCTTTTTTAAAACTTCTTTTAATAACTGAAAATGAAATTATGAAAAAAATTATTTCAATATTTAGAGTCAGACAGCTAGAGAGAAATTAAAGTACCTATCACTTTGCATATATTTGTCGGATCTTACTTTTATTTTCACCAAATTTTCGAGCCGTTTTATTAATTTATTATTTATTTTTATACGACATTAAGGAAAAACAGAGAAGAACAGAGGCAAAGAAATACAGTAAGTAGAGCTGGTGCAAAAGGCGGCCTTATTGCTTAACAGCGATTCCTTCCAGGTTGCCTGGAAGGATTATGTTTGGGAAAAAATTGGTTGTCTGTAAAGTCGGTTTACTAACGATAGTTGAACGTGACAACGTCTCAAGAAAATACTGATGGAATGGTAGCATTTAATTGGTTATTAAAAATTTTAAATTAAGTATATTTTTATAAATATTAATTTAAATTAATAAAATAATTGATTTTGATTTTATAAATTTATATATTAATTTATAAATATATTAATTTTTAATTTAAAATTAACATATTTAATAATTATATTTAATAGACGGATGTCGAACGCTGCCGAACGCAAAGGCCGATTGTGAATGAATGAATGAATGAAATATTCTTTATTGTACACCAAAATCAAAAAACAAACAAAGAGAAAATACCTTAAAAACTAATGTACAATTGGCGGTCTTATCGCTAATGAGCGATCTCTTCCAGACAACCAATTATATTTAAGGAAAAGTGTATATATTGGAGTAGGCTCGGGTGTACGTACACAAAAATAAAGAACGAATCTTACTGAACTAAAATAAAAATTGACTTACATTATATAATTATCTAAATACATACACAAATTCATACATACATACATACATACATACATACATACATAAATACATACATACATTCATACATACATACATACATAAATACATGTTTATAGTAAAATAAATAAATAAATGAAAGATAATAGAGACTAGACGAAATCCAGGAGAGAAAGGGAAGAAAGAGAGTACTAGGCTATGGAGGATAGAAGTGAGCATTCACCAGTCGTTTAAAAGTGACTAGTGATTGCGCACGGCGAATGTCTAGAGGTAAGGAGTTCCAAAGCCGAGCAGCTTTGACAGAGAAAGATTTAGAGTAAAAGGACGAATGATGAGAAGGAATTTTTAGGAGTAGGTTGTCCTCTGATCTAAGAGAGCGACAATGAGTTAGATGGAGGAAGTGGAATCGCTCTTTTAGATATATGGGAGCAGTAGGGTTGAAGAGGACATTATACAATAGGGAAAGAATGTGAGTATTCCTGCGAAGGCGAATCGAAGGCCACTTGAGTTTATCGCGAAACTCGGAAATATGGTCATATTTGCGAAGACCAAATATGAACCTTATACAAATGTTCTGGATGCGCTCAAGTTTATCTAGCAGTTCTTCACTCAAATTAAGATAACAAGTGTCAGCGTAATCGAGAATTGGTAAAAGCAGAGATTGTGCAAGCACAATTTTGGTAGATAAAGGAAGAAAATTGCGCAATCTACGCAGAGACCCTATAGATGCATACACCTTCCTACTAACCTCACTGACCTGTGGGGCCCAAGTAAAATATTTGTCAAAAGTGACTCCTAGATTTCTAACTGAGTCACAAAACGGCACACGCGTTCCATCAAAAACTACATCAGGAATATTAGCCCAGTCAATGCGTGCAACCAAATTATGACTGCCTATAATTATAGCTTGTGTTTTAGATGGGTTCACTTTTAAGCCGTACGAGCTACTCCACTGCACAACAGAATCTAAATCTTTGTTTAGTAATTCGATCGCACTAGGCAAATCACATAGTTTGGACTGAACATAAATTTGGAGATCATCTGCATACAGGTGATAGAGAGAAGTTAGCTGATGTGTAATAGAACTAATGAAAATAGAAAAAAGAAGAGGAGACAACACGCCACCTTGTGGTAGACCGGCAGTTAACGCGCACGTTGTCATCAACCCGCACACGTTGTCGGCGACCAAACAAGTAACTGTGAAACCAGTCAATCACTTCAGGAGATATGTTGAGAGAACCTAGTTTAGCTAATAATAAATCAAAATCAACGTTATTAAAAGCATTACTGAAATCTAGTAAGGCCAACACTGTAACACACTGGTTATCCATGCCGTGACGAATATCCTCGGTAATTTTAACTAATGCGGTAGTCGTACTATGACCAGTACGGAAACCGGATTGGAAAGGATTGAAAAGGTTCTGACGGGTCAGGAAAAGGCTGAACTGACGATGGACTATACGCTCAAAAACTTTAGAGAGAAATGGGAGAATGGATATTGGCCTATAGTCCGAAAAACTAGAGGGATTAATTTTTTTGGGAATGGGAACTACTTGAGCTTCCTTCCAAGAAGAAGGAAAGCTTCCGGAAGAAATAGAGAAATTAAATAAGGATTTAATTATAGGAGGTTAATGATAGGAATGATCATCTTACGACTAATGCAATCCGTACCTACGGCATCAGAATTGACCTCACGAATGCTTCTCACAACATCACTATCAGTGATTTGACAGAAAATGAAAGCAGGATCGTCAGAAGTGGGTAAAGCTAATAATTGATTTTTAGTGTTTAACTTTGTGGCATCATCAATACCACAAGAAGAGGAAAAATGGCTATTAAGCTGATCTAAATTAAAGTTGCAGGAGTGATTATTTTGTCGTGCTTTCCCAACTCCAAGAGACTGAAGAAATTTCCACACTCGACCTGAATCTTCTTCCTCGAGTATGGATTTATGAATGTGGCGTCGTTGCATATCTCTACATAACCTGTTGCAGCGATTCCTAACTTTATGATATTTGTCCTTATTTCGATCGGAATTATTGATTCTGTATTTGGCTTTAGCAGAATTTTTTTTAAGCTGTAGCGTTCTAATTTCCTGAGTAAGCCAGGGAGCGGGAAGGTGCTTTAGCCGGACAGGGCGAATCGGAGCATGCGCGTCATATAATTGAATAAGGAGTGAGTTGAAGCTCTCAACTCTATCATTGATGTTTGCTCCAGTTAGGACATTCGTCCAATCCAACCCGACAGCATCTTTCCACAGGAGATCTATGTCCATACCTCCAAAATTGCGCTGCAGAAGAATTCTCGATTTAGCTTTAGGTGGGCGTATTTTATAAGACAGATAAACCAAGTCGTGGTATGAAAAAGCATCAGCAGGGCACTGGCCATGTTTAGCAACATGATCGGGGGAAGAAACCAACATAATATCAAGAAGAGATGGGCAAGAATTGGGAAATGAGTGAGTAGCTGAAAGGGGGAGAATATGTAAATTGGCTGCCCTCACTAAAGATTTCAATCGCGTAGAGCGCGAGTCAGTTTTAAGTAGGCATGTATTAAAGTCACCCATAATAATGGTATGTGAATATAAAGGGATAAATCTATCTAAAATAATTTCAAACGTGGGAAAATAGTCAATCGTGAGATTAGGGTTATAATATACGCCAAGTAAAAGTTTAGTGTTAGAAAAAAGTACTTCAATCACTAAATGTTCCGCTCCCGGTGTTGCCTGGGCATCTGACAAATTAACAATGGAAAATGGTATGTGAGAACGCAAATATATGGCCACACCACCGCCAGTCCGGTGAATGCGATCATTACGTATTAATCGAAATCCCGGAAGAGCGTAGGAAATTGAGGGCAGACACGGTTTAAGCCAAGATTCTGAAATCAGAATGGCATGGATGTTCTTGTTATCAAAAGATGAGAGCATATCTGAATAATGTGCAGGAATACTCTGAGCGTTAATATGAACAATATTAAAATTTTTTATTACATCTGAGAAGTAAGAAGTAAGATTATCAGATAGAGAAGGAAGGCTCAGAAAACTGGAATTACTATGCGTTTCATAAGAGGATGAAAATGAATAGAATGAATCGTCTAGGTTTTCATTTTGAATAGACATATAATATTATTTATATGATATTATATTTTATATTAAATATATAAAAATAATATAATAAAATGAATTAAATCAAATAAATAAAATAAGTAAATAAAAAAAAATTAAAAAAAATATATAATTATATATAAATATTAAATCAAAAAGCAAGCTTTGTGACGTTTATTTCCTTACCGGCCAGTTATACATAAATATTACTAATGAAATATGCTAACTAACAAACCTAAATAAAAAGATAAAATTAAAACAACAAAGAAAAAAACAGTAACAAACATCTAAGCACAAAATAAAATGGTAAAAATTCCTCTGAGACTGAAAGCTTATATCAATAATTAGAAATCTGTAATAATGGTAAAATTAGTGTTACTTAGTCTGTGGTACTAAGATGTTAAAGTTGACAAATGACATATTTATATTCGATTAGTGTCAGATGTCAGTTTTAGCATGTAAACAATTGACATTTTATAAGAAAATTAAATTCTTAAAGAACCTTCAGAAATAATAAATTAAAAGTTTACCTGCCATAAAATGAGATTCTCACAAATCTAATTACCTAACAGATCTGATAATAATACACCACAACAAAAGTAATAGAAATAAAAATTGATATAAGCCTAACATAACGAAACAGCAAAAGTAATCATGAATATGACTTCTATTTCTTTTTGACTCTCGTGCGTGACTTTGCTCGTGAGACCAGTGGTTTAGGATTTCCTGGAGCAGCAGAGGGGACAGCAGTAGAAGTTCCCGGCGCGGAGACCGCCACCGTTGGTGCAGAAATATCATCCAGATCCGCAACCGAACGCACCTGGCGCCGGGACCCATCTTGCTGTAACACAAAGATACTCCCATCCTTTGTCCAGCACTTATTTACTCCGACACGTTGACGAGCTGCTACAAAGACGTCGTGCCTCTCCTTAGTAAGGAACTCTGACAGTGTTAAGCCAGAATTCTTTAAAGCAGTTTTGGCATACCACAATTGATTTCTAAGTGCCAGATCATGAAACTTGACCAGAACGGCTCTGGGTTTGCCAGTCTTAGGTCGGCCCAAACGATGGCAGCGACTTACACTCTCTGCATTGAATGGTATCTTGAGATGATCGGAGAGTGCTTTAATGGTGACAGTGTCCAACTTCTCAGCTTTAGACTCTGTTATGCCGTGAACCAACAGGATTTTACGTCGACTTCTCATTTCCATATCATCCATGGATCTATAAAGGAGCTGCACTTGCAATTGAAGGCCCTCGAGCGCTGTCAACACAAAACTTCTAAAAGAATGAAATTGCGCTGCAATATTAGAAGTTGGACTAGTAGCTGGTATAGCTTGCTGCAGATGTCTTTGGAATTCTTCCATCCTTTCATTAAAATGTGCACTTAGTTGCGTTACAGATTGCTGAATGGACTCCATATTATAGTGCTAGTGTTTATAGGTTATAGTGATGGATTAATAAGTTTCTCACTTAGAACAATATTGTGCATAAATCACCTCGGATATAATAAAGGAATAACTATCTGGTAGGTAAAAGAACTTTTAGCACATAACTTCACATATAAATACTGTAAATACTATTAATTTAATTAAAAACTATGGAGAGCAAAATAAATGTGTGTTTACTTTTTGCACGCCTACCCGCAATTGTGCTTCTTGTCGCTCGTTTCGCGCTCTCGCTTGCACTTCAAGCCTTACATGGAACGCCTCAAAGCGAGGTAACGCGGCATGAGTAATGTTTTTTCGGGCGTGCAGCCGGCTCTATCGAATTATAAGACGTTTTCACGTCAAAAATTAGGACACACGAATGCAGGTTTTCCCCATTATAGATATGCCACATTCCATCGATGAGTCAGTCAGTTGTATTACGTGTAGATCCGATATCTAAATCCTACATAATCTACTACTACTCGTGGGAAATCCTAAATAGAAGATAAACCAAGTATTCTCGTTGATTTACGATCGGAAAAACATCGTTATGTTTTAGGTATGGTGTGGGGAGCCTTAGGTTGAAGCCCCCAATTAACCAACGTAGTGGTTTGCACAAAAAGCGGGTAAAACATCAATTATGGTGCAGATAAGCTGTTAACACGGGGTTGGCCAGCGCCGGCGCCGCGCCTCGAGAGCTAGCGCTAAAAAACGAGACGCCACCCACAGCCTGCCAGCATAGACTTCTAGTAACGATTGCTGGGTTCTGTAGTACATGTACCTTTGTTTCACGTAGGAAACCATTATAGAAAGAGTATCGAACTGGGGAAGCTAGAGCTAGAGAGGTTATATCCAAATTGAAAAGGCTTTCGCAAAGATCGACTAAATTTGTTATGTAAGTATGTAACATTTTTTGATGATTGATTAAATGGATATAGAAACATACCTAACATACTTCGTATTATTTATACGATTGATAGGTTTAGTTACATGACGAATTGTCAAGTGTATTATAAATTAAATGGTGCGAATAAAATCTCTAATTTATATTCACTTGACGCCTTGACATTATATTAAATAGACTCTAGTGTACGAGTACATAAATATCTTGATATTGTTCTGAAAAGAGACTGTAGATGACAAATCACGTTTAAACATAAACAAGAAACATGGAATGTTTATATATTACGAATCCACATAAAAATATTTTAAATACCCTCGCGGAACCCTAGAATTGGTCCTCGTAAAAAGCTAGTGACACTTAGCGAAATAGCTGACCCGACAAAGACGCCGCGCGCCACCCAGCGTGCTCCGTCGCCAATACATCACAGCTAATCGCACTGATAACTTGCTCCCACGAGTACGTGGAGTGACACACGTGGTGGCTCTCGTCCATGCTCTGACCCTGTCAGTGCCTTGTTAGCAAAACATGACTTAGTTTTCATCAGTCTATTCCTTATCTGACATTTGTTCTTAGTTTGGGATCAGCTTCAGATTTCTGTTCCTTAAATGCAGGTTGAATAATTGATATTAAAAACAATAAATATTTAATGTTTAGTTTATAACCTTTAATCAATTGATTCTTGCATAGTAATTTAAGATCAAGTGCACCGGGAAATAAGAACAGGTACTTAAAAATGATTCTCGACGATAATTAGATCTTTTGACGCGTAAGCATTTTATTGATGTGTAATATTATTCAGTAGTAACAGTAGCTTTTAATATGCAAACTAAAATACGTTTGGTAAATAAAAAACAAAACGAAATCTTACCTACATAAGATTACTGAAAAATTGCATAGTAATATTTAATGATATTTTTCATACCTATGTCGCAATTTTGTAACTACACGTTCTATTGAAAAGAAAGAAATCAGTTTTGTCATGTCAACGGAATGCTTAATGGTTCCACGTGTTAACACGTGCTTATTTTGTAATCATTTGTCACTTCTAATGGATACCTCCCTCCCTTTGAACTGGGACCTCCCACTCCGAAATATTTGCTTTCCATAACTTACCCCAAAAATATTTTCCACAGAATATATCTTAATTAGGTAAATAATAATATTTCTGTATTTGGCTTCAAAGAACTTAGAGTTTTCATAAAATCTTTGAAGATCAAAGATATTGAGCTTCGTTTAACTTGAAATAATTTTGATAAATGTGGTTTTTATAAAATATTTTAAAGGTCCATTGAATAGTCAATTAAGGCTAGACTTATTAGGTGACGACATTATTAATATTCGTACTTTAATAATTAGTAATACTCAAGCATTTTGAGTTCTGTGTTCTGTCAAAGAATACACAAGAGTCTGAACCAATTTGCGACTTTTTATCGCTGCGCACATATCCAGGTCGCTAAATATTCCGTCAAGCAATAAAAAAGGCCTCCCGCAGGATTCTACTTCCTCCACTACTCGTGGGCGGGCGGATGCCTTACCTCGCACCTCTTGCAAGTGACGACATAATCAACATTCCTCACTATCATTTCTCATAGCCACGTCGTCGGTGGCATAGCCACGTCGTCGGCGCTTTGAACAGCTCTGTGAAGATCTTAATTAACTTATGAGCATCTGACGAGATTTGCCTTTTTTACTCGAATACGGCAAAGCTAAGAGGAAGGATTATGATTTTAGCAGTCTTTGTGTGTCTGCAGTTATTTGCATATAAGCATATAAGCCTCAGTAACGCCTAAACTATTCATACGATTTTGATGAATCGGCTCTGTATTATAGCTCGGGTAACATAGGCTACATTTTAACCGACTTCAGGAAAAGGAGGAGTCGATTTTACCGTGAAAAGCTCCGAATTTTGACTAATTTAATTAAAACGTTTCATCTGATTTCATTAATAATGTGTCCATCAAATCGGTTGGCTACTATTGGTGTAATTTTGTGAACGGTTGAATTATATCTGTCGGTAGTTAGTAGTCAATGTAGTATTTTAAGTTACATTATTTTTATATGCATCTAGGCACGTCTTGGAAATATGGAGCTGGAGTATCTCATAAATAATAAAAATATCAAAGTTACTAGAAAAATTGAAAAAAACAATACAGTTGAACTTGTTAAGTTATTTTTAAACATTTATATTACAGTTCGTCAGTTAAGTCCCATGCGATCAGACATCATTTGTAAGTCAACAATGCTGTGAAAAGCTGTCACTCGGAAAGTATTTAGTGAATCCCGGTTTCATACCTCAGCGCTGACGGGGCGCTACCCGACTCATTAGCGGGATCTGATACATCTGTCTCAATTGCACCCTTATTTTCAAATGCTTAGAGTTGAAAATTGTAAAGCAACGGTTGTTCTCATGATTGTCGTATCCTGCAACATCTGTCTTTAATAACACTCCTATTTTAAGGTGGTTACAGTTGGAAATCGTCGAGCAAATGTCAGCTAGTCCTGCGGTAGATCTCAAGAATACCACAGAATACACTTAGTTTACGCGTACCTATGCAATTAATAAATATTCGACTTAGAAGTGCCGCTAATGAAATTGGCATATTTTACTTACAAACTGTAGGAGGTCTAAGTACTGTAAGTACTTTAGTGAGACTAGAGGGAGGAACAAGACGTTTTGGACCTGTAATTGAATGTCATCTATACTAATATTATAAAGAGGTAAAATTTGTAAATAAAGTTCTGTCGGGGCTAATCTTCGGAACTACTGATCCGATTTTAAAAATTCTTTCACCAGTAGAATTCTACGTTATTGGTGAGTGTTATAGGCTACATTTTATATTTGTATTGTATATATTAAACGAGTTATCACAGTTTTTGTAGCGCAAGTCGGATCGCAAAAATCGGTTAAATCTGCTTTTTACGCATACGCTGCCTTAACTATTGGATATAATTGAAAACATTATATGAAAAGTTTATGCATCTTAAAAAGTTCTACAAAAAAGTCCGCGATAGTCTATCTTTTATATTTTGGCAGATATATAACTTTTTGTGTTTTAACAAATCATTTAAGTCATATGCTTACGTTTACGTCATTATTTATACAACTAAACTTAAATCCTTATCAAAATAAATTATTTAATAATCACAAGAATATTATAGAGATAAGATTTGCCTTTTACAGTATGTTAATTAGTTATATAGTTTCGAAGATATTACAAAATTTCTAAAAAGTGCGACTCTGTAATAAATCATTTAATTCATATGCTTAAGTTTACGTCATTATTTATACAACTAAACTTAAATCCTTATTAAAATAAATTATTTAATAATTACAAGGATATTATAGAGATAAGATTTGCCTTTTACGGTATGTTAATTAGTTGTATAGTTTTGGAGATATTACAAAATTTCTAAAAAACATGACAATGCCGCTATATCGTCTAAATTAAGTTGACCTCCTCCGTGTTATGTTATACGTACTGAATAGGGGTCTACATTTTGGTACTGATATTTTTTGAGATTTCGATTTTTCATCTTTTCTTTTCTCAATTTATTTGGCATGGCAGACCATATTTATATAATATACGATGAAAGTCTGTCTTTAAAATTGGAAGGGTATCTAAGAGGTATTCACGCCGACGAAGTCGCGGGCGACTGCTAGTCTTTTATAAAGAGATCCCTTAGGCATGCTTGAAGTAACAGGTACCTAATTTAAACAATAAAAATAGTTTATATTTATTTATTTTGCTATTTTCTAGGAAACACCAATGTGTTCACAAAAACACGAAAATTCAATGAAATCCAATAAAATACACCGAATATTAAGTTACAGTTACTTATAAGTAGGTAGTGCGCCTAGCTTTATTACGCAAATAATATTAAGAATATCTTCCTCTAGTTTGTACAACAAAACATTTAACGATAAGTTATTTTAAGTTATTCAATAATCTCTTTCCCGGGCAGCGTAAAGCGAAGGCGGTCAGCGTAGCGAGGTGTAAGTAGGTACTGTCCGCACCAAACAAACGTTCACTTTGGAGAAAGGTACAGCACGGTACATTGCGTTTTGTTTGTTGTTGTTTTCGGACTCTTTATGTTTTATTAATCCTTTGAGGATTTCGGTTAGGGTTTTTTCACTTTGATCATTTAGACATTTTTTTCATAAGTTGTGTCTAGAGAAAGAAAACTGTTACTTTTATTAATGTAAAAAAAATGAAAAATAATTATCGCAAGTTACAAAGTTGAACAAGTTCTGTATTATAAGTAGCTACTTTATATTTTCAAAAATCATACCTTTCATTTAATTTGAAATACCTACTCCTATATTAAAGCAGAAAGTTTATGGGTGTGTTTGTTACTTCTTCACGACTAAACGGCTGAAGCGATTTTAATAAAATTTGGTATTGAGTTTGCTGACACCCTGGATTAACGCATAGGCTACTTTTAATTCCAAAATTTTTAAGAGAACGGGAACTAAGGCGTAAGACTAATAGTAAATATTAGGAATGTTTATAAAGATATCCAATGTAAAGCGAAGACATAGTGTTAGAAGGGGACAAAATAACATTCCAAAATCTAATATAATCTATCTAATCTATCGCGTAAATTTTTTAAGTTACAACTTTCAACTGTATTCTCGGATTTGTCTTAATACGTCAATACTGGTAACATTACCTTGTTTATCCTAAATTTAAACGGAAAGGAAGTTATCTATTTTAAGTCAAATAAGGTAAGATTAATAAAGCCCTTGACGTGATTGTCGCGAGTGACGTCGAGAGCAGGAGGTTGTGTCGTTGTGTCAATCGTTTGTGAAGTGCTTGATGCGGAGGGTAGGTGTGAAACGCAAGGGTCGGTCGCCCCTCGATAGCGAGACGCGAATCAAGATTGCTTACTATATTACGGAATCTTCATTTGAATACTTAGCTATTTCGACATCTCGCAAGTCAAACGTATAGTAGGTACTTGTTGAGCTTACAGTGCCGTGAGAAACAAACATCCCTAAAGACCATGTATTCAAAGTGAATAACTATTATGACCTTACTAATGAACTAACCAAAAAAAGGCTATGTGGTTAGTTTAAACACGGTAAAAGTGGGTGCGAGGGGTATACCAGCGAATTCTCTCTATAACCTGCTAAAATACCATGGCCCTACTAGAAGTAAGCTCCATATTGGAACGAGTGTCCAAAACTGGCTTGGCAGGGAGAATAACTTGAACAGAGGAGGTGAATATTGACGGCCGTCACTAAGGGTACCCTTTAACCTACACCCGTGTCACAAGTCTCGGGCTCTGTTCGGAGTTTTTCTCTCAGCCACACGATGGACCCGGCATCCGCACGGTGAATCCATGGAATGCTAAGATATTCGTCTCTCTCTGTTAAGGTGGATTAATCATTTCTTTAAATCCTATTTTTATTCTGATAGTTGTCTTTGACTAATCATAAGAAATTTTCAGAAACTTTTCAGTATATGCCCGTCAATTTTCAGTATATATCGTGAAAATTTATATAACAACTTTGTACCTTAGCATATAACTGTGCTAAATGATTCTAATGCTGCTATTCTTCCTCTTAATGTGCCACTTCTAACGAAGGTCGGCGAGCTCTTTGGTTGGGCACTGCAGTTCTGAACACTGGTTTTATTGAACCACCGACAAAAGTTTAGCCAAATATTTTTCCTGGTACCTACTTTCCACGTTTCGTTTGCTCTGTACCTTGTCCTGGATGAATTTTTATTACGTTTCATTTTGTTTCTGCTAAACAAAATGCTGCTATAGTATTAATATTATAGCTACGTCGATGGAAGACAAGCGACGGATCATAGACTCGTAATTGGTAGCGGGTCTCAGCTGAGCGTTATTAACACGACTTGTGTGAAATTGTTATCACCCTCAGCCCTCGCCCTGCGAGGAAAATGTTTTTGTTAAGGGGAAATTTATTTATAACGTTTTTCAATAATTCTCACGATGTTTGTGAAAAGCTTCGTATTGAAATGGCGCAGGTTGTTGCGTCAAAAAATATCTTATTGTTGACAACAAATAACCGAAAATAGCTTAATTATAGAAAATTAAATTTCAGTTAATGACAAAGATACTTGGAGGTAATTTTGTCGTAATTCATATTTACATGAAAAGTAAAAAAAATTAAGGAAATTATTTTTTCTTAAATTCTGTTAGCTGCCCATTTTCTTGAGGGCACCCATGTCACCATGGAGTTTGATAAAGCACAGAAGCTCTAATAGAGTTGAGACCTAGATTACCTTTAGTTTGGACTCAGGTAAAAAGAGCGGAGGGGAAGAATTGTCTTTATAAAGGCCTCTCCTGTATTTTACAGGTACATTGGCTTAAAGGGATGTTGGAATCGTTGGTATTTGTGGGTTGAAATGAGATCAGTTAAAAGAAGAATATAGCAACCGTATTCACGAAAACATACTAAGCCGAGGTGCGCGATTTCAGAGCGTGCGGGCTTCGCAGACCTCAGAATAACGGCAACACTCAGCTATACAAGATTTTCTACGCTAGCCTAAGCCCTCTGGTGAGCCGACTCCTATTACGTTGTGTACAACAAATAATTACAAAGTTATGAAACAAAAAAATCCTACATATACTAAAGCCAAACCATTTTAGAAATTCTTGTCACCAAAGAAGTATAAATATGAAGGTCAAAATGCAACCCTGTTTCTGCGTACTAAACTTAAAATTGCGTTTTCTTATTTGAAAAAATCTTATTTAAAGATATTGAATTGAATATTAATTATTTTTAAGCTTACTAATCTAATTTATTATCAGGATTCTATTTATAATTAATTATAAAAATAGTGTAAAATCACTTATCATTTCACCTCATTTCTATGTTTCTTACAAATATTCTTACTTTGGCTTTAGTATAGTCAACCATTTTATAAACTTCATTTATTACCAGAAGATATAAAGTATAATTATACTATGGTTGAAGGTGTGGCTTAACATAAACTACCGAATATATTACTATTTTATTAACTTTTCCTTTTAGTTCTTAGTTAACAAAAGTCGTATAAACACAACTAGGTGGCCCCATAACAAAGATCAAGTCTCGCCGACAAAGGAAGCAGTTAAACAAACATAAAATATGTATCAATTAGCTCGTATGTGTCACAACTAATACAAACCACGTGTCCGTCTGTCTGTCCGCCCTCACGTGGTAACACTTCTACGCCGACCATGCGGAACCCTGTTTTGGTGTTTGGTTCTGTGACAAAAACTTTACTGTCACAGCTTTCGTAATATTTGAAAGTAGGTACTTACTTTTTCTTTTGCTACCTAGCTAACCAGGTATGAACTATTTTCTTCTTAGCTTTTCTTCCCAAGATGAACTTTGTCACAAACAGCTCTTCTATTGCTAATTATTATCAGCCCACTGACGGCGCACTATGGGAATATGGCGGGGAGGGGGAAATGGAGGTTATACTTATCACACTGCTTCAAAGCGAGTTAACGAAAACTATATTAGAGAAAGTCTTATTCCATACACCCGACTCAGGATTTGAAACCAGGACCTCGTGATCGATGTCACATAACTAACCACTAACCAACGAGGCAATATTAATATTTATCACAATTGACAATATGTTAGTGCTATATAGACATAAGACAGCGCACTCTATGTTGAGATAGGTCAAGTAGTCTCGGACTTGACCTCAGCGAGACGCGTGAGTTGACACACGTTGTTTCCACTGCGTAACGTGTATAGGCCAGTAATGTTCCCAGTGGCCGTGATTTTACGACATCCTCAGCTACTTTCATAATATTTCAGCCAATTTTCAAAAATCTATACATTAGCCTACTTTTGCACATTAGGTTTAGACAGACACAAGTGGCAAATTGACTCTGTTTCATACGAGTAGACTTAAAATATAGTGTTACGACCTATTTGTTGGGGATAGGGAGAACAACCACAACATGAGAACAGTGTTATTAATCCATAGAAGAATCGCCGCAGCACGTTGCGACGCCGTGCGCGACAAGTACAGGATAACGTGATATTATTATACTAGCAGTCGCCCGCGACTTCGTCCGTGTGAAAACCTCTTAGGTACTCTTTTAATTTTAAAGACAGACTTTCATATAAAGTGTGCTTATTCTCCGCTACCCCACTCAATTTAATTTTTTTATAGTTTCCCGTGAAGCAATATCCTCCGTCCCGTCCCGTGTACTAAAGATCTACATTTTTGTAAAACATTATACTATATTACAGTATATTAATATTAACAATATATATTTATGGCAAGCTGATGTGTATAGCTTGTATTAAATAGTCTATTTCAATTTTGAATCTAGCTTTAATAATAAACAAAATAATTTACAATCCAACATGTAGATCTCGAGGTTAGCCCGTTTAAACAAACGAACAAACTTTTTCGTATATTATATAAATATGGTCTGCCATGCCAAATAAATTGAAAGAAAACATCAAAGATCGCCGATAACGTACCATTCTACTGGTGAAAAAATTTTTAAAATCGGTTCAGTAGTTCCGAATATTAGCCCCGACGGAACTTTATTTACAAACTTACAAACTTTACCGCTTTATAATATTAGTATAGGTATACCTAGTAGATGCGATATGTGTTACTTGCAATGCTCTGTTACAGGCGATTTCCCGGAGAAAGAAAGAGCACGGTGTTAAAATATTTCTGTTTAATACGTTGGGATTAGCTCGACAAATCTTCGTTAAGAGATTTCATCAAAGTTATTTAGCAAATTTTAGCATCTTATCTGTTTATAGGATTAATGCCGCCGCGTCGTCGCGCGATTCGCCACGCCACTCGCCCGGTGTGGATGCGACTTAATAACTCCTCTGACATCTTTATATTATCTGTTTTATTCTTTGCTTTATTGCGTTTGTTCTCTTTGCTCTGCGTTTTAATAAGGTAGGAGTTTATCAAAGTTATTTATTTTAAAATGAATTTATCTAGACTGTTTATGATTAAAAGATGTTATTTCACCACAGCACAATTTTTCATAATTTTGAAAAATTTTTACTACTAGTTGTACTAATGTATTTCAAAAAAGTAGGTACCTTTTATATATCAGATTGATATACCTATTTTCACTAATAAAATATTTTTTAATTCACAAATTACGCTGTAATATTTAATAAAATAGTTTATTATTATCATCGTCTCACAAAGTTCACGCTCACTAATTTTAATTAGGTAAAACTATTTGTGAAGCAAGCTATGATTACCACCACATAGCAATGAACATAATATTATAATAACAACAGAGAGGTGCTATTATCAAATTATACCTAGCCGACGACAACAAAGGCCTCTGAGAGGAGTGGAAACGTAGTGAAACTCCGCCGAGTCCGCAATTATCGAGATTACTCAATTATTTGCCGAAACCCGCGGCTTATTAGTGCGGATGACGCGGAGTTACCGCACCTGCGCACAGAACATGCAGCGGGGCAGACGTGCCATTCTGAGCCGTGTGTTTTTACCTATGCACCTTCATATGACGGCAACATTTTCACATTAACAATTATCCCTTTCGTCATCATTTTACAATAATGTAAGTAATAAACAAACGTCATGCATCAAATGTAATATTTTGTGATGAATTTTTATAAATTTAATATGAGGAATTATAAATAATTTTTATAGATATTATAACCGAAAATCGTTTAATAAGTGATTTGACTGAATATGATCAGATTTTAGGTCACCTTTTGAAGCTTTTTAGGCTTTCATTAATAATTTCATGGTAATTTTGACTGCATTTTTTTATTTAAAAAAATCAAGTAAAACGAACAAACGTAATGTCGGACTTCATTTGACATAATAAACACCGATATGTACTTGATACTCAATATAAATAAAAGCAATACTAAATAGCTAGAGCAAACTACTTTCCATCTTCCATGTAAACTGTCGTATCTGCACTTACATCACATACTGATACTAATTCTCGATGTTCGGCAAATCAAAGCAAAGGAAGCCGCTGTCGCATCTGTGTCGAATTCAATTCCTCATCGGGGCATTGTCGGCACGGTGTGGCCCGTCATTACCCCGCCCTGCCTTGTAATAAACATATCAACTTCACAGCTCGCGCCACCCCCGGCCACCCCCGCCGCTCCGCCGCGCCGCCGTACAATGGCGGACAAAACAAAGCCTTTTATGCACTAATAAAGACCAAATTATCGGCTGCCGTTTGATGGTTGCGCGTTGCTGATATAGTAAATGTAAAGATACGGGATAAAACGATGATAAGAACTGATTGATACTCAAACACAAGATCTACAGTTTTTGAGTTGAGGGTCATATAAAAGTCAATCATAAAATAATTATTATGTTGTTAGTAAGTATTATGAGTTCTAAGTGAGAGTAAGATTATTTGGGTTTAATAGTATCGACGCGAATTTATTACCAATTTAATAAATACAGAGTGCTCATAAAGTACTTATTTTATATTTTTGGCGAGATTCATTCATTATGTTGTTTGATGTATATCTGTTGCTGTTCATATCAGTGGTGTTCGTACAGCCTTTGACAGGAGCCTCCCATTACTTTTCGGTTACAAAAGTTGATATTATAAGGTGTTTCTTTACCCGGCCGCCGTGACGTCACGCCGACAACTGCCACTGACTATTGATGACTGACAATAGATAATGTGCGCCTATTATGTTCACTTTGTTACAGGAAGTTCAAAGAAAATATGTAGTAGCAACTAGATTGACTTATAGAGACGTTTCTAAAAAGGCAACAGCTGTATAATATTATTTTGAATTCAAATAAAACACCAACAAGATTTCATTTCGATTTATAGGTATATTAAGTCTTTAGTAGAATTTCTTCATACGACAACTAAAAGTGTCAGTGCTTTACATGAAATGGTAACATTATGTTTAAACCCTTAATTCCTTTACAATATAATCCGAAATGTAATTTCATAGCAATCTCGGTTTCATTTTAAACATTGACAGTATCGATGACTGTTTGGTGTACAAGCAAAAGGATTTACCGGGAAAGTGAAAACAGCGAGACAACGCCACAATAGAACTTATTAAGAGTACAATAATAGACGAGTGTGCCAAACAAACACGCGGGCCACCCACGCACAGCTAATTATCCTAAAGACAGATGTTAAAGAAAGTGAACGTCAAGAAAAAATACCCAATATAACATCAAAACTAAGCGCCGACAGATTAGGTGATGACATCGCTTGACAGTTTCGATTTTTGCAAATACATACTTTGTATCAAATGAACAAAGTTTAATTTCATCTGCAGATACGACGTTATTCGGCGAACTTTATGTTGCAATTGCAACATCGTACATAGTCGTTAGTGCTATTATGATACAGTTGAAATTCAAACGTTTGTAAGTTTTGCAACGTAAAACGCAAGTTTGCCAAAAGATGTCAATAGACAATGCGACAGCGATGACAAAGCGAGAGCGGACTTATTTATTCATGGAGGATTATCCGACGGATTTATTTATTTGGATCCGGCAAAAGGACATCGTGCACAAACACAGCCGCCTGCCAATAATCACGTTATTTTGGAGTTTGGGCTCTTTGCGCGTTTCACGGCTGGCCTCGTTTTGGTGAGTCTCCGCTATTGTCGTGTTGCAAATTATCGACGCCGTTGAGTCGCTCGTCGCTCAATTGTTATTGTAAATAGCACTCGAGATTACAGACCACCATGGAAAGCGATCGCGTTTCACCTAATGGACGATTTAGAAGACTTTGTTACAGCAAAATGCTATTATTGAAGGTATATTGTCCACGTATGGATGCACATACGATAAAAGATATCGGATGTCCTTGTAAATAAATAGTTTGTATCAATACTCAATTGTTTGGATAATCTTTGACGTTCTAGGATCACAATGCTCTAGTATTCTTACGGTTATAATATGAGTTTTGGTTTACTAATGATTACGAAATATTAACATCAATAGTTTCAATATAATTATCTATATCATTCATTTTTAGATATATTTTGCTTTGCTCATACATATCACAATGTTTTTACACATCTTGACAATTTTTGCTAAGGGAGTACATGTTTCTTCGTATAAAGCGCCCTTCGCAAATGATTGTTCACATCGTAATAGTTCACCAGTTAGAAATGAATTTTACCTAGTGTCATGAAAAAGGTACAATTATCAGTAAAACTACAGGCACATAAAGCTTAAGATCCAAGTAATTTTCATCTCCCTTAGATGATCAGGTAAATCCAATTTTTATGTCAATAAGAAATTTATAAAAAAACCTGATGAATTTCGTACTTACCTACTTATATATACGTATAGGTCCAAGCTGCAACCTGATGTTAATTGGAAAAGGCTTGTCTTGATATGTAGTAGCATACCTATCATATGAGTGGTTAGCAGGCTGGAGCACGCGGCGGCTCATCAAAGAGATGTGAACAATATGATAAAAACTCCCATCATCAGTAACCGAATGTATTGAAAACAGATCGTTATGAGTGTTTGGAAATATGTTATTGCTTCTACGAGGCTGCATGGCGGACATACACTGTACATATAAAATGTCTGATCGATTACATTTTTTTTAACAAACAGTTAATCTGTTTAAAATTCATCATTCCGTGTTTCAAAGATAGTTTTTAAATTTTTATCATTATTTCTAATATGTTGATGTATTTCGGTTTAAAGGTTGTGGGTACACGACATAAAGCTATAAGACATGATGAATTCTGGCTTTATAATAAATAAACGAAAAATGTAACACTAAGTTTGCAGTCTTTAATGTTTTAGTATTATGACTTGAGTACAAGTACCTATACTTGTACCCTAGTCATAAACCATTGCAGTGGGCAGTTAAACATAGGTCGATGATGATGTATTCAATCAATGGCAAATGTATCTACAATGCAATTCAACCAAGTAGGTACCTCTAAATTAAATGACATCATATCGCATGGATGAGATCACACGTCAAGTAGTTACTCTACAACAAATATGTCGCAAGTGTCTCACCGTGAATAGCCCGCTGTATCGATTTAACAGAAGTCGTGTTTTATACCTTTTACCGAAATCGAAATGAAGACGTTGGGCTGCATCGCGGGCACATTACGGGCAGCGGCGGCCGCGTTATGGCCCATTCGGCTAATGCTGCCGTTTCCACCGATTTATAGATTTCAAAGTGCCCACAGAGGCTTCTTGTATTATACAGTTGTGAGACGCCGCCTGATCGTGTTTGAAACATTTAATATAATGGTGGTATATGGTGACCGCGGGAACGAGGGGATTGTGGTACAAAAATAATTACCTACTTAAAGAATGTGACTTCGATACTATCGTAATATGAGGTTGGTGGCTATTAAATTACGGTGATAAAAAATTTTAATAAAAAATTAAACCGACTTCAAAACCCACTGAAAAGTATAAAATAAATGCGTCATTTAGTTATTTTAATTTACTTAACCATATCTATAAAGTCGGTGTCAAATTTTAGGAAACTTTATTCAACAAAGCAGCAAAGAAATTTGTGTGAATTTATTTATTATTTATTTATTTATTATTATAATTAACAAAAAATGTCCTGGCTTACAATTTTTAGGTAGGTACTTGCTAATAATAATTAGCCCCAGAAAATGTATATCCTTGTAAGCCTTAAGTATCATCTTATATAAGTAAGAATTAAGTATCATCTTTAAAGCTTACAGGTGGCACCGACTTCATAGATATGGTTAAGTAAATTAAAGTAACTAAATGACGCATTTATCTTATACTTTTCAGTACGTTTTGAAGTCGGTTTAATTTTTTATTAAATTATTTTTTTTCATACTTTTAATGGTTTATCGACAACGCACATACGTAAAACCTCGTTCTAAACTATGAGTACCACTATTCTCCAGCCACTTATAAACTACCGACATCGCTGCAAATGGGCCATTCCATTATCGCGGGTGCAACGTTTAGACGCCTGTTTTAGTTTATCCTTATTAAATAAACAACATTATAAATAAAATTAGTCTTTGAAAGACTACATTTTAATATGTTCTCTTTATTTGAACTAACAACATTTTTTAAATATGTTTTTAAGCCCCAGGGGAAAGGTTCAAAGTGCCTTCGCGGGTGCAACAGATTTGGCCCAACCTTTCCAGATCACAAACAAAAATCATATAAATCTGTTAATTCTGATACATTTAATATTTTATGCCTTAATATTTTGAAACTTAATGAAATAACAAAGAATATAAAATGAAAATTATAATCAAAGTAAAAATAATTAATTTTTAATTTAATTTTTCATCAATCGCGGGTGCAACACCGAATTATCGCGGGTGCAACCCGTCTAATTGAAGTGAACATAAACATGAATTTTACTTAGTTAGAAACTAAATTTGAGATCAAATTATACTTATTAGGTACAATTATACTTTTATTGATGATTATATTGATTATTTCTTTTGAAAAACGTCAATATCTGAAGAAAACTCTAAAAATATATTATTTCCATCAAACTTTTTCTTTGGCGCTTCCAATATTGAAATAATGTCTTCAAATTGTATGTCTGCTACGTCATTGAAGATTTCTGAGAATTTACCATCAACCGTCGTCATAAATTGTATTCTGGCTTCTCCATCTTCATCCATGCCATTTAAAGACACATAACGATATTGAGTTATTTTTTGCCGGTTCTGCTGAGAAATTATATGAGGATAAACAACCAGCGCAAATATTTTTCAGTACGAGAATAGCTTGGACATTTCCTTTTTCAGGACATGCTTCTAATAATAAATTTGAAGCTTGAAGAAACGTTGAAGGTGTTTCGTCATTTATACATTCATTGTCTGAATCACTATACACATAAGAAACGCGCAATCTCTTTTTAAGTGGCAACAAAGATTTGCTCTGATGAGAAACAGAAGGATCAGAACTCGGAATTATGTTTCGTAATTTCTGATTCGTAAGAGGTTTAATTGTTCTTCCTTATGTCGCTTTCTAGTTGCCTGCATTCGTTCTTTGGATCTCATTCTAGCTAATATTTTCAAATCCACATCTGCTCCCATCTTCATTTCCATTACTTTTCTCCGTTTGGAATCACGAATCCTTTACCATTGGAAGTGTTCAGCATGAAGCTCAGGATTTTCTTTCAATTTCCGTCTGTATTTATGTGAGTCAGTTTCCTTACCTTGCTCCGATCTAATTTTAAACTATATTTCTGTTAAAATACAGAATACAATATAGATACACATATTAAATATATATCATAAATTGTCTTTAATATATATAAATTAATCAAAGTATATCAAAACCACGAATTGTATAATTAGTCACACAAAAGGTCGTCGTAAAAATAAGTTGCACCCGCGATCTCACATCAAGATCGCGGGTGCAACCAATTTCAGTTATCAATTATTTTAATCTAACAATCATCACAGTCTTAAAAACAATAACATTAAGTTTAGTTTTGATTTCTTCTTACTTTTGCAAAGTTCCAGAACGTTAGCTCTTTATTTCAGTGAAAAAAGAAAACTTTTATATCTTTTGCGTCGCGGGTGCAACAAGTTAACAGTGTATTCTAGCAGTCGATTACTTTCGATAATTAACAACATATACTTACATTTTTTTGTACGCAAAGATAAACGACTAATGTCAGTTCACGTTTAGCCGGTAAAATTTAACCTCGAACCGTCCAAAACAAATGATTCACGCCAGTGTTTCTAGTCATGATTTTACAACTTCTACCAATCCTTCGGATGACAATATTTTCAAACGCGCCAAAAATAAGGGTATGGTATAAAATCACATAAAAATTATATTGCTATTAAATTTAGACTCTCTTCTTTCCATAAATATTAATAAAATTAAATAATAGCGAGATTGAAAAAAAAATTATTGAAATCGTCTATAGCGGAATGGCCCAAATATGCCTATGAAGTTTGAAGAGTTCCTTTGATTTAACCAAGATCTTATCATCAGATCCTAATATGATGACTATGGGACCAATTCAGAAGTGTACCCTTTCTATTAATAAAAGAATTTTCAAAATCGGACTATTCTGTGAAAAGTTATGCGTGGTCATGCATAAAAATCCCTATCTCAAAAACTACTGAACCGATTTTGATGAAACTTGCAGTATTCCCTAAGTTAAATAATACCTAGTACAACAAAAAAAAAGAATCACTTAAATCGGACTTGTAATTCCTGAGATATACAAACATAAAAACATAAAAATTCCCTATCTGAAAAACTACTAAACCGATTTTGATAAAACTTACAGTGTACCCTAAGTTGAACAATACCTAGTACAACAGAAATATAATTACTTAAATCGGACTTGTAGTTCCGGAGATATGGCCCCACAAACATAAATACATACATACACTTATGAAATTTGGCACATTTGTTCAGATGCTGATATAGACTAACATATGCGAAAATTGGGCAGTTCTGGATATATTACATACATACGGGTCAAATTGATAACCTTTTTGGAAGTCGGTTAATAAAAATAATAGCTATTGGCAAGCCAATGTATCTAATATAGCCAAAAGAAGAAAGGAAAACAACAACAGAATACTAACGTGAACTAATGCTCAAAAAAAATTATTATTTTTAACTCTATAAACGATGTCTATAGGTAAGAAATGGCTGGATGCGCTTAGTGCGATATTTTGTATTCCCTGTACCTACTATTATATTCAATGGAGGCCTGGACACTCACTATTTGTAAGCGTTTATAAACTTTTAAAAATAACATGGATAGATAGGGTGCGGAACGATATGGTACTGCAGAGAATTGCCAAAAAGCTGGAAGGTATGATAAGCACACGATCTTTGTTCCGAGCTGCCGTCGTAATTATCACCAACCTCCGTAGGGGAGAGGGCACTTACAGAAGAAGATAGGAAGTAGAAATTATGTAACAACAAACAACCCATGGCATTACCGCAGCACCCGTAGATACACCTAGCAGAGCATGCAATGATGCAAGAGACAATGAAATAAGCTGGAAAAATAGATTTAATCAAAATTGTAACAATTACTGTTGTCGTCTGTGAAATCATCTATGAAAAATGTGCGTTATCTGTGGGCGCACATTTGGCTACATTGAACTGATGACGCCCCACTACGCGATTGGTTGGCAGAACTGCAGAAAAAGAAGCGCCAAATATTGTTAGAGTATATTTTTTTTGTTTTGAGATTTACGTCCACTTGGACAACTTTTCACAACACAAATTTTACCCATAACTGTTCTGTTATTCACTCACTTTTTCATAAAATTAAATGTTTATATATCAATAACCGTACTATTTACTGTTTAGGAACTAAAATCACTCTAAACGCACGTTTGGTTATAATTCTGTAAGGTTATATTTACCACAATATTTTGTACAACGTAAGTTGTTGAAGTTCTCAATAATTAACTACTTTAGTCGATAATGACATTAAATTTTTTAACTCGGCATACTTCAATTCATCTACGATTGCTACATTCATACCATACCCTGTGCATCCACTAGCGCGATTGTGGAGGATTTTTGAACTGTTATTTAACGCATACAACTGGACACTTTTTCAACTTTTCTCCCATATAAGATGACTCTCCTTTCCTCTACCCTCCATAATTGCACTATTAACCGATTCCCACTTAACTCCCACGACTCCCACTTAACCGATTTCATAAAAGTGATTGTAAAAATACATTTAACACAGTCAACAGTGAGAGAGCAAGCGATCAACGAAAAACAAAGTTAAGAAGTGAAGGGATTATAAGTACTGGAATTGGTATCGTATAATTGTATAATGTCTAAATATGTTGTCATGTTTGTGTAATCAATAAAGCAGATTTAATGAACAGGATGGGAGTAAATGAATGATATAGATGTACTATGTGATTTCATTAATAAACGTTATATGTTTTAGCTGGCTTTTAATATTACTTACTAATCAAATTGAAAATTAATTTTATAACAGCATTTATTTTTTAAAGAAGATTTTTTTATAACTTAAAAATAATAACTAATTAGTGTTACCATTCTGTGTGCATTCGATAAACCCGTAATCACATTATGATCGTTCCGAAGGGCCGCGGGTGACAGGACGCCATTTAAACGGCGACACAAATAAAATGAAATAGTTGTATACTCTTATGAACATTTAAAATGCTTTATGTTAATGCGACCGGCCCTTATCGCCTGATAGCGGGCGAGCGCACCGATCCCAATGTTAGCCGTTAGGATGGTGGCACACCGGGGACAGATTACGTTGAAAAACCATCATTATCACGTCAGCCAATTAACGAACGAATGTCGTATATTGATGCAAGGCATTGGACTTTTGTTGGGACTTTCAGACACCATGGTGTAGAGCCTGCTTGTAGCTCTGCAAAAATAAATAAACTAAAATATAAAAAAGTTTAATAATAAAATTATTATTATAAAAACAAAAACTCGACTGCTTAGAAGTTATGAACTGAAAAGAGAAAAACAAGGATCACTATATGTGTATAAAATTCTAAATACTTTATGGTGCTGCAAACAGGGATAAAATACTTTAACCTGCGGGGAAAGAAAGATCTACCAAAACTACGTTTGTCCCCGCCTGCAGCGCCATAAAGTATTTAGAATTTTATACAGATATAGTGATCCTTGTTTTTCTCTTTTCAGTTCATAACTTCTAAGCAGTCGGGTTTTTGTTTTTATAACAATAATTTTATTTGAGACTTCTTAGTTTTAGTTTATGGTATAGAAATGAGACGGTACACTTAGTACATTTTTTGCCATTTTTGTTAAAAAAGTAATATGAACATGACATGATATTTATATTTTTGAAATGGTCTTTTTGCGACCTTTCAATTGGTACCCATATTGCTAAGATAAGAGAAAAAAATACACACATCCCCCCTTTTTCCCCCATTTGCAGCCGCCATTTTGAAAATTTATATAGCCTATGTCAGTACCACAATTTTGACAAATTCAACGACATCTCACATGTCAAAATCTGTTCAGCCGTTTAGGCTGTAGCGCGTGCCGAAGAAATGGACATACATACATACATACATATGCTCGAAAAACATAACCCTCCTTCTGACGCAGTCGGGTAAAAATAGTTCCTAAATCGTCTTGTTGGTCCATAGTTACCATATGATTATGGAACACGTGGGTAGAACCATAAAATATTGGGCTTTCTTCTTGACAATATTTCCTTTATAGCCGTCCGGTCTAAAAAAAAATGATGCTACATCGTCATCATGCCTTGAGCACTGGACATTATCACTCCAAACTGCATTGAATCTAAAATTTCTCATTTTTTAATACATTAAAATTGAGATCATGATGTTTTTTTGAACATTACCAATAATTCCTACAATATTCATTAGTATATGCCTAAATGAAAATTCGGTGCTATCATAAATCTTAATATTGTTTTAAGGCCGAATTTATATTTTAATTGTACAAAAAAATAAACGAGTTATCCTCTCGGTGTGCTCCCAACTGAATGAGTTTAATGAAGTTATCTCGTCGCAAGCGCACGATTTATTCATTGTACCGCTAATGTGTGGGTAAGACTGTCCGCGCGCAACTCGGCAGTGTAGGCACCCCAGCGCACTGAACTACACCATCAAACTAATCTCTATTCCTATAATAATAAAGTTCAAAATAACTTGAGACGCGATTTTTATTGTTATTGTCACAGTGCATTGAATAGACGCGTAGAGCGTAAGGAATTAGTTGACACTGACGTCGCCATTGTGCGCATGGGTGTGTCAGTGTCACACATCTCCAAAACTCCCCGCGGAGTGTCACCAAAACGGTCACATTGTACTCAAGTGACGTTTATTTGCGCTGTTTAGAAATAATATTTTCCTTTCAGTTCTGATGCAAATTTTTTATTTTATTCAATGAGTTATCTGTGGAAGTTAATTGAAAATTACATTATTCATATATATAAATTAAAGTTAAAGTTATTATTCAAGTTTATTACGATAATAGTTACTCGACACAGTTATTTGTAACTGGTTATATGGAGAGGGATGAAAAATATATTTATTTTTCTAACAACACAAATAATTTTAAATAAATAATATTTTATTTATATTGTATTATTGCGAAGCCAAGTCATTCTCCATTGTAGAGACATCAACATTTTCTGAGGACGTTCTGGTTGCGAAATGAAACGCATGTAGAAGGTTTTATGTTGGATATGGATGACTTTACTTATCTCTAGAATTCGTCGGTATTTAGCGAAAAATAAATGAATTATTATCAACTATAGGACGCCCACGGTTTTGCCCGCGTAGTTGTCGTTTCTGTGGGATCTTTAGGATAAAAATTGGCCTGCGTTATTCTGGTATGTAAGCTATATTTTTCAAAATTCATACAGTACTTTTTCCGTTGTTTGATGATCTTGTTTGTCTAATAATCTGTTTAGGGCTCTTTGTGACAGGGTTCGTCCTGAAAAGATTTAAAAAAATCTATACACATATTTTTGTTTTAACTGTCTTGCTAATATATTGACTAACGTACAAGTACGTAAGCATTCGAATGCCCACCTACCGTCTAGTGGAAGGAGGTTTGCGAAAGTAATTACCAAACAATTAGTCCGTTCATTGAACAGAGATGTTATCAGTTAGACCGCCACTATAACAAATGGAATGTGCTTATTACATAAGACATGCGAAATCGCTAAGTACAACGTCTATATTAAGTTTAAAATATAATTTTTATTGTTTGCAGAATACTCGTAGTTATTGAATAGATAGTAGAAAAAGTGACTTTACATCGGAATTCTAAACAATTAGCTTATTTTACCTCGCTTTTTGATATTATGCTCGTAAATGTATAGTTTAAATATCTGTATCTAATTTTTATTTTTTAATATTCTTTTGAATATTAATTTCTTGAAAGTAAACATGTTGTTGTAATACCTACTTCGTTGTAGCTAAAACGATGTGTATCAGCATCTCGTTTGCTTAAAAATGGCTTTTAGAAGCAAGAAGGCACCTAGAAGTAAAATATAATTTCTTATTTATAAGTTTAAATATATAATTCATCAGTCAACTTGAAATAGTTTGACCAATTTTAATATCTTGTTTTGTTTCTTTATCTCTAATACAAGGTGGTCTACGATTACATTTTAAAAAAATCCCAAAGGAACCTCGAAATAAATAACAGTTGATGAATTTTATGTGATACAAAGTTAATCGAGTTATCTATGAAGTAATAATTTATTTAGCGTATGCGAGTTTTAGCGAACAGTTTGAACATAGCATCGCACAGACCGGTCCACGTCGAGATGCTGCGATATGGTGCGATAGCGAGCGGGTCGTAAGCGAGTAAACAACCAGCTCGTCCACTGGCAAGCTGTTTGTCGTTTCACTATTATAATTAACGATTGGATTTTAATATTTTTAAATTCCAGGGGGCTGAATTTTTCCGACTTTTCCACCAATTGTCTTCATACGTTACAGTTATGTATGTCACACACAAGCTAGTCCCGCGGCTCTGCTCGCTGCCCCTGCACATGTGTACAAACATAATTCAATACTCTACAACTAGTGAGAGAAGGGTAATACACAATAGTGCTAATTGTAACGGGCCGAGTTACGCGATGTAGCGGACCAAAACATGCCATGTTTACATAACTTTAAAACTTTTCTTTAAAATTAAAAAAATATCTAGTTATAGTACGCAAACATACTCGTAATGTGGGACTCGAGAAGGATTCAGGAATTGTCTGAGTGTATATCCCTCTTGATATATACATATATTGATAGGTACAGACTATTAAACATACTCGTATATATTGCTTTAGAGGTACCGTGTACTAAATCTTAGATTAAGATATGTGTAGTTTACCCGTTGCCGCTTGTGACTTGAGATGATGAAACTGTAGCGTCGCTGCTCCCGCGCCGCTCAAATGTAATATTTATAAATATTTGGTGGTATTATTGAGAGCGGGCAGCGGCGGCTGTGACGTTAGACATGTACGCACCCCCTTTAAACGAAGGTGGGGAGAGAGCCCTGTTATTATGTAGCCAGAGGTTCCCAATCTAAATTATTGCCACATCTAATTTATCAAAAAAGCTCTTGATTTTTAAAAACATAATTTGTATTTCATCAAAATCTATCGTACCTACTGATCTTGAGTCAAACAAATCGTTACTTTACATTAGGTATTGTTTTGTAGGTGTCTATTTATTTTTAGATCAATTGGATCATCTTATCTAACACGATAAGGTTATGTTTAAAACAAGCTTATTGATGGAAATTTATAAGAAAAAACCCAATTTTTATCTAATGATAGTAATCTCAATATCGGAATCAGATATTTTGGCTATACATCAAACGCTGAGTGATCGATCCGTGTGATGAGAAGACATCTTGGTAGATAGTGACAGCCGGTAGCTCCTTTGTGTAGCAGACGCCGCGTGGAGTGGAAACATTGTGGAGATAATATGGCACTCTTGTACCGGAATTTGGAAATATTACAGTTTTTCACGTGACGATCTCTAGGTCAACAGCTTTGCGACAAGTATAGCATGCGCACTTCCGCTCTAGCTAACTCTGTCGGCTACGTTAGTCTTCATTATGGCTTGTATCCTTCAGACAAACTTGCTATACATAATATAGTCCATTCCATAGCACTGAGCGACCTTGAATTTGTGGTTGAAATTATCTAATTAACAATTTTCCGCAATTTGTACATTTTTTGGATGAAAATCATTGTCTACCCATGAAAATGTACAAAATGCCTTTACAGAGTGTTTGATCCATTCCATAGCACTGAGCGACCTTGAATTTGTGGTTGAAATTATGTAATTATCAATTTGCCGCAATTTGTACATTTTTTGAATGAAAATCATTGTCTACCCATGAAAACATACAAAATGCCTTTACAGAGTGTTTGATTCATTCCATAGCACTGAGCGACCTTGAATTTGTGGTTGAAATTATCTAATTAACAATTTTCTGCGATCTGTACATTTTTTGGATGAAAATCATTGTTTACCCATGAAAACATACAAAATGCCTTTACAGAGTGTTTGATCCATTCCATAGCACTGAGCGACCTTGAATTTGTGGTTGAAATTATCTAATTAACAATTTTCTGCGATCTGTACATTTTTTGGATGAAAATCATTGTTTACCCATGAAAACATACAAATTGCCTTTACAGTGTTTGATTGAATGGACATTCCAATGAGATGACAGGAATGTGTGGACGACGAGGGTATTTTGATTAAATAAATACCTCTATGTCAGTGAAAACATTTGTTTTAGAATGAAACGGCAATACTATACTTAATTCCCTGACTAAACCTCTGATTAAATTTTCTCCAAAGAATACCCGTTGAAATAAAGTAAGCTCAATCCAAACCTAATTCGTGCTTTTGAGTAAATTACAAACCCCATACAAACGTACACACTTACTTCTTTTTGAAAGTAGGTAGGTATGTTGAAAAGATTCTTATATTTTTATTTATATCGCCAAGCATGTAACATTGTATTGTACCATATTTTTTTTTAAATAACCATTGTACCGAGTTCATATGATTGCGTCGTTGTTATTTTAATTTGCTTATACACAATTCCAATATGGCGCCCCCGGCCGCGGCAAAATAACAATTATATTACAAGTATTGTCGGGAGGGAAATATTATCGCGGGCAACTCAGCTTGAGATTTGTTTTACTGTACATTATTTGTTGCTATTTGCATTTATAATTTCAACAACAAACTACAGTTCTACAGTTATTGTTGTTATTTTTGTGAAATCATTCGAGAGAACCTTTGATAGTTTCTTTTCTTTCATTACACTGTCACATGGCATACGTTACGGATATTTCCATTCTAAATCAAAAAGTGATGATCTTATAAAAATATGTTTACTTATTCTTGTAAAAAATATTTAATATTTATGCGTTTTGTATTGATGTACATATATTTTTTTAAGTACCTAGGTACCTACCTCTTAACGTTCCGCAAAACTTGTTAGTTTAAAAGATAAAAGAAACTGGAAAAACAGACAAATCTGACGACAGTTTTTACCTAAAATTGAAAAAATCTTTTATTCTCTAGTATAGGTACATCTTTACTCTCTTTCGAGTTTCAATTGAAGCTTTAGGTATTTAACTTCAATTAAAGCTATTACAGAAGTCTGTTCTTTAATTTGCTTATTTTTCAATAAAGAGAGATGCTATGCTTTATCTTTTAATTGACTAATATATTAAGTTTGTATTATCAATTGAATACACACCGTCCTAAATAAAGGACATTAAGTCTAGTCAAAACATCGTGCCATAGCTAATTCTGACCCGTTCTTATTTTCAGTATTTAGTCACGGCTAACTTTGATACAAACTTAATTCAAAACATCAAACCACGGAGCATTTTGTTATTTTATTACAACGGCTCTTAAAAAAAAACGGTCTTTTGTATTTCGGTATTTTTGGTTGCGCTCGCGCATGGGGGTAGTTTGAAAAACAAAAATGGCGACCAACAAATCACGTTTGAAAACGGGTGAAATGTATTGTTATTAATGAAATGAAAATAATTCAAAATGTAACTAAGGGCGCACCCCATCGGATGCAGAGCTCTTTGTCCGGGGCCATGTTGTGTTGTGTTGGGCTAACATGCCAGCGTGTCGAACTACCACGTGTGTGCGATACACAAAATGGCGACTTGTTTGTACATTTTGTAATTTGAAGACACGCATTTTATTTCCGTTCAAATTCAAATTCAATTTTATATGCTAACATAAAATAAAACAAAGTTACTTCCTGCATGTACGCTTAGATTTTTTAAACTTTGTTGCGGATTTTTGTGCAGTTTTCATCTAAAAATACTTAGATACATTCGACATACATAAGATGAACGTCGATGATCGCTTTAATCGTCAATATCTACCTATAGTTTGATTGAGAATGCAACAACACATCAAGTAATTTTATGTTAAAATCCACGTTTTGATTAAAATACTTTAGAACAAAATTGATTTTAGTCAGAGATTTTATTTTATTTATTAAAAAAGGACTTTAAAACGTAAAAAATAAGTGCGTCATTTAGTTACTTTAAGTTACTTAAAACATATCTTTGAAGTCTGCCATCCAAGCTTAAGGAAAGTTTATTTAACGAAGTAGCAAAGCACTTTGAGGGTTTGTGTTACGTCCTTTAGTACAAAGTTTTAATGGAAATAGAACCTGTATATATTCTAGCTTCGTCAATTATAATCGTCACAAAAACTTTTTCAAAACAAAAACTTATTTATTAGACATGTTAAAGGGCGTTGAGCTTTACTTTTTTTTCCTTTTCATGCGACTAGATTATTGCAACGCTTATAAATAAATATGTTGTTCGGAACAAAATAAAAAACGTTTGTATGACATACATAAATCAATACATTTAATATAAATAATAACGCCAAATAGTTGGGTAACCACCATGATATGGGGTTCCATAGGGCTTCACCAAAGCCATTAACCGTAGGAACAAACGGCGAGATTTATTGCATGTGCATGCTCGGAGGCGCATGCATGCATGTATGCACAAGTAATGCGTGTTCCCACTGGTAATGCGTGGCGAATGCGATGTCTCAATTTGCCGATATTGTCTCCAACCCCAGAACAGTTTCCGGAACATAATAGGGTACACATGTAGTTATTTATTTAGGACAATATATTTACGAATAAGTATACCTACCCATCTAGAATTTTGTGAACAATAGTTAATTTAAAAATATTTGTCATTCCTCTGGCGATAAATGTAAAAATTTGTACTCTATTTAACGGAGTATTTTCAATAAACGCTAACTTAGGCTACTGTATCATTTATAGTAAAGTAATAAAACTTATAACACATCAACAATGTGACTAACTGACGTTAAGCGACACTTAAAACAAAAGTCAATTAATATTGTTCAAATATTAATTGACTTTGACTTTGAAATTCTAGGCAAAATAAAGTATTTTGATCCTACAGGACAGTTCTACTCCGATCGGATTAAAAAAATGCTGAAGTATTGGCAGACACGTCAGCATAAAACGTCGAAACTATGAAGCCTGTTATAGTGATCCGCAGGTCACGGAGGATATCATATAAACTATGATATAAGAAAATATGTTAAGAAATGCTGCTTAGTTTTTAAAATGTTGAAAGCATGGTGGTCCTAGTTTCCGCAAACGCCGCGCCCCTTGCTTGTGCGCGTTCGGATCGCGCAGTTATTTATTGGTTAAACATTTTGTTTATCTGTCTGCTTACAGCGAGGCGCATCGCACGATGTCGTCAATCATTTACTGCAAAAAACTCAACTAATTGTATCGAGATACTGAAAGCCAATAAATATCACAAAGAGGTGTTAAGTCCAGATATCGTTACCGCCAAGAGCCGTGATTATTCATAAAATAGTAATTTAATTAAATTTAAGGGTGATTGAGGAACTTTTTTTTATGTAGTCTCTTTTGCTTTAGAACTATTAATTATTGTCACCTAATCAGCATCCTTATGTATTTGACACCACAAGAATCCGAAGAAGAAGAAGAAGTATTCCTTGTTCCTGATTCGCACTGAATACTCTTCGAGCTTCCGTTTTCTTTAATACTTACGACGAACGTGGTTATCTCAAAAATAAAATTCTAGGCAAGTTCGTTCCAGACGTAGGCTGCATCTTCGCATGCCATCAGGTGTGATTGCATTCAAGCATTTATGGTAAATAATAAATAAAAAAAAAACGCCTAATTCAATTAACCACAGTTTATAAAACGTCCAGTGTTGGTTCGCGGGCTATCTAAATGCATCTAACATATCTAAACAGTGTCGCTGGTCGCGTTTGTCAGCCGCCGCTATCAGTGGGCTACACTTAAGGTGGAGGAGCATCACTTCCCGCCGGCATTTTAATCGACTATTACTGATACAACGCCTTCCGCCGAGTGTTCGCTGTAATGTCGCCACGCGGTACGATACGCAGACGGTAGCGGATTACGGTTTAGTCCGTTTTAAAATATACTATATAAGCAAACGTTTAAAAATTACTATTTTTGTCGCATTGCTACGGCGAGGTGTACCTACACCTATGCAGTGACGGCGCAGGACCAAAACTTAATGTGGGCAAGGTACATTTCGTCAGGCCCTTTGATAGTGCAAGTAGAAGGGAATATAAAATAAAAATAACCTCGGTTCGTTATTAGGAGCTTGTTGATTGGTGTGCTTTTTGATTTTTTTTTAAAGTTTTTAAAAATTTATTTTCGGCGGTAAAACCTACGCCTTTTGCCGCCTCTGCACCTAAGATTACCTAATTCTTTTCAACCGGGGTACAAATTAGATAGTGGCGATTCCTTATTTTACAGTTTGATATTTATCTATAACTTGAGTGGCACATTTTATAATAGGTAAAATAAGTACATATTTAAAAGATCTCCTTCTCTGAGATGCGTTTTAAAAATTGGTTAAAATACAGTCTTCTCTTAGCACTTTAACAAAGTGGCATTTAACCCGTAACCAGTACTTAACTTGTTTGACACGGAAAATTGCTTATAGTTGCTCAAACTTTTCACTTGGCGGTACGGCTTTGTTGACAGGATGGTAACTAGTCATGACTGAAACCTCTTATCAACTACACTTGGACCAGTTAAGAAAATCTCAACCAGCGCGACCTCAGGGCCTCCGTTTCCACCGCACATACCGCTGCACCACGGACACCGTCAAGATGATAATAAAAAGTTTAATTTCGAAGAAGCAAAGCTCGCCCGTATCCTGTAACTCGTACCGTACCCGCGGCCCTATCGCGGCGCCTTTAGGTATTGAAAAACAAACGTATCGATTTGCATGAATTACATATTAACAGCTCATTAACCGAGAGAATCGTAAATATTTTGCTCTTGGGAAAGAGCTTACTAACACCGTGCGACACTGGCGTGCTTTTATTTGTTTGTATTTTTATGTATAAAGGACATTTTTTGTAGGGTTTTAAGTAGAGCTCCTTGTCTTTAATCTGTTTCTGTATTAAAGGTACAATGCGGGTTGATGGGCTGATGGAGATGATGTTTTTATTCTGGTGATCACTGTAAGACCTTTTTTTTATTAATTACAAGTTAGCCCTCGACTGCAATCGCACCTAGGCAGTAGTAGCAGTAATTAAAAATATTAATTTCTAAAGTTAAATTGTACAAGTAACTAAGCAACGAGTACAAATGCACTAAAGAATTTAAAAACCCCGTTATCTATAAAAATAATATAATTAATTAAAGTAAGTAGTCATAAACGCGGAGTCATAAGTAGGGATAATCTGAAATTATGTTCGATAATGATTAATATTTTAGATAAATAAACTCCATCCGGATGGAGATTTGCTCAAGTATCAAAGTTCAATCACATTGTCACACACACAATAAATAAATACCTAATTGGTATTTAGTGTCCTGCGATAGCCACGCGGTGACAGAGTGCTTCGCCCAATGTATTGACATAACTACCCATATGTCGTTATACAGTCAAATTGCAAGGAGTTTTTAACTCAATTTTTTTTTGGTTTTTTGTCAGTAATCGAAAAATTGGTATCTACTCGCAGTGCATGTTGTTTGATTGATCATTGCTATTAACAATTACTTCTGCAAGTGGTGGTTTAATTATGCTAATGCTTAAACACCATAAGTGAGTCTAACCCGTATACTGAAACGCCACTCAAATTCACCAGTCACTTGAATCCATCCTGAATTTCAGTATCGCTCAAATTTAATGGTGGTTAAATCACGATTGTGTATACAAATTTGGAGTTCACGAGATGCTCACTGATAATAAGAGATTCTTGAATATTGATTGAAATATTACGGCGACAACCGTGCTCCTCAGACCGGAGCACAGTTTTGCTGCTTGATGGCATACTTTTTCGGACGAGCTCTTTCACAAAACACTGTACTTATCTTAAAAACTATTAGACATCCTTAAAGTTTACCCCATGCCAAAAATATCGTAGGTCAAATATAGCCGAATAAGGAGTGCTTGCACTATCGAGCAAGGAGTGCGTGGTGCGGCGCGGTGCGGCGAGGTGCGGCGCGGTCGTGCGGTGCGCTAGTAGGCAAGTCGTGATTAGCAGCCATCTGATAGTGCGTCAATCAGTATTGTATTTTGATGTGTTTTTGGTAAACAACGATACCGTATCGCTATCGCGCGATCAGTCGGCGCGGCCGTGAGTCGCAAAGTCCAAGTGATTCACTTCCCGCTGATAGCAGCGATAGCACGCCACGCGCCTACGAGGCGGGGTTGTGGGCATACTATATGATAAATAAATAAAATTCTGTCTTGTTGGTCTGCGTAACGTCAGATCATGAGGGTTGAATTGTACATCTTGAGACTTCGTTTTGAGAAATTCGTGAGAAAAATCAGATACCACTCCGGGCTATCTACAATTCAGATCAATGCTACCAACCTGGAGTTGTATCTTATTCAGAAAAAGTGTATATCACAAAGTGCGTTTTGAGTCGATCTATTTTTTGTTAAAAATTTTTATTTCTTACTTTTTAGTGATTTATCGCCACGTAAGGTACTCGTACTATACTGTCATATTATATCATACGACGCTAGTAGCTAAAAAGCTACCGATACTGAGACAAAAACCGAAATCGCTGTAAGCGTGCCTCCAAAATTTGAAGATTTCCTTCAATTTCCCCATGATATCATCATCAGATCCTAACATGATGACAATGGGACTACCTTGGAAGTGTGCTCTTTCTAATAAAAAAAGAATTATCAAAATCGAACCACTCTGTAAAAAGTTATGCGTGGTCACACATAAAAAAAAATATACGTGTCGAATTGAGAACCTCCTCCGTTTTTTTTCGTCTGTTAAAAATAACTGTGTCATTTAGTTGCTTTAATTTACTTAAGCATATCTATGAAGTCGGTGCCAGCCAAGTTTAAGGAATATTTATTTTACGCAGTAAAGCAGTTTGTGGGTTCTAGGTAACGTACTTAAAGTAGAAACCTTGGCACCGACTCCTAGATTTATGTTATTTTTTACTTTTTAGTGCGTTTTGAGTCGGTTCTATTTTTTGTTAAAAAATTTTATTTCTTACTTTTTAGTGATTTATCGCCACGTGACGTACTCGTACTATGCTGTTATAGTATATTATACGGCACTAGTAGCCAAAAAGCTACCGATACCGAGACAAAAACCGAAATCGCTGTAAACGTGCCCCCAAAAATTTGAAGAGTTCCTTCAATTTCCCCAGTATATTATCATTAGATCCTAACATGATGACAACGGGACCACCTTGGATGTATGCACTTTCTAATAAAAAAAGAGTTATTAAAATCGGACCACTCTGTCAAAAGTTATGCGTGGTCATACATAAATATATATATATACGTGTCGAATTGAGAACCTCCTCCGTTTTTTTTTGTCGGTTAAAAATGCGCAAGATTTACAAAAGTAGCATAAAACGCAGAATTTAGAACACCTGAACTTTTTCTGACTGCAGGAACTTAAACTTACTCGTACTTTATTTAATTTTTCAGATTTTAAACCCTAAAATATAAAAAAATAACAGAGCACCACGTCGCTACACACCATCATTGAAATTTCCAGACACTAGTTATTTACACCGGGAAAATATATCTGAAGTTGACAACCCTACATTGGCGTTATTTACCATTTTAGCATGTACTTCGACTTACAAACGAAGTTGGAAAACTACACGTTGAATACATTAGTAGCTTCCCTTCCTTACCTTATATCAAGTAGGTGAAAGATTAAGAGCCTGATCCGTGTAACTGTAATATGACGTCAATCTCTTATCGCATTAAGATAATGTGTCAAACACTGGCGTCATCAAACGAATGTACGCACGCGCCGTGCGACAATAGTGACACAGCACATAGATTAATGTATCGAAATATTGAAAAACAAAGGAAAAGATAACTTTCCTGGAACTCAAATCCGTATAGCGACTCGGCGTTGCGCTCGGTTACTATACGGATTCGACAATATCTGGCGAATGTCACGCGATGTTGCGATACTACATATATATCCTGATACGAGTTGTCCGTAGTATCAGACGGTGTCATACTGGAGGCTAGGGTGGACAGTTGATTCACTTGACTCAGGTCCTGGCAGGCACTTATAATACTTAGATATTGTAAAAAAATAAAGAGCCCTAGTGCGAAAAATACTGAAAAGAAAAGAAACAACAACAATTTTGCAACATTGCAACTAAGCCTGGTTTATTTATTTTTGAATTTATTTTGAAATTGTATTAGTCAGAGCTATGGATCTAATGTCTTTGGGATGAGTTACTTCGATTTTTTTTTGGAATGATACCAGAAAGCGCTTCACCAAATGTCTCTTGTATTTGTTGTCTTGACCGGATGTTATAAAACATGTTTGGATCTGAATATAGCCTCCTGTACCTTGGTAAATTATCTGTGATTTTAAAACGGACATAAATCTGCCCATTTGTCAAAACAAGTTTTTCTTTCTGTTCATTAAATATGCTTTTCGAGTAACCAAAAGGGTTTTTATCAAAAGCAAGTTCATGCTTAGCTCTATTAAAATTATTGCGATCATTTGTTGTTTGTTGCGATATTTATTAAAGAGACGAATATATTAGCATTCCCTGTATTCACCGACCGGGTGCCGGGTCCATCGAGTGGTTGAGAGAAAAACGTCGAACGCCCGCTGGGTGACGCTGAGCCTAGCTAAGTACCTAGGGGAAAGTGGGGTATATGGGAACACCTAACTTACAAGCCTGTAAAATCATAAAAGAAAGTCATAAGTGTAATCTATTTTTATTGCAACATGAACGTTATTAATCTAGCTACAAACAAATCAACTCAAAACTCTTGGAATTAAACTTTGTAATAAAGAATATAGTGAAAATCAAAAACATTGCCGTTCGCATTTACCCGATATCGTATGGGGTAATTGAGATCAGTCCGCGGGGGAAATACGAACGATATGGGGTAATTGCGAACGACATACTTAAGTCTTTAAAGTACTATAATTATTTAGTATGGCATAAATCACAGACGTAACCCCTACTGCATTGGCCACTGTTACATTGATCATGTGCCCAGTTGTTGCAAATGACGCACATGATCCTATCTTCTATGGGCGGAGATTCATATCTTTCATTGCAAATTATGCAGAAATACTCCTTTTCATTTTCTTCAAATACCTTTTTTAAATTTCTGACCTCTTTCCGCTTTAGTTGTGGTTTCTCTTTTGCAGTTTTAGTATTGTTTTTCACTACAAACTTCTCTTTTTTAATTTTCCTTTCAATTTGTCTTTTCTCCTTTTCCTGTAATTGATATTTTATAGGTGTGCTGGACAAAATTTGCGAATATTTTTTATTTCTTCTCTTGGAATGAATGGTTGTTGTGGAAATGACAGATACATTTGTTATTTCAGAAAGTAGCACAGGAACTGATGGAGGAGTAGTATCAAGGGTCATATCTATAACAGTTTGATTTATAAGATCAGAAACAGCGGCATTTTGACTCAGTCAATAGTTTCAGTCCAGCTTTGCTCAGCTGGAGTTTTACGCATGAAAGTACTTGAGTCTAAAGTTTGACTGACGTTATATTCGACTGATAACATATTTTCAAAACATTCTTTAAACTTGTCGGCGTCCATAGGATGGATACCAGATACTTTAAACTTTATACTTTAGACTTTTGTGTTATGCCATAAAAAGATTCACAGCAACCGAGAATATAATCTTCTAACTGGTCTTCCTGATTTTTATTAAAAACAGTGTAACGACCTTTTTTTGGCTTCTTAAAAACTTCTTGTTTAAATAATGTTGTTTTTGGTACTGAATATTTGATCGCTGCTTTGCCCAAAGTAAGCTGTTTACTTCTAACATCTTGTATTGCATGGTGAAGATTTTCAATTTCGTATCTAGGTGTGGTTTTTCTATCATAATGTCTAGGCATCTAAAACAATTTCAAATATTAGAACACTTTACATCATCAATTAATTATTGGGGGTAATTAGGAACGTTCACATTTACCCTCATGATGCCGTTCTTAATTACCCGAACTTGGAAAGTTGAAACAAAATGACCGTTATTCGCGATATTATAGACGGTGAACTTAAAACTACTTGGAATTTATAAATAGGTAGTACATATAAGATGGCAACAAAACAAAACCAACAAACAAAACCAAAACAACTTTTTACGCTGATTTTAACTGACCACAAAAATTGTAACAAAATCACGTGAAAGATTGTTTGACTCACCGTGACGAAATGAGTGCATCCTCTCACTCACGCTTTTGCGGCCATACTAAGGGACGGCAAGCACATCAGATTAGATAATGTACAAGCGGTGTAGTGCGGGGGGTGTATTTGATATTCAACTGTTCTCAATTACCCACCGTTCACAATTACCCCACCTTCCCCTATACTATAATGCAAAGTAGCTACACGTCTGTTGGTAATTACTTCTTTACCGCCGGTATAATAACTCCTTCCTCCTTCTCTCACTTCTCACTTTCCACTCCCATCCAAACAATAGGCAGCTCTTCACATCGCAGACATTAGACATAATTGATACGTGACTTGCGGGCCCATTGTGTGCTACCGCCACTAAATTATAAGGCGCTGCGTCCACCGCGCTGCGTGTTAGGCGCCGACTACACGCCTTGTGATCTTATTGACATTAATATTAATTAGGGCAACTACTAACTAACTAACTTTGTCCATTTATTATTTGAATCATATCTATACTAATATTATAAAGCTGAAGAGTTTGATTGTTTCTTTGTTTGAACGCGCTAATCTCAGGAACTACTGGTTCGAATTTAAAATTTTTTTGTGATGAATATACCATTTATTGAGGAAAGCTTTAGGCTATATAACATCACGCTGCAACTATTAGGAGCGTTTTTAATTAATTGAAAATTATTCATCCTTGAGGGCGACCGTTGCGTGCGCTGCAAAAACGGTTCAAGATACAAAAAATAATTGTATAAAAGAATAATTCCTCTTGGAATTATCTAAAAAATAGATATATAGAGATAGAACTTTAATGCACGGGACGGGACGAAGGATATTGGTTGACGAGAAACTATAAAAAAATTAAATTGAGAGGGGGCGCCGGGAAAGAGCACACTTTATATGAAAGTCTGTCTTTAAAATTAGAAGGGTACCTAACAGATTTTCACGCGGACGAAGTCGCGGGCGACTGCTAGTTAATTATAATCATAGTAAACCAATTGACGGGCTTTCACATAAGAAATGTCATTAGATACGACAAGTCTCAGCGTATATTTCATCCTGAAATTCCCACGGGTACGAAAACTACTCGGACTAGTTAGAAGCAATGGA
This sequence comes from Mycalesis mineus, assembly GCA_034621355.1. Classification (NCBI taxonomy): domain Eukaryota; kingdom Metazoa; phylum Arthropoda; class Insecta; order Lepidoptera; family Nymphalidae; genus Mycalesis; species Mycalesis mineus. The sequence goes on along the minus strand of CM067889.1, from coordinate 455,359 downwards.
TTTAAAAGACAAAATGAAGATGTTAAAAAGAAACTAGATTATGAAGTGTAGTCGACGAAGTTACATAGATAAATAGAGGATCAGAACACCTCTATTAGATGCCTAATCTTTAAGAAGCAAAATAGTTACTTGTGTACCGGAAATTCAAAACGTAGGAACAAAGCAAAGTATAATAATAAAAGTATCATGAATTAGATTCTAACAGAAGCATATTCCTAAACAAATGTAATTAACACGAATATATAATAGAGAGGCATTGTTGTTTGTTGTCCGCACATCGCACATTCGATACAAAAGATTCCTACAGTCATGCACCGAGAGCTAAGGGCACCCGCGCACGCTAGACACAAGTCGTGTATCTACGTAATTCCCACTAACCAAGCCTCTCTTCCACATGCCTATTAGCTTACGCCCAAATACTTAAACAAAAATCAAATTCAAGTAGGTATGACGTACCGCAAACTGTTAAGTAAGTCAACTTGAGACCTACTTAAAGATTGGCGTTTGGGTATTCGCGCGTTAGGCTCACGCATCCTGACCTCGGCGTCAGGGTCACAATGTTCGTCTGTTGTTGTGAGCCGTTTGATGCTCAAGTGGCTTAAAATTGTGATGTTAAAAGTCCTTGCAAAAGGATGTCCAGCAATGGACATGTTCGATAATGATGAGTATCAGTGCAGACGATGTGTAGCGAGTGTGCGCACGGTAGCAGTGCAAACATAATTACAGTAAGAGCGGCGGCAGTACAAAGGCGCGCGCGTGAAGGGAGGGGCAGGGGGGGAGTTCACAATGCCATTAGCATACGCCGTTACACGCTCGTTTTCTTAATCAACCAAATTATTTCTGACAGCTCCTTTATTGGGGAAATATCAACGGAAACGCGATCGCTTGTATAACAATGTTTCCAACACTAATATCATTACTTTTTTGTGTACAACAAAATGATATGCGATGCATAATAAATAGCCCGTAGCATTGGAGTAGCGTGGTGGGTTTTAGCTCCATAACCCCTCTCCTACTAATTGGCTAATGATGATGATATGAAAAACTAACTGAATAACTAGATAACTTTTTAATGCGTATCTCTATAAAATGAATTATATTCTCACATGTTGTTTTAAACTATTTTGTGACAACTGTATGATTAAAATCTGTTTAGTAGTTCTAGATTTTTTAGCTTTGCGAAATTGCGGATGGCATAAATTGGAAAAAATTTGCTGGTGCCAGTTGTTTGGTGGTGGTTTGAAATTAAACCTCAACAGCTCCACGGGTCGGTCTCAAATCTGTGAGTTCTATGGTTCGATTCCTGGCAGTTAGACAATTTGTTTACCCACTCCAAACACAGGCGTATGTTCTATTTGAAAAAAAGGTAATACTAGTCATATAAATTCATGCTACGAAATATCTACTGTATGACTCAGAAAAGCAGCCATATAAAATGTACTAATATTGACCGAAGCTCACCGATTTAACGAATAAGCGCGTAATCCACTCAGACGTCTAGATAACCGTACAATTAACCCAGCCGACATTAGTGGAAGACGTTAATCACTTAACATCGAGTGTTAATGCTGTAGATATTCGTCGTTATGGCGTTACAACCCACAAGGCTCTGATCACGCCACTCACAAACAGGTAAATACGTTAATCTAATTTGACATAATTATGTAAAGCGTTTAATCCTAAACCTGTTGCGGAGATAAAAACAATAAATAATAAAACACGATGGCAAAATATTCGCTAGTAGCTGTGAGATACAGTCAACAGTGATAACCTATCAGCACCTATCACCATAGGAGCGAGTGTATCACAATATTGTGATACGATGTACCTTTGTCCTCTAATATCTGTGATTTGGACACTTTTGTTATTTGTTATTATGAAATGACACTTAATTTATAATAGATTACTTATATCTATTATAATTAGATTATGTTGTATGTTTGCAAATTTTATCTAAAGCAATAAAGCCTCGTAATGATTAGTTTTACCAAGCAAATCAAAATATTTTTTGGTACGGGTCACAATCATTACACAAAATAAAAATAAATAAATTTTAACAAGCAAGTTTAAGGAACATTTATTTAACTTAGTAAAGCAGTTTGTAGGTTCTATGTAATGTCCTTATATGTATTAAAGTAGGAACCTTAGCTGGCTCCGACTCCTAGATATGCTTAAGTAAATTAAAGCAACCAAAATGACACAGTTATTTTTTAATTTTTAGTGCGCTTTGAGTCGGTTCTATTTTTTGTTAAAAATTTTTATTTCTTACTTTTTAGTGATTAATCACTACGAAACGTACTCCTACTCTACTGTCATAGTATATTATATGGCTTTTGTAGCCAAAAAGCTACCGACTTACACAAAAACCGAAATCATTGCAACTGTGCCTATAAAATTTGAAGAGTTCCTTCAATTTTCCCAAGATATCATCATCAGATCCTATCATCCGCGTGTATATTTTGTTTTCAGAGAATATTTTTTTTGTTACGAAATCCGCTTTGGATGAAATATAGCCTTAAACATTTATTACACACCACCCCATAATATTCCTTCATTGAATCAAATTCTAAAATGAGTGTAACACAAGGCTATATTTTCCGAGCACGCAGCCCGCCCAGCCAGCAGTGTTTAGTGTTGCCATGTAATATTGATGTGCGATTGACCAACACGAGGGCCGGCGACGCTTTCAATATTCATGGCTACCAACTGTAAGGAAATGTCCCATTTACCAACCTTGCCTTGTATTTACCAAATTGTTACTGTCGTAGCCAGGTCTGTGCGAGGCAGGTTATTATTTCGTGTAATGTAAGACTAGTTTTAATATTGGCTTTGGACTCTTCCATTAATTATCCAATATGAAATTAAGTTTTATTTGTGAGTAACTGAAAATTCATTAAATCTAAAGTATTTTTTAAACTTTGACGTCTAGAATCATCTCGGGAACGCTGTATAGGTATTGCATACAATCAGCAGTTATGACACCCGAATGTGTTGACTTTCAAGATTCTAGTCCATACTCATCCCTGAAAGCCTATTGCAACTCAACGACTTATCTTCGTATCCAACGGCGATAGATTTTTTACATTAATTTCCTTAAAGACTCATCAAGGTAATGAGTCAAATTCGTGATTGGACAAGAGTACGTATTAACCTTTCGAAACCGCGAAGCCTTCCTTTGTGATATTACCTCTACAGAAAATTAAACCACCTCCTAGAATGATCACATACCTCTGCTGCCGCAAAAGCCTGAATCTGAAGCTGAGTGGCATTAGGCGTTTGGTAGTTTTTCCACCATCTATCTTTCACAGGCTCTTAAGTAAGATGGTAATTGCTCTACTTGCCTCTTTACAGGCCGAATTGAAATCGTTGATCAATCACAGCGACAGAGTAACTCCATAACCTAAAAATTTTCCTTGAATTTACCTCCTATAGCCAGGTATGCTGGCGCAAGGACGGACATGCCAACCCTGATGGGAAAATATTATGGTAGTGGTCGTAATAGTAGGTTGTACCATTACGCGAGCGATCGACCAGCGCATTAAATATTGACCGCGTAATGACACCCGCACAGCGCACTCCATGCTACGTGTAGAGACGTGTCATTTGTGAACACATGTGCATGTGTATATGTATATAATTTCAGGATTCTACCCGCTGTTTAGAAATATTTAGTTTTACCTCCAACGCTTATCATCCATTTGCAGCGTTAAATAACAGATGATTAAAACTAAGATTATAAATATTTAGTACCACCAACGGTACATGCTTCTGGTATAATACATAATTATAACAAAAGAATATGAAGTGTTTGTGTGTGTATTCATAATTGTGAGGGAGAAATAAAGGTAGAATAATAAAAAACAAAGATATTAATTTTCAAATTGTCCAGAAACAGGTGGTTAAATTACCAGATTCACATAAGCGTAAATAGACAAACACACACAAACAGACAGACAGAAAACATTGTGTTCAATTGTGTGACAGACAAACATACAGTCAGTTCCTACATTTTGACGATATTAGACTCGTATAGAGTAGCTGCTCGTGGGCTCATAAATAATTGTATTAATAAAATGTTTGTTTGTTATCTATATCTAATCTGTCTTATTGTTTATTGATGCTAAATTACAGCACTACAATAAATTTTAATTTTTTGTAACGTAATGGTGACTAGTTCACATTATCTTGGAGAATTCCGCCTAATCTTAAAGAATACATCGTAAATAACGAGCCACTGATCTTTACCATTTAGTTATTAACCGACGAAAAAAAACGGCTGGCACCGACTTCATAGATCTGCTTAAGTAAATTTAAGCAACTAAATGACACAGTTATATTTTACTTTTTAGTGCGTTTTGAGTCGGTTCTATTTTTTGTTAAAAATTTTTTAGTGTTTTGTTCATTTTTGTCAAGTTCTTTTGGAAGTAAAAATTAAAAAACTACACGCATTGGCCACATTTTATCCCAATAGTCTCACAGAGATTGGATGAATGAAATGGATGTGAAACCGGGAAACACAGCAAGTCCTTGCATAAGAAATCGTAAGTAACGATTGTCTAGTTACAAGTTCGGTATTTCCTTCAATCACGAGTGTACCTATTTGTACATTTGTATTTGTAGATTGTTGACACTTGAGATCGGCACAATAAACGGCACATCAATAAGATGCGCTAAGTAGCTGTCACTCGCTGACACAAGTGACACAACAGATGATAAGTGGTAACACCGTGATAAACATTGCACAACCGTAAATACTGTTTTATTGAATTAGGTGATACACTTTCGTACAGATTGTATTTTTGAACAAATTATATATTTATATGTCTTTTGATAATAGTTTTTAACTTACACTTCAATTATGTATTGAGAAAATGGCGATACCAGGAAATGTTAGAGTAGCGAAACAAAATTTATTGCAATAGACTACAGATTACAAAAATGAATGCACGCATGCAGTTCTGTTACATAGATTATATTGATTTGATAGGCTTAGGTTCAAATCGGGATATTTATTTGAGTTATGAGCACACGCCTGCGACGTTGTTTAGGTGGAAATCCATGACGCTTCTACTTTTCGATATCAGACAAAAAATCTGCTCTAAATTACCCTCAAATTTATTTAAAAACAGGTGCTTAATGAAATCTCTACAAATGTAATCATTATCAAAAAAGGTTTACTGTTCTGCGCTTTCTAGTTAAAGTATTAAATAATAGTTAAAGTAGTTTCGGATACAGAAACTTTAAGTTACTCGATTTTTCACTTTTTTTCACTTAGGTACCTATATCTTGTACCTCCTTTCTTGTATGAGAATGGTCAGCAGTTCTAAATTAAAAATATTTTATTTTTGCAATTCTTTTTTACTACCTACTGCATTGATGTAATTCTATAAACGTTTTTAAAATGATAATTTTTAGCTGAAAGCTTAGAAGTTAACTGCAGTCTTTTATGTTCATTCAAATAAAAATAAATGAATAATAGATATCTATTTCGCAAAAGGAGCCATAAATTATAAATTACGATACATAATATTATATTATATCTAATACCAATATAAGTGAAGTTATAAAGATATCTGATTTAAATGTTTTATTTCCTCACTAAGATATTTCAAATCCACATTTTTTAGCACTTTTTCCTCATGCACAAGGTCGCCACTCCTATTATTTATTATTATTATTTATTGTAGTTGTTGTAAAAAGATCTTCATTCAGTTTATGATTGCAGTCGTTCAGTTTTATTGTTTGTGTACTCAAACTTACTGAAGTGAATAATAATTTAGTACATAAAATAAAATATTCATATTATAGTCATACTTACAAAAGTATATGTGATTTTAGTATTTAGTAAAAAGCTTGTTTTCAAAATATTTTTTTTTACTTTATATTTTTTATTTCAACTCTTTGTTTTATATAATTTAAAAATGTAAAATTCTATTTACAGTTAAATATGTACATTAAATTAAATATTTACAATTAAATAAATAAAAAAGTAAAAGCTTAAACACTACAATATCCTGAACTACATATAGTTAAAAAAAAACAGTAAAAAACTTAGGCGCCATAATATTCCTCCGAATCGGGGTCGAGCGGTAAAGTGCCCAGAAGGCTGGCAGCATTGCCACGTTGAATGGCAATGCTGATCCTCTGTCCTAAAAAGAGACCAGCCTTCTGATTTCTAAAAAAAGCGAGTATTCGGACCCCACGGTCAACTCCAAACGGCTCAAATTTATAATCACCGACGAGGTTACTGCACTTGCGCCGTTTAAGAGTCCCCGCTGATGCAGCAGTAGCGCCCGCACAGCCCATCGTGCTAGGAAGATGTGAAGGCGCAAGGGTGTCCACGCAAGTTGCGTCCCACACCAAAAGCCTTCCCATCTTCCATGGCAACAATGACATTCCGTCTGGTCTCTTGCCATCGTCGCGCGCCAAGCCGTTTGGTTCTAAAACAGCTGGCACGCCGGTATTGACAAGGGCACGACGTATGATGTCATTGTCATTTAAAAATATATATATTTAAAGAAGCTTTTATAGCTCTAATATTTCGCAGCACAGAGTTCGCCAAGACAACTGTAACCAAACTCGATAGGTTTGGAAATGATATTCTTTTTTATGGTAGGCTTACCTTGAGGTCTAAGTTGGATCGCGCTTACCTAGAAGATGCCTAATCATTCTGTTAGAAGAAATAAAGAGAATGATCCTATGGTTATACCTCTGTATGACAACAGGTGGACCATCTGTTTGTTCGTCAGCTATTACATGTATAAAAAATATAGTTACATGTCCGTGAGAAATGTGTCTTGATAGCGGTAGATGATAACAGCGTCTAGTTTTACTAAAAAGTAAACAAAACACATCAGTACAAAGCACGTCTAATTCGACGTACATACCACAAAGCGGTTCCGATCGTACCGTACTAATGTATCGTGTTACCCGTACCCGTGCCCGTACCCGTACCGAGCCGCGTGTGATTGGCAGCCACGGCTCACTTCGGCCGCTACTCCTAAATACCTAAATACAACACTTCTTAACACGACGGCAAAGCGTAGCTATTGTGGCATTTGTTGGAGATCCGTACGAAACAGTTACCGTATTAGAATTAGGTATCGTCATTATGCAGCCTGCTGGACCTAACCTCCTATAGGGGCTTTCTAATACCATGGTGAACTGCATGCATCCAACGACTCTCTGCGATATGTTTAATGTCGTTGGTTCGCCTAGTGCAGAGGTCGGAGTCTGTTAATGGCGTTGTAGGGTTCGGAATATTGCCGCTATCTGTGTAAATGTTCTGTACGGAACACTCGTGACGTAATGTCGACTTCGCGCCAGGCGGATAGTGTTTCAGTAGCGAGGCGCGTGAGCCGTCAGAGCGGAGTGTAAGTGACAGTGCGCGGTGCTGTTATCTGTGTAAATGTTCTGTACGGAACACTCGTGACGTATTGTCGACTTCGCGCCAGGCGGATAGTGTTTCAGTAGCGGGGCGCGTGAGCCGTTAAAGCGGAGTATAAGTGACAGTTCGCAGTGCTGCTATTTGTGTAAATGTTCTGTACGGAACACTCGTGAAGTATTGTCGTATTCGCGCCAGGCGGATAGTGTTTCAGTAGCGAGGCGCGTGAGCCGTTAAAGCGGAGTGTAAGTGACAGTTCGCGGTGCTGCTATCTGTGTAAATTTTCTGTACGGAACACTCGTGACGTATTGTCGACTACGCGCCAGGCGGATAGTGTTTCAGTAGCGAGGCGCGTGAGCCGTTAAAGTGGAGTGTAAGTGACAGTGCGCGGTGCTGCTATCTGTGTAAATGTTCTATACGGAACACTCGTGACGTATTGTCGGGTTCGCGCCAGGCTGGTAGTGTTTCAGTAGCGAGGCGCGTGAGCCGTCAGAGCGGAGTGTAAGTGACAATGCGCGGTGCTGCTATCTGTGTAAATGTTCTGTACGGAACACTCGTGACGTATTGTTGGCTTCGCGCCAGGCGGGTAGTGTTTCAGTAGCGAGGCGCGTGAGCCGTCAGAGCGGAGTGTAAGTGACAGTGCGCGGTGCTGCTATCTGTGTAAATGTTCTGTACGGAACACTCGCGCCAGGCGGATAGTGATTCAGTAGCGAGGCGCGTGGCCGTGCGGGTGTAAGTGACATTGTCGGGTTCGCGCCAGGCGGGTAGTGTTTCAGTAGCGAGGCGCGTGAGCCGTCAGAGCGGAGTGTAAGTGACAATGCGCGGTGCTGCTATCTGTGTAAATGTTCTGTACGGAACACTCGTGACGTATTGTCGGGTTCGCGCCAGGCGGGTAGTGTTTCAGTAGCGAGGCGCGTGAGCCGTCAGAGCGGAGTGTAAGTGACAGTGCGCGGTGCTGCTATCTGTGTAAATGTTCTGTACGGAACACTCGTGACGTATTGTCGGGTTCGCGCCAGGCGGGTAGTGTTTCAGTAGCGAGGCGCGTGAGCCGTCAGAGCGGAGTGTAAGTGACAGTGCGCGGTGCTGCTATCTATGTAAATGTTCTGTTTGTTTGTTTATTTGCGGTCAAACGCGGCGTTTAGTTCACGCCGCTAGCGGTAGGAGGCCTGTAGGGTGTCCAAGGGTTTAGGCAGCATTACCAATTATATTATTTAAAATAATTTTACTGTGATACGGAAAGAAAATTTTAAAAGTAAACAGGCGCCATTAACGCTAGCATCCCTACGTGATTGACATCCAGGCCATTCGCTCCTAACATTTCGCTTCGACGTTACTACTCCGTTCAGCTAGTTCTATGTTCTTCCGGCACATTTTTTTCCTTTAAACGAAGTACCGTAACTGAACAGAAAGGAGAATGCCAGATCCTAACCCAGAAAGAACACAAATTGTAAATATACTAAAAATATCCTATTATTATATAAATGTTTTACAATAAGCCGTTTTTACTGTTGGACATCGGAATAAAATTATGTTAAAAAAAGTAATTAATCTATTTCCTTTTAGTTTACACTCTTTACGCATTTTTAAATCTTCATTGTTGCACTGGGTTACACATTAAAATCCTTTTTATTGTATTTTCATCAAAAGTAGGCTCTAAAAGGCTAATATCCAGAGTCGTTAAGCCTGTTTAAAAATGTATTTAATTAAGCTATTACGACTGTAATGCCAGTGTGACAACTATACGGAAATGGACGATAACCAACGTTAGGCTCGTGTCGAATACTCCGAGTTCTAGAGCTTTTAAATGAAATTTATATTAAATAGTGAAAAAAATGCAATAAAATGATGCATAATACATTGTTGTACAATATTTTTATATTAGTGGGTTAAAGTTCTATACATTGTGTGGCTTTCTCCTTTGCTAGGCAATCGCACACCATCTTGCACTTCTACGTTTTTCATCAGACATGATATTGTCCCGACTCTTTGGGACATATCAGTACCTAACCTTAGTTGTTTTATGAATTTCTGATTTAATCGAAAAACCTTTTGCTCGCTACAAAACCAAGACAGCTACTGTACTATTTGTTTCAAACTTAAAGGGACTATACATAATTTGATTCATACAGGTCAGGTGTAGAAAATAAATTGTTTTTAATTTTTTTTGGAAAAAATCATTGAGGATATTTTGCATCGACTGGGGACAAAAGACCTAACTAATTTTTTGCGCCAAGTTGCAGTTAAGCTATCAAACGCAGTATTCTTTTCACCGTCCCACGTGGGCTAGTAAAAGTTTCTTATTATTTTTTTAATAAAATTCAAAGCGTGTCCTAGAAGTGTGCGTCGTGTGGTGAGCTCGGGTCAAGTGTCAGAACATAACACTGATATCATCTGATACGTCGCTCTGCGCACGCCTCGCCACGCACTGTCAGTGTAACAATGACATACCGTAACGTTGTAACATTCCCACTAGCTGCGACTTCAGCCGTACTAAAAATATAATCAAGAGGATTGCCGCCGTCGAAGCCCGAATGTGTATCAAAAATCAAAAAAAAAATTAAACCGGCTTCAAAACGTACTAAAAAGTAAAAAATAGTTGTTTTAATTTACGTAAGCATATCTATGAAGTTGGTGCCATCGACGTTTAAGGAACTTTATACAAAGGAAGTAAAGTAAGACCTAAATAATATATAAATGTAAAATCGCTTTATGCTAGTCATTATAAATACGTTTTAGTTTTATTTCGTTATTTATATATATCATTTATTTTCATTTACATTTTTTTTTTAATTTTTAACAATGTCATACAAAAACATATAAAAACAAAATTAACAATTTATAAAAAAAAATGCTCTTCCACTTGCGAGGCCTTTGAACCAAGCAACCGGTGGTCAGGGCTCCAGAGTGAGGAACCTCCTCGCAACAGCATCTCAAGAAACACCGCCTTCTGTATCCGACCCTTGATCCAACAGCCAAGCGAAAGCTTCTTAAGATGTTAGTCAAAGCTTTTCGCAATAAGAGCAGGCTGAAGCGACTACAGGAACAATAATCATTGACTCAACATTAATTTAATCAATTATTATTAATAATTTAAATTTTATTTAATTATTATTACTATGACTTGATTTTGTTTTTCTTTTCTACCTTTTGTCGACCTTCGTGGCTCAGTGGTATGCGCGATGGATTTATGAGACGGAGGTCTTGGGTTTAATTCGCGGCGGGGCTTATTGTGATTTTTCTTAATTTTTCTTGGTCTGGCTGGTGGGAGGCTTTTGCCGTGGCTAGTTACCACCCTACCGACATAGACGTACCGCCAAGCGATTTAGCGTTTCGGTACGATGTCGTGTAGAAACCGAAAGGAGTGTGAATTTCATCCTACTCCTTCCCCCTCCCGCTTCCATCTTAGATTGCATCATCACTTAACATCAGTTGTGAGAGCAGTCAAGGGCCAACTTGTAGTTTATACAAAAAACCTAACAGTTTATAATGCATGTTGTGTTTACCAATATGGAGATTTACATTTAAACCCTTAGTTTTTAAGATTTTATTATGTAATAATTATTTATGTTACTTGTAACCTGTTGGTGACCTTTATAAACAAATAAAAATAAAATAAAAGACACTGTCGTGCCCCTGATAATAGTAATAATAATATAGTATAATGCAATCAATATATGTAACCTAGATACATTGATTTCGCTAAATATTTAACTGCATTGATGTGAATGATCCGAATGAGACACATAACTGACTGTTTGTCTAGCTATCAGATCAGTGTCGGATCGACACACGTCACACTGACACTTGTTTATTTGTGTTATTTAACATTCAACCGAATTATTCGCATCCTAGATTGTGTCTTTACTTCTAACTAAGTGACTTCGTTCGCTTGAATGCTTGAAGTGTTTAATTTATTCGTATCTACTCGCACCATGTTATAACAGTTCGCTGCGATCCCACTTTATGGTACATCAAGATAAGAGCAGATGCAGGATACGGTGGAGCGTACCTACGTAACGTATGCCTAGGCCATATAGTGATATATTCATGACAATATTTGCGAAATCGGAACGAAGTTCCTTCAATCAAAGTGCCTCAAGTATGTAGCAGTAGATACCTACCTAGTAAGTGACCCAGATATTCTCGCCGCCGCGAATGTGGCCTAGGCATTAAAATATTCAAGACTTCCGTGGCGCAGTGCTATGCCCAATGGACTTATAATTTAATTAAGATTAAGAATTTCCAAATTGGTTCAGGTCAGGATGGTGGGAGGCCTACCTACAAAGCGATTTAGCGAGGCGGTACGTATAGAATCTTACTACTAACCAGATTTCAAATTAGATTGCATCGTCACTTACCATCAGGAGCGATTGTGTGAAGGAAAAATCATGTTCATTCCTTACTATACGAACATCAGGCTTGAATATTTCATATTATTTCCTAAACTGCCGAAAGCTTTACAACTTGTTTAATACCCAAAATTTGTTTAATACCTAAGTATTATCTATCATACATAAACAGCTTTGCTACAGTTTTCAAACAATGATATATATAAAGATAGATAGATAAGCGCACACACAAATGTACCATTAAAACTATTATTAAATTTAAAAAAAACTTTAATAATGTTATGATTTATCAAGGAATTATATCAGGGGGCATATTCACAATATGGCGGCGATGTAGGGTGACAACAGAACTGGATGGTCTTGCACAATAGCGTTGTAAAAACTTTCATTTTCGAGTCTGAAATGCGAGCCGGGCTGTTTGTCTCGCGATAACATCTACAAACATATCATTTTTCACTGTACAAACTGAACTAGGCGCGTTTTGTGCTGATGCTTATCTCTTCTATTGCCGTGAGATAAGCTCTGTTACCAACTAAATAGCTTTATTAATGCTAAACGGTTTTCTAATGGAGGTTTTTTACACGTACCTACATGTACGGTAGACCTGCTTAGTTTTATATTTTATTTACGCTTTCTTTCTTGTTTTGATTTTAATGAGTAGGTTATCCCATTATTTTGTACACTATTTCGATTTAGACGCATTTGTTGTTACCTAAGTTTAACTCACTATATAAATAAACGGTTTTAAATATTTATGGTCAATGAGTTGATATTTATGATATTGTTAAAAAGTCTGACATGTTGTTACTGAGATTAATTAGCGTATTCTAATAAATAAACAAATATAATAAATTTTTGACCCAAACGTAACCAAGTTTGTAGTCTTCTTACTTAAGTCAATAACGTCAATGTTCTGTCTGACATTGAAGTATATTCTTTAACGTTAACTACCATGTTACAAATTTTTGTTGACTATTCTGTGACTTTAAAATATAATACATTGATAATTTAGTGATTTTAAATGAGATTTACTATACACTTATTTCAGTGTATGAACAATTACATTTTCATTTATAATATTTTTGGAACGAAGTTCCTTATCGCGCGTTGTGAAAGGGGGCTAGACGGAAAAAATTCGTACGAAAAGTTGTCACGACAGTTTTTGATCAAAGGATCTTGCCGCCGCCTTTGATGTGTATGCGCGTGAGCGGCGGGGGGCGCCCGCGCTGTATGCTGTCTCGCGCTCTCGAGGCGCCCTCTGGTGTTTCGGTGTACAACAACAAACGCGTGTGTGGTACGCGTTTAAGTTTATATAACATTATATTTGTTAATAATAAAAAAAATATTATTATTACTTAAAAAAAATAAAATTTTATTACAATTCCTTCACTAATTAATCGAAAGGAACTTCGTTCCATCCGGGTGTCCCTTGACACCTCTCAACTTTTTTTATTTCAAATGTCTTCAAAATGTTTCTTCATCTGTTTTGAAGTTTTTTGTTGAGAAATGAGAATCGAGTTTCATCGTTTTTTATGGTTTGTATTTGACACAATCCGAATACAATGAATATAAAACCGATAAACAGACAAACAATAATATTTGAAACACTACCTAATCGCATTTTTCCCCGTTATACGAAACCCATGACAATAAAACAGATTCGCAGGATAACCGCAACAGGACAGACTGACATCGGAGACTTAATAAAAGCAAATTATCACTTCCCAAACACTGAATAGGATTATCAGCCATTATCTATTGTTTGGTCACCCGGCGATACGATCGCAGTAATATGATCGGTTTATTATAACGATATTTGCTATTTTTCGGCTTTCGTCTTTGTGCGATGCAATGGCCGATAAGGCGCTTTGTCCTCGACCTAATACGCACACTGCGAGGTAAGTGGGCACGGACAATGCATACTTTATCAATTATTCACACATGAACAGTTTGTTAATAAAAATTATGACAGTTAATGTTATAAAATTTTTAGTATTTCGTAATCCCACCAGAAACATTTTCACGAGAACATGTAACTTGTACTGTCACAAAGCTCTCATGTAGAGCCAAGCTTCTAACTCTACACGCTCTAACTCAACTTCATGAACTCTATACCTTAGTTAATTTATGAGGCCTGGCCATTTATCCAGCCTGCAGTCGCATTCTTCTCTGTGCATGCGATCAAATATATATAATGCAATGAGTTTCATATCATTATAATTTATTTGGAATCTTAAAGAAAAAATCTTATATTCGGTATTATTTAAACGTCTAATGTTTACTCTAGCTAAAATTATTGGTACGTCGATCATCTAACATTTTTAATAATAACTTTCTAAAATAGTTAATTTCAGAGGATTAGCTACGGCCGAATCCTTCCACCAGCCAAATTTAGACAAATTTAAAAAATCTTTATCAGCTCAGACGGGAATCAAAATCAGGACCTCCATCTTATAATTCCACCGCGCATATCGCTGCAACACGGAGGCCGTCAAATGGACGAAAATTTGAAAATATCTTGAATTTTCTCAGTCTGCTCTGTTCACAAGAGGTAAACAAATCGTTCACTAACAACTAATAACTAGTTGAGTATATTTAGGCAGCAATTAGCGACAATTACCCGCCTGCATAAGTGAGCGGCTAATGAAGTGAGCTGCGTGACCACAACATTGGAACACTTTCCGTGGACGGGCGGCCGCCAGCTGGGCTGCTTCTCACCGATGCTGCTATCCTGGTACTTGGGTACACGTAGAGTTTGCGTAGCGTATATTACCAATTTTTTATTACTTTACTACTAAAAATTCCGAGATCTACTGTGCAATCGAAAATAAAATCTGAAACTAAGAAAGCTTCTTATGACATATTAGTGTGATCCAGTCTCTTATATAGTTGTGAAACTTGGGTTTTTTGGGAAGCAGTAAACAGGCTGCAAGCTTATATGGATTTACAGGATAATGCTTAAGATCTCTTAGAACAGTTTCACACTTAATATAAGGGTACTGGAACAGATGAACGAAAAAATTCATGTCCACCATTGTGCAAAGAAAACTAAGTTTCTTTAGACACCTGCAACCTCAGTTTTACTTTCCAATATTAATCTAGGAAGAAAAGCAACATGGCAAATGAGCACCTGGTCGTCAAAGGTGGAAATGGTTGAATGACATAAGAAAGTGGGCCGGACTCAATTACCCACAGTTAAAAGGAATTGTTGAAGATAGAAAAGCGAACTGTTCAGAGAATGGCCTCACGTGATTACGATGATGATGATGATGATGATGATAATAATGATGATGATCAAACCAAAACTAACTATAAGGTGAAGATATTATGATGTACAATCAACTGTTGAGTTTCTTGCAGACACTTCTCAGCGCAACCTTTCCCTTCCGAGCCAATGGTAAAGTCACTATAAATAATCTAAGTACGTGTTAATATAACCTAGTTGAAATAAACGATTTTGAATTTGTATAAAACCGAATTATGCGTGGTGGAAATACTTTCTCAAAAGAAATCCTACTTAGCCAACATCATACCTCTTAACATATTCCATATTGTTGAGTAGCAGTTATTTATTCTGTCGATCTGTGTCGTCTCATCACTAAAGTCAAAATACCTAATATTCACCGAAAATGTTTTTTTTTCATGTTACCAAAATTTCTGTACTAATTTGTCGTCATAAAAACCAGCAATGGGCATGGAACGATAAAAAACTATCGTAACAGAAATGTTCGGTCCCAACGAAACGATCCACTTAAACATGCAAGCGATTAAACGTGTACAAGCGATCATTTCACGATCGTTCCGTAATTTGACGGGGGCCCAACAAAACTGTAATTTAGTCGGAGTTAGTCCCGATTCCGACTCGCTTGTTAATATTTTAGTTGGTTTTAGTGTAGTTTGTCTGTTTCGCTGTTAACAGAACGTATTACGGTGAACAACAAACATGGTAGGAAATGTTGTTAAAACTATTTTATTCATGGAATATTTTAATGAAATATTATTTTATAATGTGTGTGGTAAGTATTTTATGGGTGTTTAATAGCTGTTAAATATAAAAGTCATTGACAATTAAAATGAATAAACATAATAATTGACTGAGCTTTCTCAAACGGCCCCTAGTCAGCAATCATATCTCGGATCTTTAGGCAAGATGCAGTGCTTTATAAAAGGTTTATAAAAGGTCAAAGGTTTTTCTAAACCCAAGGTTGTCTGGAACAAATTGTTACTAAAAGATAAGGCCGCCTTTTGTACTTTTACTTCTTTCATAATATTATTTCTCTTTATTTTTATTTAATCTCATATAAAGTATACCTAAATAAAGAAAGGGCTTGATTCTTATAGTAAGGGCTATGATTGTTTCTGGAACCAAACTGCTTCACTGTGTAGGTTTATGGGTCTAAGGAGTATATACAGCATGTCCTGCAAGGCTTTGTTCACTTATAGACGAGTATTGTATATCTACTATCATACATAAACTTATCTTAACAACTAACCATGCCCACGTGGAAGGGTAGCAAGAATATTTTCTGCGTTGCCGCATTGGACAACCAATTTGCGCGGAAAATGAGCCAGTTATAGTTAACTTAACTTGTATGTTTATTACTTGTAAGGCAAAAGTTTATGGTGATCATAACACACAAATGATGTATCAGCAAGTGCAGTTACGCTGGTGGTCAGCGGCTGAATTATTGAGGAGTTGAGCAGCCGTGAGAGACGCCAGCTGGGCCTGCGGGGAACGCAGGAAAAAACAAGGGTTCTTCTAGCTTTTCAATATTAAATGATTTGTACTATAGGCTCGTTGTGGGTACGCGTGTATATCGAACCAGAGCTTCCATTTCACTTATGCTAATGTTATTAAAGTTTTGTTTATTAAAGTTTGAACGCGGAAATCTCTGAATACAGCAAGAGCTGCGCCAGCTTGTTATCTACTGTTAAAAGTTATTGTAAATTAAGAAAATATGATCTTTATCTAAGGCGTTAGCCATTACTAGTTAACTTGGCGACCTATAAATCACCTAATAAGACAAATTTCATAATATTTTCCCTATTGTAAAACAAAAAATATTCCAATAGATCCAGCTGTTTACAAGTTGTAACAGGGTCTAAAAAAATAGCTATTTATTTTTAAATATTCTTTTGACTTTGGGATACTACCAAGAGTAGATTTCTCTCGCCACTCAATGAGGTGTAAACTACCACTTGCCTGTTTACTGGCGCAACCAACTCGACCTCCCACTGCTTCTTCCCAGCTTCTTGAGCTGCCCCAACCTCTCGTATACCGGGGATACATTCTCAAGTACCTCAGTTCAAATGTCTTACGCGAGATTTATTTTCAAGTGTCGTAGTTTTAAATATTATTTTTTCAATTACATTTTATTCGAATGCATTTCTACAATTGCTTTTTAAGAAGCTATTTTAATGCTACTTATTGAACTAGGAATGTTAGTTGATTTTTGATGATGGTCCAGACATTTTCGGGAACATGTTGAGTGTTTTGTCAATGAGTCTAAGAGTTTTATAATCTCAGGAGATATCTGTGTGTGAAAACGTACAAATCTGGAGGTGGGCAACTCGTAATATGCACAAAACTTTCAAATTAAGTACGCTTACCCAAAGTTTTTCAAGTTCCAAGTTAACAAGTTCTTAATGCTCGTAACTAGCTAAATATTTTAAAGCCAGAGTATTACTCTTCCTTCAATCTTGCCTTGTACCTTTTACACGGTACTGTGCTAAGTAAATTTTTTAACTTTTAACTCAATGAAATGCTCTGAAGAAATCTAAAAGCAACATTTCAAAACAAACCCATTAGTTTAATTAACCATATGGTATCTAAAGAGGGCCGTAGAATAAATACGCAATAAAACGCCGCTACGACACGTCGTATCTCCGACAGTGGCACTACGCGACGGAAGCTGGGCGCGGCAACTAGTCTATTTGTATGTGTTTTGATAACACTATCGTTGAATCCATAATGCATAATATGAAACCATTGATATATTAAAACATAAATGTACAATAGATGTAAACATGTTTTAGGCGACAAAAGCATAGCTTAAATTAATAAGGCACCATCTTTAAATTAATCAGTAATAGCATATAGATATGTAGGTACTTATATAAGTAGGTTCCGTGTTATTTATTGCTTTTTAGTGTTAAATGGAAAGAAATTTGCTTGAAATTTATAGTTTCAACCCCTTTTTTGTTTATGTTAGTAGGTATAGAATTTTTTAATTAAAATTAATGATTTTATACGCAGAATTGTGTTAACAAGTTCGAAATATATTATCGGTATATTTCTGGACGTTATACCATCTACCTGACACGCTGTATATCGATGGGCATACCGGTCCAGTTCATCACATCGTTTAGATTAACCAGAGGTTATAGGTGCAGGTAGTAGCTGCTACTTAATGAAAATATTTTGACGACTTCGTGGCACAGTTGTGTGTGCAGTGGATTTATAAGAAGGAGGTGCTGGGTTTGCTTTCCGGCTAAGACGATTAAGATTTTCTAAATTGATGCAGGTCTGGCTGGTGGGAGGCTTCGGCTGTGACTAGTTACAACCCTACCCACAAAGACGTACCGCGAAGCGATTTAGCGTTCCGGTACAATATCCTGTACAAACCGTAACGGATGTGGATTTCATCCTACTCCTAACAAATTAGCCCGCTGCCATCTTAGATTACATGATCACCGTCAGGTATGCTTGCAGTCTAGGGTTAACTTGTAGTGACAAAAATTTTTAACAAAAAATAGAACCGACTCAAAACGCACTAAAAAGTTAAAAATAACTGTCATTTAGTTGCTTTGATTTACTTAAGCGTATCTAGAAGTCGGTGCCAGCAAGTTTAAGGAACATTTATTTAACGTAGTTAAGCAGTTTGAAGATTAAGGTAATGTTCTTAAAGTAGAAACCTTGGCTGGCACCGACTCCTAGATATGCTTAATTAAATTAAAGCAACTAAATGATACAGTTATTTTTTTGTGTGCGTTTTGAGTTGGTTCTATTTTTTGTTAAAAATTTTTATTTCTTACTTTTTAGTGATTTATCGCCACGTAACGTGCTCGTACTATACTGTCATCGTACTTACTGATACTTACACTAAAACCGAAATCGCTGCAAGTGTGCCTATAAAACTTGAAGAGTTCCTTAAATTTTCCCAGTATATCATTATCAGATCCTAAAATGCTGACAATGAGACCACCATAGAAGTGTGCCATAACATAACAAAGAATTATCAAAATCGGACCACTCTGTAAAAAGTTATGCGTGGTCATACATAAAAAAATCTAAATTTGACTTCTACTAAGATCATTAAGACAAAGATGTAGTGGGATATGTATGCTAACCATAGCTTACCAACTTTTTCAAATGGTCGACATTTAATGAAAATACTAAAGAAAAATCTATTCAGCCAAAGAAGTTCCCTTTTGGTTAATGTCGGTTTTTAAATATAGGATATGCTCTATTTACTTTTGCGTCTCTTCCAAATATTATAAATGGAAAACAATGCCTTTTCAATATTGGGCCTTATTAAAAGCTATTAGAGTTGGTAATATCTGTAGCAACGTATTCGGTGTGCAGGAGTAACGTGGTTCAGTATCAGTGTAGATACGTCAAGTGATAGGGACGTGTGCGAAGGCTCGTGAGGTCGGGATTAAAGCGCAGAATATATTCAAAGAAGTTCATCCAATCGTTTTATTTGATAAAAATTACAATCCAAGTGAGAATCCTTCGTAATAATCTGTAAGAGTTTAGTTTTTTATTTTGTTAAAAGCCTGGTTAGGCTTCCCAAAGTCTTCCACAATTTTTACTCTTCGCAATTCTATGACCTACATAGTTTACAAAATCGTCTAGTCATCTATGTAATAGTCTGCCTCTTCTCTTATAACATTCAGGGCGCTAAGCTTTTATTGCTGTAGTGCGCCTGTTGTAATTTTTGTATGAGTAGTAGATAGAGCTTTTTATGACGGAGTAATACTACAATTCAACTTCAGGGAACTAACAACCATTTCTTGAAAGAAAAGCCTAATAGATTTTTTATCTGACTCGCGGATCATACTCTAAATCCCGATGACTAAACTATATCCCCTAGTGCATACAGTATTCCAGCGTTCAAAATATGCCCTACCCCAAAGATTTCCTAAAATTGACGTCATCAAGACCTACACTTTTTAGGAGTTAGTTATTTCTTGTATCGCATAATAATAAGGCTCATAACAATATAATGGCTACCGCTGCGCTTTACAAGGCTCCCCGCAGACTTACGGGATGACTGCCGACACTTCGCTGACAACTTTAGACATTCAAGCTCAAACCACCATTTCGTACCTTATGGCATTAGAATAAGGAGAATAATACCGCAAGTACAAGATAGTAAATTGCATTTAAAGTTATGTTTATTACGAATGATCTTACTATACTTTGGAGCTGTATTGGTAATATAGTAGAGTTCAAAATGGTTTGATCTAAATGTAAAGATTTCGAAGTTTATCTTGACGTTTTGGCAATGTTGCCTACACCTGCCGAGAGTAAAGATATCCATCTTGACCCTCCTTAATGTTGATGTAAAATTGTAATTAAAATTTTGTTGACATTTTTCAATCCTAAAATTATATTTATTTATTTTCTAAAAACTCGCGAAAAGAATTACAGGGTACTCCCAATTTGCGATTGTGGCATATGAAAACTTTTAAACTCACAAAAATTTTATGTCACAAATATTACACCTTATCACCGCCTAAGCCCGCCAACCCACATTGCAGTAGTGTGGTGGGTCTATGCTCCACATTCCCTCTCCTAAAAGGTGGGAGGCCTGGCCCTGTAGTAGACCGTTAATAGGCTGAAAATGATGAATGATGATGATAATGACTGTGATCGGCTGATCTAACTGAAGATGTAGGTATCTCAAGACGTCAGCAGCAGCATAAAACAGTGCACATGGCCGCCCACGCGCGACCCGCTTGTTGCCACTAGTTACTCAATTTCATGCTCTCTACATTATCTGTGGTCGTAGGGATGTGCGCTCCTTATGTGGTACATATATAGTATATATAACGTGACCATACGTCCCGCTTTCAGGCAGTTTGTCCCGGTGTACCCCGCGCGGCCAAAATTGTCCCGCTTTTGCAAACAGAATAAACGATAATTTAAATTATAAAAAACTGCGGCGGCTGAGTTTTAGTGCGGTTTCAAGTAGAAACCGAAAAGAGTGTGCATTTCAACTCCTCTTACCAAGTAATCCCGCTTTTATTTTAGATTGCATTATAACTTAGATGTGATGGGAGTCACATCTTAGATATAATGCAACTTGTAATGAATAAAAAGAAAAATGTTATTGTACTTAAAATTAGTTTAGCCATTGAACTACAAAATATTTATGCTACAAAACAGGTTTTGTAGCATAATACTTTGGTCTAAAACCAGGGTTTTAGACCAAAGTATTGTATTGTTATATTACAAGTGGCACATCACTAGTTGCAGACAGTCAATTATTTAACCTTAGTTAAGGTGCGGGTCACAAGTGGAGCGACGAGCAGAAGGTGGCACGACGAGTGTACTACTACCACATCGCTACACACATGCTGAATATCAGAGTCAGGATTCAAACCCAAGACCTCGAGATTCTAAGCCGACCACTAGACCAAATAGCAAAGGCACTATGCTAGTAGTGCAGATTGATCAATAAAAATATAAGCACTACTAGAGGACGCCCGCGATCTTACTCGCGCAAATTCGGTTCCCGTTAAAAAAATCGGGATAAAAAGCCTATGTGTCAATGCAGGGTGTCAGCTAGCTCCATGCTAAATTTTATTGAAATCGCTCCAGCCGTTTAGTCGTAAAGAAGTAACAAACTCACAAAGTTTCGCCTTCATGTTCAGTTTGTATTACCGCTTACCTTGCTGTACCACTGTTGGGACTAGACTACAACTGTATGCGGGCAATTATCATATTGTGTGAGTCTGTAAGACTCGGCCTTGAAGTTTTACATGTGCCAACATCTTTCTGTTGTTTATTGTATAAAAGATAGTTGAGGAGTCCAACCTTTTAGGCATTATAAATGTTTTAGAAATCAGTGTGGCTAGTGTAAAATTTTACCGCGTCGATGTCGAGAACGGTAAACACAAATTTTATGTGACACTGACACTCACCCATTTTTCAATTCCATATAAAATTTGCCTTTACGCAAATGTGAAGTTTTCGATTTGTTTTGGTGAAAGCTCACACTAGGCACTCTGAGTTCCGAGTGTGAGTTTGTTACCGAGCGACTGCGTAAAAACGTAACGCAAATTTATATTTAATTTTACTAGCGCCATATAGTTATAGCGAGAGTAAACGCTTTTTTTGCTATACAATTTGACGTTATGAGTGACTACGTTTTTACGCAGTCACTCGGTGAAAAACTCACATTTGCCCAACTGATGTTTATGTCGATGAACGGTACTCAACTTTATTTCCAAACATCAAGTAGGTACATCAATTTGGCTGACACCGAATTCACAGATATGCGTACATAAAATGAATCTTATCATCATAATATAACTCTAAGTGAATTTCAGCCATGTTGCCCTGAAGAAGTGCTTAAGATTATTAACAACTTAGATAGCAATACAAGCGCCGGCCTCGATAAAATTACTTCTAAAGCACTAAAATGTCTCAAAAATGTAATTTCCGTAAATCTAGCAAATTGTATTAACAAGTGTCTCTCAGATGGGGTATTTCCAGATAGGTTAAAAATTGCGAAAGTCAGTCCAATTTATAAAACTGGACCAAAGTCCGACCCGAGCAACTACAGACCCATATCAGTACTACCCGTAATCTCTAAGGTTTTTGAAAAAGTGATATATCGCAGACTTAATAAATACTTAAATGACAAAAATTTTTTTATTGAACAACAATATGGGTTTAGACCTAAATCTAATACAGTTGGCGCAACAATTGATGTAGTTACAAAAATAAAATCCAATATTGACCGTAATCATGTATGTTTAGGAGTGTTTATCGATTTAAAAAAAGCATTTGATACCATTAGTCACTCAAAACTGTTACAAAAACTAGATAACATCGGAATTACTGGAACTGCACTGAATTTATTAACTTCGTACCTAAGCAATCGGAAACAAATCGTACAAATATCCAAAAATAAAAGCAGGTCCCAAATAGTCACATGTGGAATTCCCCAAGGCTCTATTTTAGGACCATTGCTTTTCCTTATTTATGTCAATAACATAATTAACTTGAACCTGTCAGGACATTTAACCCTGTATGCCGACGATACCTGCCTATTTTACTTTGCACATAATATTCATGAAGCGGTAGCGCAAGCGCTAAATGACTTAGATAAATTAAACGAATTCTTTTTGTATAATCTTCTCACAATTAATACAACAAAAACATCTTACATGATATTTAAAGCTAAAAACAAAAAAATTCCAAATTACAACCCACTTATGATAAATAACACTAAAATCCAAAGGTCCCACACAGAAAAATATTTAGGCTTAATATTAGATGACAAACTGATTTGGTACCCTCATATTGATCAACAAATTTCAAAATTAACTTCACTAACAGGGAGGTTACGGAAAATATCAAATTGCATTCCATACAAGGTTAGGACAACTATTTATAACGCATTAGCTAAGCCTCACTTGGAATACCTCATAGAAGTCTGGGGGACTGCTGCAAAGACACATATAAATAAATTACAACGCATACAAAACAAATTAATTAAGACACTATTTCGTTATAATTCCCTGACACCAACAAGAGATATATACAATAAAACAAAACTATTTAACATCACACAACTATACACATACAATACTTGTCTTCTAATAAAAAAAATTATGACCAAAACCCTACATTCCAACATAACATTTAATATCAGCACAAATAAACACAATCTTAGAAACAAGCACAAAATAAATGTAAGGTATCCTCGGACAAAAACATTTGGCAACAAAAATATATTATGTGAAGGTGCTCAGTTATACAACAATCTGCCAAACTCCTTGAAGGAGATAAATAATATTAACGCATTTAAGGTATCTCTTAAGTCCCATGTTTCTACAAATTTGGATAAAATATTATTAAACTATTGTATTTAAAATTTATCTTCCAATAATGCATGCTGTCTGCAAAATGATAATTTGTTATTCTCTATCTTAAGTGAACTGTACGTTCTTTGGAGAAATAAATGTCTTTAAACCGAATTAAAGCAATTAAATGACGCAGTTGTTTTTTACTAATTAGTTTACACACTTACACAAAAATCAAAATCGCTGCAAGTGTGCCTATAAAATTCGAAGAGTTCCTTAAATTTTCCCAGGATAT
The DNA here is from genome assembly GCA_034621355.1 of Mycalesis mineus. Classification (NCBI taxonomy): domain Eukaryota; kingdom Metazoa; phylum Arthropoda; class Insecta; order Lepidoptera; family Nymphalidae; genus Mycalesis; species Mycalesis mineus. The sequence goes on along the minus strand of CM067889.1, from coordinate 431,289 downwards.
CATCATCAGATCCAAACATAGTGACTATAGGACCATTTTGGAAGTGTACTCTTCCTAATAAAATAATCAAAATAGGAAGACTCGGTTACAAGTTATGCGTGGGTACATAAGAAAAATTTTAAGTATACAAGTACACGACGAAGTCCGTATGTACGAAATACATCTATCTTTTAAGGACAGTTTGCTATGTCGATTCTTTCTTTATAAATAAAGGTCACGTATAATTTTTTGTTCTTGGAAGGTTGCGAGGTGAATTCGCGGGCATGTTCTAGTTTTTTTTATATTTAATAAAATAAGTTTAATAATTAATAGCTCCTCCCCGCCACTACCCAACTTCAACGAGTGGCTGTCTTGATAATGCTCCGACAAGCCAGCTGTTATACATAGGACTCTTTTGCTATATAGTACTAAGAGATACAATACAGACACATACTATTATATCACCCGTCTACACGTGTACTCGCTGTTGACCAACAAGCGCCAACAGAGCCTTCTTCTGAACACTTGTTTAAAGTTTCAATTAAATAACAAACTTGTTCAAACTCTCGCACAATGAGCGCTGCACAAACATTGCGGTATGTGTTTTGGGATGTTATTGTTAATTTCATTTACTTATATAATTAATAAATGATAATGTAAATGAATAAACGTGACAAATATAGAGAAAGGTATCTTGCAGGTGATACCTAAATAGTTTTTTAAAAAAATATAATGAAAAATTAAATCAACTTCAAAACGCACTGAAAAGTAAAAAATAAATGCGTCATTTAGTTACTTTAATTTATTTAACCATATCTATAAACCCGGTGCCATTCAAATTTAAGGAAAGTTTATTCAACAAAGTAGCAAAGCTCTTTGTGTGAACTAGGTATCGTCTTTAAAATAGAAAGCTTACAGATGGTAACTTAAGTTAAGTAATTCATTTTTATAAAAACTAGAGAACGCTCGCGGTTTCACACGCATAGTTCTCGTAAATAAATCAGGATAAAATTAGCCTATGCGTAAATCCAGCTAACTCCATACCAAATTTCATTAAAATCGTTCCAACCGTTTAGTGGTGAAGAAGTAACAAAGTTATACACTCACACACACACACACACACAGACTTTATAATACCTAGTGGTACCTATGATAATATATTAGAGTCATTCGGGTCAAGTGCGCGCACTTTACTGTTTTCAGCCTCACAGAGCAGAACTAAAGAAGAAATTGGAAAATAAAAAAAAATGTTTCGAAAAGAATGTTTATTAGCCTACAAATTGAAACAGAAAATAAAACATCCTGTTCCATAGTTAACAAAAAAAACCAAAATTTTGAGAGTAAGTCGGAATGCGGACACTTGACCCGTATTGCGGGTAAGTGTACGCAGCCCTGTGGGGTAAGTAGACGCAATAGGGTAAGTGAGCGCATTCGATAAATAATCAATATATAACAAATAAATTGAAATGAAACTTAGATCATCAAACAAAAAATATAAAGCCATCTTAACGAAATATTTAGTTTTCATTTAAACACAGTCAAAAGTATCTTAAAATCTAACATTAAGTCTTGCAATGCAGATCTATCTGTTATTAAATCTTCATGAATATTCTTATCTCTAGTACACATATAAAACAATCAACACTACAAACAAAGTATTTTAACATTAAACCTGTTGATATGAATGACAATAACATGTTCAAAAATTTGAAGAATTTTAAATCAAATTGGAAGAATAATCACAAACAAATATACTATTATCACCTTCCTGATAAACACACAATTCATGCCATCAATCCTTATTATTTACGCATTGAATCCGATTCTTCTGTTGTTGACATAGGTAACGGGGATAAATAATATTGGGCTAAGTCTAACTTTAAAAGGATTTTTCTTAGTTTAAGCGCGCGGGTAAGTGAGCGCATGCGCACACTTATCCGCGCACACTTTACCCAGAATGCCTAATATCAAACAAATGGCCGCCGACTTACAAACACTCAACTTAATCTTAAATAATGATTTAAAAAAGACAGGAGAATATACACTTCATAAACTAAAACGTCGTCTACCGTCTTCACATAACAATTTTAGAAGTATCCGTGTTTTCCAACATGCTAAAAAGTTGAAATTAAATCAACAAAAATACTTTTTTGACAATTACTAACAGAGTGCACGTAGTAAGGCGTTTGGGCATGTCGAAACTAATTCACCTTACCGGTGCCCCTAATTGCCCAAAACAAACTCCTCACCTCCAGTGCCCCTTCCTGGAGATGGAAGTAGTGCGCTCACTTACCCACTGCGCTCGGTTACCCCGAATGACTCTAACAATTTCACATTAAATGTTTTATACAATTAAACAATCTGACGACTTCCATGGCGCAGTGGCATGTGCGGTGGATTTATAAGACGAAGGTCCTGGGTTCGATTCCCGGTGGGGCAGATTGGGATTTTTCTTAATTTGTCTTGGTCTGGCTGGTGGGAGGCTCGACGAGGTTAGTTACCACCCTACCGACAAAGACGTACCGCCGAGCGATTCAGCATTCCGGTACGATGTCGTGTAGAAGCCGATAGGAGTGTGGATTTCATCCTGCTCCTAACAAGTTAGCCCGCTTCCATCTTAGATTGCATCATCACTTAATATCAGGTGTGATAGCAGTCAAGAGCCAACTTGTAGTCAAATAAAAAAAAATTGCTTTAATTACCTACTGCGAGTTTTCACATTGACTGTATCGTCACATACCATCAAAAGAAACATATATCACGTTAACTTATCGTAGATTATAATAAATAATGTTTATATGTTGGAACACATGAAGGCTGATTTGTGAGATACGGCGATGTACGCAAACAACATAATCTAATCTGTGCCCACTAATACAAAACTGCAGCATTGCGGGCGCGAACTCCAGATAGCAAGAATAAGATACGAGCTGATCATACGCGATAAGTGAGTGTATAATTTTGTATTAATTTATATAATGTTTTGCCTAAGTAATTATATTAACCTGACTGCGTCGTTGGTTAGCCTATGCGGTTTAAAATTACGAGGTCTTGAGTTCGATTCCTCTATCGGGCTATGAATGTGTGTCACAAATCATTAACATCTGATATTGATCTCTAAGAAATTGCCTAAACGCTATCTATCCTAAGCCCGCCAACCCGCATGCGTGGTGGGTCAACGCTCTTTATCCCTTCTCCTATGAGTTGGAAGGTCCTGTGGACCATTAATAGGCTGATAATGATGATGATGATACTCGTTAAAAAGCTTGAAAATAAGGAAATGAGTAGGTAGGTATCTGTTGAATTAGAAGCAGGTACAGTAAGTTTTTCTTGATTTCAGTAAGTAGGTAACTTCTAGGTACTTCCTAACTAGTTACTTCTGTTGAACAGACAAAACACTTTGCAGTTGTCCATAAATCAATAACTTTGTTCATTTTCGAAGAAACTCATAATATGCACCTAAATTAGATTTGGCGAATTTCGTCACTAATTCTTTTTTTAAATATCTTTAACTAAATTAATTATGTAAATATTTATAACCATACATGAATATAGATATTAGTATACCTACCTAATCCAGTTCAGAAGTGGTTTTATAAAATTCTTTCTCAAAGAAAAGCAGTTGACGACCTCCGTGGCGCAGTGGTATGCATGGTGGATATATAAGACCGAGGTCCTGGGTTCGATTCCCGGCGGGGCAGATTGAGATTTTTCTTAATTTGTCTAGGTCTTGCTGGTCGGAGGCTTTCGCCGTGGCTAGTTACCACCCTACCGACAAAGACGTATCGCGAAGCGATTTAGCGTTCCGGTACGATGTCGTGTCCAAACCGATAGGGTTGTGGAAGTTAGCCTGCTTCCATCTTAGATTGCATCATCACTTAACTCAGGTGTGATAGCAGTCAAGGGCCAACTTGTAGTCGATAAAAAAAGCTTTTTATTTTATGTAAGTAAATCCTAATTATATACATAGGTAGGTACAGAGCAACTAAGACGAATAGCTTTGGTCAATAATGACGGCCGAGAGGCACACTGGGTATTGACCTTGCTTCTGCGTCCTAGGCTGTGGGTTCGTTTTCCACATCTGGAAAATGTTTGTGTGATGAGCATGGATATTTTCCAGTGGCTGGGGGCTTATCTATATATTATAAGTAGGTATTTACGTATAATATTTATAAAATATTCATCAGTTATCAAAGTATCCATAACACAAGCTACCTAGGCTTACTTTGGGGCTACATAGCAATGTGTGTAATTGCCCTATAATATTTATTTATATTTATATCTAATAAATATGCCTACATTTATCATCTGTATGTAACATATATATATCATTTCCTAACACCAGACTACTACATAGAAAAATATTTCCTTAACGCAACCCAAGAGTCGAACCTATCTCGTGCACAATATCCAGTTATCAAATTGTGCAATTAACACAAAACACGTAGGTACAAATTAATTATCAAAGCAATTACTAACATAAGTAGTAAATACTTTTATTGTTTTACAGTACCTCATAAATTACTCGTGTTTATGTAGGTACAGCGGTGCTAATAGCAGCTCATATAACCACGCTACTTGTTATATAGGTATCATCTACAAGGAATGAGTCATGCATCGTTATCAGCTCGCTTCTTATCAGCGGGTGATATCGTACAAATTGGGCACCCTCACCAAATGCTAATTTATTGCTTCCAACGCCACCGTCATACTATAGCATTGTGTTGATACAAGAACTATTTTTTATTTTCTTTACGAGGAAAAATACAACTTCATCGAAATACGTTAAGTCAATAATATTTAATTATTTAATTGATTCATCACGCTTGACTGGCTTCCGCTTTTATCCTTGAAGATCTCAAACATTTAGATTCGTCATCAATAATTTTTACTTTCTAAAAGGTTAGTAAATAACGAATTACTTATTTCGTGAAATTATCTAAATAAACTGAACCCTAGTTGTTGTTTAAAAAGAACGAACAATTGCTGCTTTCTACTTATTTTATTAAAACAAACTGGTAAGTAAGGTAAGGTAAGCTACATAATATATACCTACTTTACCATAAAATAAAAATATTACAAAACAAAGAAAACTCAGAAAATATAAACTCTGTAAAGAATAAAAGTTAGTCTGTCTTCTGCTCGGTAAGTTATTACTTTAAAAGATGTTTATTATTTTAAATCACGGTTTTGTACAAACAAGTAATCCTCGTACCATTGATTTAAGTAGATATAACCAAAATATTTTCAAAGCTTTATTTTTAATCACAGGTTTGATTTTCTAAAATGGTAGATAAAGCTTTATTTGGTAGATTCGATTAATCATTTATTGTAATTTGTAAGTAGGCAACTTATTTTCATCTTTGATTTAAAAAAGTGTTAGATGAATAAACTTCTTTTTGATCTAGATTAATAAACAGATAACTGCATAGGAAAGTGTCTTTTTCCAGTTTTAAGGTTTTTCATATCTGTCAATCAGTCACTTAACTATTTTAGATACATGTATCATTTGAGCACTATAGTCAGAACGTTGTAGTCGTAGTCGAACAAAACAAAAGGAGCAAAACTTGCGCTGCAAATGCAGATACAATAAGATGTAGAGTCGAATCGCCGACTGCAACACGACGAGTGAAGCTCGAGAGGGGCTCGGCGGGGGGCGGGCGGCGCGCGGGGGCCCGTCGTCCCGGGGGGCGGGGCTTATGTAGAGGAAAGCTCGCCGCGCGATTGGGCCCCGAGCGCGCCCGGAGCTTCCGAGGCGGAGAGATTCTCGCGCGGTATAAATATCCCCGCCCGCCTCCGCGCCCGCCAGTCCGCTCGCCGCTCGCACTCAGCGCACACGCGCAGCGCGTTCGGTCGTTCGCTACTAGTGTTCCAAGTGATCAACATGGTGAAGTTCGAAGGAGATTTCAGTATAAACGCTATCTTGATGAACCACGCGGCGGCGAAGCCTCCCCCCTCGCCCGCCGCGTCCTCCACCGCCACCCCCTCGGAGGCCGACCTCAGCGACTCCGAGCTCGACGTGACGGGCACGGAGCCCGTCGACTGCTCCAAGCCCAAGGAGGACGACGACAAGAAGGACAAGAAGCACGAGAAGCCCGCCTACAGCTACAACGCGCTCATCATGATGGCCATCCGCAACAGCCCCGAGAAGCGCCTCACGCTCAACGGCATCTACGAGTACATCATGACCAACTTCCCGTACTACCGGGAAAACCGCCAGGGCTGGCAGAACTCCATCCGCCACAACCTGAGCCTCAACAAGTGCTTCGTGAAGGTGCCGCGGCACTACGACGACCCGGGCAAGGGCAACTACTGGATGCTGGACGCGTCGGCCGAAGACGTGTTCATCGGCGGCACCACGGGCAAGCTGCGCCGTCGCTCGGCGCTCAACGGCCGCTCGCGTCTCGCCTGCTTCAAGCGGCCGCTGTTCCCAGGCGCGCCGCTGGCTGGCCCCTACCCGCCCGCCGCCTACTCGCAGCTGGTGGGGCTGTACTCGCAGCTGCTGTATCAGAGGTACGCGCCGATGCAGATGAAGACGCCGCCGGTGGCGCCGAGCGCGGTGCACCCCGCCTTCAGAGATATGGGGTACAGCGGCCTGCCGTACTCGCCGGCGTTGTACTCCCCTGAAAGATTGCAAGGCGCTCCGTTCTTTGGCCAGTCCTTGATGCAGAACTCTCAGCTGGGATCTGCGGCGATGGCGCAGACATCCCCATTGCTTCCGCCGTCGCCTCCGATGATGCATTCGCCCCCTACGTCGGGGTCGTCGAGTCCCGAGCTGCCCTCCCCATCGCATCATCCGCTGACGCCGCACATCTACAAGCCCGTAACAGTTCTAACGCGGCAGTGAGTGTATCGATTAGGAAAACGGGAAAGTAATCTCAATGAGGCTGACACTTCCGAGTGGGAACGTTAAATCTGTGATGTAGTTTTAGTTAGAATAATAAAGAGTACCAGTGTCGAGTATTAGGGCGTGCAATCCGACCAAATGTACGCGAGGAAAATGAGATAATGTCGGAAGCTATTTGTCCACCGGTACTGGTGCGGTCATGTTCTCGGTAGTTCCTCGCGCACGTCCGGCGGAAGGCCGCTTGCAGCAGTGGCGTAGGATCCGCAATCTCTGTGTGTACGGTAGTTGTCCGTAGCATTCCGTTGTTAGTTGATGTCATATTCTATTATTGTATAATTGTAAATATCTCCAAAGTTGTATATTTATTGAACTATTAGGCTTAAGATAAGAGATGTAAACAAATAAACAAAAAGTATTTCTCCTTTAAACATTTCTTTTAATTTATAACCTCCTTACTGTCATTTACTGACATTTTCTCAGTTTATTTCAAAGATGATTTGAAAAATTTACAACAAAAAATTGAATTAAAGTCTTAAAAATTAAGAGATTTGAATCTTCTAATTCCAAAATCTTTCTTAGAAAGATAACTTAATGTAAAATATAATTTGTTAAAGTTTTACCTTAATCTGATAAATAGTTTACGACAAGACAGGATTGAAGACAAACAAACAAAGCAACGTAAAACCATTTCTACTCGTAAATACAAATACGAGAGCTGGATTTACTTCATTTTATGCATAGATAAGTACATACCTAAGTATGGCATTAACTGAAAACATGATAGGATTATAAGAGCTATTATGCATTTCACTGCAAACTTTACTTAAATTAATCCCGAACAAAAGAATTAACGGAAGTATATCGAAATTAAAACAGATTATAGTCTTGCGTTTGAAGAGACTAAGACTTCAATATGATTTATGAGGAAGCTATATTATGTCTTACACCGAACAAATAATAATTATTGCACATTTATCGTCAATTACTCAGCTATAAATCCATTTAATTAACATTTCCTGATTTTTGTATTCAAATAGAAGTAACAAGCACAAATTCTATTAATATATCTAAGAAATTAGGAATACTTTAAAGTAGCAAGAATACCTACATTTAGGCCTACAAACTTAGGTAGGCACATTTTAGTGTTTCCGTGGGAGCTTTCACCAACTTAATTTGGAAATGCTTTATTTTTACATGGATTTGGTCAATTCAGCAACATATTTTTAATCTACTTATTTTTAAATTATACATAATCTATATTGCAAAGACCTGGTAATTATGTACTGGACTCCACTGCAACTAGGCTTACTGCCTAAGATACTGGCAGCCTTTTCTCTTGAATTTCCAATCTAAAGTTACTAATCTAGTTTTAGGTACATTTTAAAATATTTTTATGCATAGGCCAAATAAAAATAATTATTTAATTTACAAACTAAACACTTTCAAATCATACTTATCTTTGCAATTAATAACAAACTACCAAACGAAATAACGGCCACATTATTTATTCTTATATTTTTATATTTTCTATGGAAACTAATTATTTTTGTGAGACGATTAGTGATCGTATTTTTTATCACCTAATTGTATTTGAGCATTGTTCATAAATATATATTTAGTTTAAAATATAAGATTATAAGTAAACAAACACAAGTTAAAATGATAATAAGATCAAGATAAGAAGGGATATCTAATTTAACTACTTAATGCTAAATTTCATCTTTTATTCATTCAGCTTCAGAAATTAAATAAAAATTTTAATTAATTTAAAACATACATAATTCATTGCAAGTAAATAAATATCGTAAGGCTTTACGAGTATATATCTACAAATTCTAAGGATTTAATCTCATTAGGTAAAATACGTAGCTTAGGATTATTAAGATTAATTTAATTTTAATCCTAATTCTAGGAATATTCTATCCCAAAAAGTCCATTTACCTGTTTCCCAAAACATTCGATCAAATAAATATAATAGAATACATAAATTCTTTTTAACAATGGTACTAGATTACTTATTTATATTAACTGAATGTTAAACAGGTAAAGTTCTCAATTGTAATCTGTTTCCAAAACGTGTTAATCTTAGGACCGGCGCCGTAAAATAACCAGCGAAAACAATGAGTAAGCTGATCCTTCCTAACACAAATAATAACATGATCGCATAATAATATGTCGAATATAAATAATACGTAAATAGACTTACTTAAGGGAGATTTTTGTATTCAAATAGAAGAAATAAGAACAAGTTCATGGAACTATACATGTTACAGAACGGTAAATATAAAATTTGTATATTACTTGAATATCTTAGATAATATTTGAATATCTTAACTTAAGTACCTAGTAGGTATAAAATTTCTTGCCGCAGTCTGTAACTTTCAAATCTTTAAATCTATGAACTACATGACTTCTGTGAAAAAGATTTTCTCTCTTTTCTCGAATCCTAATATAATAAACTTCTTCTTCTTCTAATATAATAAACGCAAAAGTTTGTTAGAATGTGTGTATGTGTGTTGCTCTTTCAAGTAAAAGATTTTGATAAAACTTTACAATAATACTGCTTAGATATATCTACATCAGACTAACACATAAGCAACTTTATATCCAGAAATATTCACAGGAATAGGAACTAAATAGGTGAAACAGCGCGCGTCCCCTAGTGTTAAAATATTTGTGTTTTAGATAAATGGTCATAGTCTGGAACATTTTTATTTAGTTAATTTTCCTAAAATATTAATACCTAATAATTGAACCTAAAGTTCCATTTAATATTTCGTATGAACAGCTTTCTTCTACAGCACAAATATACTGTTAATTTCAGCATTACCCCATAACTAAACAGCACAAGACATAATGCTGTAAAAGTAACTGAAATACATGAGCTTAACTGTGTCCTATGTCAGTTGTATGACGTATTAGCAGTGTTTCAAGCGCCTCAGGGCGATGCGTCAGAACTATACTAGAGCCAAACTCGATTGAGAATGCTTGTCAACAAACAAATTTAAAATGAAGGTAGAAAATGCAACACATTTTATGCCTAATAAATTTAAAATTATGTTTTGTTTTTTAATAAAATCTTATTTAAAAGATATTGAATATATTTATTAGTTTTAAGCTTATTAATCTAATTTATTGTCATGAATTCGTCATAAACTACTTAATTAAAAAAAATTGGTGTAAAATGACTAGTGATTTCTACCTTTATTCTACATTTTTAATTTGTTTGTTGACAAGCATTCTCAATCGAGTTTGGCTTTAGTATAGTCTGTTGTATGGATTAAGTAGAAATTTTTGTTTACACAACAATGTTTTTGCTACAACATTGTCTAAAGAAGGTTCTTAGTTTTATGATAAAATTTACCGTTTTTGAGAAATTCCAAATAGCGTTATGACCTTTGACCTTGAACAACTTTCATAGCGATCATGGGATCGGGATGGGGACTTTTGAAGCTTTCTTTCTAATGGCGAAACCTCAAGCCACGCAAGGCTTTGAATTTTTGTTATTTAACCTATTGTGCTATGTCTAAAACGACTACAATTGGGCCCTACTTACTTTTGTTTATTTTTAGAAGAACTTTTGTATAAATCCGATCACTTTTATAGACGTTTACGTGCCTAAGTTTTGTGCTAAGGCAAGTGCCGTTAACTAGGTAGGCAGCTACATGATTCGAGTATCTATTCACCACACTGTTAACAGCTCTATAAGCAGTTATACTCGCCTGTCTGTAACAATACCTACTCTTTTCACTGTCTATCAATCCCGCAGCGCTACCCGCTACTACAATGGTTGAGGAAAGTGCAATGTGTTAAAATTCATCTTACGTACATCTATCATTGAAGCTCCGGATCAAGGCATAAGCTGAAGCGTGCGCGCTTGGTGCGTGCATAGCTATACCTAATAAAAATATTCAAAGCCCACCGTTTAAGCAGTATGGAAAGTTTACGTTCCATATATCCTCTTTTATAAGGAGCGAGACTTGGCCTTGTGTTGTGTGTATTTTTAATTGGCTGATAAATTAATAGGCTGATAATGAGGATAATATAGACACACATTTAATTGTTTAGTTGTCAATCTTTCTAGTAAGTAATTAAAAATACACTTAACGTTTTTATTGGATAAAATGCGATTTTGATTTATGCTAACATAGATTGAATTGCGTCAAGCAAAAGAGTGTGCGCATAAGTATCATCATCATCATCATCAGCCTATTACCGGTCCACTACAGGTACAGTGCGTCTTTACAGCAGAGGGAAATGGAATTTAGAACTTCTTCTTCTTAGTTATTTTCAATTGTATGCCTGGGATTATGTTTTACCCCCATACTAAAGAGATCATGTTAAGCCGTCGGTCCCGGCCGCTGTTATCAACATCTGATAGTGATAGTTAATAAAAATTAAACATTATTAAGCCCGCTAATCCACTTTGGAATTTGGACTACACACCATACCCCGTCTCATACATGGAAGGAAGCCTTGCAGTGGGCGGTTAGTAGGTTAATAACGAGTATTGGCAGTGACGTCAACGTCGCAAGTTTATTTTTCTATTATTCGCTTGCTCTCCCAACTTGCGGCAAAGGAGCAACAGTCCACCTGATCAGAAAGGCAGGCCAACAAACAGACAATCCCGCGCGCCTGTCACATCACAGCCTCAGCTCATCATTAATCATCCATCACCGATGACAGGCGGAGTCGGCTGCGCGAACGAGTTGTGGAATTTGTATAAAAACTTATTTTTTATAATGTTTTTCCGATAGACGGTAATCCGAGATAAAGTTACTTAGTAATTGTCTATTTTATGATATAGTAAAGAACGATTAATTAATTATCTCTTATTTTTAATCTAAATCTTAATAACTTGTTTATAAAATAAATTATTATATAGCTAGCTATAAATGAATAGGCACGAGGTCTGTACTTTTAATGGGTAAATACTAAGAATTTATAGATAAAGTTATTTGCAGTTGGCGAATTGTTAAAAATTTATAAGGAAAACAGATTCAACGGTACAGTAAAGTTGGTCCGATTCAGTTTATCATATCGTTAGAGCAACATTCAGTGCTTCAACAATATCATCTTGTTACACTTTTATGTATTTTATGTTAGTTATTACTTTAGTTAAGTCAACCCCTCACTACCATTACTTATTAGAGTATACATTTATATATACTAATATTATTATATTATTGTTATTGTTCTTTTTTTGTATCGTATAGAAGAAGAGTTTCACTTTGAGTTTACTTTTGCTACAATGTATGCGCTGGTAGCCTTAGTTAATATATGAATTTTAAGTTTAAATCTATGTAAATGAATATCATTAAATAAAGATTTTTTTTAAATAAAAACAAATACTTTATTTTTATTTTGTTACAAAAGTTGAGTAAATAAAACCTCAGTGGACAAGTTCCATTCACATTTGGCAACTTTTTTGTTAGTTTATAATTTTGTATGGTTTATTGTAATAGAAATTATTATTAAAGTGCCATTAATCACTCACGGCGAACAGGCTGAACTAACGCGACACTCGGTTGTATAGGAGCCACCCTGAAGCTTACACCATACAACGGTGGATTGATCTATCCCATGGGAGTGACTACCTGTGCCATGTGTGGGACATTGCTTGTAGAGTAAGTATTAATATATCCATATCAAACATACTTCCTGTCAGGAGATTCTAGGTTCGAGTCCCAAGTCGAACGATAAATTTTCTTTTTCTTCAGTAATTTTCAGAAGCATCATACAGTGTAAGTTCTAAACTTTCTGAACTTTCTGGACTTTCTGAATTTTCTAAAGTGTAGTTCGTACTGTGAAGAACACAGTAATTAATTTCCGATTTACTTTGTTTTCTGTTGTTTCAGTGATATAATTTGAATGTGTTTTTGTTTGTTCTCAATTCGAGGCGTATATATTTTTAGACACAGACTTTTTTCTGAAGTCGGTACAAAAAAGATGTTATAACGCCAAACATACTAACTCTATCTATATTTTAACAAATTTTAATAAAGATAATTTAAATAATGATAATTTTAATAAAGATAATTTTAATCTTGTTAAATTTGTTAGTAAATCGATACCTACTGAAGTCATATGCGAGTCAATCATTAGTAAGTGCCTCAATACATTATTTATTGGAAACTACGCAATCTATTAGTTTGATTGTATGATAATTTCGCCTCTGTTTTTACCAAACAGTTTTTTTTAAATACATTTCAATATGTATGTGTTGACCTGTAGACGTTAGAGCAAGTTTTTGTGTAAATAGTTTAGTTATGAAATCGCCTATGTGTTGCCCCATATACTTACTTTGAACTTTGTTGTCAAAAAACTTATAGACGGCCGACTGGCGCAGTGGGTAGTGACCTTGCTTCTGCGTCCTAGGCTGTGAGTTCAGTGTCTGGGTGTTATCTATATATTATAAGTATTTATGTATAATATATATAAAACTCTTCATCAGTTATCATAGCACCCATAACACAAGCTACTTACGAGTACGCCTACTTTGGGGCTATATAGCGATGTGTGTAATTGTACTGTAATATTTATTTATTTATATTTATTTATAGACGGGGAGTCTGATAGCCAAACAATTGTAATTTTATAAAAGCTATTAGTAAATTTATGGTTCTACCCTAAGCAGTGGCGTGCACAAGGTTTGTGATTAGGATAGGCACTAGAGGTACTGACTAGACGAAATGGAAAATTCTATCTCCAATAATGGTTTGGTTCAGGGTAGGCAGTGTGTTTATGCATTTATGAAGTGCCTCTAACCACATTGATGCTTGCTCTACAGATGTAGTCGTAATTCGACTATTGACTATAGGGGGAGGCAGAGACTACATCCTTCCATTTTCCACGGTCCTTGCATACTTCTTTAGCTTCTTCCACTCTCATTAATCCTTTCACACAAGATCGGTTTAGGGTATTCTTGACCTTGTCATTATTTAAAACGTCCTAAATTTGGTCCAGGAACATTCGCCTAGGTCTTCCCCTTCCAACATTTTCATTCACTCTCGCCTTGTAAATCTCTTTCATAAACTTCTTTCATCCATTCTCTCTACATACCCAAACCATCTAAGCATCTCTTTTTCTATTTTAGTCACTGCATCTTTTTATGCCGCACATACTCCTCAATGCTCTCAATGTTATTAACACCTTTAATAATGGTGCCAAGTATCTGGCAACTGGTTTCTGATTATTTCAAAAAACATTTAAAACATATGAACGTATATTGTCAATTTAAGGTATATTTACAACTTTGTAACCTGCTATCTCCCAATATAAATGACAAACATTTAGTTTTTATTTAATTACGGAAACCTGGTCGTTGCAGGCTCTTAGACTATTATTGCGTTGTTTATAATTTGTTATTTTCTATTAAGTAGCGGCCTTAACCTTCGCGAAGCCCCGCGTAGGTTTTTGTACTCGCCTGGAAATGTCGTGTTTTATTGATGAATTAGAAAATTATTACTATCCACATGCTAATATACATTAAGAACCAATAAATTCTAATTCATGGTTCCTTAAAGTAATTTGTATACAGTTTTAAAATGCATGTTTTGTACTTTAGATAGTAGTAGTAGAAATGTTTGTGTCATATCTTGCCTGGGTAAGTTTTATCGCTATTCTTATTTTTACCGGTTTGTAAGGCGCGTTCCTGTAATGTTTAGTCGGTTTATTTATTTCACTTACCGTTTACCATTAATTAGGTGATCCACCTACTTGCTCCGTTAAGTATCACCATCATTATCAGCCAGTGGACGTCCACAACTGGACATAAGCCTTTTTAGGGACTTCCAAACACAACGATCCTGTGCCGCATGTGCCCCATGTGCCCGGCTCCCTGCGACCCGTTTGATGTCATCAGTCCACCTGGTGGGGGGTCGACCAACGCCATCCTAGCACCTTCGGCCTCAAACGTCCATCAGCAGTTCTGCAACTCGCTGAGCTATCTCAGTTATTTTGGTTCTTCTGCGGAGCTCCTCATTTCTGATTCGATAACGCAGAGATACTCCAAGCATTGCTCTTTCCATTGCCCGCTGAGTGACTCTGAGCCTTCTTATGAAGCTCGCAGTTAGCGACCAAGTCTCGGATCCGTATCCGTTAAGTATAACTTTAAAAAATTCGTTTCCCACTTTTCTCAGCTTACTATACTGCGAATACTTGAACATACTTAATCGATTAAATTAATATTTGGTAAGGCCTTTCGATTTTGAGGTATCCAGCGTCCTGAAAATAGCATGCTCTACCGAGATTGCATTCTTAACATAAACTAACTTCATTGTTTTATGTCGGTAAAAAATAATAGAACTGTTGATATTAGTGTTTCACATGTCGATACTCTAACCTAACCTCTGGAAGGTAATAGTTTCAAAAGACTTGGACCTCGCTCACGAGATTACTGTCACGTGGAATGTTGAGTCAACATTTAGTCTGATAGTCGTTTCAGCCAATGTCTTACGTAAGATTATCACATCAAACTTTGCAATAATTGCTGAGTCAGCTTTATCATAATATTATTTGAATTCTAATAATAATGCTACTACCAAATCCTCCTAATAATCATGTAAGATTACTATGTAGATAGTTATTATGCAAAAGTTGGCGATGTGTGTGTGTGCGTATGTTGCTATCAAGGGATTTATTTTGTTATTATGTTCTGTGCTATCGGGCGATAAGTTTATCTTTATAGATCTTGGATTACGAATTAATTCTGATTTTAGGAAAACAACATTTCTATCTACCTAGCACCTACCTTGTATATTTTTCATTTTGTGTATATTTGTTGATTGAAGAGGTCGTTACAATTGTTAGCAGTGAAGCTATAACGAATATTTTGCATAGATAAGGGAATTTTAAGGGCAAAAGAAAATACGTTAACATTCATTGTAAGGCTGGAAGTCGGTTCTTTGTAGTAGGCTTGGTTTAAAAGTACTTTCAAAGAGCAAGTTTATCTATTTTTAGTGACTCATCCACCAGTACGGAGAGCAGAATCTACTGAGAAGCTAGAATCTTTACAAATTAAATTTTCGTTTACAGGTCTTCTTATGTGAACATGAAACTCCTTCAAAGCCGGAATCAAATCATTCGATTGGTCGGACCTTTGTACCTATCCTGCAGCTTAAGAACTTTAAACTCGAAGACTTGACCATTTTCCCTATTGAACACTCAAGGCTCAGGGCTGACTGAAATGAACGTGACAGCGGCATCCGGTTGCCCTTAGCACGTTGTCTTGTTAATTATTTTACTAACAATTTTTCAGTAATTATTATGCTCGAGTCTAGGTAAGTAATCATGCCCGACGAAAAGTAAAGATGAAATCTAAATTGAGACGGCCTCGTCCTTCACTCTTGCCCTTGGTATTCTCTCTTACTCAGGCGGAGCTCAAATAATTTTTGGTATGGAACACGACCGCCCTAAGATCATACGTTGCCTAAGATGTGTACGTACATCTGAACTTCGCGAACAGGTAAAATTTCTTAATTTCCTCGCCACTTAAACCAAATCGTGTGTTAGGAAAACACTAGCGTCGCTATTAATTAGCGATTAAAGATCAATTAAACAATCGATCGCAGCCATTAGCGCGCCGATGTACGTGACTCGCAACACGGTGCAGCCGCGCAATCACAACAAACGATTTGGTGTAATGGCGCCCATCTTGTGCAATTAGCGCTGTGAGAGCGACGCTGGCACCGGCGACGTGTCGCGCGACTTATTGCTGAACCACATGACGCCCGAGTTGACAGTCGACTGCAGTCACCAGCCGGCAACAGCTCCCCGACAACAACTCTTATGAAATCGCGAAAGGAATTTTATAGAAAAAAAATATAGGAACCTGTAGTATCGCGGCTACATGTTAATTATTATATTATATAAATAAATTAAACCTCGCGCATGGTGCCATCAATACCAAGCGCAAGCGCAGCAAAGATCGACATGCGGTACAACGATTTAGCTGACTCTAAAATGTGATGAAATTACATTTTTACACATATTATGGTCATGCTGAAGAAATACAAGCTATTTCGAGAGGTCATAGTCGATGAACGATATACTGTAACATAAACCTTTATAATATTTTCATGATTTTTGTAAAGAAAAATTTATCCTTTTTATAAGTGACAAGTAGCCGTGTTAGACAGCCTTGTCAATGTTACGTGTCATGAAAAAATTACGACAAAAAAGTCGCAAGTGTAACGTAGGTGTTTTGGAACGAGTTTCCAAATTACGCGGTGCCCTAATTGAATGTGAATCTGTACAAATTAAAAATATTTTGATTAGTTTGCGGCGAGGAGGAAAACAAACACAAAACGGTGCGGCCATTAGTGCGCCATTAGCTGACACTACGGAACGTCATTTCCTTATTTTATCCTAAGAGAGTTTACTGGTACCTGCTGTTCTATTTTTTCCAGATAAAATATATACATACATATTATCATCCCGTCTCATTCCCATAGGTAGGCAGGATCTACGTCCTTCCATTTGTCATGGTCCTTGCATACTTCCTTAGCTTCTTTCACTCTCATTAATTCTTCGGTCGGTTTAGACTCTGGACCTGGTAATTATTTTCTATTTTTCCAGATAAAAAAAATATTTTCAGTCTCTTAACGTAAAAGTTTTTTTGCAATAACTTGGTGAAATGTGTTTTTGCGAGTTTTCTCAAACATTCAATGATACAATGAAATATTTCACATATTTATATCGATATTCATTGAAATATGTCATCGGAGTCTGGTGGCTTTCATTTTCGTTTACAGAATAGCTTAACTGATTATGCAGTGCTTACTGGTATTTCCCAAGTACCTTACAAATAATATTTATGTACATAAATTTTTAGGTAATTTAAAGTTTTTACTCCATATAGAACTCCGAAACATTAAATCGCTTGGTGGCATGTCTGTGTCAGCAGGGTGGTAACTAGAAGACCGAAGCCTCCCACCAGCCAAAAATTAATGATTGAAGTAATAAATACCCAGATGAAAAACCGGTTTAAGATCCAGGTTCACAGATTTCCCGGCTCCAGACACAGAATTTATATTGAAAATTTCTTGAAATAAAGAAAAGAAACTAGCTCCTTGAATCCAAAACCTCGTGACACGAGGCAAACCATTGTTCCAACGAGGCAGTAGGTACATAGTAACCGGAGGTATGCCAAGTAATAAAATATTAAGTAAATAAGTTCATTATGTTAGAATTTTTGCGTTTATTTTATAACTAAATATTTAGTAGATTCATTTCTTTGTTAGTTGTTCGCGAATTCAATACTTATTTGAACAGATTTCTTTACACGTGGAGACGGTGACCTTGGGAGCAAGAAGAGACCTTCGTTACTTTGCAATATTTGTCTTATTAAAATGGAAAAAAATTCAAAATTCAAATTACTTTAATTTCAAGTAGGTTTGTTTACAAGAATTTGTGTTACGCTAATTTGCCTGTTTGCAGTGAAGAAACTTTATTTTTTGTTGAGAAAGAAAACTAAACAAACTTATCCTTATATCTATATTCCACGTGGAATGGTGCCTATGCTGTATACCCACGTTGGATAGCCAGGGTGATCTTTTGCACAACGAGCCAGCTCTTCTGTCACCAGTCGAAGCTATTAAGCTATTCGTTGAAATATTGTAGGAAAATATTCATTTGTTCCATTATATTTATGGCGGTTTACAGAGGTCGCATATATTTTAATATGCAACCTATTTACTTTAATAAAAATAGTGTATTTCAAATATCCAGCTTGACGCGAGCGAGCTAGATAAAGTATCATTCCTTCAGTTGAGACCGGAGTCGACCACTAAAGTCAGCATACCTACCATCAACTATAATAGCGACTCAACTGTTGACCTAAACTGAATTAATCAATTTGTTCCATTATATTTGTGGCTATTTACAGAGACATATATTTTAATATGCAACCTATTTACTTTAATAAAAATTGTTTATTTTAAATATGTAATGTCCAGCTCGACGCGAGCGAGCTAGATAAAGCATCATTCCTTCAGTTGAGACCGGAGTCGACCACTAAAGGTATGCATCATTCAATATTGCGTTAGTATTGTTTTACATATAATACAGTTATACTTTCTGTTGAGTTTATTATTTTGCACACGCAACCCCAAATATTTGTTGAAAAATTATCAGTTAGGTATATTGTTAACTCGCGAATGCCAGCGACTTTACTTGCGTGGAATTAAAATAAATAACATTATAAATAAAAATGCCAAATTTACTTCTTATAACTTATTATATTATATTAGCCTTCAATAATTTTCGCCAATCTTTCCACATTTTTCATTGATTCTTCGCTCCTGTAGATTGGTGATGTTAGCCTTCCGCGATAAATGACACAAAAATATTTTTTCAATTAGAACAGTAGTTTCTGAGTTTAGCGCGTTCAAACAAACACACAAACTCTTTAGCTTTATAATATTAGTACAGATTTTTTATCAACTAGGATACAAATTGACTAATGTATCTTATACAAAAATAATATTTTACAATCAGTCGCATTGCAGAGACGGACGTTTTAGAGATTAGCCCATTTGAACAAATATACAAACTTTTCCGCTTTATCTAATGTACAAAATTTCCCTGTCACAATGTTAGTTACCGTACTCCTCCGAAACGGCTTTACCGATTTTTACCAAATTTTGTATGCGTATTCAGCAGGTCTGAGAATCGGCTACTATCTAATTTTCATCTAAATTTTTTTAAATTTTTAATGCAAAACAACGTTAGCCGGGTCAGCTAGTAATAATATACATTTACATTTGAAGGCCGAGCGGCGCAGTGGGTAGTGACCCCGCTTCTGCGTCCTAGCCTGTGGGTTCGATTCCACATCTGGAAAATGTTTGTGTGATGAGCATGGATGTTTTCCAGTGGCTGGGTGTTTATCTATATATTGTAAGTATTTATGTATAACATATAAAAATTTTTAACAAAAAATAGAACCGACTCAGAACGCACTAAAAAGTACATTTATTATACGTAGTAAAGAGTTTGTGGGTAGTAAATTAAAGCAACTAAATGACACAGTTATTTTTTACTTTTTAGTCGGTTCTATTTTTTGTTAAAAATTTTTATTTCTTACTTTTTAGTGATTTATCGCCACGTAACGTACTCGTACTATACTGTCATAGTATATTATACGGCACTAGTAGCCAAAAAGCTACCGCTCCAAAATTTGAAAGTTCCTTCAAAAAAAAAAAATATATGTGTCAATTATAATTTCATCATAGCACCCATAACACAAGCTACTTACGAGTACACTTACTTTGGGGCTATATAGCGATGTGTGTATCTAATTGTCCTATAATATTTATTATTATTAAACATTATCAAATATTTTTTTTATCCCACTTTCAAGCTTCAACTTTGTAATTAAAAATCCATCAAAAGTATATACCTTTGCTGCTTTAACTTTGACTTAATCATTGACCGATTCAATGTCTCTCGAACGAGATTATGAACGTTTAGTTTATTGATCTCATCGGTAAATCATGTCCGCCTCACGTATTAGCGACCAAATCATACTTATCTGCGTAATTTAAGTATATTTTTAGTTTTAATGCATACTTTAGATTAATAAATGCCATTTTGGTATTCACTAAACATTTAATACCAGATAATGTATTTCGGTCCTGCTATATTTAGACTGTTCCTACATATCTAATCTAATCCACGATAAACTAAATGTGTAGTACTCGATTATCTGCATAAGCTGAGATAAACTAATTGGCTTAGTGTACCTACTGCCCCCGGACAACTGATACTGCACCGAAGATTATATAGAATTACTTTAAATATTTATATTCCACGTGGAATGGTGCCTATGCTGTTTGCCCACATTGGATAGCAAGGGTGATCTTTTGCACAACGAGCCACCTCTTCTGTCACCAGTCGAAGCTATTAAGCTATTCGTTGAAATATTGTTGGAAAATATTCATTTGTTCCATTATATTTGTGGCTGTTTACAGAGGTTGCATATATTTTAATATGCAACCTATTTACTTTAAAAAAAATAGTATATTTCAATCCATCTCGACGCGAGCGAGCTAGATAAAGCATCATTCCTTCAGTTGAGACCGGAGTCGACCACTAAAGTCAGCATAACTACCATCAACTATAATAGCGACTCAACTGTAGACGTAAACTGAATTGCAGTTTAGGTTATTATTACGCAATAAGGTCAGCTGAGTGCCTAGTGTGAGCTTTCACCAAAACAAATCGAATACTTCACATTCGCGTAAAGGCAAATTTTATATCAAATTGAAGCAGCGCCCCTGGCAGTATCGAGAGAAAACTCAAATGGGTGTGTATCAGTGTCATATAAAATTTGCATTTACCGTTTACGATATCGACTCGGTAAAATCTTACACTAACCACCCTCGTCGGTTTTGGTCTACAGTTGTCGCTATTATAGTTGATGGTAGGTATCCTGTAGATCCATCAATATTGCGTTGGTATTATTTTACATATAATACAGTTACACTTTCTGTTGAGTTTATTATTTGGCACACGCAACCCCAAATATTTGTTAAAAAGTAGATGGCACACTTGATGAGGTAGTGAAGATACAAATTAGCACGTCTCGCCAGGAAAATGTCCTACAATGTGCTTCTTCGCGCCCTTCTACTTGGAGGCGAAAATTATATGGTGGCAGAAATATTAGTAGTGGTAGTACGTAGTATATCTACTTACGTCCGAACTGCCTCGCTGGTCTAGTGGTTTTCCTATGTTGTTATAACTGTTTCCTTCGGAAAGTACGTTAAGCTGATAGTAGACATTATAATATAGACCACATTGGGGGCACCAGCGGGTTGGACCTTAAGTCCCTCTCCTAAAAGGAAGGTAGCCTGGCCTTGTAGTGGCGCTTTAGAATACACTGATCATATTGATGATGCCCAGGCAATGTAGTAACAAACAGTGCAAACTTCCAAATTATAAACTGCGGTACTAATTTACGGGCCGGTTACTGGCAGCGTGGAAAGAAAAAGGTCGTATGGCGGCAGGATTATAGTCCAATGCGTTGGTCTGATCAAATTCGCGCCTTGTTCGATACCAAGGTGTACGATGCTCTCCAGGTAGCCGGAATTTACTTGACGAATTGAGGTGACGACCCCCATAAATGAGGAAAATTGAGGAGGAAACTGCACCAGAGATATCATCAATCGCTGGTATGTATGTACCATGTGTGACCAGTACCAGTAGGCCGCCGCCCACTCGCGCTTGCTGAGTGGAGTGCTGCTGTGACAATGCTTGCGTCATCGGCCACTGTGTACACAACACCGCCGCCTGTTGGCATTCCTTCACATTACCGCACCAGAGCTTCCCAAACTGCGCTCATTTATTACTTGCTGAGGGACGCTTGTCTACGTATCTACTTAGAATCTCCTTCCTCATTCTTTCACCAGTAGAATGCTACGTTATTGGTCAGTGTTATAGGCTATATTTTATATTTGTTTTGTATATATTAACCGAGTTATCACAGATTTTGTCGCGCAAGTCGGATCGCAAAAATCTGTTTAATAGGCTTTATGCGCATGCGCTGCCTTAACTATTGATAATAATTGAAAGCAATGAATAGGGAGTTTATGTATTTAAAAAAGTTCTACAAAAAAGACTACGATAGGATATATCTTTTGTATTTAAAACAGATATAGAACTTTTTGTGTTTTAAAAATCTACTACTTAAGACAACTAAACTTAAATTCTTGTCAAAATAATTATTTAATAATCACAAGGGTATTGTAGAGATAAGATTTGCCTTTTACAGTATGTTAATTAGTAATATAGTTGCTTTTATTTACAGCCAAGTTTAAAGAACATTTATTTTACGTAGTAAAACTGTTTGTGGGTTCTAGGTAACGTCCTTAAAGTAGAAACCTTGGCTGGCACCGACTCCTAGATATGCTTAAGTAAATTAAAGCAACTAAATGACACAGTTATTTTTTACTTTTTAGTGCGTTTTGAGTCGGTTGTATTTTTTGTTAAAAAATTTTATTTCTTACTTTTTAGTGATTTATTGCCACGGCAATAGTAGCCAAAAAGCTACCGATACCGAGACAAAAACCGAAATCGCTGTAAGCGTGCCTCCAAAATTTGAAGAGTTCCTCCAATTTCCCCACGATATCATCATCAGGTCCTAACATGATAACAATGGGACCACCTTGGTTGTATACCCTTTCTAATTAAAAAGAATTATCAAAATCGAACAACTCTGTAAAAAGTTATGCGTGGTCATACATAAAAAAAAATATAGTACGTGTCGAATTGAGAACCTCCTCCGTTTATTTTCGTCGGTTAATAAAATTAGAAGGGCACCCAAGAAGTTGTCCCGCGAACAAAGTCGCGGGCGTCTGCTAATGATTATATACAAGCCTTGGAAATTCAAAACCAGTACTCGATCTTGGCAAGTTTCCTGGGTCGACTTCTTTACAACCTACAAGTTATTTCTCATTATCCTTCTTCCTCTGTTGAACACTCTTTCTGGGGTTGTGATATAAGCATATACTTTTTCAACTGGTAGGTAGTTCTGTGGAAATTCATCATTTGACTTAATCCGTAATGTATCAGTTTCGTGGAGGCTTTTTTAGGTAAAATATAATACCTACGTGCTCGTAACCACTAAATTTAATTATTCACGTGTTTGCGTTTTTGCGTATCATGTATTATTTAAGTAGATATCTATAAATAGCAATACAAAAATACATTTATCTGGTATTAACAGTTTAGCGAATACCAAAGTGGCATGTAATCTAAAGTGCGCATTAATTATATATTTGGAACGCTATCTGCTAGTTCTGTCTACTATTACCTGTTATAAAATTCCATTCTGTAACCTATACCTTCATAGTTAAAGCTAACTGATTGCAACTTCTCTTGTCAAGACAATGTTAAATTGTGACATAAATTTAATGTACACTTAGTTTTACAGCATATAAGGTAAGCACTTTGTGAAATCAGCCATCGTCATATCATTATCATACTGATGAACTGATGAACGTTCAGTACAGAGCAATAGCAGGCAGACGGCCTGGCGCACTGAGGGGCCTTGATAGTGTACCTTGCGCGTAGGTAAAGCGGTTATATTAAACCGTAATGAGTTTTTTATGTCTTTGATCACGTCGATGTTGACCACTGAAACTACAAGATGAAAAAAAGACATACAGAGAATACATCTGTGCTATTGCACTGTATTATTATCTATGGTAATGGTTAGTTTCAATGAAATCACCGTGGTGGAAACTGTGTCAGAAGCACATTGTTAAAGTTTGGGCAGCGGTGTGTCGCTAGACGCGAAGGATGCGCAGGAGCAGTGGCGGCAAACAATTGTCAGTCAAGTGAACACATCCTCATCAGCGTAATGGCGGCTTGAGAACCGTCTTGCGACGCTTCCTGACCGCCGCCGGCCTAGAGACGATGTATCACACTCGTATGAACCGAGCAACACTTGGTATATTACGACATACAATATCTGCGTGAGGAACTTTTATGCGCATTCGTAAATGGTGTTGGTAGTTAGCGCTGTTGATTTATAAGACAATGTCCTGGGTTGGATTCCGGACTTGGTTTATTGAGATTTCGCCGAGGCTAGTTACCAACCTACTGACAAATAAGTACCGCCAATCGATTTAGAGTTCCGGTACGATGTCATGTGGAAACCGAAATGGGTGTGGATTTCATCCTACACCTAACAAATTTTATCGTTTCCATCTTAGATTACGAGTACATCATCACTTACAAGCCAAAAAAAACAACTCAAATATTTACATGAAACACACTTAGACATATAAACAGGCAACTACCATTATTCATTAAACCATCAAACATGTTCAAAAGATTCGATTCAACTAAATCAGCGAGCTCTTGTTGCTATCCAAATACTAATCAAGTAGCATTCAGATGAAATTAAACAATTTGTAGCGCGGGGCGAGGGGCGGTGAGCGGGCGCGGGCGGCGGGGCATGCGCGTGCGCAGCTCGTTGCGCATATCACTTGCCACTTGTCTTGATGGCTTTCTTCATCCTTATTACCAGCTTATTCGTATGACCCACCAAAGGATTATTCTCTCTCTTTATAGGAGAGGGGATATGGAGGTTAGACCCACGTTGCTACAACTCGAGTTGGCAGGGTCAGGGTGATAATGTTAATGATGTTATCAGATATTAATGATAATTGGGTGCAGATGGCTTAACGTACTGTAAATACAAGGTGGACTATCTTGGGGGTAGGATGAAATTCACATCCATTTCGTTTTCTACCAGAAAGCTAAAAATCACTTGGTACGTCTTTGTCGATGAGGTGGTAGCTACGTTCGAAATTATCCACCAGCCAAACCTGGAACAGTTAAGAGAATCTCAATCGGTCCAGGAATTTCAACCAGGACCTCCATCTTATGAACCATAGCGCATACCGCCGCGCCTTGAAACCTATTTAATTAGCAATTCCATTGTGTTAAGAATTATCTGTAAATGAAGTGACTAAGTACTACTATAATAGTACTTTATATGTACAACATAATTAAATGTAAGATATAGGTATAATGTGTAACGACGGACTTATAAGACCCTTAAGCGATTAATATAATTTAAGGCATTTTATTGCTTTTAACCCGTCGCAGTACATCGGGTACGATAAGCCGCTTCACAGCCAATGATCAAAACAGATAAAAAGTCACGATACGACACATCAAAGGGGTGACACAACAATGCAGTCATCACGCAACAATACGCTCTCTCTAATACATTAGCACTCGGCTGCGATCCGGTGACAACGGCTAATGTACCAACATTCAAAAACTTACAAAAAAACAACCGAAGAGTTCCTATACATCTCGCATCTGACAAATTTTCGGACAACAATACCGCACAGAATGATATAAGGGTTAAACGGATAAAATTCGACAATCTTACATTCGTCGCTTCCAAACCTTCGTTAAAATGAACGCTCATCCCATTCTATTCCTTATATCTTTGCGCTAAGGTTGTTGAAGAAGTTGTCAACTCAATGAGGTGAGGTAAATCCGCCGCTTGCGTGATAGTAAAGGGCTATAGAAGGCGGCTCGTTTGATGCCGTGTCGGATGTCTCAATCGGGAAGGCTTTGCGCCCGCCGCCTCCACTCCCACACGCGGGCACTGTAAGAGCCTTTTTATTGACATTATTGAATATTTTGCAATAGAATTTTTTTTCAACCCTACCTATATCATATTAAGGCGATTATATTTCTTAATCAATGCGCTCAAAAATATGATTCGTTCTTATTACAAAGAAGGCTTGAATATGATCGATCGGGCAAAAAATCTCTTGTAAAGATAATAATGTAATACTTAGTAGTATTAGCTAAATTTATAAAACTGATAGATATTTTTTCATTTCAAAGCAATTATTAAGTAGTTTTAAATACTTTTTCCATTGGTACTACGTAAGTATACTAACTAATTTTCACCTGTTTGTTATATTTTCTTAATAAACACTTTTCAATTTAACTGAGATTAGTTTCAGTTGTGAATTTGCATCTTAAATGTTAATATCATGTTTATTTATAATCAGTAACATTTGTATAAATATATAGAAGCTGGAGCATGGGGAAGACTATCTTCAAAAATAGATATACTTAAAGAAAACAATAATATATTACATGAGCACCTAGTTACAACATAAGTAATAAAACATGTAAACTGTTAGGTCGGTGTCGTATAACTAAATAATATTATTTCCGATTCTCCACGCGTGATTATAAAAATTAGAGAATCACACTACGATCGAGCCGTGACCAAACGCACAGCACACAAACACATGTGCGACACGGGTCGCTTGTACCGGCGGGAATAATCGCCCGCAGTAAATCAAGGATGAGCGTTGAAAGGGTTAACGCGGCGATGACAATATGCCCTATAATTGAACCCTCTACCTTACACAACCAAATTTTCAAAATAAAACCTTTGCTCCTTGATTTTAAAGATCAATTTTATTTAAATTTCGTGTGGACGCTTGAAACGTTTCTCGTTTGATTAGTAAATGGTTGATTGTCGGTAATACGGATGTGATATTCTTTGTGATTCCTTGAGTCGAGTTTAATTGTTGTTCTGATTTATCGCCTCGTGTAGGTGTCACTCGGAGAGCCTCTATATAAATAACTATAAACATAAACAGGCATTGTAACTGTCATGTCAACTGTATGATTTTTTATTAAACTTGCAGACGCCGGCGAATGCGCCCGCGTTGTATATAATGTGCTGCAGCCTTCCATAAATACCAAAAATGAAAAAAATTACATAACACTTTTTTTTAAGAAAAATGGATACAATAACTACTTTTTTGTAGTCCTAATAGACAATTCTACCAAAAACTGTTTCGTTATATCTTAAAAAGATAAAGCAGCGTTTTCGATGAAGTTCTCCATCAATTATCGTAATATTTCATTCAATTAACATAAAACCTTGACAAATTATATCCTAAAACCTTCCTCAGGAACCACTTTGTCTACTGGTGAAAACCGAATGACAGTCCGTTTAGTAGGTACCAATTCTTTAAATTTATCGCGAAGGTAAGTACTATGCCTCGATTCAATCTGACATACCTAGACGACCGTGGTTTTCCTATCACAGACACGCTGACAGATGACTCACCTCCACTATCTCTCGTTTAAGAATTGAGCATGCCTGTACACCTGTGCTTCTAAACAAAATTCGAGTAAGAGATCACTCTTTGTGCGTATGTAGCTTGGACGAAGGTACTGTTCCCCATTACTTTTTCTCCTGCTCTAAACTTCTCCATCCCCTATATGATTTTTTTTTTATCGATTACAAGTTGGCCCTTGACTGCTATCACACCTGATGTTAAGTGATGATGCAGTCTAAGATGAAAGCGGGCTAACTTGTTAGGAGTGGGACCAATCCACATCCCTTTCGGTATCTACACGACATCGTACCGGAACGCTAAATCGCTTGGCGATACGTCTTTGTCGGTAGGGTGGTAACTAGCCACGGCGAAAGCCTCCCACCAGCCAAATGATGTTCTCCCTCCTCAATTCCCACGCCCTATGAATGTTGAATGTTTGTTGATGTCTGTGTTTAGTCCTCTTTGTAAATTTTTATGTACATATATCAATAATAATATTTGTACATAAAAATATAATATAATATAATGTAATAAAATTAAGTTTGTAAATATAGGAACTACTAACATAATTATTAATTTATTTATTATTTTATTATAGTTTAAATATTATAATTATTTGGTGGCGGTGATAAACCTATATAAAAAATCTGCTGTTTATAGTGTAAAAATTAAGCTGGATGTATACTAAATTACACCTAATTCCCAGCTTACACCTATCAATCATTGAAACTGTGTCTTCAATACCACGTGACATTGGCGGAGTACCTAGTTGGTACAGCTGGAAGCCATTAAAAAAAAGTTAATCGCGAACGGACAGGCAGACGCGGCGGGGGATTTTGTTTCATATGTAAGGATATGATATGATGAATGAAAAATACATAGTTTTATTTGGCCTTTATTTACCTTTCCACAGTTTTCCGCCCATTCCACTAAGAACAAAATATGAATTATATTAATAATAAATAATTATCACGGGCTTTTTCCGCACTTGGCCACGATGTTGGCCGCTGTGCGTGATTCCTCTAGTGTAGGTACCCTCTTGTTTATTCCAACCAGCCGAGCTCGCTCCAGAAGCTTAGCAGGCCGCCCAGGTCGCCGATCGCCTCATGGAGTGTCGCTGAGGAACCAATGTAGGTCGCTCATTGCTCTGATACACTGCTGCATCTAAGCATAACATGTATCGGTGTCTCGTTCTCCTCCATGCAGGCTCAGGCATACCTACTCGTACATGAAAAAAATTCAAAATAATCGGTTGACTTTACAATTTAAAGTGTGAAAGAATGACAAGTAAACTTGCATCCGCATTATAATAAGATAAGTAGCTACAATTATATTAAATTCTTAATTTCCAAAACTAATTGGTTTAAAATTATAGCAGGTACGAGCATTTACTAAAATGCAACTAAAAATAAATAAAATTTCATTGTTCTATGCTACCTATTATTTTTATGAATATATTTCAAAAACATCTTAACATATGGAGCTCCTATGAGGTTATTCACTTATATAAACTGAGGAAAATTAAAAACTTTAAATAAAACAGTTCATATACTCAAGTCAAGTAAATCGCAACGATTCGTTAAAGTGCGCAAGTTGCACACTCGATGCCAAGTCGTTGATGTAAGGCCGCGTCCAGACATGCGGAATTCGTCAAATGCACATCGTGTGCATTAAATCATAGTAGCTTAGTTACACGTCCACAATTCGCCGAGCAAAGAAAGCTCTTTAACATTTAAAGCAAATAGACACGAAGATTTAGCGAATATCGAGCCGAGGCTCATCATCATCTTCATCACATCCTTGAGCTTCAGTCGTGGCTAGTAAGCACCGTACCGATAAAGACTTACAGCCAAGCAGTTTAGCGTTCCGGTACGATATCGTCTAGAAAATTTCTTTCTAGAATTTCTTTCTAGTCACTCCTAAAAAGTTAGCCCGCTTCCATCTTAGATTGCATCACTTATCTTCAGGTGTGGTTGCAGTCAACTTGTAATGAATAGAAAAGAAAATCAGCCAATGGATGGCTCGGTTTTCACAAAATACGGAGAACATCTAAGTACACATACATCGCTCATCAAATCCGTACAAATTGCTCGACATTCAGTTAACGACTCCCGCATGTGAGGACGCGGCTTTACAAAAGCGAGTCCTCTCCCGCGCTCGGGCCCTTAATCCCTCTCGACGCGCTCAGTAAACCGGAAAACGCAAATTATACAACAAAGACGTAACACATCTGCGCTCGCGCATCCAACCTCGACACGCAAAAAACTGATCGGGAGTGACTCTGCCGCAAGCGTTCGGGTTCCGTATACACGCTGTAGCTACGTCAACATTGTTTAATAGGCAGTTTCTTTGAATAATTATAATTACTAATAAACATAGTAACACTCCGCAGGCCCTGCAAAGATCAAGTGTTACGGCCCTATGTCCTTCATATTTATGGCGTAATCGACGGCCTCCGTAGCGAAGTGGTCCTGGGTTGGAGTCCCAGCTGGGCCGATTAAGATTTTCTAAATAGGTCCAGGTCGGGCTGGTGCGAGGCTTCAGCCGTGGCTAGTATAGCCACCTTACCGACAAAGACGTACCGCCAAGCAAGGCAACAATTACATGTTTTCTATATAAACTAAATACGTGGAGTATACGCAAATTGCCTTTAATTTGCCCAACTTGGCATATCTCAACACATTCATTCATTATATTAATTAAATCATAAACAATACACAACAAATACATATTTAATTCTGAACATACCCACTTTTATCGGTTCGAATTTCTTAAAAAGTATTTTAGACGTCGCGTGGAAACAGGCGTAAAATGAAAGTGAAAGGGCTAAGTTTCATGTAACTCCCAACGGATCCCTAAAAGTTAAGGTTCGCAAGATAATTTTGAACCGTAATCGAAAGGGTTAAGAGGCTATAAAGGAGTAGCGATAAGCAGATTTATTGCTATAAGATATGTTTAATATTCGCTAAAGGAAGCAGTCGCGCGGACGAGCGGCGGGCAGGCGGGCGGGGTTTGACAGACCCTGTACCTAGAGGGTGACCGCGCACTGTGGGCTTCTTGTTTATATTTAATCATGAATTAATAATTATTGCGTGCTAGTGGATGTCAGCTACTTTTTCTGCGAACAAATTAGTATATTTTCTTCTAGAAACAGCAAAAACTAAATTAGTACGTGACCATTTCTTAAAATATAGGTTAATGCGGAGTAATTTGTTGTCAAAACAATATAAACATAGATTTTATTGTTATATTTCACAGGAATTTGGCAGCGTTTATGATAAAATGGTGGTTTGAGCTTTTTCCCACATTTCCAACAACTGTCGTCATATTTAAGTCATTTAACTCGTACACAAATTCTTAAAAATTACATACTTTCATTTTGATTCACTATCTATCTATAAAAACTGTTGAATGATGATGAAAATCCGTTCAAGTAGTCTTCGAGTCAGACACATAGATGACTTAGAGGGCTGTGTGAACTCTGATCCTATCCGCGTCCGGACTAGGTGACCGGCGGTAGGTAACTCGCTCATGAATGCCACTTGCCTCCTTGACGATGACCTCTACACAGTACATACAAATATACTGATAAATAATCACTTCTCCAGACGAGCTATGTCTGAAACAGCTCTACTACCCAAGGATTGTATGTAATTAGTTTAAAAATTGAAAAGGATTCACCCTGCGAATGCTACGCTGCCTGCGCCCGCGCCGCTACAATCTTACGCACTATTAAACAACCTTTTCACGTAATCTGATTAAAAAAGTACCAGAAACCTGCATAAGTATACACTTACTGCCGTCGCCTTAGAAGGGATAAGACGTGTTCATAGAAAATGCCTTTAAACGATGTTTTGTGAACGATACCTTTGTTAGAATATTAATCTTCTTTTTTTGGCGTTCACAAAATATAAATTTAATACTTTTCCATACTTTTTGCATCAATGAACTTTTGAATGAAATGTTACATGAAAATCGTAAAAGCTTTTTGTAACATGCGCGGAACGTTTAAATTAGGTTTTATACAGGAATGAGCCCTTATAGGACTGGGATATAGAGCTAATTACACCGTGCTGTTTCATGCTGGTTTGTAGGCTTAGGAAGATAATGTTTGATTTTGTGACGATCACTATTTAATGATACTGATGATATTAAACGGGATCAATGGGTAACTCCTGGCTAAGAATTTTTACATGAAACTTTCTCAAAAGAAGGAAAAGTAGCTCGTCTCCGAACTCCGGCGCCACATAGATTTACCACTAGACCAAGGACGCAGACTCAAAAATAGTTGACGGAACAAGTCGGTCTTATTGCCCGGTGGTAGGTGGTAACACTTCACAATCAAACGAGCCAAAACTCTCCAGCGGCTCTACGTCATTGTAATATTGCATGGTCGTGCAATATGTATACACATTATGCAAATTTTCAGCTCAATAGGAAACCGGAAAGTGAATCAAATTTAACTTGCAAGATTTGATTACAGAAAGTGAGACAAATGAAACTAAATAAAAGCTTGTAAAATAACATATGGACTGTGTTTCTTAAAACGCATGAATTAGAAGACAAGTGACTGCGCGTGTCCTAGACATTCGCCCCAACTTAAACCTTGTCTCTGCTTTCCATCGGAGATTGACGTGGCATGCACAGTCAAACACAATTTAGCATAAAAAAACTGCATCTTACATAACAACACATTCGTAACAAGTGGGCATTGCGATACCGCCACCGGCGGCGTACGCCGTATTAATTACTGATAATCATCAAAGGCTCTCAGTGACACGAGTGACGTACTCCGCCGCGCACGGGAACTATTAAACGTTGCTCAATAGCTTAACCCCGGGGCAAAAGCTCTCATTGTAACATTTAATAGGTTTTAAGTCCCATATCTGCCGACGCCATGCAGCTTGATCTATCTCAAACATTATCGGCACGATGACGGCCGTTGTTTGTATATCGATTAATTAATAAATCGGGCCCCGAATCGAGACATCGAGATGTTGCCTCGGAACATGCCGCCTCTCTAATTGAGTCGTGCCGCCACAAAAGATATTAAACAACCACACAAACTTTACCGTCCAAAATTGATTCTCGCGAACGATTGTAGGACTTACAGCTAAGAAATAGAGACGTATCTTAGTGTACACGAGTTTTGAAGCCGAGATTGTTTAGAAAAAAGATAACGCCGAACACTAAATGCCGAGCATTTTACCTGTCATATTATTAAAAAATAAATAGCCTAGCCCCGACGTATGGGAATCGATACGTTTTTGATTAATGGAGGCAAAACTCGATTATCTTGTTGGCGATACAGAATGGTGATTGATAGATGTTTTTTTTTGCGAGTGCAACACAGTGTCCCCGCATCGCGGCTAATAGAGCCTTTGTGTTTATTGCCACACTGTAGCATTAGTGAACTTTTTACACAAAAGGGCTTTATCTGGCAAATACCCGCGACTTCGTCTATATTTTATAATGAAAATGATTTACATTTTATTTTCTGAATCTTTATTAAATGACTATTAAAGTTTGCTATTAAAGGGGTATCGTTAGTTGCAAGCAAGCATAATTTTGATAAATCTAGATCTTCTATAGAAAAGTAGTTGAATTCCATGCCAATATGTTAATTTGATTAGTGTTTATAGTAGAATTATCGAAACGACGAAAGTAAACGCTAATATCTAATTTATGTTTTAGGAAGTCTTTAACTATTAATCTGCTGTATCTATTTTCTCCAAATTTTCGGGAAACGATGTAGATGCTGAATACCTAAATGAGAAAAATAGCTTATATTTAAATACTTTTCGCGGACCGCTTGTGATTTACTAGATTTCGTCTACAGATAGTTGTAATACAAACAAACAAAATAGCACACTCTTCTGTACAATATTAATGTAAGCTTTTTTGCTATATGAAACTACGAAAGCTTTTTTATAAAAAGCTTATTTCACCCGTTCCCACCTGTTTTCTTTTCTCACCGATTTACGAATGTGCGAGCTTGCGTGTAGGCGGCGCGTTTGACACACTACACGCTGCAACTCGATACCGATCTTTTGGCCATTTTGCACAACGGGGAATAGACAATGGGGTCGCACGGCGCGGGCGCGCTCTGTGCCGCGCAGACACGCCGCTGTTTGGGTTACAGCCCCTTAACACTGTTTTTTATGACTAATTACTACAAAACTATTTTACTAGTTGTATTAAAAGAAAATATTCAAACACCCTCCGATACTTTCAGTAATTTAGCTAGAATGGTGACTTTTGTATTCGAAACTCTTTTAAACATAGTGGAAAAATTCAGCATTGTCCAAATAGTTCCCAATAGGAACCCATCACCTCAATGATGATCTGCCTGGGCATCTCATAGCCCTCCACACCCCAACTACACAGGAAGACGAGTTCAAATTCATCGTCAATAAACCCGCTCTAACTCGTAGGTAACATCTCCCTACGTTTCTATTGCCGTCTTGTATATTAAGTCCTTACTTTAGTTAAAAACCTAGTGAGAGAGACTGGTTATAAATTTCATTTAACATCGATCGAATGGAAAAAATAATATATGTACAATTTTCCTGCCACCTTTAGACTTGTTCAAGGCGCAAGTACTGTACACGGCAAGGCGGGTAAGGTAAGGAGAGGCGACCGCAGCGCTGCAACTCGCCGCGTGTTGCGGTTCACCGCACGCAGTAACTAATCCCAGTAAAGGGCAATGGAGAACAAATGGCTTCGTGTTTGATACTCGCCATATTTATTTATTGTGGGTGTCGGTTACAGTACAATATGTTTAGTGCTCTTACATCAGTCTACAATGTGACACAGCTTGTTCAAGGAAATATAAGTTTTTAGAATTGTATTTATTTCTATCAACGAGCGTCTGTCTGTTTTGCTTTTTCTATAAGGTGCCTTGACTGTAATCTCTCCTGGTAAGTGATGGTACAGCTTACGGTGGAACGTATTTTTATAGAAGAGAGGATACTGAAGCTCTAGCCATATGTCTATTTGCACCGCGCATGATAAAGCTATTAAGTTCGAGGAGCGGTGTATGTTTGTTTCTACTGTACCAACGGAATAGTTGACGGAACAGAATATCGTCAAGATAGTAGAAAACTATTACCAATACAAATAGGTACTACACATGTGGCCAGCATTTTTGAATAGTCAAGTCTGTCTGTTTGTAAGTCTTCTACAGGTACGTGAGAATATTTATTGGTTGGTACTTATATCTTAATGAGAGCATATAAAATCTTCATATTATAGAGACGAATATCTTAACATTCCATGGATTCACCGTACCATCGATGTCCGAGACTTACAGCACCGATGTAGACTTAAGGGTACCCTTTGTGACCGGTCAACACTCGCTTTCTCTGCTCGGATTATTATTCCTGCCCAACTAAATCTGTTAGGATCCTACTAGAACAGCTTTGGTCGCTCGTTCTAGAATAAAGCTTACTGCAGTTAGATTTAGGCCAAAGACTTTTGCTGGTGAAGCTCTTGAACCCACTTCTTTTACATATAAACTAACCAAATAGCCATTTAGTAGACGAAACTTATTTTTTAAATTTCGATGCTATTTTACTTCTGCTGCTATTTGACCTGCTTAGTTCCTGTTACTCCCGAAGGAATATCAGATTAAAAAGCCAAATTTCAGTCAGTGTGGATGGATAGTTGCAGCTTGAAAGAGAAACAAAAACAGATACAACTTTCCCTATTATATAATATATAACTAATGGATTAATCCCTGAACCTAAAGGGTAATTAGGTGCAGATTTATAAACGTATCAAAGTGAACGCAATCAAAAGCGTTGCCTCAAGAGCGACCTGTGTAAGGTCATGGCAACAACCCGGGGTAGGGTTACCACTTGGCACCTCGGCTGTAACCCTAGCCCGAAACCCGACGCGCGCACAAGGGCCCTTTCAACGCAGCTTGCGCATTTGTGTTGCGCATGCGCACTTTGCGCTGTTGATTGAAAGCCTTAATTGAACTCGTGTAAATCCGTGCGTGTTGTCGAACGCTGTGACGGCGCCGACCTCTAATGTTTCCCATTCATTGAGTATTGTGTTCATTTCGTTGTCTGTCTGTCTCTCCAAACAGAAGAAGTCCAAGTTTTAACTACTGTTAATACGTTAATATATTATCACTACATTATATAAAACAAAATTGAGAAAATAAAGATCTTAAACCTCAAAATTCCCCGTTGCGTCTATCTATCTGTTTGTCTGTTCACTACAAACTCAAAGACCACTAAACGGATTTTCATGCGGGTTACACCATCATATAGAGTGACTCCTGAGAAAGGTTTTAGTATATGTTATGGTTTTGTGTAATTGGCTCAAATATAACAATAATTGTTGGAGCTTTCATTGAACTCGCTCTTTATTCCAGTTGAAATATAACAAAACAAAGTATAAAAGGATTACTCCTCATTATTAGAGCTACAAAAACTCTGCGATGAGATATAACATAATAATAATAATAAATAAGCCTTTTATTTTCTCTTTTTCACAATTTTTTACAAACAATTTTAAAACTATACAATAATAAAAATAGTAATGATTAAATGAAAGCATATTAATGA
This sequence comes from Mycalesis mineus, assembly GCA_034621355.1. Taxonomy (NCBI): domain Eukaryota; kingdom Metazoa; phylum Arthropoda; class Insecta; order Lepidoptera; family Nymphalidae; genus Mycalesis; species Mycalesis mineus. The sequence continues at coordinate 395,272 of CM067889.1, read as the reverse complement.
CAATTATAAAAGAAAAAAAATATAGTAAAAATAATTAAGATTTAAATTTTATCATTATATTATTATGATTAAAAATTTAATTTTTAATTTACTTAAATCATAATCATTATATACCAAAATCATTGGTAACCTTATGTTCTATTTGTATGAAAATGAGAACCCTCACGGGTGTAGGCTTCCTCCAAAACGGACCAATATTTCCTGTTATATTTATCTTTAAAGGACGCCGTGCTATGTCCATTTTCTTTCTCCCTTTTTCTTGGAAAAATGCCGCGTAGCCGTGACCCCAGCGTTGGTGTGATCACATTTGCATCACACTCGACTCCACGGTCTACGATGCTCTCCGGGTAGTAAAAGAAGAGCAAAACGGTGTCACTTATCGTATAGGATCAAAGATGGAAGTGGTCACGACCCTGATAAATAAGGAAATTGACTAGAGGATCGCTTTAAGTCTATCCGGAGAAATCGACCAGAATGCAATCTCGCATACGCATCCCTATAAAAACCCTTTAGTCGTGTTGGTTATTGTTCAAGTTAATAGGTAGCTCTAGGACGTCTAAAGCCGCTGCGAGCTAACTGTACCACGCGATAATGATCTCGGCACAAAATAAACAAACGCGGCCCATTAAGATCGCGCCATTGTCTTACAGTTACAATTAGATTGCTTCGACTGACTCTACCGACCGATCGCCCATAGATGTTAGCGACCTGCGTACTAGCAGAGTTTTTGACGAGCTTTTACATGTTTATGCACTTTTCCATGAAAATAAGATTTTCCATATTTTTTAACTAATATTTTAAAAGCGAAGATTTGTATGTATGCATATATGTTTGTTACCCTTTCACGCAAAAACTACTTAATGTGTTTCGATGAAACTACACAATAATATAGCTTACATATCACAATAACACATAGATTGACATTGACGACCTCCGTGGCGCAGTGGTATGCGCGGTGGGTTTATGAGACGGAGGTCCTAGGTTCGATTCCCGGCGGGGCAGATTGAGATTTTTCTTAATTTGTCTTGGTCTGGCTGGTGGGAGGCTTTCGCTGTGGCTAGTACCTACCGACAAAGACGTATCGTTAGCGTTCCGGTACGATGTCGTGTAGAAACCGAAAGGGTTGTGGATTTTCGTCACACTCCTTACAAGTTAGCCCGCTTCCATCTTAGACTGCATCATCACTACATCAGGAGTGATATCAGTCAAGGGCCAACTTGTAGTCCACAAAAAAAAGATATTTTTCCAGAGATATTTTCATATTTTATCCCGAAATTCGCACGGGGACGAGAACTATACGGGTGACGCGAGTGACCTGTAGACCATACACACAAATTTTCGCCTTTATAGAATTAGTAAGAATAAAATAAATAAATAAAAACGGATATGTCCTTACCTTGAGATTAATCGCAAAGCTTAGAATGAGAACAATAAGTCATTTATTATGTTTTACATGATTTAAGTTATGTCTTTGTCACTTCTAAAAGCTTCAAAAATTATCCTATCTTACTTTTTCAACTTCATCATTTTCATACGAGTATTATGTTACAGTTGAAGAGACAAAATAAAATCTTTTTGGAGAGTCTACTTAGAGTAAGCTGAAGCTTATACTACGAAAGTAAGTTTATCCTTGTTTTTGTAAAGATGTTCAAAAGCTAACACCACATATCGCTTCGTTGAGTATTTGTTTTTTTAATCCTTAAGTATTTTTGCTAAAAACGATTTTTTAAGATGATTAAAACGTAACCCTCTATACATAAACAAAGCGTACAAAAATACAGATTATTAAAAAAATAGTTTTTAAAAAACCTCCTCTAATCTTTGTTAGCTCTGCCTCAGGTACCATTTCAACGATAACCAAACACAATAACTGACTATTATCTTTCGCTAATCTCCCTTCACCGCCAATCCACCTTAATACAATTAACGTAAAGTTGAAAATACGATGACAAAAATCTATAGAAGGATCGCACGGTCAACGAAATGTTTCTAATAATTAGTTATCATCGATCATCAGAGCTTGGCCACATTAATAAAGATATTAAATGCCTTCGACATCCGATCACCCATCGAAAAGCTACCTTAGAGCTTTATAAACTAAGTTGAAATTCGCTCAGTAGAAAATCTGTAGGCGGTAAGATCAAAGGCAGCGGCGTCTTGATCGGGTAGAGGCAAAACCAATTGTGTGACAGCGGCGCAGGGGGGTGGGGGGAGGGGACAAAATGAAAAAGACATCAAAATGTTTAGGCGTTTTTCAGAGATGCCTCGATAATGCGCCGTGCCGCTAACGCGAAGGGACAACGCGCGATTGCGGCGACAGGCTCGGCTGGGAAAATGGCGAAACCGTGTACAAGAGAGAATTAACTTGTAGCTCTTAACGGACGGACCGTTATTAATTAATATGCGCTAATTTTTAAAATTTATTGTTATCTCGAACTGTCACGCCTAAGTAACGCTTCGGACCGATGAGCGTTTTGAACTTTTCTTTCTTTCTAGAAATTATTGGTAGCAGTCCGAAGTTGGAACACCCCAGGTTCGTGGAGATTCATGGAAGAACCAGTAATTTTCAATAACATTTCTGATAATAAAATATTAACAGTATAGCCCGAAGCATGCCAATTTGGTGCAAACCTTTATTTAGTTCAGTACTATGGGTCTAACTTATAGGTATATCCCTTCTCCTACAATTGTACAAGGAGAGAAGCCCAGAGTGAGCCATCCAATGATGATGATTTAGCCTCATAGCGAACAATCTGCCTATAGAGTCACTGTATAAGCGCCTGTCCTTCACCATAAATTTTACACACCATTGCGTTAGAGATAAGACAATTTCCTTCTATATTTCCCATGGCAATCATATTTAATTTTAAAACTGACAAAGTAGAAAAGTTCTTTGCTCTTTAAAAATGTTATTAGATGACATGGCAAGCTAATAGGTCTACACGCCCTTACCTAACATGCTTTAACCGTATTACCATTTAGTGATCTTGAAGAAACTGGAAGTCTTGTTTTAAGTTTTCTAAATACCCTACTCTTTAGACAAAATATTTGCGAGACTCTAGGAAATGAGATCAACTTCGGTCTACGAGAAAAATGAGACATTACAGAAAAGTTCGTAGCGATTTGCTACGAAAAGAGTAGATGCACTCTACTTTTATGTTTGACCCTGTGACATGACGAGCTAAACTGCTTTAAAATATCCTGATGATTAAAACCTTTTAAAACCTAAAGTTTTGAAACGGAACTTATAATATTGATCTACGAAAGTTGAAACTTAAAAGAAACGGGACTACGGTACTAAGCACTGAAGATTGAAATTATCGTGGACTTTAAAATAAAAATTTTAATATAACTACCTAACAGACTTTTGACATCCAGGCAAGCTTACGAGTATGTTACCATGCGTATATCTACTATTTAGATTCATATTAATTCATTATATTATAAATACAAAAGTCAGTTTGTTAGTTTGTTATCTATTTCCCTATGAGATTTTGACGACACAAAAATACTCGTAAATCTGACAGACTTATTAAGAAACCTTTTACTGTCAGAAATTAGCGTTTCCTCGGAAAATATAGACATCCGTCATAGGTATATAGAGATACGAATTTCTATGTTGAGAGATGTTGGAAATTGGATTACATTTTCAATTCAGGTTACCTAAAGCCTATGATTACAGGTATAGGTTACAGGTCCACTAATAAGGCGGAGTCAAGCTGTTTGTTTGGCGATGCCGCTTACACGGCTTACGGATAGCGGCCGCTAACGATAGCGCTGACAGGCTGATTGATTGAACCGGCTGCGACGTCACGAGCTGACGTATTGGCCAGGGCTCGCCAACACCAACTGTAAACTGATATAACGGAAGTATGATAAACTGACTAAGCTACTTGCCACAATCCCTGGTATTTTACGATTACGTCCTCCGACTCGCTACAGGCGCTACAGGCCTTAGTATCCATCAAGGCCTGGCCCTCTAATGTCCAGCCGTTAATAGGCTGGTAATGATGATGATGACGTCACAGAGACGTGAATTGCAACTTCGGGGTGTCTGAATTCATCACTCAGTTCACAAATGTCGTCAGTCTAACTCGAGTTTCAACTACATATTATATTTAGACAAATTAAAATGTAATATCAATAGATTTGCCTCAGACAAATACACAGATTTAGATACATTAAACTTATAAAAGCATTATTTTTGCACAAATACAGAGAGTAATAACACAAAAAAATTTAAATAATTAACACAATTGGTTAAGAAGTCAAGAATACTTTTGTTTGCCGCAAGTAAATAATATAGCTAGATATAATTTACAGAAACACCATCAAATTAAATTGTCACAGTAAAAGAAGGTTTAATATAAATGAACATAAAACGTTAAATACATTAATCTTCATTACAGAGTGCAGTGGTCGTTTACTCAATAAAGCTATTTGTATGTAAATGCTCAGGTTGGCGGCCCCTGGCGCGGCGGCTCAAAGGCTCTTGATCCGTCACAATTTTGACATCGTTTGATGATCACCGACAAATAATAACAAAATCATTAGACTTGCACCCGATGATAACGAGCCTCAGCTTCACTTGACTCGTACTAAATAATAATCTGATTAGAGAGTAAAAGGCCCGATTTCGATGAGAATACAGTGGCGTGCATAAAGTTTTCAGTCAGGGTAAGCATTTGGCAGGCAACAGGTTTATATATTTTCTTCTACCAATACCTAGATTTGTCTGCTACATCAACACATTCGCTCACTCTACTGTGTATTAAGTACCTCTAATGCTACGATTTTGCGTTTATTCCTAGACTATACAAAGCATTGATCACCGCAAAATTTTACATTGTATTAAATATTAATACAAAGATATATTTTTATCGAAGAAACTTGTTGTTACTAATACGATTATTTCTCGTCGGAATTAAATACATATTTCATAAAAATTTTATCATCGCGATCGTAACCGTGGGCAAAAGCTAGTTTCAAAAAACAGTTTATATAAGTACATATATCCACTCATATCTACTAAAGTTGGTTGACCTTAAAGCAACAGTCCGAGTGAGCAGGAACTCACGACCCGCTCCATCACAGCCCGACGTCCGAACCGCGCCGCTGCTGGAATTCACGATGAGAACGTTGCAGCATCCCGACTGAGATGCCAACACTTCTACTACCGTTACTTATTCGTCAATAGTTTTTACTGCACTTGGATTATAAGTCTGTTATTGCAACATACCAGAGCGGGAATAAAATAGAATGTTTACCTGTAGGGAAGAAGTATTTATTTTGATATTACCTACGAGACTACGAAAAATTGAATTGCTTTTAATGTCCGCTTTCTAACTAGGCATAAAACTCATCTGTCTGTTCCTGCGCAAACATACCTGACGCTGAGCAAAATTGCGACAAACCCAACAGCATCCTGAACAATTGTTCTATTGCACCCTTCAGGGTGTTTATGCTTTCCTGGGTGTAGCTAACCCTCAGGCTCGTCATGTATGGCAATATGCTTTAAATTTTATTTTTGAATTCTTACTACACCGCGCAATCCTGCGGGCGAGCACCATGCCGATAGAGCTCTTTCTCCCTTTTTATGTCTAGGTGCCTCATCCTTAAGGCTCTCCGTAACATAGCTTTTATTAATAGCTTTATAAGTAGAGTAACTTCGGGTAATATGGCACATCATAAGGTTTTATGGAAATAAATTACAAGATATAAGAGATCAAACAGTCTTCATTGGTTAAATCAGTTCTCAGAACTCAATAGTAATTAAAAATTATAATTTAAAGATTAATAACACCGAAACATAACTTAAATAAACATTTTCTTTAAAATTAAGGAATTATGGAAATTTAAACATGGCAGTGCAGTATGGCCTAGGGCCATATTGGCCACATTAGGAGTGAGCCATATTGTTCACCATAACAAACACACGATTTTTTCTTGCGAGATCTATCAATTCAACGTTTTTGGTATGAGTAGTATATGGAAATTTAAACTAAAAAATACTGGACATTCTTCTGTAGGCTTCACGTGCGGAATAAAATGTTGAAATCACTTTGTAAAGACGTTGGTTTGAATCCAACCTGAAGGGTGACATTCATGTATAGCACCAGGAGGACCTTCCATTTAAAGCGGCTGACTCCTTTTTCTCGAGAATGTGATCATGGGTGGGACAAATGAACCTCCAGCATTCATAATTATTACGAAAGTTATTAAAGACCCCCTTTCAGCTGGTGTTAAATAACCAATTTGTCGTTTCCCCTTTTGACTAATTGTTGCTCTAGTGGCAATATTGGTTTTCTACCCAATTTCATACTAGTGGCAAAAAGAAAGAAGAAGAAGTTCTGCTGACACATCCATTTTAGCTGCCAAACGTCTTAATATTATTGGGGTACTTTGTACTGTTTAAGTGAGCCCATTTTCTTATTACGCACATCTTCAATGGCTTTTTTTATAGACTCCTTAAACCAAGTTTGCCGTTGTCTTTGTGAATTTGTTTTACGTGGAGCAATTTCTCTAAAAAGAAAAAAAAACAAATTATAGAAAAATTTCATTGCAGGCGGTCAATATGGCCTACTAGTCCATATTGGCCACCTACCCAGTGAGCCATAATGGCCGCAGGCACATTTTTGATAAAAAAAAATTTAACCTAAAAAGTAGTGAATTGTATGCTTATTAAATGTCAACACACTATAAACTAATAGTTAACCTATAATACTGTACACCATACATACAAAAACAAACTTTATTTGAAGAAATATAATGAATAAAACTTACCAAAAAATAACATCAAATTCGATAATTTTTTGTCGTCGCACACCCTGGACACACGCGTACTCGCTGCCACACAGGCATCAACTGAGGGGGTCGAAGGAAGGACCTCGACAATATGGCAGATACGAATGCCGCTAGAGGTCGTTAATTTCGGAGAAAATAAGATAGGCCATATTGGCCGACTAGGCCATAATACCCGAAACTACTCTACATTAATTACGAATACAGACTAGACTTATTATTGTTTCGTAGAAAAGAAATAAAACATCTAAATAATGAATATTGTACTGGATTATTTAATTTTCTCGCACTACAGAAAAATATGAAACTAGTCACACTCCCCTTGTACACCACAAATAATTGCCTATAAACAGATTATCACTTGGAGTCTAAAACAGGACCAACAAATGAAATTAACTCGAAGCTCGTTCATAATAATTTGGTAGAACAACTGAAGTGTTATCGTGACGCGTGGGTGCGGGCGACATGCAGTTGTTTTAATTACTACAATTATTATAATTGTTATTTAACACTGCAAGCTCACGCCCTTTGAGCTTCCGGGCAGCGCACGCGCGGTCTTGAAGTGTAAGCACAGAATATATAGGTAAGTCTAAGTCAAAAAAATATTTTATACCATAAAAACCTTTTGATTTTGAATTGTCAATAATATTTATTTCAGATTGTTCTTAGCGTTTTAATTTACAATAAGGTATCTTGTTCGCTTAGTCAGTATAGACCTTAAAAGAAAGCTCAAAATTGCACGGCTACCTAATATCCTTTTTGTGAGTAGTATTGAGAAACCAAAGTTACCGACATTCCTCAAGGAGTAGCAAAACTGAACTAGCAATTGGCGAGCACATAATTCAAAGAGCGTAAGGACATTGTCGTAATAAAAATCGACTTCGAAAGGGGCAGTAGGTTCTGGTCGACCCCAATTTGACGGACTGAAGCCACCAGCGCCTAAGATAATGGTGTTTGATTCTCTACAGAAGGTATTTGTAGAGCAGTATAATGAATTCTTAGTTATGCACAATGAACTGCCTTCGACAGATAATCCACTACTACTTAAAGCACGTAATACCATCAGACAGACAGGTGTATCGACTATCTACCGAAAGCTTTTCCAAACTGCCAATATTATTTTTTTTTTAAATACAATAACTTTTTCTGTTGGTTTGTATTATTCGGGGTTACAGACAGACAAACAGCGGGTCAATTATAGTGTTATCATAATAACGAAGTTATCAAGCAACAAACACGTCCCGGGCCGCGGCGGATGATCGATGGTGGAGGCGGTCACGGCTGGCGGCTTGACGAGCGACACCCTGGGACCGCTATTTAGGCAGTAGGGTACACATAGATTTGGTGTCCCACGATATGCGAGTATATGAGATGGTAAATTTTGAATTGAGTTATAGAGAAAGAAGATATATTTGACAAGCTTATTGTCACATTATGATCGATACTATCAGTGCTATCAAGAACATGCAAACAACCTACTATCATATTGAAATTAATATATTATAACCTTGAATTATATAAATTTAAATTTAAAAATTTTGTGCATGACAAACAGTGAAAATGAAATATTAAAAATTTATTTTTATCAGTTGTATTTTCTTTATTAAAATTCTAACTTATAATTTTATACTAATTTATTCTAACTATGTTATTTTAAAAAATAAATAATTATTTTTTAAGCTTATGAAACTTAGTATCATAAAAAGGAAAGCTTGACGCATTAAAACAACAACTCCATCTTAATCACGAAATATAAAAAGGAAACAAGTGTATTGAGTAGTAATAAAACTAGTTAATACTCAAAATAACTTCAGCCATAAATTAAAAACCACCATAAAACATCATCTGCATTTTGAGTGTCGTAAAATTTGACCATAAAATCATGGGCACCCCATAAACTTCTGCTGCACAAAAAAGCATGCGATCGGGTAAACTGATAGGCCGCTTCTATGAGCGATGGGTGGTAGCTATCTTTATAGCATCGTCTTCATTTACACCTCGGTTAATTTACTTTATGGACATTTGTTTGGGACTACTGCTCGATATTAATATTGTTGTCAATTCAAACCGGAACATGTTCTGTTTTTTGTTATAAATAATTATTAACGGTAACGGCGTTTATTCACACAATAAATCTATAATTATAGCAAAATTGTAACAAACCTTTGAATGTTTGTCTGTTTTTTCAAGCTTAATTCACAAATCAATGAGCAGATATTAATATTGGATTATACGGTTTTGCGGAAATTAAGCTGAGCTTGAAGCAGGCTTTGTTTTTTTGAGATCGAACATTGTTTACTATACGGAAAAGTTTTCACATAAACACCGAATACCATTTAGACTGCTATCACACCTATATTAAGTGATGATGCAATCTTGGTATAGTAAACTAGCAGTTGCCCGCGTGAAAGTAGCCTATGTCACCCGGGAATAGTGTAGTTTCTCAACAGTGAAACAATTTTTCAAATCGATTCAGTAGTTTCTAGCCCGTCACAAAGCAAACAAACAATCAAATCTTTCCTCTTTATAGTATTAGTATAGTGCATCTGCTCCTATAGTCCGATAGAACGACACATACGAATAGGGGATCTCACTGAGGTAGAGAGTGAGGTAGAGAGTGTACCAAGAGCGTCAACTTGGGAAGTCCCAACTTACTATTGAAAATTGTCACGAAATAATCTGTCATTTCTGCTAGCCTGACGTAGGACACGAATCTTGAACCTTATTATTAGGAATCGAAGTAGATAACTACGAGATCGATGAGACACATACATAGTTACTCTTTTCACACTGTATATAAAACTTGCATATATACATTGTTTACGCTACTTTTCCGAATCCAACCAGTGGATATAAGTTCAACACAATTATTGGTGTCAGCGCGCTAGCGTTTGACTGCATCACCACTTACCATCGAGAGTAATTCTACCCGTATGCCTATGCAAAAGTTAAAAGAAAGTTAAAGCTAATTTTCAAAATGTTATAGTTACTATTGCAATACAAGCAAATTACTCATCAATATGTGTTCGTGAATCACAGTAGCATATGCAAGGCGCATCGAGTGGGGGAAGGGAGGGGGACAGGGTGAGGGGTCAACAGCTGCGGAGAAAGCTCCTTGATTGGATAATCTAGACGCAATTGCTGCGCGGACGCCGCCGGGGCGCGCAACATTTTAACATTTCATTACAAATGAAATGCAACAATATTCACATCTAGAATTAAAAATTAATGATTGACAATTTGTACTGATATTAAGGTAACTTCAGCTTCTGGAATTCTAAAGTTGTTTTATAATCGGGGATTTTGGATTTTTTAAGAGTTCATAATTTGTAAGTTGTTATAGCATCAATGAAAATAAGTCAGATTATATAGCTCAAGTGCTATAAATCAGATTAAACTAAGCCCTCAAATAAGTTTAATCTATTTATGTAAAGCATCTTAGCTTAATTTTGTTCAATCACCATTAATTTATTATAAACGATTAACCACCGCATTGTTTTCTCCGACTAAAGGATTCTTTGAAATCCGCAAGGTAATCCGCTTAGTTGATACGGCTGAAGCGTACACACACTCCATTTCACTTTTCCTATTACAAATATTTATGGATCAATAACTGACCATCAGCAATAATTGAAATTGTAATGAAAATTGGTATTGTTACACCCCGTGTCTCGGAGAGCACATCATGCCGTCAGTCCCGTTTACTGTCATCAACATCTAATAGTGATCGATAAATAAACAAACATCCCGCCTACCAGCATTTGAGCGGTGTCCCTTCCCTTCTTCTACAAGGAGGAGATGAACCATTATTAGGAAAGGTTAATGATGAATAATAATAATTGAAATTGATATTGCATGTGAGTTGCGCACCCCTGGCCGGAGGGCTGGCACGCGTCTGCGTTGCAATCTGCAAGTCGGTTAACTTTGTTATTTATACTGCACTCATTGTTTTATACGCGGCATGACCCGGGTTCAACTGTTACTGCATTACTACATGTACATTCTACTTCTCTAACGAACTGCATGCGTTGCTTTTAAAACGGTTTGTCCTGGGTTCGATTTTTTAGAAATAAATTCAAAATGCTTATCAATCGAGTTAAGGTCACGAGGCGTATGCCTGCACAGTAAATTTAATATATAGTACAAAATAGTCCTCAGAGTCAACAAGAACCTGCGCATTCGGCCTGTTGCCAACTTCAAAGACATACGTTTGGCACTAACTATACGTCAAGTATGTCAGTTTGTAGTGACTCTACAACCGGTTCAGTTGGCTGATTCTACTGTAGCATGCAAGTAACGAAGCAGCAGATGCTCTATTGATGTTACTATCGCTTATAATACGACAACACTTTACAGTGCATGTAACACAATGCAACAAGTTACAACCTACTATGCTCTGTGCATATATGTAGATATCAAACATGACATAGATGTTACGCCTCTTGCTAAGACGTTTAACGTCATTGGCCTCATGTGTTTGTATCTCCACCGGCCTAAAGATCATCTGTAAAATGATAACTTTACCGGTAATAACAATAATGTATCTTTGTATGTAATATAAGCTGAAAAGGAAAAAGTATCAAAATACTTGGATCTTGCTCATGAGATTTTACCGCCATGTGGAATGTTGATTCAACAATGATTGTTCCTATAGTCGTTTCAGTCAACGGTCTTATAGCGCTTGACCACCATCATAAAAAGCTTTCGCTTAGTTGTTGGATTAAGGGTCGGATACTGAAGGCAGTAATTCTTGAAACGGCGCGTATTGTGAGGAGGTTCCTCACTCTGAAACTTTGACCACCGGTTGGCTTATAAATTTTTAATAGTGATTTTTTTGATAATTTTATAAGCATTGTCAAAAATTTTAAAAATAATTGTAAATAAATAATTGTGAGAAAAAAAATGTATGAAGCTACGAAGAAACCAAGTATGTAAGGGTTGATTAGATTATTACAAATAAACCATTTATACGTTTACAACTTCTACCTCAGCGTACTTACTTTAAGATTAATCTTGATCAAAGCTGATTCTAGTTCAAAGGACGAAAATACATTTACTTTGATTTAGAAATCGAAGAACTTCGGGCATCAAATATGAAATAATTTTATTATAATAGTTATTATCTTAAATTAAAATAGGAAACATACAAAACGAGAAACTTTGAAATTGTCAAGGTCATGCAAGAATGTTATTTACACAATAAATAATTTTATACTTTTAATAATTATTGTCAGTTTTACGATTGTTGCCTACCAACGATTCGATGTTTCGCTCAGATGTCACAAGCTTCTTTGGGAATTTGCTTGATTGTCGATAGCCTAAGACTCGGCTAGAAGCAGGCCTCGGAAATCCTGGAGCCGTTCCTTCGTCATAATTAAAGCCAACCTTTTTAATAGGTTTTCTACAATCATCATGGTATTTCGATTGTACTCGATGAGCAAAAGGTATATCTGGTTCTCTTTCACTAATGCAGTTACTATTTAGATGATTGTAATCTCTTTTCACAAAGGTTCTCGCGGGCCCGTGAAAACGACTTAAGTCTTTCCTTCGGGTTTCAGGCACATAAAAATCATGAGGAATGGTACTATCAGCTATAGAATCGCTGATTCCTTCGTTATATAAATTTTTTCTATAACTTTCATTATAGCTATCGTTCCTCGTGTAATGTATACCTGGGTGGGCAGGGATGTCTACAGATTCCCCTTTTGGTATAGACTTAAGAAGCTGTTCATAATCACTGTACTTTTGAATGTCTCTCACAGCTTCATCGTTTGAATCTTCAAACTCATTGAATTTTTCGTTGTTACTATACATTTTATAGGTGTAAGGACGTTCATTGAAGTCTAGCTTCTTTAGAATAGATGCAGGATTACTCGCAGCCGTCAGTTTCAGTTCCGGTTCTCTGATATTCAAATCCGAAGACACACTCGTGTTCACATCAAAGACTTCAGACACGTGGGGTGTTTGGTTCAATGGCATGCGAACTTCACTAAATGCATCTTTTAAGTTTGGTGTCATAGTGCTGTTGTCAGTGAACCGAATGATGTTGTCTCTAAAAGTAAAGCTTCTCGTGCTCGTATTGTTTTGTTTGTTATTAAGATCTTCTTCTAAATTGTATCGATTTTGGCAATGTTTCATAGTGCATTTATGGCACTTACAATGTGATTGCTGTTTCTGTCTATCTTCTACATCTGTTTGGGAGTCTTGCGAACGTGTGTCATATAGTTTCCCGGGAATATTCTGTATTAGAGAGGGGTAGATTCTAAGAATTCGTTTTGGTGAATGAATTAAATTCGACTTATCATGAGTTGGTTTCTTTTCATTTTTCTTCTCATACAAATATGGTAAATATTCCTGGGAAGAATTGTTAGGGTTCCTGTCTTGTTCTATCACTAACCTCGCTCTAGAACATGCAGCTGCCATAAGGTCCACATCACGAGAACTGAGAACGAGTGCTCTTCGCGAATATTTTTCACCATTTTTTGTTGAATCTGATATATTTTTCACATTTTTGTTGTTTTTTGTCCGATTGTGATTCATTCTATATAATTTTTTTATGTTTTGATTCATTTAATTTTAGATGACATGTTTACATGTTTTGGTTGTTTGACACTTACTTGACGTCTTATAATTCCTCTTGATGTATATTTGCCAAAGATGCGTTCATTGATACTTCTGGATATTATACTACGATCTTAACGCGTTCATATTTTGAAGTTTGTATGAGACTAATTAATTACCCCTACTGTTTTATTATATTTCTCTTTTAGTCAAGCACGGCCTAACTTAGATTTGAACATTACATAATTGCAGTCGTGGCCATGCCTCTTTAACTTTAAAAATGACTAAAACGCACCTCACAATAAGCCATTTGAAATGTCCAGACTTAGGTTAATTTTTCTATTTTTTTCGACTAAATGTCTTCCAAATTAACATGTTAGTGTCTCTACAAAATTAACGAAATTTGTTCTCGTAACAATTATAAATAGCTGTATAAGTCCTCAGCAAGATTCTACCCCATACTGGAATTGCAAAGCGCCGAACTGTGCAGATTAATGTTATATAAATTCAAAATACTACCATACCATTTCCAAGTACTTTTGAAACGCCAAGCTATCCATTATCGGAAAGCAGAAGACTACTCTTCTCTAGGACCCTGCAAGAAACTCAGACCTCAACTTCAATTTATATATTGTGCAATCATAAGCCTAGTTTTTAGAGCAGAGTAGAAGTTTGACGATATTTGTACCCGTTCTGATAGTAATAAATTAATTTATTTCGTGTTTAGATATACGTCCAACAAGTACGTATCTGCGAGGGCTCTGTTCATACAAACCTCTCGAAAACGTCGAGTTCCATAAACTTGTAACAACAATGTATGAGGATGTAAACATCTGACGCGACGGAAGCACCTAGTTGATCGCGAACCACTTCAATTCATAATCTCGTGCCAACATCGGATTGAGTAATATATTTCCTTACAAACTTAATAGTGCTGTTGTCGTCTAACACTTTGATATCTAATGTATTAACAATAAGGGCGATTATATCTGCGAAAGTAACATCGTTGGTGAGGTATGCTGACCAGTATAAGACGAACTATTGTTGTACTATGTCTTCGTTAGAGTGGTTAGTGATTGTATAAGAGCTAGTGTTGAATTTGGCTTCATAAAAGAAAATAGCATGCTTTTTATTCTCCATCATACTCTTATGGCATCTTTTTAATATTGTATTAATTAATTAATTAGAAGAATTTAAAAAGGCTGTCGAAATTAAATTTGACTTTTGTATAGTGCTGAAAACTTAACTGACCCTGCAGTCAAAATTAAAACAAACGTCACCGCACAGCGACCACAGTGACACCCTCGTCGGGCCACATGAGTAGCATTATACCTACATGTAATGGTTTCGCTGTAGACAATCATCACCTTACCAACCAACCCCGTAGTTTAGGTTCATTGTGCATGTTGTTTTAATACCATCTTATCATCTTTTTGGCGTACAAACTCCCTACCAACCTATCAGAAGGTCTATGACAAACGACACACATCCTCCAAAAGCTCGTTCCCGTTCTGTTGTTTTCTCTATTGTTGCCTTGTGGCGGCAGATAGAGCTATGATTCTGATTTGGTATAGATATCACCGGAAGGAAGTAATGTAGGCATTTGCGCTGCCGTCTGCTTACGAACCTTGACATGTAATTGTGCGTTTGTCATCTCAAGCACTTGCTCCATTGTCTCCACCAGCTCTCGGTCCACCCGGAGAGGTCGGCAGTAATTGGAGAGGTAAGCAACGAGGGCCCGGCAAGACGGCAGATGCGTTTGATTGGTCGAGTCAAAGATCAGAGGAAGTGATGCTGGCAGCTGCGCCGGCGCGTGCTCTCTGCGCCTGATTACGAATCTTCGGCTAATTGTGCGTTTGTCATCTCGAGCATCTTAACATGGCAATTAGAGTGGACCCGGTCAATCGATGCAAGCTGCACTCCCGGCTATAACACTTGTGACGCTCATCATACTTAAAGGACATTAAAACAAAATATTAGTTCTACATACTTTTTAAATATCGCCAAGCAATTGAGCACTAACATTAGGATAGGTTCGATACCAGCTCGTTATATCCTTGTTAGGGTTCTGTAATCAATTCGATTCGAATTCGTCATCACAGCCACTTATCACTTTTTACCATTTAGTCGTATTTACTCCAAACATAATATGTATTATATCGGAGAAAAGGGGGATAATATTTCTCCCCTTTTCTTCGATATAATTGAAACATATATACAACTCAACAAAAAAGCTTAAAAAGATGGATAATTGGTTTATTCTACTTTTTCGATTTAATTCAAATGATAATTTCGCACAGCCTTGATAAAACTCTCTGTGTACATCCCACTCCGAAATCAGACTCCGTAGTATATCCAGGATATAACAAAACATTGCAATCATACATTGTAGAATCAGAATTATTGCTCAGGTTCTATCACCATCCTCCCTTCACGAGGTGTAAAAGAACGCTACATGTAATTGATAGAGGAGAGCACCCAACTATCTGAAATGGACACATTCCCTCGGTTTATGGGTGATAAAATATCTAATGGTCGATATGATGGTCGCGGGTGTACCGCACCCAGCGCGCGTTAATTTGTCTTTTACGACGTCTTAGTTATTTTGTCGTAGACTTCCATATACTGGCTCATTGAAACTTTATGTGTTTGGAGTTATGTTCCAATTTAATTGGAAATGCGTGGCGGGTCAATTTATCTACCACTCTTTCTCATCTAATATATAAAATTCTCGTGTCACAGTTTTCGTTGCCATACTCCTCCGAAACGGCTTTACCGATTGTTAGCAAATTTTGTATGCATATTCAGCAGGTCTGAGAATCGGCTACTATCTAATTTTCATCTAAATTTTTTTTTAATTATTAATGCAAAACAACGTTTGCCGGGTACAGCTAGTATCTTTATATATAAAAACCACACGTAACTTTTAATCTTTGAAAACATCCGCAATCTTTATCCTTGTATTGTATTGCCCGTCTGTGTGTTACACAAACACGCAGAACAAAAGTTCAGAACTAAGTAAGTAAAGCCTAAGGAAGAATATAGCTTAAGAGTTGAAACAGGGGATCAAAGACTTCTACCGATGAATATTACAAAATTAAAGCATAATTCTCCGCATGATGATGACCCGCAACTCGCATTGGAGCAGCCTGGTGAGTCCAAGCTCCATATGCCCTCTCTTATAAAGAGGAAGACGTGCCTCTGTATCTACTGTTAAAATAATCTAAAGTTATAAAATAGGTTAAAGTCTATAACGATGATATTGTAATTTCCTCCCTATTGCTATCGATATGAATCTTCACAAGTGGTATTAGGAAGCTGGACAGTTTTTAGCCGTTAAACAAAAACATCGAATCCCTCGTAATATTTTACCGATGATAAACAACACTACAATTTTATTACTTTTTGAGAAACAGTAAAACGTTACCAACAAAGCTCTATAGTCTATGGTAAATAAAAATATTGTGAAACAGTGGGAAAGCGCCGCGGATCGGCCATCGTTAAAAATATTATGGGCACAATCAATTAACAAATGTCGCCGTGCTTTTATAAGCGGCTTTATTTTTGACGTTTATTGCCGGGAATGTCAAATAAAGTGACCTCTGTGGCCGGTGAAGGGTATCAAAGAAAAAGGAGACGCCTCTCAGACGACTTTTTCCTATATTTTGAGGGTAACGCGTTTTTTCTACCGACAAGAAATTGGAAATCAGACAGACAGACAGACAGTTCGCGGATGTGTGAAAGTTCCTGTGTATCCGCTTCCAGAAGTTAGATTAAAAGTAAGAACTTCAGAGTGCTCTTCTCTGATTTTATGACGCTATTTGTATTTTATTTTGGTTTTATTAAAATCATTTAAAAAACCGTTTTTTACGAACACGCATAGTAGTAGTAAAAAAATTGCTACTAAAGTATGTTTGGTCTATACCTTGTTATAAAAACAACTCTTATTCTATTTCTAACGTTCATTGCCATATCTCACGTCGGTGGTAGAGCCCGCTGGCCGGAGGCGACACTACTACGTTACGCCTAAACGCGCCGATAAGCCAAGCCATTAACTGCGCCTCTGGGCACATTAAAGGCAATTAAACACTACGTCGTTAATAATATAACAGGTGCTCGTAAAGTTTTATGTATCTCGGACTCTATCCAAGTACCAAACACTCGCCCACCGTGGATCGATTACTAATTAAAAAATAACATTATCATTCAAGAAAGTAATATTAATCATTCCAAGTTAGACTGCAGTTATACCTAATGGTTAGTAATGACACAATCTAAGTTGGAAACAGATTGACTTGTTAGTAGGAGGATTATACGACCTCGTATTAAAACGCTGCAGCGCTTGGCGTTACGTCTATGTCCGTAGGGTGGTAACTATTCTCGGCTGAAGCCTTCCACCAGCTGGATCTGGGCCAATTTAGAAAATCTTGATTGGCCCAAACGAGAATTGAATCCAGGACCTCCGTCTTATAAATCCACTGCGTGTACCACTGCTCCATGGAGACTGTAAAAATGTTTAAGCTCTGTGGCTAACTTTTTACAGTGTTGTCCGATTTTGATAATTCTTTTTTTATTAGAAAGGGCATACATCCAAGGTGGTCCCATTGTCCGCTTGTTAGGATCTGCTGATGATATCCTGGGGAAATTGAAGGAACTCTTCAAATTTTGGAGGCACGCTTACAGCGATTTCGGTTTTTGACTCGGTATCGGTAGCTTTTTGGCTACTAGTGCTATATAATATACTATGACAGTATAGTACGAGTACGCTACGTGGCGATAAATCACTAAAAAGTAAGAAATAAAAATTTTTAACAAAAAATAGAACCGACTTCAAACGCACTAAAAAGTAAAAAATAACTGTGTAATTTAGTTGCTTTAATTTACTTAAGCATATCTAGGAGTCGGTGCCAGCCAAGGTTTCTACTTTCAAGGACGTTACCTAGAACCCACAAACTGCTTTACTACGTAAAATACATGTTCCTTAAACTTGGCTGGCACCGACTTCATAGATATGCTTCAGTAAATTAAAGCAACTAAATTACACAGTTATTTTTTACTTTTTAGTGCGTTTGAAGTTGGTTCTATTTTTTGTTAAAAATTTTTATTATGTTATAAGCTAGCCATTGACTGCATGACACCTGAAGATGCAGCCTGCGGTGGAACGCGCTTGCCTAGAAGATGCCTGGTCGTGGTCCTGGTACTGTGTCCGAACAACACGATCTTAGATAGATAGAGCTTTTCTTTCTTGCAAGATATTATCTGTAAATAAACTCAGACTAAATAAAATGTCAGTCGTGAAAGCTGCACATCAGAAGTGAAGTAGACTTCTTACAGTATCATGAGTTTAGCTCTTTTTTCCCTCCCCAAAATGGCTAATGAAGATTTTATTTAAAAAAATAAATAAGTTACCTCAAATAAATCACCATCTCTTCGACACCAAGATCATAGCCCTAAATTCTTCATTAAAATAATGAAAAAAAAAAGTTAGGAGCCAAACATAATCATAGAAGGTTTAAAACTTTTGCTTTACAAGAGGAATGATCTATTAATAATTTTTTACAGATTAAACAATAAAAAAATACTACTGACCGAAATATTCATTAATTTGTAGTTGAAAAGCATTAGCAGAACAGTGAAATACTTTAAGCCCAATTATTGTTCCCTATGGCAACCCTCCGCCTGCGCAAGGGGTGAAATTGACCCGATAACCATCTCAGTGCCGTTGTGAACAATTACTGTCGAGTGAGTTTATTTGTATTACGAAGATATCTTCAAGCTATTTCGCGTTCAACATTTAAGATCTTATTTATAAGCGCATAAGTCACATTTCTTCGCAGTTACAATTAAGGACTTATTGATACATTCTACTGATGACTTTTTTAATCGAATCAGTAGTACCGAAGATTAGCTCCAACAGATCCATTTACAAACTTACAAACTTCAAACATACAAACTTACCTCTTTTTATATTAAGTACAGATTAGGTTTGGATTAATTAATTTTTTTTAGTAAAGCTCTAAAAGAAGGCACCCTCTGTAACACAGGGTACTCTAGCACAGGGGGTAGGTATCTGAACATTTGGCAACTTTGAATAAAAAAATGTAATATTAAAGCATGCTAAATAAGATATAACAATATTTTTGAAAAAATCATAGACATAAAAATTTTGCGTTCATAACTTTACCTGGCCAAATATAGAACCTCTATTATTGATATCTGTTCAAAAACTAATTTCTTCAGTTATATGTCGATATTTTCCGCAATAGTATCCCTGCACAATAATCCGAGAGCCGGTAACAGGCGCCCCGCGGAGCGCCCGCGACTCTTTTGTATGGGTAATTTAATTCCGGCGCTACCCTCCCGCTCCCCCGCCCGCGCCGCGCACGCCCCGCGTGCTATTGCAGCTCATTACACACTCTGCGTGTCGGATTTGAAGTTAGTTTGTCAAAAAACTGTTAACACAGGCGTTTCTTTGTCCGTGTTTTTGTCAGCCGATTTTGTAAGCAAGCTTTAACTTTTCAAATAATTTTGTAAGGAAGTAGATCGTTTTCAAAAGGTTTTTATGGGTTATATCGAGATTTATTGGAAATTAGAAAAGCTGTAGTACAATTTTTTGAGGGGTAGTCCCGGAAAGTACTACTGTCGCGTTTATTCCTGCGACAAGCAGCATCATAATATTCCGTTCTATGGTTGCTAATACAATTACAGGCATATGAGACACATCTACTCTCCATTCGATGGTCACAGGGCTGCACTTTGACGGACGTGTTCCTTGCATGCCCTACGTGATTGTCTATTTATATGAGAATATGTTTAAATGTGGTGTAGATTGTTGCCATAATCTAATGCTAAATATTATGTATGTTTAAATTAGTCAAAGTTATAATTATCTACGTCAATTAACTCATAAAAACTCGTTAAAGCGTCCAGGGAGCGCGCTGCTAGAAATGCTCAGTAGCACGAAAACAATGTATGGCTTAATTGTCCCTCATTGAAAGTTATAAATAAAAGTCAGTTTTAGTAAATAACTATCTGAAAGCAATATAACTTAAAAAGTGGTGTACCGCTCAGATTAAAAAAATATAGATATCCCACCATCTACTTAAAACAGAGAATAGTTTAACGTGGTGGAGCCGGGCGGGTCGTAAAGTAGTAAATAATACCGTAACGTAACATAAAACAAACCTAACGCCTCGGAGATCTCTCATTAAGGGCAGGTGTACGCGCCGCGGCATTGTATTAAAATGTTATAATATTAATGTTTTATTTTGGCAACCATAGATTGGGATACTATAGTTGATGCCAGATGCAAGTCATGAGAGACAGCGGGCATTCCTACTTTCTATTAAATTATATGTGTACTCGTATCTAATGTAAAATCAATCTTTTTATTTTTTACAATAAAAAAAATTTAAACAAAAAATAGAACCGACTCAAAACTTCCTTCAATTTTCTCAGGATATCATCATTAGATCCTTACATGATGACTATATTGGAAGTGTGCCCTTTCTAATAAAAAAAGAATTATCAAAATCGGAAAACTCTGTAAAAAGTTATGCGTGGTCATACATAAAAAAAATATATATACGTGTCGAATTGAGAACCTCCTCGGTTAAAAATTTAAAACTATCCCAGTAACCACTCCAATCTATCTTATTGAAGTAGGTTTAGGTATTGCCTAAGTCGTTAACTGCTAAGCTCTTAAAAATATAGGTATTTTACTATAAAAAAACACTACCATTGGCTTTCCTAGAACCCTGACTTGTCTACTACTACGTGTGAAAAGCAGTTATTAATTTTACAGACTATTTTTTTTTTATTTTTTATTATATGAACAATAGGGTTCGAGCGGACGAGATTTGCTCACCTACACATATCTACCATTAGATAGTTATCCGCCAGATGATAAGAGGAAAACCATGGCTTATAACAGAGCAACCTGCTTTTCTGTCTGAAACTTTGCCGGAAACGAAACACAGCAAGGCTAATTGGTAGCAAATATAAACATGTCCTCGGACAAGCCCTGACATTTTCTCGCTAAGAGCTTACAGTTTGCGCTATAACAAAGCCGTGACCCGGCGCTGCCGGCGGGGGTCCGTCAGACCCCGCTCATCAATTATACAACCGACTGTTGGGTGCGGGGTGCCCTCGCTGGTGTCGTGGCGCACGTCAACAGGTGCCCGATGGAGATGTAATTTAATTTAAGGATCCACTCGTAAAAACAGGGATCACCGGGATCACCGGGAACAGCGGGACTGGTGCAAGATGTATGGAAATTTAATTACTGTGGAATGTCAAATGTTTTGTAAAATGAATGAAATGAAAATGCTAAAAAGTAAGAACGAAAACTTTGAACTAGGTAAATCAGTAACAAAATCGCTGAATTTGGAAATTACGTTTGCACAATTAATTTTAATTAATTAAACTTTATTATCTATGAAAAATAAGTAATCATATGACTAGAAGACGCACGCGGTTTCACCTGCGCAGTTCCCGTTCTCGTGAGAATTACAGGATAAAATGTGGCCTATGTTATTATTCTGATATGTAAGCTATATTATTGTGAAGTTCCATCAAAATCCATTCAGTAGTTTTTGCGTTTTTGTAAGAAACATCCATCCATTGATACATACAAACTTTCGCCTTTATTGTATTGGCAAGGATAATAATCAGTGATATATTAAGCTATGATACTCGTCAAGCCCCTTCTTACAATTTGTCGGCGGGAAATATCCAAATACCAAGATAATGCGTCTTAAAAAATCAATAGGTTGCAATTTAGAAACCACATTTTAACTTTTTTTTCTTCTCAGTTCAGAAATCGATATAAACGATCCCGATGACCAAAACACATAATTACTTTTATATCCCCCGCGTCATTATTCGCATTTCGAGATGATTTATTCCGTGCGGGCCGTGACCAGCGACCAGCGACCAGCGACCAGCGGCCTACGACCGTAGATCGTGATTACCCGCTCACAGCGTGATCGCATTTCTCAACAAATTGAGACGTAGGTTATTATTTACCCCCCGATCGCCATTAGCGGGTTAACATGTTGACCGCGGTAAACAAATTAATGGTTTTTGCTTGTATTACTTAATGATGGATGTTCAAAAAGCCTGTGATGACGAAACCATTGTCATTTTAAAGAATAATATCTTATACGATGTCTACAAAGCTTAGTGTCTTGTGGCTGAGGACATGATTTTAAAACTTAGTTAAACTTAACTTAAAACAAATTTTCTCTGTTAAAAATGTTCTTCCTGAACCAAAAATATCGATATATTTAGTTATCAATACAAAACATGACAAATAGTTAATTATTATACCTGGACGGATCACAAATACCGCAGGCGACAGCGACACGGTTATAAGGATTATCATTTCTTACTTATTCTACGAATTATGGACTTATGATTATTCTCCGCTTATAATATTTAATGATACCGATACTAATTTAATAGCTTCTTTAGTATTACAGTAATCTGGTATTTAATGTGTTCCAGACTCGGCTACTTCATCAAACGGCTTTATTTCTACAAGAATCTATAAGTATTATCGAGCTATTAAAGATCTTGTAGAATTTCATTGAATGATCTTTCTGATTTATGTTCAATTAAAATATTCATGTAATTTAAAATACGAGTGTTTTTTTTTATCAAATACAAGTTGGCCCTTGACTGCTCTCACACCTGATGTTAAGTGATAATGCAATCTAAGATGGAAGCGTGCTAATTTGTTAGGACCTATCAGTTTCTACTCGACATCGTATCGAAACGCTAAATCGCTTGGCGGTACGTCTTTGTCGGTAAACACAAACAACAAAAATACCACTGTTTAGAAGTAGTAAGTACTTATATACTGAGCTAAAGAATAATCATTATATATCTACTGCATTGGTAATATGGAGCTTAAACCCACCAGACTGATTGGCGGGTTAAGACATTTGCAAACGCACATCCCTAACTACTGGGGCATCATGAAAATGAACATGTAAGTGTCTGCAAGCTTTTACATGTTAAGTCTGTTGATATTACCCAAGTGCTAAAAATGAGTATGATGATCATAAGTTTATTCATGGAAAGAGTATGCACTGGGTCCTGTTAGTGCAGTGGTTAGCTCATGTGGCTTCGAGTGGTGAAAGCCTCCGTGCCTCCGAGAGCACGTAAAGTCGGTCCCGGCCAGGAACATTAATAACTATTATAGTGATCGTTACAAAGTTCAATATTATCCCTCCAACCCGAATTGTAGGAGTAAAGTGGATCAAAAATCCTTATCCCTTTTTCTATACCTAAGAAGGGAGACGCTATGGCGAGCTGTTAAAAATATGCTGAAGCCATTAAGGCCGTTAAAAATCTAAAAAGTTATACTGAAAATTTATAGAGACAATTTGCAGCTAAAATCTTAATTACTTGAGATAGTATAGGCGGTTTTTTCCTACAAGTTAGTTCTTGACTGCAATCACACCTGAGGTAAGTCAATTAATTTTGATATAATCTCTAGTGGTTAATTAAAAATATTGAAAAACCATAGGTTTCAGTTCTCGTTTCAAGTGGGCCAAATATTGACGTAGCACTCATTCAACTCTTTAGTTTTAGTAGGTAGGTCGTAAACAAGCTGGCAAGTTGTAAATTACATTTTACAATTGTTTACATTCCAGTTTACAGTCACAATGGGCGCACAGAGGGCCTCTAGGTGCCACAGCGGACGCGTTCTGTGGCTCATTTTACTGACTGTAAAATAGTCGCAGAGCTAGCGATCGCTTTTATTGTCTACACTTTACACAAAAACTAATACCAATAAGTTTAAAAAAAGAAATACAACAAATTAAGTGATTGGTACTTATATACCCGGTAGATTTGTGTATTTAGAAATCACAAAAGAGTTTAGAAAGTGAGAAATTTTCATTTCACATTTTCTCATTTTAAAAATTCTTTTTCGTCGTCACACTCTTGACAGAGCGGTCGTGATCGTCACATCAGGAGTAGTGGCAGGCTTCACAAGCCGTAGCCATTGCTCCCGTAAAATTAAATAACATCAAATTTAATTCTATTAGGTTAAGTTCAAAAGTCTGCTACCGTTTTTAGTAGTAAGAAATCTACTAAGCCAACAATTTCAGTTATCCACTTGTGTTAGTTTGAAAATAATTTAAGGTCAATTCCGACGTTTGAGGCATTACTTCTGTGTTTAATTTTAAAAATTCCCTAGGTATGAGTTTAAGTAGCTACAGTGAACTTGTAAAAGGTGTTCGCCATCTCTCTATCTACTATTTGAAATAATTAACAAATTTTGACAAATATGAACTCTGTTCGCTTAGCATAACTACAATAAACATTTTTTGTAAAGTTTTCCGTTCCCAAAGTTTACAGCCGCCATATATTACGCGCGCTATGGGTCTCTATGGGTGTTACGGTTTTACGATGCCTCCGAACGGTCAGCGCCATACAAAAGGCAGGCTCTACAATATGGGGCTTAATTTGTTTTGGTTGTACGGAATTGTCGTATTGTTTAATAGATTTATTGTTTTGATTCCTCCTTGTCCCGAGCAGCGGGAGGAATTAGAAATTCGTTTTGTTGACGAGTAACGACGCATTACGAGACAAATGTATTGTACTCTTATGTTTTTGAAATGTTGTGAAACGAAAAAATATAACAACAAATTTACTTACTTAAAATATGTACCTAATTAATAGTATGTAGAACTCTAATTATTTTTATTATAATATTTAATTATTGAAAATATATAGGTACATCATTTCATCTCACATCTTTACTACATAGATACGTACATAAAAATTTTTTAAGAAAAAATAGAACCGACTCAAAACGCACTAAAAAGTAAAAATAACTGTGTTATTTAGTTGCTTTAATTTACTTAAGCATATCTATGAAGTCAGTGCCATCAAGTTTAAGGAACATTTATTTAACGTAGTAAAGCAGCTTGTGGGTTCTAGGTAATGTTCTTAAAGTAGAAACCTTGGCTGGCACCGACTCCTAGATATGCTTAATGATGATAATGAAAGTGGGACCACCTTAGAAG
This sequence comes from Mycalesis mineus, assembly GCA_034621355.1. Classification (NCBI taxonomy): domain Eukaryota; kingdom Metazoa; phylum Arthropoda; class Insecta; order Lepidoptera; family Nymphalidae; genus Mycalesis; species Mycalesis mineus. The sequence continues at coordinate 369,869 of CM067889.1, read as the reverse complement.
TGTGCCCTTTCTAATAAAAAAAGAATTATCAAAATCGGACAACTCTGTAAAAAGTTATGCGTGGTCATACATAAAAAAAATATATATATACGTGTCGAATTGAGAACCTCCTCCGTATTTTTTCGTCGGTTAAAAATGCAATTGTACAAGAAATCAAACAAAAGACGACATCTTTGGCTAGTGTTCTATTGTAGATTTTTTTTATTTTATTGTCTAACTAGTTGCGTTTTTGTTAAGAACTTTATATTTTGAAGAATTTTTGTATGCATGAAACAAGAAATTGCACTAGTTTTTTTTTTGCAAATATTTTATAATCAACCCACATTGTCCCACAATCTCTTTAATTATTTTGTATCCCTTTGGCACGCTAAATCGCTTGACTTTGTCTTTGCTTTTAATAGGATTACCCTGTCTCAGGAATCGAAAATAAGATTAACTTGAAGGGCAATAAAACCAACTGAGGTATTTACTTAAGCGAGTTCCCTACCATCGATATCAATGATAGATACGTAGATGACTTTTAAAATCTTTAAAAACTAATAAAATCTCAGAGATTAGAAGAAAAGACAGACTTACAGAAGAATAAGAATGAGGGAGAGCAGAGCTAAGATTTAAGAGATTTCAGTTACAAAACTCATCCGGGTAAGTACTATTGCCACAATTATTTCCGCCGCCAAACAGTATTGATTTGTTGTGTTCTGGTCCGAAGGAAATGGCTTTTGAGGAAATAACAAACACATGATGTTAAACTGGTACGTACGTACGTACGTATACAGCTTAAAACATTAAAGATATGCATTGCGCAGTGTTATAGGCAATGGCTTTTGAAAAGCGTCTACCTAGAGAGATACCTGCCCAAAGCTTTGTATAAAGCAATAAAGATAAAGTTTAATAATTTAAACGATAGATTATTTCCCACTGATTCATGGGCCGAATCAATTCACTTTACGACTTGACAGGACATTAAAAATTTAATTTCGGCCGTAGACATAAGTGACGTTATCTTTATAACACTTGCGTTTTGGATATACACTAAGTATACGATCCGAGGCTCACATCTAGGAGGTTTGTAACTACAAATATACGAAATAATCTTTTTAAAACATACTTAAAATCATACGTAATCAAAGAAGTAATTTATAATAATTCTAGACTTTTTTGAATTTTAGAAAATTGTGAATGTTAAAATTGACTGTACTCAATTATTGTCTAGCTTTAGATTTAAAGTTCCCTTTAACTATCCACGTAAACCCATTACTCCTTTATATCCTCCACTGCGTAGAACTATCCTTGGCGCTAACTTCCCTGTTCCGAGATTGTGTAAAATCCTAAATAACCTCCGCACTGCAGTGGATATCTATTCAGACTCCATAGATGTATTTCGGAATAAGATCATCTCCTCGTGGAGCTAAATAATTCTGCCAGTTCGATTATTAAGACTTTAACTATATTAGTATGATTTTGTCACATTTATTTGTTAACCTAATTTTATTAATTATTAGTACCTATTTGAATTGTCAGTTAAGTCTTGTATTATTTAAGTTATCTTTTATATCTACTATACTGGGCATGCTGTGTTTGCTGGTAAGTAATTACTACACTTAGTATAAATTAAGGAATATGTTTAAGATATCATGTTTTAGTGTAAGTAATTGTAAGCGAACCTAATAAATAAATAAATAGACTACGTGCGTATATAAATAAAGTGGTAGTTCAATTAGATGTGATGCATTTTCATAAATCAGATGTGTGAATAAACCTAAACATAATTCTTCCAAGAAAAGCTAGGTATGCGGATGCACTTCGACCCCTATGGATCTTTTGTACTCGCCCCGCCCTCACCTGCCCTATTTAAGTTCAAACACCCACTGTAAGAGTTTGATGCAATCCGTCACATTCACACAAAATGTGTTCCATGAAAGATAGGTATAGTTTAAATATGCTGGTTTGTTTTAATAACAACTGAACATTTTAGAAAAGCAAGCGTATCTGTTCTACGTAACAGTTAGCAGGATGAACTTTAAGTGCAATGCGGAAGTCACGCAAAAGACACTAACTACATATATATGAAAATCTTTTCAGAGTAAATAACTTTTACAGTTTAGTATTGCAGCAATTCAAATTTATTTAGTTCATGGCCGTTAAAGAAGCGCTTTTTCGTCTGCCCTGTACCTCCAGTTCGAAAGGTAGATTCTGCCTTGTGTAAACAAAGAAAAGTTGACTGCTTCCAAGAATTTTTGTAATTAATAAAATCATCAGTTTTAATGGACTAGATAGGTCTATAATGGATAGATGATAATTGATGAAGACATATTTAAAGGGATGTCTAAAACTAGTCTAGTCTTTTCTTGGCAACTAAGTTATAGAATCGTATACTCAGTCCCTAAAGTGATTTCTGGACTCTTCTTAAGCGGAGCTTAGAGGAAACTTTATAACAATGTCATCAATAATCGATAATAACATAGGTAATACTTATCCTTTTATTGAGTGTATGGTTGCAATAAACTTTCTTATTCCGGGAACCAAGCAGCGATCGCGTGCCATTCAGCCGCGCAGTGGGCGCCCGCGCTGCCGTTGTTCTACCCTGGACAAAGATAAACAAGCATTAGCCCATTCAGAGCGCATTCACGCCCCCGGCGGACAATAGCCCGCTACAATGTACTTCACATTATGACGTTTCAGCCAGCCGATACAGGATGTTCGCTAATTGGAATAAACAGATTTGTTGCAATATATAAGTTATTCTATGTAGCAATAATGAAATGTTTATGTGTATTATGTATGTGTTAGTACGTCAAAACTTTATTGTGTAAGGGTGTGCCTGTACGAGTAGTTTAACCACCTGTACAAAATTACCTACTATACAAAATTTGCTCTTACGGCCAAAACACATGCTGCTAATGACATTTGATAGAAACAATTTGCTTGGTGGGAGTTTGGCCAGATGAACCCTAGTACGACTTATATTAAGAGTACACGATAATTTTAATACAAAAATCAGTAGATTTACTTAAAAATAATGTAGGTACGTATTTCTCAATGTCTGTTTGTCAGCCTGTCTGATCATCGACAAGTACAATCTCGTACAAAGAACATACAATACAAATAAACCTATATCGGTTTAATCATGAGTAATCGGACAAAACATATCCGATACGTGAATAGACCAATAAATAAAACATGAACCCAATAAATGTAATTAAAAGCACAACAGTGATTTATCGTCGCGGCAGCGTAACAAATTGATTCAATTAACCTCTGTCACATCGCCCTGTGACTGTCTCGTTGCTCTAATGGTTAGCCCATGTAGATGTTCGGATTACTAGGTACAGTGTTGAAATTCTAGTTCGGATTTTGGAATAATCATAGCTTGCTAGAGCTAAATCAATTCAAAAATTTCGTATTAAAGCTGCGTGGCGAGTTTAAGCTCCATATCCCCTCTCTTGTAACAGAAGCCTGGTCCTGTAGTGGTCAGTTAAAAACCTAATAATAATGTCGACATCATCCTGTATAAACGTACGTAGTGTAACGGAGCGGCCGAGGTTCCGACCGCGCAGTAGCCCGTGATGGATCGCCTGCGTCACAACTACTTAAACACGGACCTTTTCCGAAATAACAAGAAACAATCTAAGACAATGTGCCCACGCGACAAAACGCGCCCAGCGCCGCGCCGAGCACAATGTCGCACGGTTCGAGGAAATTAGCTCATAGCTCGATACGTTCCGTAATAAATAAGATTGTCTTTAGGTAATTTCGAATTAACAGCTTTTCACTAAATTCATATGACAGGACATATTGTACGTATATTCTTTTTTTTTAATTTCGTGTTCCGGCAAGGAAAAGGTTCTTTAAAGTTTCACCCTTAATAAAAAAAATAGTGACAGCTACATATATTGCTAAAATAAAATTTGCATATCAATCATTAATTAAAAATATATTAGCAAATTAGCAACTGTCACTTCAATGTCGCTAATAGATAACAACATGCCATGTTATTTGTCTTAAATGACTACTTTTTGACAGAAAATCTAACGAAAAAATCAACTATGAGATAGATAAAGATATAATTTAACAGTGAACAGTGTCGTGGTCAAAAACTCTATCTTAACCATTAAGTACTACAAGAGCATTATATTCAATATATTTTAACTGTCGCATAATGTTATATAGTATATAATTTTGTCGATTTGAGTAAACTGTAAATATTAATAAGTTTATTTTGGTAGAATTGCTGTAATAAGAAACTTACTGCCAATATAGTGTGTTGTACGTTTTGTTACTTAATTTAGAGATAAGTATTTGATTAAAACGCCAATAATTCTATATCATTCTCCGGCTGATTGTCAGCTGTCGCACTGACGTTCGTCCGTTTTGCAATTACTTAATAAATAAGTTAAATAAACTACGCCGTACACGGGCGGTGATCCGACCGCTGCGGTTAAATAAATCAAAATGTCAATACGTCCCATCAGTTATGCACATAAACAAACAAGGACAATAAATATTTCATTAATAATCATTAATGAAGCCATTAAAGTGTTCTTGTTTCATTGAGTGACGTTTGCGTCGGTATTGCCGCGCTTTTGTTCCGTTATGTTGGCGGGCTTGTTGGACGCGCTCAGTTTTATGGAGGATAGGGTTAAGAAGAACCTTCTTACAAAGTGTAGGTACCTACGTTGTTAAGGGTCAAACTGATGACAATCGCGTCCTATCTTAGACCTCATCAATGCTTTCCATCGGGCATGACTGTAGAAAAGTGTACAAAAAAACGACTAATCAAATGTCTATTTAATATTTTAGTATTAGGTTTCATTCAACTTAAAAAAAATTTATAAACTGGCACACTAGTAACCCAAGATACAAAATTTTCAAATTACCCGTACTTCAACCCTGTTTACAATTGCTACTGATAGCGCTATTTTTGACATGACAACGTCTTATAATTCGATAGAGCCGGCTGCACGCACGAAAAAACATGACGTCATGCGTCGTTACCTCGCTTTGAGGCGTTCCATGTAAGGCTTGAAGTGCAAGCGAGAGCGCGGAACGAGCGACAAAGAAAGTACAATCGGCCTTTGCGTTCGGCAGCGTTCGACATCTGTCTATTAAATATATTATTAACATAATTAATATATTTATTATAAATTTAAAATATAAATTTATAAAATCAAAATCAATTATTTTATTAATTTAAATTAATATTTATAAAAATATACTTAAATTGAAAATTTTAATAACCAATTAAATGCTACCATTCCATCACTATTTTCTTAAGACATTGTCACGTTCAACTATCGTCAGTAAACCGACTTTACAGATAACCAATTTTTTGATAAGTTTTGATTTGCAATCTGCTTCATTTTTCTCCCATACAACATGGTATGCTTTACCTCTAAATCCCCATATTCAGTTTGAAGAATGGGTGCGTTAGATGCTCGTTACATTGTGCTGGGTGGTTTATTGTTTTACAAGCAACATTACACGGTTCGATCGTCTCGTGTCAGTTTTACGGGACAATGGCGGAGCATGGATGCCACAATGACGGGACAAATGGGAGAAATTCCGACCTGTTGTCAGATCGGTTGATAGAGGGCGACAATCTGTCTTGCTGTCAGTACACGTGGCTTTATATGATATTGTTCTTGTTTTGTCTTTAAAAACGCCTTAATGTTTGTATTTATTTGCTTAAGATGCAAGTAGATATTCCTTATTAATTTATCTTTATGAAATTTAACTCTAAAATAAAGAATCATCAAATCCTAGGTCTTAGGATTATATATTCAGTCAGATTATATTTCCAGTTATTTGAGCTAAAAGTAGGTACTATGATACGAATTCTTATATTTAATAAGTACTTAATAAACGAAAATGTTTTAATGATGATTATTTAGGTATTATGTATATCCATTCCGAAAGCTTAGCTCTTAAGTAAGTATATTGAATTAACAAATATAAGAATTATTATTATAATTATGAACCACCATTTAACAAATTTTCCTCATTCATTAGAGTTTCACAGTTAATTTCTCATCTCGGCGTCTATTATATTGATAAAGTATCGGAGAGCCCTCTGTGGCGCGGTGCAAGTCGGGTGACTAATGAAGCGATAATCATCGGCGATCCCACTAAAGAGCCAAACAACGCGGCCCACAATGCGCTTGATGTATGGAGGCAGATAAATCTATTAGGAGATGACATCTCCATCGCGGCGAGCTCACAGGCGCATTATTATTATTTTAATGTTATTATTCAAATTATTATAATCTCGCCGGTCATATTTATAGCGCGGGAATAATCCTTTTTGATACGCCGCTTAAGGAGGTTAGCGGCGACGTACACTGAGCTCGCACAGATCTGTATTGGTGTTGCTATCAGTTGACAGAGAGCCATGTAATCGTCGTAATCTCTTTCTATCTATAATAAAATGTAAAACAGAAAGAAAGAGATGAATACGGAACTCGTACGGTAGAATTACAAAAAAGCGCTACGATTTCCAAGTTAAATATACGTAAATGAAATGAAACGAAACAAAATGAAAATATAATTTTTTGGACAACGCAAAAAGGTACAAGAGTTTAAATATGTAGGTACAATAGGCGGCCTTATCGCAAATAAACGATGTTTACCAGACAACCTAACCGAGAAACCCTTACGTAGATAGTTAATAATAATACTACTGTTGGATTTAGGGAACTTTGTCGCCTTGTAGATTTTTCCCTGAAAATAGCAAAATAAATAAATTATTATTAAAGTTACAAAATACAGCAAATCAAAAATAAACATTTATTTTCTTTCTAGTTCAGTAAAGGTAACACCGCTAATAACAGAAAAGCTCATCATAATATTTTCTTTATAAAATGATTTGACGACCTCCGTGGCGCAGAGGTATACGCGGTCGATTTATAAGTCGGAGGTCCTGGGTTCGATTCCCGGCGGGGCACATTGAGATTTGTCTTAGTCTGGCTGATGGGAGGCTTTCGCCGTGGCTAGTTACGAAGTTGCTTAGAAACCGAAAGGGTTGTGGATTTTCGTCTCACTCCTAACAAGTTAGCCCGCTTCCATCTTAGACTGCATCATTACTTAACATCAGGTGTGATAGCAGTCAAGGGCCAACTTATTGTCGATAAAAAATAATTATCTGCTATGAAAAATTGTTGTTGCCTAATGTACTCGTAGATTATTAGTTTAGTGTACGTTACACCTTTAAAGGTGTAAATGCTTAGTGAAATACGCGCGGGGATATATCGGAGACAATTTATTTGAGATACCTCTTCCCTTCCTCATCCAGACTCCACTACAAACGAGTTCCTACACTATACTGATTATCATAAGATGTAAATTCCTTCGCCAATGTAACGTATGGTATAGTAAAGGTACTACTTAACTTGGCTCCTTATTCTTTAGGAGGTAAAGTCGGATTTTCACGTCCGAAGCTGAATTCCGTAAGTGTATAAAATGCGTGCAAACCTCACTGATTGCATCGCAAATAAATAAGTCGTCATGTGGGTAGGATCAGCAAGCTATCTGGTTTTGGGCGGACTTCCTGCGAAACTTTGACAATTTGTTCAGATTCCGCTTATAAAGAGAGTGTATTTTTATAGTTGTCATTCTTTGACAGTATTAGCAAATTTCCTATGTGAGGTTAACTGAAAACCTAGAAATTTTAACAGAACTTCTCCAGTAGTTAGTACTCGGGATTTTCTCCAAGAATTTCACAACTGGAAAGATTCAAAAAATTGACGATGTTTCATTCACCGTAATTAGATGAACTGCCCGGAAACGGAGAAAAATAGAGATGAATTCAATAGTCACATGTCAACCAATAAAACCAATAGGTACAGAATTGGGGAGCTGGTTTCACCGTCGATTATTATCACTATTATGATAGTAATTGTTTCATTATCACTCAAGCATTAGTGCTTGCGTACTGAAGTGTCACTCAAATATTAAGAATCTCTTTTTTGCTATGCTTCCCCTAAACTTCAAATTTGTATTCTCAATCATGGCTCAACCATCAAATTTGAATGGTACTGAAATTCAAGAGAGCTTCAAATGAATGGACGATATGATTGACTTATAGTCTGCCAACCTGTATTGGAACAGCATGATTAGTCTAAATTCCAAAACCTTCACTCCAACAAGGAGATATGCTTGCACTTAAAAATGACCATCAGTAAAAGCTATTGACGAATACAATTTGTACACTGTCAACTCATGGCAACCCTCGCGAACTGCGAGCAGCGCGCAGAGGTGCCGAGCTAATTTAGTTGTCACGCCGCCCCGCTGTTTATTTTTAAACATAACTGGGCATTTTTTAAGTTTACGATAGTCAGAAAATACACTGTCACATTCGGAACATGCTAATTTAACAGATGCCAACAATGATTTACGTTTCGAGCCGGTTTTGTTGCGAGGGCCTAATCTGTACCTTTGTTTGTTCGCGAGGACAAATTGACCCTTCATGAGATTGTTTTAATAGGCTCTACATTCTTAACCCGTCGACCCATCGGTTCAATAATTATTGGCGGATAAGTTGGTGGCTTGAAACTTGTACGAGACTGTAATAAGTAATTAACTTTAAGATTCATAGCGGCGGTAACAAGTCAGCAACCTCAGGCTAGACAGAGTCATATTGCTCTTGAATTCGCCAACTCTGTATAGGAATAACGAACTTTCAAATTAAGTGTTTTTTTATCATATAAGCTTAACTGCAATCACGCCAGTTGGCAAGCGCTGGTACAGCCTACGACGGAACGGTCTTGCTTATGTCTATTGACTCTTGATCGAAAGTACGTACTTACCCCTATTAAAGGTAGCAGCGAAAACAGAAACATAAAGAGCTTGTTATATCTTCGCAGTGCGCATAAATAATTAGGAATCAAATCGATAAATAATAATAATAAATATAATAATAGTTTATTTGCCTTAAACGAAACTTTAAGGGTAACAAGATGAATGATAACTTTAAAAACTGTAAAATGGACAGAGAGGTGTTAGTAAAATAAAATGAAGCCAGTCATAATTATAGTTTAAAGCACTGAAATTTAAATAGTCACTCAATAAAAAGACAATTCACATCGGATCTACACATATCTTTTCAGTACCAATAAAATTCCTTAAACATCCTGCAAACAAAAGTCTCCCTTTTCTTGAACAAGAAAATTCTTTTAACGTCCTACATAGGTACAAAACGTCCTCCCTTTCATAAGCAAGAAAATCGTTTAAACATCCCATATACGAAACTACATAAAACAAATAATTGGTACTCGAACATAATTCCCCATAAACGTACGATCTGTCAAAACGTTTCCTCCGCCGCGGCTTGCCTTTTGACAAAAACTGAATGCCGCTATAGAGCGCTGGTGCATATCGGATGACCGCACCTCCGCACCTCCAGTTCCCACCTCTGCTCGAGGGTCACCTGATCCACTATTATGCCATTATTTGGGCAACACTGATTGTCTGCTGGTTTTGTTCGCGCCGCGTTGTTTTCCTTCAGGCGGCGACTTAGGAATGCGAGGGTGGAATGCTCTTTTGTGTTATTCGGGCGGAGTTCAAAGGGGTACATTGTGGTATGTATGTTTTTGTGTTAAGATCGCCTTATGTGGTTATTTATAAACAAAATACAAATGAACATAATATACCAGCTGATGAACATTACTACTGCTTACCTTACTGAAGTTACATGAGCTGAAGTACAGTAAATATTAAATTTTATCTTATATATATTATATTTACTTACAGTTTTCAAATTTTAACAATGCTTATTAAAATTGAATAGAAAATACTATTAAAATGTATAAAAAAATCCATAATAAATCCTTTAAAAATTCTTAAAAAATTAAGCGTTACATCCTTGTAACACTGAAATTTAGAAATATATGCCAAAATATGTAATTTGGAATAATGTTGATATTTAATATCTAGACAAGAACAAAAATGGGAGACTAATAAGTAAATAATAATTTCTTCAAAAAGCAAAAGCTGAGACGATTCTTTTCAGAGCAGTCTGCCTTCTATAACGATATTAAATAAAAACAAACAAACAAACTTGACGGTTCAAAAGTGCTAGTGAACTAAAATTTTAATTTTGATTGAAATATCACTTTTTTTAAAGGAATTATTTATTATTGTTTATCAGTTTTTTCCGCATGCAGTCAATTCTATAAATAGCTCCAAAACATGTAAAGCATGTGGACACGTGTGCAGTGTGCTGTGTGGTGTCAGTATGACGTCACACGCGTCTACTAACGAGCCCCGGTGCAGTATCAGCAGCAGTTGAACAAACAAGTATCGCATTACGTCTGGCTCTCTCGTCTCTTCCACATAACTGATCACTATTATATCGTTAACGTCATTTACTCCAGTGCAATTAGCCTTAAAAATAACAAAAAGTACAAGAAAATCGCAGTAGGATGAAACCTATCAGAAAATGACGAGAATATCATAAAAAAGATAAAAATAAAAAACGAAAAACTTTGTTTTTGAATTTTTCACATAAATTTTGAGGGTATGTGAAAAAGTGTAGGAACAAAAGTTTTAAATCTTTTTATTATCTACAACTTTGCCATTTAATTCTTTTCCGTAGGACGTTTAGTTTTGCCGAAAATCGAGAAAATCCGTTGTTTACCCCTAAACCCTCAACCCCTACCCCTTCCCGAATCCCCTTCAGATCGCCCGTAATTTATTTTTCCTTTCACTTTTATGATATTCTCTTCCTTTTGCTACGGGTTTCATCCTACTGCGATTTTTTTGGTTTCAATAGCTATCGACACTGGTCTAATTATCTACAACGGCCTATTTTAATACAGGGTATATGTAGCTTATACCCGATTACTTAGTTATGTCACTCATTATTTAAGGATGTTTTATTTTACTAAGCATCTCTTATTTTACTAAAATTCGAATATTCAGTCCTAACTTAAACATAAAATTTGAATGATACTGATATTCAAGAGGACTTTAATAGTTTTTTTAACGAATACAAGTTAGCCCTTGACTGCTATCACACCTGATGTTAAGTGATAATGCAGTCTAAGATGGAAGCGGGTTAACTTGTTAGGAGTAGGATGAAATCCACACCCCTATCGGTGTCATAGCTCAATCTAAGACTTTCTGATCCAAAGTCACTGAGGACTGAGAAGGCAGCTGGTGTATAAATAGACCAAAACAAACTCTTCGTACGTTCTACAAATGAAATAAAAGTAGACAAACATGAAGTTTTGTTAATATTTTGTTACAAAGTGAGATAAAACACATATGAAAACAGTAACGTCTCAAGGAGTCGCGTTACATCTGACAGCGCGCGGGAACATCACGCACCCAATTAGGGTGCCAGTTTGTACCCGAGTGCAGACAGCAGCAGTCGTATTGCTGCTGGTTTCTATGTATTTCTATGAAATACTTTCTGTTACACGTGTACTTTGGCGAAAGAAAATTTGGAATTTTATAACCCAGGACTTTTTATCCAAGACTTCGTAATCGAAACAATAGGCTAACTAGACAACAAAGCAGTTAGATTACTACCTATTCAAAATTTGTTTATTCCACGTTGCTGTAGTTTGTAGTGACTCTACCATCGGTTCGGAACGCAAATCTACTAAGAAAAGCCAGCAGGAAACTCAACAGTTGCTCTATCAGAGTCATGATCATTTATAATATTAATAATTAACTATAACATTTATAATATTAATGTATTATAGTAATAATTTGGTTTTCTATTACTATTGTTCTAATAAAATTTTAAATATAATATATTGACCTACAATAACAAAAATAGTAATTTACAAATTAATATTTACATTCCATTACCTGTATGAAGATATTGAAATTATTAAGAAGCCACCCTTGTTATTGAGAAGTTCACTATTCGTTTGTTAAATAAAGGATGATGCTAGCGAGGTGATGGTTTGACGTTGCTGGTGACGTCACAAACCCATGAGTTTCTACTCAATTGTATTATAATACATATGGGGTTATTTAAGGGATGAACAGATGCCTCAAACGTGGTCAACGCATTAACAGTGCCTTTAGTACAGCTAATGACAATGGGCGATGGTAACCACTTAACATCAGATGCTCGCTATTTAAAAATCTATAATTAATAACCTGGTTTGGGTCAAAGGACTGCCATCCATGAAAATATAGAGTAAACATTTTCACCTCGAAATCGGGACGATGTAACACACGAAGAGCATAGATATTAATTGCGATTCCGACTACAGTCACTATCAACAACATCTCATGATAGTTGAAATCATTGTATTTTTGGAGCAGCGTACTGAGTCAAGATTCCCTGTCATCTCGTCTAAAACGATAGAGGCCTAGCCTTGTAGTGAGCCATTAACATAGGTGATAATGATTTAAAACTTGTACCTATCCAGCGTGCGTTGTAAAGTTTTACTCTGTTGTAGGCAATTCCACTAAACGTCTGGTGGACCATCTGCATGTTCCATCAACTATTATTATACTAAAACTTGACGAGTTTCTCATGCTTCTGTCATCTTAAAACCAGTGGAGCGTAGTAAGCCGATTGACTCGATGACACTTGGCACCCTTTGTGCGATTTCTAAATAGCGGTATTGAAATTTTACTCTTCTCCCACGCATGTGTAGGATCCTACCTGTCTTTTTTTAATTCACTACATGTACATGTTAGCCCTTGACTGCGATCACACCTGACGGTAAGTAATGACGCTATCGACGAGTATTATGATGGAATATTGGCTCACGCTTGGCGGTACGTGTCCGCATGCAGGGTGGTATCTAGTCATGGCCCAAGCATTCATCTAGATCTTAACAAAATTAAAATCTCAGTCACCCAGTAAATTGAACCCATGACCTCTCTTATGTCTTATAACTCTACCGCACATACTGCTGCGTAATTTTATTATAATGTAATAAGTATATAAAAATAATGTTGTAAGTAATAGGCGTATCTACGACTGGCGAATTTCGTTTTTATTTTGGGATATTTCTACGTCTGTAATTAATATTTTATTTATTTTGTTATATTCGACGATAAACCGCCGAATCCAAGTGAAAAGGTTACCTAAACTAAATCCGACATAAAACCTCAAATATTTTGCATATAGCGTCATCTGTTGGCGAGTAGTATTTTAATTTAGAAAATTAATGGTAGCGCCATCTAGGATCAAATAGAAGTATTAATTCAAAACACGTGTTTGTATTACATAAAGTTAGATGACGCTGATATACTCTAAATTAAAACGGATAAAGAAAATCGATGTCAAGTTTTCAGATAAGAAAAGCCATAACAGATTGGATAATAACCAGTTTTATCTCTCACTTATTTATACATGTTAATTAATATACAAAATAATGTATAAAAAAATTACAGTAAAAATGTACTCCTTCGCTTGCAGAGCATTAGTGCTTAAGCAACCGGCGATCATGGCTCCAGAGTGAGGAACCTCCTCACAATACGCGCAGTTTCAAGGGCTATCAGTATCCGACTCTTAAGATGATGGTTAAAACTTTTCGCAATAAGACCATCGACTAAAATGACTATTGGAAAAATAGTATTTTGCTAAGTAGTCCACATGGCATCTTGGTCCACCATTACTTTTTATAAATCTGGAAATTCTAATGTAAAAATAATAGGTACTAATTAAATACTTTGCCTCCCTCGGCAACAACAACCACTTGTGCTCGTTGATTTGGCCTAATAACAGCAAATTTTCCGAGCAAGTCAAACGATATATTTTGTCTTGTAAGTATGTATAAAATAAAACTGACTATTTACGCAAAGGAATATTTGAGATTTCTGTAAAATATTGTGAAGACGATTAACTACTTGCACCTATGAAGACAAATATGTTATTTAGCAGGACTGCATACACATTTATGCAGAATAAGACTTTGAAAAAAAAAAGCCAATGAATATATGTATTTATTACACAAAATTTTAATACAAAATAAACAGTTTTAATACAGTTAATCAAAATGAACATTTTAACTAAGCCAACAACACAGTTGCGGAGATAGAAACAAAGATACACATAGCAACTAAAATTATTCTCTTAAAATGGCACTTACAATAAAATTTGCGCACTAAACACAAATCTCATTCATGTTTGCACATCCAGCACATCCTGTTCCATTCATAAAAACGCCTAAATATAATAGGTTAACAAAATAACTTAATTACTAGTAACACAATGTCATCAATATAATAATAATTATGAATCATATCTACAGCATACTTAATGATTTTAAACTAATTTTGTGGTTGTTCAACATAATAATATATTTTAGTGGGTACATCTCGTGTTAAATAACGATATTTTATTTTGACGATAGATATTTCAATCCATGGGCCATGATAGGTGATAATATCTACCTACCCATTAAAATATATTATAACAGCAAACTTGTCCATTTCGCTCAGCTTTACAAACATACTTGAAGCAAACTTTATCATAAATATATCAATTTAATTGTCTCTCATAGAATCACATAAGCATATATACATCTGACAATGTACATACTTGTATATACCCAAACTCACAAATTATACAAATCTCTACTTGTTGTGTAAATTGTATGGATATTTACAATCACATGTATACCTTGGACATGGATGATGTATGATGTAGGTAATGAAATGCCTTTAATTGTTACATTTTGTGACATTACAATTTTATAAGTTGTAAATAAAAATATAATCTCCCAAAATCAATCAATAATCAAATCAAATCTAATTGAAAGAATTAGAATTACTGTTATCATTTGTTTTGTAATAATTACTTTAATTATAAGTTAAATGAATGTTTTTTTAGATTAATTGTAATATATGGAATATAGTTCCAACCGTCTCAAACAGATCCAATATTGATACAGAGTATATGACATTACGCCAAAAACAACTACCAGAGGAAAATTTCAGTATTAATTTTATTGAATAGCTCAAAACTATGTGTAGATGCCTTTGCACATTCATATTTTACTTTACTGCTACTGTTTTCAGTAGTTTTTACACAATAATAATTCCATAATGCCAAGAGGGGCTGACATGGAAGAATATATAACTTTACATTTGTAGTAACCATTTGTTAAATGATTTTAGATGGCCGCTTTCTTATGCGCACTAAATTTAGTTTGATTACTTTGTAGCAGTCCCAGGAGCAACTCTCCACTGTACTTCCTCTCAGCACAATACCAGCAAAAATGTTTTTATTTCTAGCAACAATCTACAAGATTGTTGCCTAGAAACTATTTCTTGCATTAGCGTTTCTTAGTTAGCCTTTATTGGCTTCTGTCCAGTGAAAATGTAATGTGTAAAGGCTCTTATAATTACGAATGTTTAAAATGCTAAGAGAAAAACTTGCGTTGTCGCAGTGGTTCACTGTCACTGTCACTATCACTGTCAGAGAAACAAGCCGCAAAACCACTCTTGTTCCTCGAAGAGTCCCTCAAAGAAAGCCGGCTTTTAGCCACTGTCTTTTTACCTTTTTTTACAGTTTTCTGTACAGATTCTAAGGCACAGTTCATGCCGTCGGACAGTTTCTTGTTGCTTCCTTCACTAGCAGAGTCCTTGCACTGCTGTCCGACTTTGTCCTTAACTGTTCGGCTGCGGAGGCACCTGGTTGTGCTGGTGTTGGTCTTGGGGCTCTTGCTGTTGAGACATGCCACATTCACTGCGGGAGTGGAGCTCACGGGGTCTGTCGAACTATTCAGTTGCAACACTGAACACCCAGTGTCCTCCACATCTATCTTCAAACGTCTTCTCCTTCCACTTCTAGCTCTGGAAATAACTTTTTCTTCTGAATTTTCTTTCAGATTCAAATTTATCTTCCCCTTGCGCATTCTATATTTGCTACTGCTGGGTTTCACTTTAGAGTTGTTGTTGATGGTAGTAGAACAGTTCTGTTCAGGAGTTTCTGTGGGATTATTTTTATGCCTTCTAGGATACCTGGAGGCACCGCTGCTTTTGGACTGGAAAGAAATATGTAAGTTATTTTTACTTTCTTGTTTATTAGTTTTACAATTAGTGTCATTTCCCTCTAAGTTTGTTTCCATAAATTTTAGTAGAGAAGTACTTTGATTCACCCCGGCGGATTGATTGTGATTTCTTATTGTTACCAATTTGAGAGCATTTTGAGATGAGTCAGTGCTGCAATTCATGGCATGGGCATCAGGGAGACCCACATTAACAGACTTGTTCACACACACTATAACTTTGTTAGGCTGCTCTGGCTGTTTAGCATGTTTAGAGAGGTTCCTATTGTTTTGATTTCTCAATTTGTTTGGCCTTTTTGATGACTGCATTTTGGTAGAACGAATGTAGTTAGCAGTTAAGCCAGACACATCGCTCATGTCCTCAAACTGGCCATTCAGTATGACTTTAGGGGTTTCTTTCTCAGGCAATGTTACCTTGCTCCTGCTCTTGTCATTGGTGGTAGATTTGTCCAGTTCATTGGTCTCTTCAGCTTTCTCTGCATCTTGTTTACCATTAATTATACTAGCATTGAATATTTGAAAGGAACAGTTTAAATTGCGCTGAGCCGTTCTTAGGCTTCTTCTTAAAATTGCAACTTTGGGCGTCGATGTAGCAACCTTAGCCTTTTTAGGCCCTGGACTTTTACAATTTTTTTGTAACTTGATTTTTCTTGACTTCTTCTGTGCTGAGGAAGTTTTAATATTTAAATCAGTAACCAAGCAATCCGTATTAGATTTGCAACTTTCAGCTACAGCTTTTTGATCCTGTGGAGCTTTGAAGTACACATTCTGCTGCTTCTCCGTTGATACAGAATCATTATCCAACAGTTGCAATTTTCTTTTCTTTTTGGGTGCCTGTTCATCCTCCATTTTGCTTTTAACACTCGGAGGCTTTGCAGTAGAGCATTGAGCTTGCTCAACTTGTTTCTTAACAACATTGTCATAGTTAAACAGACAGGGTGCTCTCTTGGTGTAGATCCAGTATGATATCTCGTCCATGTTGCTCATAAAGGGAGGATCCTGTGGTTGAAGGTTTTCTGACAGGTCGGCTGGGGCACCAGGCGGGAGCTGAGGGCTTTGCACTGGTCGCGCAGCAGCCGCGCCAGGCACTGCAGCGGGGACAGCCAGCCGCACGACGCGCGCACCACCAGCTCTACACTTCCGTTTGACCCCACGCCCGCCCGCCGCTGCCGGAACTGCACGCTTGATCCCATTATCATCACATTCCATGCACCTGCAATTTGTGTTTGGTATCAGGTTATCTTACTTAAATTAGTACTATGTTTTTATCACAGTTGAAATATAACATGTTTTACACAGCTTGTCCAGTGAAAGATTTGCAATGGCATCTAAAACCTAATAAGATTGATCAAAATCGATTTGAGTACTCAATAAAAACAAACATCTAGTTCTGAAAATTAATACGACTGTATCTGTGGCTAATAAGTTTAGAAATTATATTAATTTTCTAAAGCTACAAATGAAACTTCGCAATCGGCTGTTGGACTATCCTGAAAATCTGTCAATATGACGCCGTCTCTATGAGACAAAAATACGATGGAAAAACTACAAAATAATACTTACTTTTATGATTGTAGCTGTGACAAAACTTATAATTACAATTTCCTAACAACTACAGATACACAGACTTTATTAATTACAAGTAATTCTACGTACTTTTCATAAAACTGTTAAACTGGGAATATCTAAGTATAAGATAGAATTAGTGTCAATACAGTATATCTAATAGGGAAGTAAATGCTGGGTATGGCACATTTGTTGTTCCCGATAAAATAACACACAAAAATCAAGCAGAGCGTATCATAAATGGGATTATTTAATAATATGTGAGGAAATAAAAAAATAAAAAGAAACTACAGCACAATTCGCAGCAAATTTTGTAGTCTGTGGCAGGTGGCAACGCTTGACAGCAGAATCAAGGCAGACTAAAAATTAAAACAGTATTCATTCTTACTTGTTTTTTTAATTCTTTCCATATTATTATTTATTAAACGAAAGTTTTATTAAAAAACGGTAGTATTTTGCCAGGCGCGCGCGCTGTAAGCAGTTTTACCTTAACTCGCAGAACATTTTTTCGCAAAATTCTTATAAAATAATGTTTTGCTCCATTAACTCATGTTTTGTAAGAGATTTTTTTATTATCTTCATAATATTTTTAAAATTTGTATGTGTACATAAAAAATAAGAATAAAATAAATTCTTTCTTATATCAATATACACTTTTTGCATACATCACAAACTAAACGCATCACAATTTACATTCTCTTTGTTTGACATGATATGAAATGTCAATGTCAAGTAAGAGAAAATTCAAGAAATTTTGCGGGTAAAATTCGTTGTTATTGTGGTTATTTTATATCTTTACTTTGATCTCGCTATATTTCCAACAGTAATGTCGATT
Organism: Mycalesis mineus; assembly: GCA_034621355.1. Taxonomy (NCBI): domain Eukaryota; kingdom Metazoa; phylum Arthropoda; class Insecta; order Lepidoptera; family Nymphalidae; genus Mycalesis; species Mycalesis mineus. Next base: position 351,488 of record CM067889.1, on the reverse strand, counting down.
GTGTCTTTGTAAAAATGAACGACATTCAGAATATTATTGACCGTCAACTCGGAATATGTAAGTACATGTGATAAATAATGAATTTGTTGTGGTACAGAAGCTTTGTAACCCAACATTTGCGCGGTATTTTCCAGACTCTAAGTTCAACTACGACAATGTCCTGAAACGCTTAGTGGTGCACTCGGAGGAGTCGTTCTATGGTCTGCAGAGTGATCCTATAGTGGGTAACTTTGAACAGGACCCACCTATATTCGCCTGCCGGTTCTCTGAGGCCTCTGGCTATGAACACATTCTAGCCCTCGCTAATGAAGACGGGCGAGTTGCTACGCAGGTATACAGTCAAATTCGTTAGCGTCATTTAATTGTATTAGGCCAATGCAGTCACAAAGGCTGTTTCTCATAAGTGTAGAGCGTTAATTAGGAAACTTGGATTACATGCCTTTAACTTAAATTAATAATAATCCAATCAGTTATAATTATATATTGGACTATTATCACTACACAGAATTTGTTAATGCTAATTTGTATCAATTAGTGTCACACAAATACATTTATCAGTTTATAATACAACTCATTTTGAAGATTTAGAGTTAACAACACATCATATTTTACACACACTAGGCTTAGACTATAATCTGTTGAATAATTACAGAAGTTTCAACAAACCATAGTATCTTTTGACTAAAAGAGAAATAAACCACCATTATAATATGTAAAAGCATTGAAATATTTTCTAATACATATGTTTAAGTACATATCTTTAATTTTATGCAAAGCCCTATTTTTAATATTATTCCTAAAAAACTCTATTATTGAATTTACTAAAATGGTCACACACACACTAGTGATGTCATGAATATAAGCAGTCTGCATGTTTGGTGAATGTTTTTGAGAAACTAAAAGAAAATTATGTTTGTATGGTTTAAATTTATTTAAAAACTATCTAGAGAGATATAACAGTAATATAAATATAAGTCTTGTTACTATAATGCTTGTTACTATACTTATTCAGCAAACAAAACAAATTGTTGTTTTTGTATTAATACAAGTATAATAAATGTGGAAGTATTTGTTTGTCTGTTGCCTTTTCACAGTAATGCTGCTGGGCAATTCTACCAGTGATCAAAATATACCTTTAATATTTATAAATCATTACCAAGGTGTTCTCCATGTTGATTCCTATTTGTTGGAAAATATAAATAAAAGTAGTCTATGCGCTAAGTGAAAAAAATACTTTTATGCCAAATTTTATCCTTTAAGACGTTGAGCAGTCATTGTATAACAAAATGTTTGTTAAGTTTTATGTAAAAGAATATCTTAGCAGTGCATGAATTCACCTTGAGGGTGCCGGGTCCATTGCATGGGTGGCAAAAAACTCCAAAAGAGTCCATGAGTGTAGGTTTAAGAGGGCTCCCTTAGTGACAATGTTTTGCCTTTATAATATTAATAAGAATATTACTACTCTTAATTGTGCACTACTTTATCTAGCTAGAAGTATATTTCCTGATATTGGTAAATGTTTAAGCCCTTTATAGATTATAGGGGAGAGTAAATAAACACCTCAAAGGCCGGCGCCGTCTGTCAGGGCTTGCCTCATGGCTGTAAACACAGATGGGCTATATTATTGATATCAAAATCTGTTCAGTAGTTTTTGTGTGAAAACAGCAGCAGTAGCAGTAGCATGGTAGTAGTACTTTCCAAGATGAGCTCACACAAAAGGCTCTACTACTTTTAATAATATTCTAAAATAGTTTAATAAGTTATCATTAAGTATGAAGTCTTTTGCAGGACACTTCAACAGCTAGCAGCGCCAGCACTCTGCAGGGGTTCCAGTGCCATAACAATGCAGTTTTCGACCTCGCCTGGATGCCCCACCACAAAAACTTTGTTACAGTCTCCGGTAGGTGGTTGATACAAGGATGTTGAACACATCAAAGCAAGAACTTGTGCCAGTGACTTTAAATTGTTCAGTCTTAAACAAAAACTTTCTTTTGAACCAACGGAAATATGTAAAATAAAATAAAAACTATTTGAAAATGCAGTAAAAATAAATTGAAAACGTCATTGAATTACTTTAATTTACTTAACCATATTATCTATGAAATTGGTGCCACCCGATCTTTCTTCATCCTACAAAGTGCTTTGCTGCTTCATTGAAACTATCCTTTAACTGGTGGCACAGACTTTATAGATATGGTTAAGTAAATTGAAGTAACTAAATGACGCAATTATTTTTTATTTTTACTGCATGTTGAAACAGGTTTTACTTTTTATTAAACAAATTTTTACTTACCATGTTCACAGTAATTAAAAGTTCACTACTTGTCATTCTGTTTTTATACAGTGTGTGATAATAAAAGAAATGATTGATTTGAACTGAATCATTAAAAGCAATACTCTCTCCCAGGTGATCACTCGGCGTGCCTGTGGGACGTGTCGGAAGCTGCGCCAAAGCGAGTGCTCACATTTGCCCATCACACTAGATCTGTTAAAACCGCCGTCTTCCGACCCACCGAACCTTCCGTATTCGCCACTGGCGCGCGAGATGGCCACATTCTCATCTGGGACATTCGCGCCAGCATCCATCCGGCCACCGTCCTCAAACCGGACAACTGCTTGATGAGCTGCCACTCGAGTTTCACCCCCAAGACCCCCGGCTCGCACGGGAAACGACCTCGCATGGACAATCCCAGGGCCATCAGCATCACCGGCCTCGTCTTCCAAAACGATCTAACTCTGATCTCCTGCGGCGAATGCGACGGCAATATTAAGGTTTGGGATCTGAGGAAGAACTACAATGTTTATAAGAGGGAACCGCTGCCGAAACATTCGATACCCTACTGCGGCAGCTCGACCAAAAACGGTTACACGAACTTGGTCATAGACGACGCGAGGTTGCGCCTGTATGCCAGCTGCATGGACAACGTCATCTACTGCTTCAACATCTCCACCTACAACTCGCTCCCGGAGCAGAGGTACGTCGGCCACGAGAACAGCACCTTCTATATCAAAACCAGTCTGAGCCCCGACAGTTTGTACTTAGTTAGCGGAAGTAGCGACAAAAATGCCTACATATGGAACGTTAAATACTCTCAACCGATCGTCAAACTGACCGGCCACCGAGCCGAAGTGACTTGCGCCGCGTGGTGTCAGAAGGGAGACATGAAGATAGTGACTTGCAGCGATGACGCTAGGCATAAAATATGGAGGATAGGGAAGGAATTCCGAATTACGGAATCGGATGTCGATTTAGGCGGACACGCGGAGCTCGTGCCGCTCGCTGACGTCACGAGCCTCCCGCAGTGGGGCGGCTTGGACCGAACGCCGAGCTCCGTGAAACGGAAAATAACTACGCCGAGCTCCTACAGCGCAAAACGAGCTCGCGCCCAAGAAAACAGTAGCACGAGGAAAACTAAACGCTGCCTCACAGATCTGATGAACGCTTCCAAAGAACCCGACGAAGCGGAAACCACGAGTAAAAGGATCAAATTACAAATGCCGTGCATCCCCGAAGAGCAGCTCTTGCCGGCCGGCGTAAAACGACATAGACTTTCAACAGAACATGTCGCCGACAGTTCCACACCATGCAAAACTAAACATTTAGACCCCGATCCTTCCCCCGATCCTTCTCCCGAATGGACGTATTATATTCCCAAAGCGGGCACCTCGTTCATGTCGCCGACGAAGTGTTACGAGAAGAGAAACTGCAAAATACTCTCCGCCAAAAGTCCAAAAGCGATATCCTCTAGCACGCTACCCCACCGGACACCCGTCAAAGTGTCCCCTACAAAAGTCAGAGTGTTAAGTTTCACGACGCCGACAAAAAATTTACCCAATTTCGTGTTGGACGGCGACGCGCCACATTTGAGACTGTCTCCTGTAAAGAAAAAACCTGCAGATTGGTTAACCTTAATAGTACGCGAAAAGAAAGGCAAACCCGTGGAAAAAGTCGAAAAAGAAAAAGTTAGTCAAATTGCGCCCCTGAGTCCGAAAGAAAACATTCCGACTAGAAGGAATTCGGTCACTGACAAAACACCAAAAGCAGTTACAAAATCGTCACCTTTACTTAAATACTTCAATGTAGTTGCTAAGAAAAATCGTGTTATTTGAATTTGCGTTTGCCACTTTTGTTGAAAGAAGGTAAAATATTTTTGAGAACTAAGTTAAATATATTTTCAGTTGGTTCTTAGAATTTTTCATTGAGGTTCTATATATATTCCTAATATTGTATTTTTCTGCGTAAATTTATATTGTCGTCGGTGGAGTTGGGTGGAATAAGTGAAAAATGCCCCAAGAAATTCACATTTAATTAATTGCATTTATTAATTTAATTCAAAACTCTTATGTGTCCTTATATGCCTTTTGTTCCCAGCTAACGGGCTAAACATTTCTCACTATAATCGCATGTACTGTTATTGTAAATGACTAGACTGAAAGAAAAATTAATTGATCTATATTTTCTGAAGAAATAACAATTTTTATTTCATTAATTAATAGAAATAATTATGTTAGTTTGTAGGCAAGTACAAAATTTTACATCACAACACATTTTATTACTGATTTCCCAGAAAGTTTTATAATTTTGACTGATTTCTATGTTCAATAAACAAATGAATCTAAAAATTTGCTTTTTTATTTTTTTATATCCATAATTTACAAAAAAAATAGGAACAGATCTTAATAGTATGAGGTATGATCAGCACTATCATCCTACATAGATTCTTGGTGTTAAACCAAGTTCGTAAATGCCTTCCAGCCTCTTTCTCGCTTGACAGATATTGAGTTACATTAACTATACTAAAGCCAAACTCGATTGAGAATGCTTGTCAACAAACAAATTTAAAATGAAGGTAGGAAATGCAACACATTTTATGCTTAATATTTTTAAAAGATATTAAATATATTAATTAGTTTTTAGCTTACTAATCTAATTTATTGTCATGAATTCGTCATTAACTAGTTATTTAAAAAAATAGGTGTAAAATGACTAGTGATTTCTACCTTCCTTTTTAATTTGTTTGTTGACAAGCTTCGGCACTTGATGATCGAGCCCTTCCCAACATAACGGAAGTCAGTCCTATACTGCATTAACGTTAGATCGGGCATGGTGAAACCTGGATTAAACTGCATTCTCACTAATTGTTCCACTATATAAGGGTAACAGCAAGATTACAAAAATTAACGTGGAATCAGCCTTCCCAGTGCTGGTTGAAAGGTTGATAAATGAAACGAATGAAAAAATGTGCAAGTCTTTTCTTTACGGTGTGTATAGCTAATTTTATTTTTAATGTTCCGTTCAACTGTAGGATAGTTAAAAGATCTGCAGAACAAGAAATCTGCAGAACAAGTGAGATTCCTTTGTCGCTCAGCAGATATTGTAGCACTTCAAGAGACGTGGCTTTTACACTACGATCTTGATTTTGTAAATAAAATCGATGACGACTTTGGAAAATTCGCAAAGTCTTCGGTCGACAATACAAGTCTTTGTGGCCAACAGTCAGCTATAAGCCTACAGATCACACGGCTTTGGGTACCAGTCCTAAGCTGTTTTAGGTTTACTTCCGTCCAACAGATTTTCAGAAAGTGGTGTAACAGTTCCTGTCCCAGATAACACTCAAGAGCTTTTTTTTCTCTAGTGGGCGTCAGGTCTGCATTTAACACATGCAAATCTTTCTATAAAGCTATTTAAAGTCACATTTGTCGATGTTTTTGCATCGGCGCTGACAAGAAATGTTCGGGTGACAAGAAATGTTGGGGCTAACATCCGAATATATATAAGGATCTGACACCCAAGAGGGAAAGAGCTATTAGGCCGTCAATCCCTGTCATTATCATCAAAATCTGAAAGATTTTGTTCCAAATTCAAACATTAAGTACTGTATCCCCCAATCGGACCAATGTATTGGGTATAAGTAAGCTCTAAATACCTCTTCTATAAAGCCAGCCACTCTAAGATAAGTGAAAACGTCACCTGTTTTCCTGCAGAGGATATGAATAAAACAACAATGTAAGATGTGCCATTGCTCACTCTTTATTACGCTTGTTAATTCAGTATATAAAACATAATATAAATCATTTTGTAAATATCACCGATGGTTGTCGCTGCAAGCCCGCTTGCTGTCACGTGTGCCAATGGTCTTTTTTTGTCTATGCTGCTGCTGATAGCGCATCTATGATCAACTGATTCTCTATGACATGAGACTGGAATCGTCCGGTAAATTAAAAAAACTTGAAGGACATTCCCCAAATTATAGTGCAAATAGTTGAATAACTCAGTTTCCACCATTGCGTTGGTATGTGAAAAGCACGATTTTTTATTAATTTGCTGGGAGATTTGATTCCTTTGTCGGTAGTAAAACTCTAGCTTTTACCAGAAAAATAACAAACGCGGATTGAAGACGTCACAGGCACATTTTAGCAGTAAAAAAAATTGTTTCGTTTTTCCGCAACATGGCAAGGTATATTATTTTTATGGTCAAGCTACTGTTACAGTTAGTGACGTCACGTAATTCACTGTCATAGAGAATCAGTCTAGCAGTCAAATATCAATTAGTAACTTACAATTCGATTGTTTTGTTACATTCTCAAATCTAAAAGAAGCGCCATCCTTTTCTCACTGTTTTCTGTTAAGTGGCGGCTTTTAAACCTGTTAATTTATTTTAAGTTTCATGCTAAATCAAATGACCACTCTTTTTTGGTACTACCCTCAAATCTTTAAAAATTAAACGTAGAATGGGTGACTGCATACATGAACAAAGCAGTTTGACTATTTGGCTTGTTCCTATATTATGTACATCTACGTCAGAGCTTTTTTGGCTTACCTGAGTTATTGAGTTGTACTAATAACTCCATTTACTACCACTTATCATTGATTTGAATTTGTAGCCAAAATACAAATTGATATTTGACCCGCTGTACCTACACTTAGATATTATTTCTGCACTATGATTTTTTTTAATAAAGTAGACAAAAGTGTAAAAATTTTTTTGCAAACATTTTTGAAAATCGTATTTTTTCTAAAGTACCTAATTTCGCAATCAATAGCAGCAAAGAGACGTGAGATATTACAATTTTAAGTAGATTTGTAGGAAACATAATTTAATAAAATATAATTTGACAGCAAATAAATCAAGATGGCCTCTATGAGTTTTGCAAATTCAAATGCATCCAACACCCCGCCAAAAAGAAAGTGTCGACATTGTGTTTATAATTGTGTATTGTACGAGGTTGCTCTTTTTCTAAAGTACTTTGATGGCACATTAAAACGCCTAAATAAATAGGGTGTTATACTAAATTATATAATGTTATATAAAATACCTACTAGACTTGATTGAACTGAACACGCGACCATTGGAAGGGGTGTTGTAGCATTCGAATGCTACACTCATAGTCTAAATCCTCTAAGATACCAAAGCCATAACAACATGCGACATCTTTGTTAGGGGCTGGAAGATTTTAATTAACATTCCTGGAATCTATTTGATCGAAAGCCCCCTAGACGTAGATGGCCCATAACTAGCCATCTTGTTTGCTGATTTGCAAAACACTGTCCCTATAAACGATCGTATCGTTTTTCCTTGGACACATAAAACGACAAATTAATAACCTAAATAAAAATAAAGGTTGTATAGATTTGAATCTTTTTCGATTTTTCTTTTTTAAATTTCAAATTGGCGGCTGGTTATAGATAACAATTAGATGTTTTTTCATTTGGATATTCGTTTCTGCATCAGCATTTTAGTTGTGGCTCGGGTATCCTAGAGAAAAGGCCCAGTAGTCGTCATGAAAGTTGAAGCGATCTCGATTTTGAGATATAATCTGATCGCAGAATACCGTTCGTGATGATCAATTGATGTCAAATTTAAAATATAGAAACAACGACTTCAACTTTCATAACGCTTGTACTCGTCGGCTCGCAGGGGGGCTCTCTGACACGTGGACGAGTCGTAACCAAACTTCAGCGGAAATAAAAATAACACAAAAGAAATGTTAACAAAAGAGCAGGCGCCGAGCGCCTCCGTCATACAATTTGTTATACCTACTACATCTAGACTGTACGAGCTGCAGCTCCGACTGACGCGTCGTGCGACGGGCGGAAGGTGCGCGTGCGCGCGGCTGCCGAGTGTTCTTAAGTATGAATCTTCCACTAGTATCGGCTCGCTGATGCTTGTATATAGGAAATCGCAAAAATATCTTCTACAAAGAATCTCCCAAGAGAAAGCTAATACTTTATCAACGCCATGTAACGGCAGAAGTAGTACAGAATACGCAAAGACCCCCAATATACCGTATCATTTTTTAGATCGTAATACAAAATAAAATCATACAATTTTTAGCTCTAATGAGGGAGTTAATGTAATCACTTAAGGAGTGACAAAACCAAGTGTCGTATCAAGAAGTCAACTGTACCCGTAAGGCTTTCACGTCAAAATATAGGACTGTATGCTTATTTTAGAGAGGAACTATTGAATTTCACTGCTATTACTATGTAAAATAGGACGTTCAGGTTGCGTTCGTGGTCACCTCACCCCGCTCCCGCCGCCCCTCCCGCCCCTAGCACCGCAGTGCTACAGTTGACATCCTTCCGATTTGATGTAGAACTTTTATCGAGTACATTACATACAATACAAATTATGAGAGATTTACCGAATAAACTATGCCGTCTACTGATACTTAGGAAATGCTACGGATATGTAAAGATTATTAACTTTGAGGAAAATCGTATGGAAAGTTCAACAATATGAGAGAAAACTTTCGTCTTTCCACTACGTTAATTGATCCGTGGTAGAATACTAGTGAGATTATCACAATACTAACACTGTTGTAACACTCGAGCAGCCGCCGCTGGAGCCCCGCCCCCAGCAACCACTCACCGTCGCGCGAAACGACAGTCGGAAATACATGTTCGAACCCTACGTAACTTAATTCTATGTACATACAATCTTTATCCAAGCGATTTTAAAAAAGTCTTAGTACTTTTATCGTATTAATTTGAAAATTTGTTAAATGTCTTTATCGTTAAATTCACTTGTATCCACTCGCACCACATTTTTATTATATTTTTTTTCATTTTCGTTTATAACACAACAAGAGTAACAGAATTAGCCCTGCTAAATAGACTACTAACATAAGTTACAACTAGGTACAACCAATATATTGTACGAACTGCGAGCGCGCCGCTGCGATCTGCCCGCGGCGGCGGCGCGACGCGGCGGCGCTGCGACAGTCGCGAGCGAGGCCGCGTCGCGCCGCGCGCCCAGCGTCACTGACATTCACCGCTCCCACGAATCCATCCATATTGCACAAAAGGCAGCGCATCGCGTTCATATCAATTGACATTTTAAAAAAGATAAAAATATTTTGATAATCTATGAAGGAATCACGCGCGACTCGAGTGATAGCGTCGAGCCGCTCAGTCGCAATTCGAGATCAAAAGCCGAGGCGCTTCTACCGATACCTCCTACAGTCCGACTCGCGCGATGCGGGCTTCGTCTGACGAGCGATTACAATTACAACTAATACGACATACATGTTTTATTATTAGGACAGCTATATTATATTTAGGTTTATTCTACGACACTTTTCTCTCGGAAAAGTATCTCCCGTGTCAAAATCGTGTAAGAAACCTCGGAGAAGAAGCCCGCATCGCGTGAAGTTCTTCTCCAAAATTCGTCGCGTCGACGGCGACGTCGCGTCGAGCGCTGAGAGTGCCGGTCGTCGCCGCGACTACCTACAGTAATTTGTTTATGTAACTACCGATGGCCACGTCGGACCGACCGTCTCTACGCGAACATCCGAAACCGATTACGAGTGGCAATCATTTAAACACAGTATTCAAAACGAGTAAATATTTCCAAAAACTACATTCGGTCGGCGAATGCGGCGAACGCGATCGATATAATAGTAATTAGTAAGTTTGTACTTTGATCATTATTTGAGTGCAATTAAAGGAACTCGAACACTCGGACGGGCGCACCGAGTCGCTTTAACCTGATATGAGTCGCCGGGGACTGCGGCGCGGCGAGCGGCGCGACGAGCTGCGCGACGAGCGGCGCGACGAGCGGCACGACGAGCGGCCCCGCGCGCGCCGCCTCTCTGCAACAGACAGGCGCGTGTTAGACATCGTATACACAAAACAGAATCATCTTGCAGAACACAAACACAAAACAATAGTAATGATATTGCTGAAAACGACAAGGGACGTACTTTCACTTAGGTATATTATTCGTCTACTAAAAATATTTTCAACGCTGTCGCTGTGACAGAGACATGATGGCGGCCAACAAGCAAGACAACCGTTCGGGCTCTCGCTTAGGCAGGCACGGCGCGCAACCTGAGAGTTTGAAAGTAGTTTATACCTAGATCTTAAATTTAAAATATTTTCATAAAGCTTTTTAAAAATTGTTCTTAAAAACATGCTTACTACGAAAAGAGAGACTCCGAGACCTCATTCCTCCTGTCCCAACATCACCATTATTAGCCGATAGACGTCCAGTGCAGGTCATAGTCTTCCTTTCAGGATTTCTAAGAGCTGTTTACACCCAGCAGATCCCTACCCGTCCCTGTTATGACATTCCGTGATCATTCTTCCGTCAGTGTATTTAATAGGGGGTCGGCCATCCATGCGCTTTCTATTGCGGGGTCGCATTGCCACTTTGGTTTTTTGCGAATCTTCTTATTTCTGATTCGATCTCGCAGATCATAGCATATCCTCTATCCTCTTATAGCCCACTCCATCGTCCTTTGAGAGACTGAGTTTTTTAGTAGGTCCATAGTTTCATAAGTTATCACTGGTAACTCGTACTGTACGAAGATAATTTCGTCTTTGGGCATTTAAGAATTTCGGACGAAAAGATGTGGTGGAATTTATTGTCCACTCATTTGCTGGATGGACGGGAGACTTTCTTTTTTTTTTCAGATGAAGAATTACTCTTCGATCAAAATGATCTTGGAATTCTCTCCCAATTATCCTATTACTTCGTGCTGCCCTCGCTGTTATTATTTCTCCCGCGTTCTTTTCTTCCTCCTTTTTTTCTCTCCGGACCATTATGGTACGGAGCATATTTGCGTATCTGTGCCATTCATCCTCATTCATTAGTATGCAACTCCATGAAGGATCCCTTCCCTGCTTGTGACCACTCTTCCTCACACTCCGTCAGCATGCTCTCGCGTCGAGAGGACGGGAGACTAGTACCAGTCAACCTCCCCAAAAATCGTAGTGCTCCCTCCAGATTGATCAACGAAGTCAACAATAAAAGCTATATTGTTCTAATCGATGATGCGCGCGCGGCGCAGCAGCCTCCGCTCTCACGCAGCATGCTGCTCCGCTGCTATCACCAGCAGAACAAGTTAACAGTTACCAGCCGCTCTTCTCGAGCGGCGCTGCCTCCCATGCGCGTACCTCGTTACGCACATGGACGTTGTAATAGGCTTAGACTATCCATTGATATAGGTCGGTGCACCATATAAGGTAGCAGCGACATCGACGCGAAGTCTAGGCTTGCGCTGACCAACCGGTCTGATTAGCGAGATCATTATTAGGCGATTATCCTTCAACATGGACCAACAAACAAGATAATCGTCCTAGTCCCTAGCAACTCTGATATTTTTAGTTCTGGCGGTGTCTTTGGCAAAGATTCCACACGTTTGACAACGTTTAACGCATTTATCCTGTTTTCAACCCCAATCGCAAGTGCTGCTACTGTCATTCGTCGATATTGTTTCAACCGTAGCGTAGGCGACATACCTGTGCGGAGCTGGCAGGTGTGGCTGGGCGGCTGGGCGGCTGGGCGGCTGGGCACTGGGCGGGCGGCGCTCATCACCAGCAGAACACGGACAGCTCTCCGCCGTGCGCGCCGCCCACCGCGCGCCATGAGCGCACGCCGCCGCCCACCTTCAGCTGAAACACGCACAGACAACTTCTTTAGTATACATCGTCATCGTCATCACTAGTCTAATTCTAATAGCCCACTGCTGGACACAACGTAGGGTCCTAGCCACGACTGCCTCCTTGATCTAGTAATTGGCTTATGTGGGTTAGATCAAGAGGGCTTGGGGTCGGGTTGTATAGTTTTATATTGTATAGTAACTTAGCACGTTAAGCTGGCGGTCTTGGTCATTATCATCTACATCTGATGATGATCGTTAATAAATTAAACATTATCACTTAATATTACCTGTAGTGGGTCGGGCCTATAGATAGTAAGTTTATATATATAATGATGACTGCTGAACGTAGATCACCTATACCTATACTAAAGCCAAACTCGATTGAGAATGCTTGTCAACAAACAAAAATGAAGGTAGAAAATGCAACACATTTTATGCCTAATAAACATTATGTTGTGTTATTTTAAAAAATCTTATTTAAAAGATATAGAATATATTAATTAGTTTTAAGCTTACTTACTAATCTAATTTATTGTCATGAATTCGTCATTAACTAATTAATTAAAAAATTACAATATGTCCCATATAGGAAAACATGGAAGAAATTTGCAAAGAAATTTCTTTTTATCGCTAAGAATTCCGTTTAGTTTCCGTCACTTGTGTACGCATACGCAATAATAATTTAATATTAAGATATTAAAACAATGTATGAGGGTTAAGCTGCGGTCAAAATATAATCAAAATTCAAACGAACAATAACCCGCCAAATAGATGAGCGACAAATATGGCGTATGACGTAACAAGCTACGTGCAAGGCCCGCTACAGCATGGATCGAATATTAAACTGCTTTTTGCAAACGCTGTCCATTGCTGACGAATTAGGAGTACGACTTGTACAGAAATGTAGTTAATTTGGTAATGCGGTAATTATGATATTTTGAAATAACCAACCGCAATAGATATAATTCTCTCTTTGGCGGACTGCGCAGGTAAATATTCAGTTTGACTTATTTCAGTTTTACATTTGAAACGTCAAGTCTGTCAGTGCGTAGCGACTCTGCCACCGGCTCGGTAGGATTAGCCGAGGAGCTGTCAAGAAACTGAGCTATTGCTCTTTTAAAATAAATGTTGCAATTGATATTTTAAAGGTACTTAATTTACAATTTAAATTATGCTGTCCTGGGTGAAGAAACAAAAGCCGATCGCCTAAAAAAATTTTTGTCGTTAATAATGTCGTCAATTTTATAGTAATCCCGACTTAGTAAATGGGTTTTAAAATTTTTTTAAATTTGTAAAGCCTTTAAATCTTCCTATATTACTAGTTACAAAGCATTGCTTTCTAAATATTAAGGATAAAGAGAATCATAGTTTCAACCGACGAACTTGTATGAAAGGATTAATGAGAGTGGACGAAGCTAAGGAAGTATGCAAGGACCGTGGCAAGTGGAGGGATGTGGTATCTGCCTACCCCTATGGGAATAAGGCGTGATGTTTATGCATGTATGTATAGTTTGCTGACCAATAATATATCATCTTTGCAGTAATAGATCAAATATTCTTTTGGCCGGTTAGTTAACAAATCCTACACGTATCACTGAGAGCGGTAACAAGTACTCAAGTAACAATTATCGAGCTATGATGCAACAGTCCACTTCACTCCGCCCACTGTGCACCATGTATGGCGCGGATTGCCGCGACTGGCATTAATAACATATTTACTCTTTACTAATACAACGGTTACACTTCCTTATTAGTACGGCACTGGCTCAAGTGTTTGTGGGTTTTTTTTATCGACTACAAGGTGGCCCTTGACTGCTATCACACCTGATGTTAAGTGATGATGCAATCTAAGATGAAAGCGGACTAACTCGTTAGGAGTAGGATGAAATCCACACACCTTTCGGTTTCTACACGACATCGTACCGGAATGCTAAATCGCTTGGCGGTACGTCATTGTCGGTAGGGTGGTAACTAGCCACGGCGAAAGCCTCCCACCAGCCAGACCAAGACAAATTAATAAAAATCTCAATCTGTCCCGCCGGGTATCGAACCCAGGACCTCCGTCTTATAAATCCACCGCGCATACCACTGCGCCACAGAGGTCGTCGTCTGAGGTACCCGGCAACGAATCGCGGCACGGCAATCGGCGGGGTGCATAGCTCAAATCGTTGGGGTCCTAAGTGCAACACTTGGGGATCGAACAGCAACTGACGTAATTCCTAAAAACTCGTAGGGAGTTGCTAGATGCAGCCGTCTCAAAACCAAGTCTCTACAAAAGACCAGAAATAAATAAGAAATAGGTACACAATCGGAAAGTAACATTAGATATGAATTCATCAAGAATTATAACTTGAACTGTATGTACGTTCAGAATTTTTGTTAGATTTGGCCTCTTGTGGTTTTTTTTACCAAACTTTGTGACTATACAGAAATTAACATTACCGGTGTACTCTCACCCTCACAATAACCTCTATACGAATATTTCTTTAGAGTTTATCGAGTATTCAGCGTAATATGGTATACTCAGTTGCAGTCAGTGTTCCGCAAGTCTATATGAGGACAAAAACTGAGCTGCCATGAACCATCGGTACCAAGGCATCAATAATGCATTGAACGCCACGCGATGCCTATGATACGAGCAGTGTGTAAGCGGCCTTACGTACAGCCGACTGCACACGATCAATTTCACTATATGTTTTCTCTCACGACGCAATATATGTAGCTTTAAAATAGATATATATATAGAGGCGCAGAAATGACCAAAAAATACCTTATTTAGAGTCAGTTACATGTCTGTAGCGCGCAGTTACGCACGCTGGCACAGGGCGCAGAAATGACCAAACAATACCTTATTTAGAGTCAGTTACAAGTCTGTAGGGCGCAGTTACGCACGCTGGCACAGGGCGCAGAAATGACCAAACAATACTTTATTTAGAGTCAGTTACATGTCTGTAGCGCGCAGTTACGCACGCTGGCACAGGGCGCAGAAATGACCAAACAATACCTTATTTAGAGTCAGTTACAAGTCTGTAGGGCGCAGTTACGCACGCTGGCACAGGGCGCAGAAATGACCAAACAATACCTTATTTAGAGTCAGTTACAAGTCTGTAGGGCGCAGTTACGCACGCTGGCACAGGGCGCAGAAATGACCAAACAATACCTTATTTAGAGTCAGTTACAAGTCTGTAGGGCGCAGTTACGCACGCTGGCACAGGGCGCAGAAATGACCAAACAATACCTTATTTAGAGTCAGTTATAAGTCTGTAGGGCGCAGTTACGCACGCTGGCACAGGGCGCAGAAATGACCAAACAATACCTTATTTAGAGTCAATTACAAGTCTGTAGGGCGCAGTTACGCACGCTGGCACAGGGCGCAGAAATGACCAAACAATACCTTATTTAGAGTCAGTTACAAGTCTGTAGGGCGCAGTTACGCACGCTGGCACAGGGCGCAGAAATGATCAAACAATACCTTATTTAGAGTCAGTTACAAGTCTGTAAGGCGCAGTTACGCACGCTGGCACAGGGCGCAGAAATGACCAAACAATACCTTATTTAGAGTCAGTTACAAGTCTGTAAGGCGCAGTTACGCACGCTGGCACAGGGCGCAGAAATGACCAAACAATACCTTATTTAGAGTCAGTTACAAGTCTGTAAGGCGCAGTTACGCACGCTGGCACAGGGCGCAGAAATGACCAAACAATACCTTATTTAGAGTCAGTTACAAGTCTGTAAGGCGCAGTTACGCACGCTGGCACAGGGCGCAGAAATGACCAAACAATACCTTATTTAGAGTCAGTTACAAGTCTGTAAGGCGCAGTTACGCACGCTGGCACAGGGCGCAGAAATGACCAAACAATACCTTATTTAGAGTCAGTTACAAGTCTGTAAGGCGCAGTTACGCACGCTGGCACAGGGCGCAGAAATGACCAAACAATACCTACCTTATTTAGAGTCAGTTACATGTCTGTAGGCATAAGGCGCATAATTTATTACTGGTTACGGCTCTGGTAGGATTACTTTTAAGAGTACAATTACTTCTAAGTTTTGAGTTGTAAGGTAGAAATAACTGACAGAAAATTCTTCACTATAGCTTAGTTAGTTCCGTTTAAAGAAGCAATTCATTTTGTTATTCTCCGTAGATACCGGCAAATCCAAAAGGCAACTCTTAACCAACACTCACTTAAAACTTCCGTTTTTTATCTAAGAATAATACGACTTTGCGTAACTTTTATTAAAACATTGCTTAATTAAGTTATTATAAGTAATAACAATTAGTATCAGAAATAGTTTTAGCAGGCAAGAAAACTTACACAAGAAGCCAAATTTTCAGTTCCCAACAAGCAAATGAAAAGCTCGCGCATTTGGTCAGACCGGTGTCGTGTAGAGCCCGCTTTGTAACAGGGAGTCGGGGCAAAAAAAGCGTTTTGATTCCACGTCGGGCCATGTACGGGGGGAGGCGGCGCGGCCGGTCTGCGCGCGCAAGGAATGTCGCCATTGACGACGGCTCAATGACGCGCGGCGCTCCATTGACTTGGTACCGAGACGCGGCGAGAGCGACGTCGTGTTGGTGTGTTGTTCAACGAAGTCTTTATTACAGCCAGTGCAAGGTGCCAGCTCTATGCTTATTACTTTACATTAATTGATCGTCGCGGATTAAAAAATGACTATTATTAATTTGTACTTGTTAGTGTTATGACTGTCGTTATATTAATTGTTATAAAATAGTGTTATTTCGTTTTTTTATTAATGAGTGTGAATTTCTAGCTTATATTTTGCGTTCGTTTTTTATGCAGTTATTTAGGAAGTTGCAATATAATAAATTCTGAATGTAGTGATCTGATGGGTGGATAATATATCTAAACAGGACATTCAACACACAGAGCTTCTTTACAGGGCCTACAATATGGACATACCTCCCAACTTACAAGTGGGGATAGAGAGCTTAGGCCAATTAAAGTAGAGGCTTAGCAAGTTGATAATGTTTGGTTCAGTGTTTAATTATCACTATTAGATGTTAAAGTTAATAGCCGGGACGGACGGCTTATCGTGCTTTTTGCGGCGCGTCGCTTAAAAATATCTAATTTCTTTTAAGTAACTCTTACATCTCAGTTACAATTACGTCATAAGTATTATAATATACTTTTGTTTTTATCGACTACAAGTTGACCCGTGACTGCTATCACACCTGATGTTAAGTTATGATGCAATCTTACTTGGAAGCGGGCTAACTTATAAGGAGTAGAAATCCACACCCCTATCGGTTTCTACACGACATCGTACCGGAACGCTAAATCGCTTGGTGGTATGTCTTTGTCGGTAGAGTGGTAACTAGCCTAGGTGAAAGCCTCACACCAGCCAGACCAAGACAAATTAAGAAAAATCTCAATCTGCCCCACCGGGAATAGAACCCAGGATCTCCGTCTTATAAATCCACCGCGCATAAACTACGCCACGGAGGTCGTTAAAACTATTTTTTACTATAACCATTTTTTACACACAATATTTTATTTAATTTATTGGACACTGGCAATATTTTTCCAGATTAGAAAGCAATACACATAAATAAAAATAAATGACAAAATTCTTTATCGCGACGCGTTGTATCTAAAAAATATGACGCTTTCGGATCGCTTCGAAACTTTACCAGCTTTAGTCGAGCCTGGGTACCTGGGAGCCTGGTAGTGTCAAAAAAAAGGGCAATGGGCGGGGCACGTAGTTCCAACAGCTGATGGACGTTGGGGGCCCAAGGTGGTAGATTGGCGACCCCGCACCGGAAAGCGCAACGTTGGTCGACCCCCAACCAGGTGGACTGACGACATCAAATGTGTCGCAGGGAGCCGCTTTATTTATTAGATTATTCGATAGATTATTCGAAACTATGACGTTATATCCCGGGGGACATGATTACTTATTTGAATAATGTTATTTGTGTTAAGCCTTCAAAACGCCGCCAATGAGCGCGCTATGCGTTCGCGTATCGTGACGTAGTCCTGCGTGTTGTTACCGTACCGTGACGTCACTGTGGGACCGGACCAATAGCGAATTGACCTATTGAATGTTGCGGGCACTTTATTTATAGTTTTCATTTTTTAATAACTAAAAATCATAATTAAAATGGCGTTAGATAAAAATACATTGATGTTAGTATCACACTATAATAGTGATATTGTTGAGTTAGCTCTTGAGCTTCATCCGGCTGACGTTTCAGTTCCCTTCCACCCACGCATGGATGAGTGGATGTAAAGGAAGTTTGTGGGTGTTTTTAACCCCGACGCAAGAAGAGAGGTATTATAAGTTCATTGTGTGTGGGAGTGTGCGTGTGTGACAGACTGCGTGCATGTGTGTGTTTGTATGCGGACAAGTTTCGATCCACGGAAAAATATCAAATTACAATTCTGTGGGGAGCTATTAAGTTTTTAATTTAATCTTGTTTACTTCTACATGTGGTAACTATTGAACTAATTTGGTTAGATTATAGCCTGGATTAAACCATAGGCTTTTTTAAACGACGAAAAAAAACGGAGGCGGTTCTCAACACGTACATATATATATTTTTATGTATGACCACGCATAACTTTTTACAGAGTTGTCCGATTTTGATAATTTTTTTTTGTTAGAAAGGGCACACTTCCAAGGTGGTCCCATTGTCATTATGTTAGGATCTGATGATGATATCCTGGGAAAATTGAAGGAATTCTTCAAATTTTATAGGCACACTTGCAGCGATTTCAGTTTTTGTGTAAGTATCGGTAGCTTTTCGACTACAAGTGCCGTATAATATACTATGACAGTATAGTACGAGTACGTTACGTGGCGATAAATCACTAAAAATTTTTAACCAAAAATAGAACCGACTCAAAACGCACTAAAAAGTAAAAAATAACTGTGTCATTTAGTTGCTTTAATTTACTTAAACATAACTAGGAGTCGGTACCAGGCACCAGCCAAGGTTTCTACTTTAAGGACATTACCTAGAACCCACAAACTGCTTTACTACGTTAAATAAATATTCCTTAAACTTGCTGGCACCGACTTCATAGATATGCTTAAGTAAATTAAAGCAACTAAATGACACAGTTATTGTTTACTTTTTAGTGCGTTTTGAGTCGGTTCTACTTTTGGTCAAAAAATTTTATTTCGATATTTTTACAGGAACGGGATACAGTACATACATGCCACTAACAAAAATACTTATGTGGCCTTCATTTTACATTTATATTTAATGACAAATATATGAGTGAATAAGGGAAACATAGTGATTATGTCATCTTTATAATAACCAGCACATGTTTTACACAAGTGTGCCGCAAGCATATCTACCAATGCTGAAAATATTTGTCATCAGCAAATTCTTTTTTAGTTTTTATTGAAAGTGTTACCCACACTTAAAGGGTTATTTATATTTAAGAATAAACGTAATATCAAAAATTGCGGAACAAACGGGATTCGAACCCGCGTCTCTCTGGCAATCCGGGCACTTAGAGCGGCTTACCGCTAGGCCACGATCCCGATGACGTCGGTGCCGAAATTTTACTTTGATATTATGTTTTGATATCCAGGTATACGGCCTGTAATGCCATACAGTATGAACTGAACATGTTACAATACCATGCCAGAGAGACGCGGGTTCGAATCCCGTCGGTTCCGCAATCATTGGCAAATTGTTACGTGAAATTCCATCTTCTTGTATATTTGTAATATTTGACGAAATAAGCAGACGGCCTACCTGACGGAAAGTGGTAATTCTCCGTAGAATCTGGAAGGAACACATCCTGTATTGCGCTGGCTTATAACCCAGTCGAGAGGTAGACTCGAGGCATAGGTGTTAAGTCTTATGTACTTGGAATTTCAGCGGTGACTAACTAAACACAGTAATGCTGTTTAGCGACAGAATTATAGAAGTGGTACCTCCTTCCCCGCATAAACGACATTTTATGATTTTACGACCCGATTTTACGACCTCCGTGGCGCAGTAGTATGCGCTGTGGATTTATAAGACTCGATTCCCCGCCGGGAATCGAATCCTGGGTTCGATTCCCGGCGGGGCAGATTGAGATTTTTCTTAATTTGTCTTGGTCTGACTGGTGGGAAGCTTTCGTCGTGGCTAGTTACCACCCAACCGACAAAGACGTACCGCCAAGCGATTTAGCGTTCCAGTACGATGTCGTGTAGAAACCGAAAGGGGGTGTGGAATTTCATCCTACTCCTAACAAGTTAGCCCGCTTCCATCTTAGATTGCATCATCACTTAACATCAGGTGTGATAGTAGTCAAGGGCCAACTTGTAGTTGATAAAAAAAAAATTTGACGAAATAAGCAGACGGCCTACCTGATGGTAAGTGGTAATTCTCTGTAGGCTGGCTTATAACCCAGTCGAGTGGTAGACTCGAGGCATAGGTGTTAAGTCTTATGTATTTGAAATTTCAGCGGTGACTAACTAAACACAGTAATGCTGTTTAGCGACAGAATTATAGAGGTCGTACCTCCTTCCCCGGATAAACTATTTCACAAAGACCTTTGAGGTACCTGGTGCATTTGCATTTATTTTATTTTGAACTAGAAGACGACCGCGGTTTTACTCGCGCAGTTCTCGTTCCCGTGGGAATTTCGAGATAAAATGTGGCCTATATTATTGTAAAGTTTCATCAAAATCTATTCAGTTTTTGCGTGATAAAGTAACAAATACATTCAAACTTTCGGCTTTATAATATTAGCAAAGATAATCGTGTATTTTACTAACACCGTTAACGGCAAAAACGGTAACAAATGCAAATATACTATTTTCTATAATAAAGTTGTCTTCGGTTGTTGGTTATCCATAGAAGTTCTTACACAAAATATTACATTTGTATTTCTCAGAGAATCAGCAATGTAGAGCAAACTATGTTTAATGCAGCAGGTATTTTGCTTGGACCGAGTTGAAGATAAGTGATAAGTAAATTGTCTATCTCTTATAGTAAAGATGTGTTTGAGTATGAGGTTATCCATTGAAGGTTTTACAAAGAATATTATTTATTTATCACTCAGTGAACCAGCGATGTTAGGGTCAGTCCAGCAGGTCCTGAATGGTATCGAAGGTCAGTTTTTGTGAGCACGTCGGTAGATAGGGGTTGAGTGCAAGCTCGCACATAAATTGAAACCTTAATTTACCCTTTATTCCCGGCCCTTACCCTGCGTGCGGCGTGCACGTATGTGCAGGGCTGACCACCTCGAGTTTTTAAAGGATTTAAACATTTAATTTTTACATTTAATAATTATAATATTTATGTTATTCATGTGTTACATACACATGTGTGCATGTGTTACGTGTAAGGACACTAAGTGCATTTTATAAAAGTCAATGGGAGAAAAGTTAAAGATGAGGGTAGGGGAAGAGAGTAGGGCATCAACGAACTATTACGTATTTATATCAATGTCAAATTGATATCAATATTCAATATCAAGACTGAGATAGCTATCTCTAGGAAAAAGTATTTTTTAAGAATTCAGATTTTTCATTAATTATGATTAAAGGTTTAAATAACACCAAAATTCGTTATTCGAGCTAAATTAATGTTTTAAAAACAATATTTAAAGAGATAAATTCGTGCCTGTCGGGTGATTTTATAAGACGGAGGTCCCGGGTCCAATTCCCGGCGGGGCAGATTGAGATTTTACTTAATTTGTTTTTGTCTGGTGAGAGCCTTTCGCCGTAGCTAATTACCACCCTACCGTCAAAGACGTACCGCCAAGCGATTTAGCGTTCCCGTACGATGTCGTATAGAAACCGAAAGGGGTGTGGATTTCATCCTACTCCTAACAAGTTAGCCCGCTTCTATCTTAGACTGTATCATCACTTAACATCAGGTGTTATATCAGTCAAGGGCCAACCTGTAGTCGATAAAAAAATTGTACATTTTGTAGTAACGATAGGAACAATGCAATAGCTATAGCCAGCCCTGACTGCCAATTTGGTCCAGGGGTTAGCCTGTAAGCATTCGGATGACCAGGCTGGGCTTTAATCCGGTTTTGGGCTATAAGACACTCGGCTTTTCTTTCTTATCCACAAATTAGCCCTTAAATGGGGCGGTGGGTTTAAGCTCCATATAATCTGTCATAGAGGTGTCCCTAGCCCTGTGGGCTGCTAAAACATACATAAAAAAGACGTGTGGCACTCGGAGACTGCCGCGGTAAAGCTATTGCATAGCATTTTTTATCACTTATGTTTACCTACCGACGTCATCGGGACCGTGGCCTAGCGGTAAGTCGCTCTAAGTGCCCGGATTGCCAGAGAGACGCGGGTTCGAATCCCGTCGGTTCTGCAATTTTTTTAAGCGTGATATTGCAAAAAGTCATTAATTTAAAAATAAAATGACTTTTTGAAATAACACACTTGAAAAAAAAAAATTTCGGAACCGACGGGATTCGAACCCGTGCCTCTCTGGCAATCCGGGCACTTAAACTGCCTTACCGCTAAGCCACGTTCCCCGATGACGTCGTTGCCGAAATTGTACTTTTGATATTATGTTTTTTGATACTAAGGGGGTGTTAGGTTTTTTCGTTATGGAATTTCTGTATTCGGTCTCCACGCTCAAGGCCCGCGATAAAAGCTATACAATAGCTTAACATAAAAATAAATAAAAACAAATATCCAGCAGCAGCCAGTGAGCCAGCCCTACCCGCGGGCGTGGGAACAGCGTCGTGCATGTGAGCCCATTATGCGCCGCCATGCACCTCGCGCCGTCACTTGTGCGCCCCGCGCCCCCGCCTGCGCCCCGCGCCCCCGCCTGCGCCCCGCGCCCCCCGCCCCGCGCGCCCCCCGCCCCGCCACGTCACACGCCCGCGCTCGCTACACACAGCGGTATGAAGTGATTATGCAAGGCCACACCGATTCCGCCCGACCTGCGTCCCTGATTCCGCGATTATTCGAAGTACGCGTATGCTACTATGCAGGATATCGTTACAGCTTCTAATTAAGCCGACGTGTACACTGTAGCATAACTATTAAACTATAACAGTTTTTATGGAAAACTTAGCGTGCTATACTTATGATGGAGATTTTTTGCAGAGTTTTCGTCAATCCACTAGAATTTAGGTAGATGCCTAGTTATACAAATTTTGTCGCAAAGATTATGTGCGGGTGGCACAAAACTCGTTTGTAAATAAGTATGCTATTTTGCTCAGGTGACCAGGACGATAACTTTCAAATTAAATTTTTAATAAAAATAGAACCGACTCATAACGCACTAAAAAGTAAATAATAACCGTGTTATTTAGTTGCTTTAACTTACTTAAGCATGTCTATGAGTTGATGAGAAAAAAAATATATACGTGTCGAATTGAGAACCTCCTCCGTTTTTTTTCGTCAGTTAATTAGGAAATTTGTCTTACAAAGCATCGATTTATCGTAATGAAGCTCTATCTTGTGTATCTATAGGTAAGATACCTATTGTGTAGGTGTTAACCTGATGCTGTGCAGGTGACATCAAACCGACTAGGTATAGGTATACTGTAATTTAATAACTAGATTTAGTCCTACGTGTAATAACAATAGGGTATCCGCCTTGGTCTCAATAATTTGCATTATGATTTTTAAGATTAATTTTTAAAATAAAGATGTACCTGCTGCATCTTGTCAAAGTCGAGGGCGGGCCGGTGCCGGCGCGGGGGCGGCAGCGGCAGGCGGCGGCGGCGCGGCGAGCAGGGCGCGCGGCCCGCACAGCCGCACTCGGCAGCAGCAGCGGCGGCGCCCGAGCGGCGCGGCTTCAGCGCCTCCAGCGGCGGCGACGTGCGGAACCGCACCGGCGTCTCCACCTGTAACGCGCGGCACAGACCCTTAGCGTATTACGACGTTCAACTGTTATTTAGAAAAGTTTGTAAGGGCCAGACCTTCGTCATTTTATAAAATTCTTATATACCTACATAATATAATCATGAATCAATTACCTGTGGCCTGTTAGGCGCTTATCGAATAGTTGGGCACTTTGTAGCTGAGCTCATCCAACAAGTGCTGCTATCGCCGAGATGTATCTGTCACAACGAGCGGCGCGGAGCGCGTACCTTGGTGTCGTCATCGTCGGAGGAGGGCGCGCGCGCCGCCAGCTCGTCGTCGTAGGGCTCCGCCGGCCAGCGGCGCTTCTCAGGCGCAGCGCGCGCCGGCGACGACGCGCCGCGCCGCCGACCCTCGCCGCGGGCGTTCGTCGCGCTCGTCGCGCCCGTCGCGGGGCTGCCGTTAATCACCTGCAACGAAATCACCGTTAGGAAAAACGTCTTCGTCGCATCCAGTAGTAACTACCATAATAATCTTAATAGCAGAGCATACACATTCCATGGATTCACCGTGCGGGTGCCGGGTCCAAAATCTACAGAGCCCGAGACTTGTGAAGGTTTAAACCCTTTGTACCGCGTCAACCTCACCTCCACTGTGCCCAACAGAGAATACTAGTGCAGCTTTGGACACTCGTTCCAATATGGAGCTTACTGCGCTTCTAGTAAGGCCAAGGTCTTTTAGCAGGTTGTAGAGAGACTTCGCTGGTATACCCCTCGCACCCACTTCTACCGCGTATAAACTAACCACATAGCCATTTTTGGTTAGTTCATTAGTAAGGTCATAGTATTTATTCACTTTGAATACATGGTCTTTAGGGATGTTTGTTTCCCACGGCACTGTAAGCTCGACAAGTACTATACGTGTAATTTGTTTGGAAAAAAGAAATATGTCCGGTCTAGATGTCGTAATAGCTAAGTCTTCCGGGATTTTATAGTGCTTATCATACGTGTCCATTAATATAGTCCAATCAGGAGCAGAGCCCAGAATTGAATAAGGCTTGCTGGTGGAATTTGTACTTGAGCCTGCTTTAACGAAGTTAGTTTGTCTTTTATTCGTCGTCAACCCTTTTTGAGCCCTAGCTACTGAACAATCGCAACGAAAGAGAGCGATATTTCCGATTAAGTGCAATTCGGCGACCATTTGTAGTTTGTCTACACGATATGTCTCTTCCGTGCGCATCTTCGGTCTTCTAACCTAATACTTTGATAAAATTAGATGCACAATAGTTCGGTATGTTTATCTAAAGAGCTATATACCTGTGCCTATAGCGATATCATTTGTGCGCTTGAGGTTGAGACGAAGATACGAATAGTCCTACAACAAGCCCCCGTGCCAGCAATATCGTGAATGGAGTTGTCCCAAGAGAATGGAAGCGCAGGGAGGGCGGGGAGGGGGGGTAGAGGAAGAAAGGAGCGGTAGTTAAAGCCGGCCGACGTCTTCGCTGAATATTTCAGCGTGTAATTGCAAACTCGCAATTGTCGTGTACCAAACGTCGCGTCATTACACGACGGAATTAATGGGACGAGTTGCCGTTGTAAAAGAGGAAAATACGGACGAATGTAACAACAGACCCGGACGGGACGAACTAATGCTGCGACCGCTCGTTTGTTGTGGATGCCAGACTCGGAGGCGTACCGAAAAAAAAAAATTATCCATCTCTTTTATATTTCTATGGTTAGTCAATTATAGAAATCATCCAAAGTAGAAAAACAGAAATAAGAAGGCAACATAAATTGGTTGCTTCCCTCTGAACTATAGAGCCCAGTAAATGTTTAACATAAAGTGTCGAGTGCAGAATCAGCAAGTTGTGTGAGATTTTGAACCGAATTACAACTGAAGGTTCTCAATTTCTGTTTCCACATACCTACCTGTAAATTTAAACGGGTTTTACTTAGCATCAGGTGTGCTAAAAATTTTACCTTAAAATTATTACACATTAAAGTGACGTAAATTGAAATATAGATAAAATAAAAGTTTCTCTTTCTCTCCCTCTCTACTCCACGAGGGTTGAAGCACGCAGGGTTTAATGGGAGAGCATAAATTACCGCGCGATTACGGCCGGTTAACTGCTGATAAAACTGATAAAACCTTTTTCGATCACGTGCTTTAACGATTATGATGACGTTTAGTGCCTATCGCACCCTTTTACGTTTATCGTGTGGGTTTATGGACAGCCGCCTGTTTTCTTTTCCAAAAACACTCGACAAAGCTCCGTGGGGTTGTACCTACCTACTTAAATTCTAGAAAATTCGATTCTCATCGGTTGGACCACACCTAGTTGTAATTATACCTAGCACAAGC
The DNA here is from genome assembly GCA_034621355.1 of Mycalesis mineus. Taxonomy (NCBI): domain Eukaryota; kingdom Metazoa; phylum Arthropoda; class Insecta; order Lepidoptera; family Nymphalidae; genus Mycalesis; species Mycalesis mineus. The sequence goes on along the minus strand of CM067889.1, from coordinate 325,487 downwards.
CTTTCATATAAGTAGTTGCAGAGGAAAGGGAAAATATTTGTAAAAAAAATTTAACAAAAAATAGAACCGACTCAAAACGCACTAAAAAGTGAAAAATAACTGTGTCATTTACTTGCTTTAATTTACTTAAGCATATCTATGAAGTCGGTGCCAGCAAGTTTAAGGAACATTTATTTAACGTATAGTAAAGCAGTTTGTAGGTTCTAGGTAACGTTCTTAAAGTAGAAACCTTGGCTGGCTCCGACTCTTAGATATGCTTAAGTAAATTAAAGCAACCAAATGCCACTCTTCTCAATTCGACACGTATACTTATATAGATATTTTTTTATGTATCACCACGCATAAATTTTTACAGAGTTGTACGATTTTGATAATTCTTTTTTTATTTAAATTGAAGGAACTCTTCAAATTTGGGCACACTTCCAGCGATTTCGGTTTTTGTGTAAGTTTCGTGGTTTTTGCCATTGTCATCATGATAATGTATACGTCGTGGCGATAAATCACTAATAATGATAACCTGGGAAAATTCAGTTGATTCAGCTGACCTTATAATTCAGTGAGCTTGTTCGGCTACTGATCATAAGACTTACGTTTGAATTCTTGGCCAGACATGTAATTTAGAATTTGGTGGTGTTACAGAGACCCTCAGAGAGCGAGTAATGCCATCAATGTAATAATGTTTATAACAACAGTTATCTATAGTATTCAAAACTGCACATTCCAACATCTTCTTAAAAACTGGTTCATAATCATTCGTCATTTTTCCGTCTTTGATAACTTTGGTTATAAATTAATGATCAGTACCCGAGTAGAATATTATAAAAGCAGTATATAATAGAGTATGTGAGGTGAGGGGCTCTACAGACGCGGGTAGGTACGTCGCGTCGGGCAGCGTCGATGGCGCGACGTCTCGTCATACCGAATTTCACGGTTCAGTGGATGACAAAGAGAGCAGCCGACTACGCTAATCCTGCTGCAAATTTTAGTTAGCTAAAAATTAGCCACGCCGCCCTGCCGCCCAGCCGCCTTGCCGTTCTGCCGCCCTGCCTGCCGACGCAGACGGGGCGGCTTCAATTGGATGAGTTTTTAGATCTCGTCTTTCCTTTGATGCGTTAAATGAAACAGGTTAATGGAAATTGGCGGAATTCAAGCACTAAGTATTTAGGCATGTTACGCTTAATTCGATACATTTGTTTGTTGATTGATGGTCGTACTACATAAAACTTAACGGCACAAGTGATGTAAGACATAAGAGGGGTAGGAAGCCCTGGAAGGGGCGGACAACAGGACAAGATTCACAAATACTTGACCGCTCAATTAGGACCACAAGTAGAAGACTAGTAAGGAACTAAGAAAACAATAATTGTTCTTCCTCGTAAAGAACAGTTCTTTTTTTTATCGATTAGAAGTTGGCCCTTGACTGCTATCATACCTGATGTTAGGTGATGATGCAATCTAAGATGGAAGCGGGCTAACTTGTTAGGAGTAGGATGAAAATCCACACCCCTTTCGGTTTCTGAACGACATCGTATCGGAACGCGAAATCGCTTAGCGGTACGTCTTTGTCGGTAGGGTGGTAACTAGCCACGGCGAAAGCCTCCCACCAGCCAGACCAAGACAAATTAAGAAAAATCTCAATCAGCCTCGCCGGGAATCGAACCCAAGACCTCCGTCTTATAAATCCACCGCGCATAACACTGCGCCACGGTGGGCGTCAAAATTCCAACCATGTAACCGCAAAGTCGGTGGCGCAAGTGAAGGAAGTAGTAGATTGTCATCGTCTCAATAATCATTACAAACAAATTCTTAAGTGAACTCTTCACATAGCTCAGCTATCTTTAAATAATGCAAATGATATTAAATTGTTTAAAACACACATATCTCCTAAAGGGAACAATGCTTGCCCGTATTAAGTAAATACTTGTACCAAATTCTTAAATGCTTAAAACTATTTTCCAAAAATCCCAGAAGATCTTTGTTTTTATTATTTAAATAAAAAGCTATGGAAAATTGACACTGTAAGCTTTGATAAAATAAGGTTTTTCTTATTATATCTTCGTTCCGTGCGACACGAACATTTAGAGAGCGAGTCGTTTGCAAATAATTTAATTGGATTATTGCGAACGGTTGCAGCTCCACCAAAGACTTAGGGTATTCATTTCACACTAAAGGAACGCAGCGAAAGCTCCGGAGGAAGCTTCGAAGCAAAAAGAAGCGCTGGCGCGAAGCCGCCGCTTTGTGTCGCGCCTCGCTTCGTTCACAACAAGCCATCGTCCCCTCAGCCCTCAGCCCTCAGCCGCGGGCTGCCTTCTGCCTTCCTACAGGGCAAGCAAATGGATGGCGAACTAAACATTTTGTGAAATGTAGCCATTACAAAGAGTTTTTAAGCTATTGTATAACTTTTATCGCGGACCTTGAGCGTAGAGACCGAATACAGAAATTCCGTATGGAAAGAGCCTAACACCCCCTGAGTATCAAAAACATAATATCAAAAGCACAATTTCGGCAATGACGTCATCGGGGAACGTGGCTTAGCGGTAAGGCGCTCTAAGTGCCCGGATTGCCAGAGAGACACGGGTTCGAATCCCGTCGGTTCGAAATTTTTTTTTTCAAGCGTGATATTTCAAAACTTGCACTTAGAGCGCCTTACCGCTAGGCCACGGTCCCAATGACGTCGGTAGGTAAACATAAGTTGATAAAAAATGCTATGCAATAGCTTTACCGTGGCAGTCTCCGAGTGCCACATGTCTTTTTTTTTATTTATTCAACTTACAACAACTCAAGTTAAGCGCTTGACTACTGGTAGCCTTTAATAGCCTTCGTGACTAACTTTACCGATGCTTAATACAACTTGTAAGTAACAAACTTTCAGTTCTTATAAAATTACGTAGGCCTAGGGATCAAAGCCTCAAACTAAACCTACCATCAACCTGAAAGAAATTACAGGTTATTTACGACGAACGATATTTAGGACGGGCCAAATCGAAAAGACCGAGGGGCCACTCTCCAACACGATGGGCTGACCAACAGCAGGAAAATAATAAGATGGACTTCTACGCGATAATAAAGATGGCCAACACCGGAAGCCGGTGGGAAAAATGGACCTTAAGGTTGGGATCCTAACAGGACTACGATTTTCAGAAATAAAGGAACGACTGTACGAACGTATAGTACTTTACCCTGACAGTTCTGTCTATGTAGGGAAGGAAAAACTTACCAACTGCACCGAAGAGCTCATCAAAATGATCAAATGATGAATGATCAAATCGTATAGTTTCCTTAACTGAGAGCGCTTGACGTAATGAGCGATATTATTGTGTAGTTACCTGTTTCTGGTACTTGCGATATTAATCAAATGATTTCCTCCGAGCGCGGAGTACCTATGGTCTTTACAACGGTTAAATGTCGGCGGAACAGGTTTCCCATGCTGTGAGGTGTTTGAAAAGTCAAGGATGAATTATCACTTGAGTAAGATCAACCTCTGCTTGCTCCAGGTCAACTGACGTTCAGTAAAACTTGTTCATGTTACAAGTTACAGTTGTTGTATTATTGTAACTATGAGATGAACCGAACAATGTTATAAATTACCTACACACTAGGTTATTTAGGTGGTTTGCAATGTATGATTGCCCAATGTCAGTACGGAAAGTACTTGCAGACCACCAATTTACCAAAGTTTTATCATAATCGGACAACTCTATCGCATATTGACAAAATTGAAATAATGAAACTTTGCAACTAAACGTTCGTCGTCGATTTAAAATATGAAGATGTTTCGGTTTCAGTGTTGTGTGCGTTTTCAGATCTAAGAAATATTTGTTGTAGGTAGTTAAATTAATATTTGTAGTAGGTAGGTCGTGATCGTCTGAAGTGGTTGCCAATTAGATTGCGCCGTCAGCACCGCCTACTTTGCTTCTTATATTCTATCCTTTATAATCCTTTCTTTCCTTCTTATCTGAAAGACCGTTTCCGTTTCATTCGCGATGTTGATTCTCACAATCTCCGTTCACGTAATGAGAATCGATTATTATTACCTTTCTCTAATTCGAAATTTTACAGTAACTCTTTCACTTCCAAATCTATTAAGCTGTGGAACAATCTGCCATCTGAGGTCCGCGCGAGTAATTCGCTGCCCATTTTTAAGTCTCGCTTGACAAGCTACTATTTGTCGTTAAATAGAGAATAATTATATGTATTTTTTTTATATATTGGTATTGTTTGTATACATTTATATATTATGTTTACTTTTTTATGTAGTTTATTTATATTTTTAAATATTATATTTATAATAAATTTAAGAAATTTCTTCTCATTGCACCGCCCCGCTTACGATACTCAAATGTCCTATCAATAGGTTGCCTGTAAGAGATTGCTTCTAGCAATAAGGCCGCCTTTGCATGTTTATTTTAATCCTTTTTTTTTGTATCTGTTATATCTATTTTTATTTGCAATAAAGTGTTTCTTCTTCTTCTTCTTCTTAAATAAACTATTTTTATTTGACAATGATTGTCTCGTTGATCCAGTGGTTGACCTTTGTAGCTACGATCGCGAGGTCCAAGGTTCGAATCCTAAGTCGGGTCGTGGAATAATTCTGAGTTTTTCTTTCTTATAGAAAATTTTTAGTAAATTCTAAGCCCTGAGTCGAGAAGTTGTTGGTGGTGGTGTTATACCTCTGTGCGTGAGAGCAGGTTCAGCCATCGGTCACTATCATCAATATCATCATGAATAGCAATGGTTAATAAATTCAACATTATCACCATAAGCCCGCAAGCCCACATTAAAGCAGCGGAGTGGGTCTATGCTCTATATCCCCTCTCCTATAAGGGCAGCCTGGCCCTGTAGTGGACCGTTAATAGGCTGATGATTATTTAGATTATTATTATTTTGGAATAAAATTAAAAACTGTGTTGTGGTGATCATCCCCTCCATAAAATACAGTTACAAAAATAGTTCCACGTTAAAAACAATAAATTATTAATTATAGGCACAGAATTATGGAATTAAAATTAAATTAAATTGAAATTATATTACAAAAAAAAAAAATACAAAAAAAAAGGTGTGTATGTAGGTGCGTGTGTGTGTGTGCGTGTGTGTATGTGTACGATTGTTTGGGTGAGCGTGTAAGTTTTAAAAATTCCTCAGTTTCATCGTATGTTAATGTTTTGATCCACGTAGCACATTTGTTTTTGCAATTTACGTAATTTAGGGGGTAGATGTTAAGTATATTATTTATTTTATTATAGAGTGCACAACTTAGTGGACATAGTGACGCCGTATGATTGTCGTTCGGTGTGATTTCGTGGGGCAAACAATTTGAGTTCGAACCTTGCGTTTGGAACTAAGTTTGCTAGGGTCATACGTGAGTTCCGTGTGTTTTCTTAAAGCCGTTTGGAGGATGAACATTTGACGGACTGTGGGTAATTGGCAACTTAAATATAATTCAGTGGTGGGAGAAAGGATTGGTTTCTTTAACATAACTTTTAGGACAGCTCTCTGAGCTCTCTCAACCTTTAGCATTGTGGTTTTGGCGGAACCTCCCCAGGAGGTTATGCAGTATGACAAAACTGATTGAACAAGAGCAAGATACACTGTTTTGAGGCACTGAAAATCAACCACGTTTCTTAAATTTTTAAAGACAAATATTAGCTTTCTAACACGCGACGAGACAGCTGCGATATGATGCTTCCAGGTTAGTAAGCCCCCGTTGTAAAAGACTCTGGGGGTTTAGAAAGTGTGTTTGAGGAAAACGTAACGAACGTGGTTTTATCAATATTTAGAGTGAGAAGGTTGCTAGAGAGCCAATTCATTACCGTCCCGAAAGCATATTCAGAGTTATAAGATACTTCTTTCCAACTCTTACCACTAATAATCAAGGCTGTGTCATCAGCGTAAGTAATAATTTTACAATAAGGAAGATTTAGAGTGCACAGATCATTTATATAAATTAAGAAGAAAGTTGGGCCAAGGACACTCCCTTGAGGGACTCCAAAGGTGACAGGAACTGATTTGCTGGTGAAATTATCAATAAGAACATATTGGGAGCGGTCTGAAAGGTAGCTTTTGAAAATTGCTAATGCGACACCCCTTACTCCGATACGTTCTAATTTATCAAGTAATATGGAGACGGAGACAGTGTCGAAAGCTTTAGAGAGGTCTAAAAAGATGCCAACAGTTTTGAGGTTACTATCAATGTTTTCAACTATGTTTCTAGTCAGTGACAGTACTGCGTCTTCAGTCGATTTACCCACCCTAAACCCAAATTGATTAACGGAGAGAATGTTGTTGTCAGTCAAGTAGCTAACTAATCTTTTGTTTAAAATTTTCTCAAAAATTTTTGAAAGTGAAGTAAGAACCGATATAGGCCTGTAGTTGGTGACAGAGTTTCTCCTTTAAAAGTAGGATGTACTACGGCCTTTTTAAAGGCGCTAGGAAAAATGCCTTTGTCAATACAAAGGTTAAAAATGTAGGTGAGAATGGGTGCCAAAATGTGACTAGAAGCTTTAATGACTGAAACTGGTATGCGGTCCCATCCAACGGCGCATTTCTCTTTGAGATTAGCTATGGTGAGTTGTACCTCAGTACAGTCAACGTTTAATAATGACATTGAATTTAGTTTTGAGGGAATGGATGACCCAACTGTTGATGAGTAGTTCAAGGGCGGTTGAATTATTTTTTCTGCAAGATTCTTCCCTATATTCGCGAAATAATCGTTGACAGCATTGACGGAGTCAACTGGATTGCTGTGTAGTTTTAACAAATCTTTAGGTTTTGATTTCGCAGTATTAATATTCGCGACTGTCTTGATTAAGTGCCATGTTTTTTTGGGATCCCTTTTGGCTTTGTAAAATTCGTTCTGCTCATATTGGAGTTTTAGTTTCTTTAATAAGTTATTGCAAAAATTACGGTAACGGGTAAACGTTGTTTTTAGAGTTAAGTTGGAAGGATATTTTTTAAATTTACGGTATAGATTGTCGCGATGTCGAATGCATCTCAGAAGACCGGGAGTAATCCACGGCTTTATAATTCGGTTTTTATTTGAAATGATAATAGTATGAGAATGCTTACTAATCGCATCAGAGACTAATGTGACTAAGTTATTAGTTGCATGATCTGGGTCCACGGATGTAAAAATAGAGGAAAAGTCAGTTTTTTGTAGTTGGTCCAATAAAGCTTTTAAATTCAGACGATTACCAGTTTGGCATAGAATAAAATGTGGCCTATGTGTAATTCTGTATTTAAGCTATATTAATGCGAAGTTTCATCAAAATCCATTCAGTAAGTTTTTGCGTTAAAGAGTAACAAACATCCACCCATTCATAAATACAAACTTTCGCCTTTATAGCAATAGGAAGGATATATCATAAATATACAACCACGATAGAGTTCTAGCGTTCTGGGTACTCTCATCTCTGTAATACCTACCTATATCTAACTTAGTTGCAACGCGCAGATAGCAGGATGTCAGATATCTTTGAGCAGTCATAAGCCGGCACAGAACGCAGAAGCCTGACATCTACGCGTGTCACTATGGCGCAAAACACGCAACAATCGGCAATCTATTTCGGCCGCGGCGGTGCAACGGCTCAAGCGACGGCGCGTGGAGCGTGAGAGCACGTGCTGACTCGTAGTTTTGTTCATCTCATTTGCGCTGGCCGGAGGTCGTTCACCCGCGCCGACATATTTTAATCTCTTTTACGTAAATTACCCCACTTGCGAGCGCGATCGTTGCAACGCAACTCTGTTGCGCGACGCGAACTTTATGTCCATGTTTGCATGTATTTAGCAAACTACTGCGTACATCATTACCTATATATATAATACTACAAGGTCCTCCTCTCCTTATAGGAGACGAGATATGGACCTTAGAATCACCATGCTACCCCAATGCGGGCTAAAAAGTAACTAGTCCTATTGAAAAAAATCCAAACAATCCTATTCTATTAAAAAAAATATGAGACAGTCAGTTATCAGCAAGTATATTATACAAAAAAACCCCCGACCCAAATTAGAAACATGAAAAGAACCAATCAAGACAAATTCAACGAGCCCAATCTCGATGGGTTTACTAAAAAGGTAGACCAGGGTTACGTCTCCTACCTTCGAGCCTTATCATCAGACCAGCTCAGTGGTTCCAGAAGACATTAGTCTTTTAAATGTCAGATCACACACATGCTTTCAAGCAAATCGAGCGTGTAACATTTCTATCACACCTAACAAACGATTTGATGACCTTGAAGACCTGAACCGATTTCCACCAAACATAGCTAAGAACACTCTCGACTGATAATACCTTTCAAACAAAAAAAAACGCATTAAAATCGGATCATCCGTTTTGGAGTTACGATGCCACAGACAGACACATACACATTTACACAGACTTCAAACTTATAACACCGCGTCGTTTTTGCGTCGGAGTTTAAAACTAAGAGATGATCATTTCTAAATATTTAAAACTCATTTAAGTAATCTTAATAAATAAATAACTACCTAAAGTTACAGATTAAACTAACCAACCTCTTTCTTGGCGAAAGGTTAAGATTGCCCGATCACTTGTTAGTTGAAAGTTCATTTAGTTTTTTTATGTAAGTAAGTACTTGGCTAGAAACTTCCTCTCTCCGTCCTTCAGTTTGATAATTATGCAATCGGTACATCTGTGTCAAAGCTATTATTTTTCATTATCATCCACACTCCTTTCGGTTTCTACACGACATCGTGTACCGGAACGCTAAATCGCTTGGCGATACATCTTTGTCGATAGGGTGGTAACTAGCCACGGCGAAAGCCCCCCACCTGCCAGACCAAGACAAATTAAGAAAAATCTCAATCGGACCCGCCGGGAATGAACCCAGAACCTCCGTCTTATAAATCCACCGCGCACCACTGCGCCACGGAGGTCGTCAAACTTTATTAATAATTAGCTTTTTAACGTTCCACTAATCGGACAGATCTCTGTAAGGATATGCAACTTAAATCACCACGCAGCTCACGGATGGCGCGCTGTTTTAGTTCAGCAATATTATTAATAATGGCTGGGCCTTTACAAGGCACGACACGATAAGCCACGCCAAAATATATCATCTAATTCACAGAGAAGGTTGTAATGAAGTGCAAAAGTGAATGTATTCAGCCTGTGCCCGTTTGAGCCAGTCAGCAGTGTGTCACACAGCCTAAGCGCTCGCGACTTTCAAAGCGACTAGAGATTACTGCAGGTGGGGTGTGGAGGTATTTAAAATTCAAAAACAAGACCGCCAAAGCAACTTTGTAGCCAGCTGCGACTTGATTACTCTCTGCAGGGTTCGCGATTGCCTCTCGCCACTCCGGAAGTGCGCGGGTGCGCGGGTGACGCCGCCCGCTGCATAATAGCTCCCTTCAGACGAGAGGGCGAAGGGCTAGCATGTCATGTTTATGGGAAACTTTTCTGGGACCATTAAGGTTTAATTACTCACGGTTAGGGCATTGTAACATTTTAAACAAGTTAGCAAAAGATCATGATCCTGGACCTGAAGAAGTCTTTTTTTTTTATCGACTACAAGTTGGCCCTTGACTGCTATCACACCTGATGTTAAGTGATGATGCAGTCTAAGATGGAAGCGGACTAACTTGTTAGGAGTAAGATGAAAATCTACACTCCTTTCGGTTTCTACACGACGTCGTACCGGAACGCTAAATCGCTTGGCGGTACGTCTTTGTCGGTAGGGTGGTAACTAGCCTCAGCGAAAAGCCTCCCACCAGCCAGACAAAGACAAATTAAGAAAAATCTCAATCTGCCCCGCCGGGAATCGAACCCGGGACCTGTTCAACTATAAACGTCCATCGGATAATGAAGATGATATTGAGATGATGGTAAGTATATGAGTAGGTACATGATACGAAGTGGATAACCAAAGCATGTAGCACAATCATTAAGGGGCAAACTACCCCATAACCTTCTAAGTCTAGAAGGTCATGGGGATGTTAGAGGTACAGTATTAATTTTTTTGAGTCTATATTTTATCGGAAACCCCTTAAACCAAAGCTATGATTATTTATAACGGCAGAAATAAGCATGTTAGAATTATTTCCCAAGACAAGGACATCTCTCAAAACAATCAAAACAAGGGGCGCAGGGTTTACAAAATACAAACGACTTTAAAGTTTAAAACATAAACATGTAGGTCCATATTCTTGTAACGTTTGATAACAAAGTTGTATGTCGTCAAACGTTAACAGTTTACACCTAAGCAAGTACCAGCAAATAACGTTGTTCTGAATTGTAAATATGCACTAACTAATGCGTGTTGGCATTTCCTGAACACGCAGTTTGTTTCCCGCGCATCGAGTCCAACACTGCGCGCGGCGTGTACGTCTAAGTGTCAACTTCCTGCACTCCTTCAAAAATTGCTTTGTTATATTTACTTGGAAATGGATAATTATTATCCCACTAAAAACATTTTCATGTAAAGTATGTGCAAAGCGAATGCAGCCTGCGCTGTAAAAAGTTATTAGATCTCATGAAAAACAAAGCGTGAATGTAAGCCCCCTTAACGAAAACTTTTTAACTCTATCATACCGTGTATTGTTATTTTAACTTCTCTACAAACTCTACACCTGCTACAAAATGGACGTTTCGTTACTCAAAGACCTACCTATGTAACCGTATGCTGTACATTGATGCGGGTGTAATAAGTAAGTCTATAAATTCATAAATTAAGTCCATTGCATTCGTAAAACTAAATAAAGACACGAGCTTCCGTTACAACGCGGCTAGATCTAGATTTTTCCACAGATAAACTAAAATAGAACAAACGGGAATTTTCCTATGACACGGAAATACGTACCGACTCGAAGCTTTAAAGTTTTTAAAGGTATTGCAGCACATGTGACACTAACAGTACATAACATAGTAATAGTACATAACAGTACATAAAATAGTATATTTTATGAGCTGTTGCAGTTGTTCCTTGATGTAACTTATAAATAAACTACTAGTAAATATTAGGAGTTTCTTTAATACTAATGGGAAAAACTGGTTTTGTTGAAACTCTGACACTCGAAATGTACCTATTTACACTTTTGTACATTTTTGTAGTAAAGTTTGTATTAATATTTAATAAATACATTTCAACTACAACATTATATTATGAATAAGATATGAGGAATTAGGTTTCAAAATTTGATACAGTTATGTAAAATAGAAATTAATAAACCTGAACAAACTGCTTTTAATAGAGTTTAAACGTACCTACCTTAAACATTTTGGAAACTAAAGTAAAATTTACACATTAAAATTATATCTTATTTATTAAAAGTAACTTGTCACATAAAAAACTAAAAGCACGATCCCAAAGCAAAAGATATTTCTACTGCTGCATTAGAACACCCCGTGTTCCGTTATATCCTCGAATCGCGGAGGAATGTCACAAACTTCATTAGGCGAGCAATTTCGCCAATTTTCCGTCGTAGTGGCTCAATCGTGAATTTATTCAGGTACGGTCGGCAAAAATGGCGGCCAATTACCGCATCAGCGATTCCCGGCTAGCAATTGTCTTATCGCGACCCCCGCCTCGTCCGTATTGACACCCCCCTGCCAGATATATCGACTTTTTACATTTCCTCGCTGGCTCTCGGTTTCACTTACGAAGTCTCGGGTTTGATTCACGTGTTCGGCCATATTTACACGTTATTTTTTTGACAAAACTAACAGGTCGAAGTTGTGAATTGGGTAAAAGTGTACCAACCTGTATTGGCGTATCGTGTTGGATCTAAGCTGCAAAATCTCTTAAACTAGATATAAGAAGTCTGTACTTCTCAAATTAAAGTCCGTCGATAAAGTCCCGAGATGTTTCACTGACAACAGTTGTTGACAACTGTTTATCAGAAGTCTCTACATGATGGTAGAGTGTAAGTAGTTGAAGGGGACCTCCCACGATTGTTCCGCGGCAACCCCTCCGACTCCGAGTGCGAGAGGGGTCGAGGTGATTTACTCCTTGGAAACGTTGGGAACTATGAGGAGTTCTTCACGTCTACGAAAGCTAAAACTAAGCTAAAACACTAGTACGAATATTTTAGATGTTTTATGTTTTGTTGCATAATATTGACCTAGTTTTTATTTAATAGGCCACAAAAACATGTGAAATTAAAAGTAGGTAAAGCGATGGCACTACCAAAAATTTTAGCAAAAAATTGAACCGACTCAAAACGCACTAAAAAGTAAACAATAACTGCGTCATTTAGTTGCTTTAATTTACTTAAGCATATCTATGAAGTCGATGCCAACCAAGTTTAGGGATTATTTAATTAACGTTGTAAAGCTGTTTGTGGGTTCTAGGTAATGTCCTTAAATTACCGAAATAACTGCAAGTGTGACAATAAAATTTGAAGAGTTCTCTCAATTTTCTCAGGATATCATTATCAAATCCAAATATGATGACTATGAGACCATTTCGGAAGTGTGACCTTTCTTATAAAAAAATAATTATCAAAATCGGACGACTCTGTAAAAAGTTACGCGTGGTCTTACATAAAAAAATATATATACGCGAATTGAGTACTCCGTTTTTTTCAGTAGGAACACTACACACATCCTTAGCCTTTTTAGAAGACGGTTACAAAAATTTTCCATATCGTATAATTAATTAGCTACGAATCAACCACAAAAGTTGCACCCAGCGTAACCTTTGTTAACTCTACTTTATTTGATTATCAAATTACCTATCAATGATTTAACAAACTTTATTTACACCTACAGCTTTAAATAAATAAAGAAACATTCAAAGTTCACGACCTCTAAGCTTCTTGAAGTTGAAAATCTAGTTAAGTTACACTCAAACGAGATTCAAGTTCAATTTGTGTGAGCTTTTTGTGATCATACCCGAGCGGTAATCACCAGAAGGCAAATAACTGCGTTCAATTTATTATTAAGTCTCAATATTAACGACGACATTATTAAGGTTCCTCTGTAAATATCATTTTTCATAATGTAAATTGAAACACAATTTCGATTTTCTTCTACTTTCAGAACATAAGAATGTTACGTCGCTTAGGTACTTATCTACCACCTTTACAAATATCTGTCTTTCAGAAGGTATTTTAAAATTTACTGAGCCATTTTTTATGGCTAAGTAATTCAGCGTGTGATGGACTATATATACCCTTACGAAAAAATATCAAAAATGTGAATGTCTATAGAAGAGATGATGGCTCTTGGTGTCCTGGTACCAGCTGTAATGGCGAGGCAGACGCAAAGGCAGTTATTAACTTACTAGAAAGATACGTTCTACAGTGGAAAATCGTTCATTACAAACTAAACATCAGTCTCGAAAGTATTTACCTAAATTTTTTAAAAGTCAAATAAAATTATTTCAATTTATAAATCCACAAATTAGTTTAGTTTAATTTCATTCATTGCTGTAAACAGAGTCTCCTAGTATATATTGATGGTGTATGTATGTGAGTCACCTCGAGTTCCTCTTCGGAGGAGTGGTGGTCGTAGAGCTGGTCGGGCTCGGGCGCCGCCAGCGGCCGCACCGGCGCCGGCGCGCAGGCGCACGCCTCGCCGCCCATACCTGCGACACAAATGGTACTGTTAGACGTTACTGTAGTATGTTACAACATCATCATTAATTATATAGAACTTCTGAAGTTCAGTGTGATACGGAGTCTTTATGATCTCGTATTTTGTTTTGCCTATAAACTCTAAACAAACTAGACTAAATCAAGATTGGTTATTTCAAATTATCAGTAGCAAAATCCTTCAACTTGTTATATTCAAGTAAAAAACTTTTTTCTTCTGAACGTTATGGATTTATAAAAGAACCCGAGTCGGTGAAAGTTTTAGTAGGTACGGGTCTAAATAATCCAAACCTGATAAACAAAAAGAAATAATAAATCAGTCGCGGTAAATGTGTTAAACAATCGCAGAGATCGTAGAGATTACGAGTCAACAGAAACGTTTCGTCCTACGGCCTCCATTACATGTGCTGCTGTTATCTGTAGATGTCACAGTAGGTAGTAGCGCCGCGCAGTCTGCGCTCTGTCACAAATTCAAGACCACCCCCGGCCGCCGCACTACGCCCCCGGGGGTCGCACGGCGATACACTAATTACATACTTTTATCCGACTGCAGTGAAATACAAAAGAAATTTATGTATTTTAAACCTATTTGCTCAAATGTCCATTCATATTTTCTCAAGGGCTCAACCAGTCCAATGACGATTCATTTTAATAGCGAAAGTGTTGGGCACATAAAGTTAAGCTGCGCTTTAAAGTGCATCATTTAGCTTATGATAGTCTCATGCCCTAATACTGAAACATCACTCAAGTAATATCTCTTATATTAATTAGCGTTTCCTAAACTTCATATTCGTATGCTCACTGCAATTGCAAAGGCTGAGTGGCAGATATGAGTAACGTTAAGTCACAAATACTTCGGTTAAACGAAATGAAGGTGTTTCTCAAAGTAAAGACACCATTGCATCTCATCCCCCGTACAGTTCCCGTCTGAGAGATCAGACATGCAGCCGCTACTAATTAGAGGGAAGAGAGCGCTCCTAACGAGCGGTTCAAAATAACTGGAAAAATCGTTAGCTTAGAATATTTACACCGCGGCGGGTTGGACATTTTTAAGTTTCGCCCATTGATATGAAATTTTAAAGATTTCATACATACATATTTTATTTATGCAAACATTATGAAAAATTAAAAAAAATGTCATTTTATATAAATATAAATGAGAGCCCAATTTATTGAAAAACAAACGATCCCCACAAAGATTAAACATTGGTGTCTAAAAAAAGACGTTTAGGTATTAATCTATTAATATAATAAATAACAAGTATGTGACTATACCACAAAATCGAAAGGTGGATTCTTTTGAAAAGGTTGTTTTTATGTAATATCATTATTAATAATAATTAACATAATTTACAAATAAGTTGCCTATAACAAATTTTACAAAGTACCTAGGTACATGCATTTTTAGTGTGTCGCCTGGGCCCTTCCATTTGAAGATTTTTTCAAATATGCCCGCACGACTGTAAAGCTTTGTTTCTATTATTTTGTAACGGTTTCGACCCAAGCATAGCGATGCTGCACGACGGCAACACTTTAGTGCACCTAGTACAAGAGCTACCGACGTACTCAGTGAATTTTACAATAAATGATAGACAACTATTGTATTGTGTTAATTGACAACTTTCGCATACTTTCCACTAACTGACATAAATGATTACTAATTAAATTTACTACTTATTTACTAATTATTAATAATCGTGTTTTTTTTAAGTCATAGAAGAATCAAAGATGAAGTTTTAGACTAAACAAAGGTCCTAGTATCGTAGCGGCTCGTTGTGTATCAACGTCGCTGTCAGAAGGTGGCGAGTGGTGACAACGCGGGCTATAAAACTTTCTATTAATGGACTATTCCAGTTATAGCCGCAGACGCTCCTCTGTGTGCTAACTACTTACTACCCACTAACTGCTAACCCGGGCTGAACCGGTAAATAGATCCTCGCTATGGCCCTACTGCCCTGTCATTGAAATAACTGTCATTGTCGTTGAAATAATTTATCTGTCATATATATATATCTTGTAATGTCAATGTACTGAAATGTCATACAATGTTTAACAAAAATGTAGACTTTGGCCTGCACATAGTATTGAAAAAAACATATCAGATCAGTGCGTGTCGTACAACGTACTATTCCTTAGGGGGAAACTTCCTTTATACATTGTCAATAATATTAGCAATCGTATCCGAAAGGGCCTAGGTTCAAAACGTCGTTAAAGTCACAAAATCAGCACGTTGTTCTGTGCTACTCATAAGATATAATAATAATTATAGTATCAACAGATTTAAACATTATATTTGATGAAGGTAATTAGTAAGTACCTACTTGGATATGAACCGAAGTTCACCAGTTTAGAAATATAGAATGAAACCTTTTGACGGCCTCTGTGGCGCAGTGGTATGCGCAATGTGGATCTATAAGACGGAGTTCCTGGGTTCGATTCCAGGCTGAGGCGATTGAAATTTTCTAAATTGGCCCTGATCTGGCTGATGGGAAGCTTCGCCCGTGGTTAACTGCCAGCAACAGAAGCGTACGACCAAGCGATTTAGCGTTTCGGTACGGTTTCGTGTAGAATCGAAAAGGGTGTGGATTTCATCCTACTTCTACCAAGTTAACCTGCTTCCGCTTAAATGGCATCATCACTTACCGGCAAGTGCTAACTTATACTAGGTAATGTTTAAATAAAGCTAGAAGGTAAGTATGTAGATATATAATGATGCAGTATTCGCTTCCGCATACAAAGCCTGCTTCAAAAATAGCACATAACATTACAAAGTTACAAAGCCTCCTCCCTGCGAGCGAGACGGGACTCTTCAGGAGCTAAACGGCAGTAAACGTCATATTAGCTAAGTATAATATTTAAATATTTATAAGGCGGGCCATTGTTTTTGTGCGTACATCGAAGGGCAGCGCATAAATCCTGTAGCTGTACTGCTGTAGCTGTGAATAATTGAAAGACCTGCCTCCTTGCTTGACGCGCAGATCTTATCTCGCCCACTTATGCTGCTGGCGACCCGTATCCGCTCGACCTTATGGTTACAGTGCTAGGGTTGGCTTTCAATTGGCAAACGGTTAGGAAGCGCAAAGTTATGTCGGTGCTGCAAAGATCAAGATTCAATGCGCCGTTGACGGGAGCGAGTCACGAAACGACGGTGCGGTGTGGTGGCCATGGGTTGCTGGAGTGCGGGATGTTCCCATCAGACAGTTTACAGACAGTATAGTTGGTTGTATCACAGAATACATATTAGATGTCATCTGATTCTCCATCGATTTTCTTTTTACCCGACTGCGTCAGAAGGAGGGTAAAGTTTTTCGAGTGTATGTATGTATGTATGTATGTATATATGTATGTATGCCCATTTCTTCGGCACGCGCTACAGCCTAAACGGCTAAATGGATTTTGACATGTGAGGTGTCGTTGAATTTAGCTAAATTGTGGAAGTGATATAGGCTATATGAATTTTCAAAATGTAAGTGGGGGAAAAAGTGGGGACGTGTGCATTTTTCTCTTTTATCTTAGCAATATGGGTATCAAATGAAAGGTCGTAAAAAGACCATTTCAAAAATATAAATATCATATCATGTTTATATTACGGTTTTAACAAGCAATGTCAAAAAGTGTACCAAGTGTACAGTCTCATTTCTATACCACAAATTAAAACAAAAAAGTCTCAAATAAAATTATTATTATAAAAACAAAAAATCCAACTGCTTAGAAGAAAAGAGAAAAACAAGGATCACTATATCTATATAAAATTCTATATACTTTATGGTGCTGCAGGCGGGGACAAGCGTAGTTTTGGTAGGTCTTTCTTTCTCAGGTAGTAAACTATTTTGTCCACACCTGCAGCAGCATAAAGTATTTAGAATTTTATATAGATATAGTGATCCTTGTTTTTCTCTTTTCTTGTAAGCAGTTGGGTTTTTTGTTTTTATAATTTTTATTAGTCGTGTTCCCCTCCAATCTTTGAGCCCTTCAGGTTTTTTCTTTAAGAGGGTTGTGCACTCACTGAAACTTCCTTGTAATGTTACTAATGAAGTCTTTAGCATCCATAAGAATAAGAGTTACTCTTAACAATTTTATGGTTAGAGAAAGATAAGATTATCAGCCAAATGAGCAAGAATAAAACGAACGTTCTCACACAAAATTGTATGCGATGGGTAATAAGTACTAGCTTAGTACTAACAAATGTAGGGACCGTTGTCTGTCTGTCTGTCTGTAGGTACTCGGTAAATAATTATGAGAAACTGTAATGAGACTAAAATTGAAGAAAAGATACAAAAGTCAAACGTAATACAGAGTCATTACAAGTCTCTACTCTCTCCTACTGATTTGATAAAAAGAACCATCCTAGTATAATGCGCATTTTATGGTGGCCGTAATGCAAATATGGCACTTGCGCGCCGTGACTGGGCACGAAGCGTGGGCGAGTTTACTTCACCCGCCACGCCACTCCGCGCGCGCTCGGCGGTGACACAGCCACCCTCTGTAATACTACCATCAATTTATTTTAACCGATTGCGACAATTTAATTAAACTTTTAATTGTGAGTAGCCATTTATTTTCATGTTCAAAGAAAAGAAGCTCAATTCCTTGTACGCCTCGCCTCGCTTCGTCGTATCCGGGTAAAAAATTAATTTAGACATTTTGAAGATCATTATCAGAGAACTGAAATCGTTAAACGCGAAGTATTATGATCATCAATCATCACAACGCAAACATATTGAGTTGGTATAAGTTCAAACGGGTTTTTTGAGTTTCGTAGTCGTTCGAAAGCCGTCCACCGTACGCAGGATGTCAAATTTTGATTTATATATTTGCGAATCTAACATTTAGATTTAACCCTAAAGGGCAAAACAAATAACTTTGATATTTTTTAAACATCATATCAACAACCTTGCAGCGCGTTTGTTAAACTATTGACTAAATTATTATATAAAAAAATAATTATGCATATTTAAAAACTAGCAGTCGCCCGCGACTTCGCCCGCGTGAAAACCTCTCAGGTACCCTTTTAATTTTAAAGACAGACTTTCATATAAAGTGTGCTCTTTCCCCGCTAGCCCTCTCAATTTAATTTTTTTATAGTTTCCCGTCAACCAATATCCTCCGTCCCGTCCCGTGTACTAAAGATCTACATTTTTGTTAAACATTGTACGATATTACAATACATTAACAATATACATAATATTATATTTATAACTCTTAACAAATGCATTCATTTCGACCAAATTTGATTACCATAAAAACGGTTCTAGTGAATTAATCTTAAAAGATTGACATATACTGTCGTGGACATTTTTTTTTAGATCATTTCAAGAGGAATAATTCTTTAATACATATATTTTTGGTATCTTGAACCGTTTTCTCAGCGCACGCAACGGAAGCCCTCAAGGATGAATAATTTTCCCCGTTTTTTTTCACATCTTCCTTTATTTCTTCGTTCCTAATAGTTGTAGCGTGATGTTATATAGCCTAAAACCTTCCTCGATAAATGGTCTATTCAACACAAAAATAATTTTTCAATTCGAACCAGTAGTTCATGTAGCGCGTACAAACAAACAAACAAACTCTTCAGCTTTATAATATTAGTATAGATAAATCAATACGTTTCTGTTTTAAGCAAAGGCACCTTCTGTAGAGAGGTCAGAATACAAACAAAACTATTAAGAATATTTCCGTTAGAAGCTATTTTTACTTTCGTTAATCGTAATAGTAAGATTAGATAAGATTTACCTATCAGTGTAAAGATTACACGCCGCGAGTGTAAAATGACATCGTATCATACTATCAGTGTGTGATGTCGTTCTAATCACTAATCAGATGTCACGTTACACTGTCACACGTTATAAGGCCCCTGCACATCTACTGAATACAAACAGTGACCATGCGTCATACTTTCAACGGAATTGACCCGTTTTTTCAGACGAGTATCGCCTGTAAATTTTATAACAAGCGAATTTTCGCAGTTGATAGCCTCCAGTTGGTCCAGTGGTAAACTTATGTGGCTTTAGATCACGAGATCTTGGGTACGAATCCTGGATCGAGCTAGTTAGACTAATACTGAAACTATTTAATAAATTTTTACTTTGTCCAGAAAATTTGATAAAATTCTAAATCGGGATAGGGATGTTGGAGTCGATCCCGGTCGCTCACCCTGAAGAGTGAGGTCTGGCCCTGTTTGTGAGTCGTTAAGAAACTGACAATCATGATGAAAATCATGAACTTCAAGTTAAGTGCTGCTTCCGTGAGAATTTAGACGAATTCATGAAATCAACAAAGAAACTTTATTATTTCTACACCCGAATCTATTATATTTAAACATTTTCTGTAAAACTAAATATTGTTTGTCCTTCTTCTTCCTAGCGTTGTCCCACTAGGTGGGGTCCGCTTTCCGGCATAATCTAGCCCACTTTGCCCGGTCTTGGGCATCCGATTTCTTAAGTTTATTGGCTCTCATATCATTGCTCAGAATGTCAAGCCAGCGCTTTTTGGGGCGGCCTCGGGGTTTAGCGCCAGGGACTGCGATGTTCAGACACCTGTTTCCGACGTAACTCTGCGGACGACGTGCGACATGGCCATACCATCTAAGACGGGCTTCCTGCAGCTTGTCTCCGATGTCACGGACATTGAGCCTACTGCGGATGTGATCGTTACGTTGACGGTCACATCGAGTGACGTTACACATCCACCGTAGCATTTTCATCTCCGTGACTCGGAGTTCCTGCACGTGCCTCGTTAAGGCTGGCCAAGTCTCACTGCCATATAGCAGAACCGGCCGGATGACAGATTTGTACACAAGTCCCTTTAGCTTTAGTGGCATTCTGCGATCACATAAAACCCCTGTTAGGTCCCGCCATTTGGCCCAGGCAGCACTAATACGGGCTTTGACGTCGTGGTCAATACCACCCGACTCGTGAAGGACAGATCCAAGGTACTTGAACGATTCCACATGTTGTGCATTTTCCGCGCCGATTGATATACTGCTTGGATCTGTACTGCAGCAAGCGAGGTATTCTGTCTTTGCCACATTCAGCTTCAGACCGCCGTTTTCCAACGTTCTCTTCCAGTTGTTCACCTTACGTTCTAAGGTCTGTTTATCCCTATTTACTATCGCGATGTCATCCGCGTACATAAGAAGCCACGGAGGCGAGTCCTGAATATCCTCGGTTACGGTGTCGAGGATGATGTTAAATAGGAAAGGACTCAGAGCCGAACCTTGGTGGACACCGACTGTGACTGGAAAAGGCGTTGTGTCGCCAACGGCGGTCCTAACTACAGATGCGGAGTTTAGGTACATATCTCGGATGATGTCAATATAAGCCTCGGGTACGTTTTTCGATCTAAGAGCCCACCAGATTACTTGCCGGGGCACACAGTCGAAGGCCTTTTGCAGATCCAGAAAAGCAAGGTGCAAAGGTTGGTTCCTTTCCCTATGTGCCTCTACAAGCGTTCTGAGAGCAAATATAGGGTCCATCGTACCGAAACCAGGTTGGAAGCCATATTGACATTCCGAGACAGCACACTCTTGGCGCAGCCTCGAGTCGATAATGCGTTCGAAGAGTTTCATGGTATGACACATGACTTTAATACCGCGGTAGCTAGCACAGTCCTGTATATTCCCTTTACCTTTATAAACAGGAGTTATGATGCTCAGTCTCCAAGAGTCCGGCATTTTCCTGGTAAGCAGGATGCGGTTAAAAAGGTCAGTGAGCAGGTACACACCATGATTGCCTAACGATTTCCACGCCTCTATCGGGACGTTATCAGGGCCGACTGCTTTCCGATTCTTCATACGGCAAAGGCTAGTATCAACCTCTTCAGGTGTTATCGGGGCAACAAGTCCTAGGTTTGCAGACAGTTCGGGGAGTTGAGCATTGAGGTGTTGTGTATTAAGAAGCTGCAGAAAGTATTCACGCCATCTCTCCTTAACCTTCGTATCGTTATACAGGAGGCCACCATTGGTGTCTTTTACACAGAGGCATTTAGTTATGTCCCGTGTAGATTTCTCACGGGCTTTAGCCACCTTGTATACGAGTTTTTGACCCTCTTTCGTATCCAGCATGTCGTAGAGGGGAGTCAGATGGTCATGTCTGGCTTTGGCAACTGCTCGTTTAGCGGCATGCTTGGCAGCCCTGTACTTAGCGAGGTCTTCGGGTGAGTTGGACTCCTGATGCTTCTTGAAATTCACCTTTTTCTCTCGAGTTGCTGTCTGGACCGTGTCATCCCACCACCATGTTTCCTTGTCAGGCAAGCGCGAGCCCTTAGAAATTCCGAACACGTCGTTTCCAGTTTTAGTAATTGCTGTTTGAATTCTCTGCCAGAACTGATCCGCTGATTCTTCATCGGCGCAAGAATCTAAATTTTCAATGCCTAACCGAAAGTCAGTGGCTTTATCACTATTCAGCAACCACCATTTGGTTTTGCGTGTCTTGCGCTCTTTCACCTTCTTCCTCGAGATGGTTTTTAGATCTAGGACAAGAATCCGGTGTTGGGTCGTAAGACTTTCTCCTGGGATGACTTTGCAGTTGGAAACTTTGCCGATGTCTTTTCTCCTGGTGAGCAGAAAATCTATTTGTGATGTGTGCGGGCCACTTTTGTATGTGATAAGGTGTTCGGGGTTCTTTTGGAAGAACGTGTTCACTACAGCCAAGTCGAAGGCATCACAAGATCTAAGAATGGTATCTCCCTCTGCATTTGGAAGGCCGTATCCAAAGCCGCCGTGAACTCGTTCATATTCCGGGCGCACCTTACCAACGTGACCATTCAAATCCCCACCCACCATTAAACTCTCAGCTTTCGGTATGCTCTGTAGTATATCCTCAAATTCAATCCAGAAAGCATCTTTTTCAGAATCTTGACAGCCCGATTGAGGTGCATATGCGCTTATTAAGTTTGTCACAGTTCCATTTAAAAGAACTTTGACCAACATCAACCGATCGCTTACCCTGTGGACGTCTAAGATATTGTTCTGAACACTTTCTGACAGTACTACGGCGACACCGTTTTTCCCGGAAGGAGAGCCGGTGTATATCAGCTTGTAACCCTGTCCGATGTTACGTGACTTGTTGCCTTTCCAACGCGTTTCTTGCAAAAACGCTACATGCACACGTCTTTTACAAAGTACGTCTGCAAGTTCACGGTAGCGTCCTGTGAGAGAGCCAATGTTCCAGGTGGCAAAGCGGGTCTTTGGTACTGGCGTCTTTGGCCGCGCACGTACCTTACGCGGTAGCCCTAGCCCACTTGTCGCAGGTTTAGGGCGATGTGCCTGCGCGTCGTTTTGTGGCGACGCCCTATCCGTTATCGTACCAATCATTGCTATACTTTCCATTGTTGATGTGGCTGTGGTTGTACAGGTTTTGTGCGGAGCGATTGCCGTCTGACCTCCGCGACCCTGGAAGGGTACTGTACTAATTGTCGTCAGAGCCTCGTTCGTTGTTCAGCGGGGTGCACCACGGGCAGGTGAGGTTGACTTTAGGCTGTCAAGATGTTGGTGCAGCCTATTACACCCCATACATTGTAAAAGCTGATTTAAGAAATGAAAAATATCAATTAATAACATGAATATTACCCTGCACGTATAGCATTGAGCCGGTCTTAACAAAACTGTTGTTTTTAAAACTTCTTTGAGGTTATAAAAACTCTTGCGCATTTTATAAAGTAAAAAAGTAAGATTGATTGCAAAGACGGGGCAGTTTTAATACAGGCGATTGGTTTTTACTTATCATAAATGTGGCGCTTGGGCCAGATGTATAATCCGACGACTGTTATACCATATTCCTTAAAAAAAAGGCTTTAAATTCTGGATTTCCGACTTGTACAAAAATACTCCATACTGTGTGTCAGAGGTCGATGTCCTGAGTTCCATATCTCAATACATTTCTCCAAAATGTTTGCCGATACAACAATACGCCTACACTCCGGGCTGATAATTAAAAACCTGCTTTCCAGATGACTGTATAAATGTATGAAAGGTGTTAAAAACGTCGCTGTGGGCTTTACCACTTCGTATCCACATGTCAACGACTCTCGGCGGCAGCATCGGTTCGACAATTGTACACCTACGTTAAACAGAATTGTACTGTGCAAACATACAGTTGTAAAAAAACATACAGTTGAAATACATGATAAACAGTTTATTTATTACTAATAACAGAGATAGCAAGGCTTACCTGGCCTAGTGCGAAAACGTCTTCTAAGACATGACTTTAACGTAGATACAGAATTAAAAAAAAATTCAAAGTTCAAAATCGTTTATTTCAAGTAGGCTTATGCAAGCACTTTTTGAAATGTCAAATTGGACTATTTGTAGTGACTGTACCACTGGCCCGGAAGGCTGGCCCTGTTGAGAAGAGCCGGCAAGAAATTCAACAGTTGCTCTTTTTATAATATTATCAATTTTACAATATTAAGCGTGTTGTTACATAAAGTTATTAATTTCACTTCCTGTGTGAAGTTGAAAGCCGATCCAATTGTCTTTGAACATCTTTGTCATTTAAAAATTCATCGATAGTAGGTATAATAACCCTGACTCAGTAAGTGAGTTTATAGATTGTTTGAGTTAATACATTGTTTAAACTTATGCAATGGCAGATCTAAAACTGACTTGGGCATCTTGTTGTAGAAGAGTACACCCAATTCTACGAAAATTTTTTGTACTTTTCGGAGGCGATAAGCTGATATGACTAACTTATGTCCATTTCTAGGAGGACGATCGTTTAAATCCTTTTTCTGTTTATACATATTTATATTTTGTTTAACAAAGACTAGGTTATTGAATATGTATTGACAGGCTTCTGTAAGAATTCCTATTTCTTTAAATTTGACACGAAGGGACTGGCGTGGTTTAAGTTTATGAATTGAACACAAAATTAAAATAAATTGCCTCGACTGAGGACAGTCTGCAAGCTGGGCCTTTCCGCTCAAAACGAGACGTATGGTCACGTTAATCGTACAGGACTAGAGTGAAGTAAGTAACGCGTCACAGTTGTGCGAGAGCTCGAGTTGTCGGAGATGAAGGATATGTCAAGTAAATTATACGTGGAATTAACCGAAAAGTCGACGTTAAAGCCGTAGTACTTAATCTATGATTAAGCGAATTATTATTCAAGAGTGTATAAACATTTCACAATAAGAACCAAGTTCTTCTTTTTCCTATACAAATTTGTAGCTTAAACCTTTTCTGTACTCTTGCCTGTGTATGCAAAATGTTGTCATGATTAGTCGAGTAGGTATTTAGGGCTCGAAAGCGTAACAAACAAACTCGCTTTCGCGTTAACATAATAAGTGATGTATAATTTATGACAAGCATTGCAATATACTTTCCGCAATAGCTCTAATAGGTCTCTCTCTCTCTCTCTCTCTAGTAGGTGAGTCTCTAATTCAAATATTCAGATCCGCGATATATGTCATAGTCGTATATCTAAAATTGGTAACCAAGGCAAGAGACTATAAATACACGGATTATGGCACTTATAACTCGGTAAAATTAAAACAATATTATGAAAAACATAGTAGGGCATTTTAGAAGTTTATCTCAAAGAAATTATAATAATTTGGAATGCCTACATTTCATTCGAATATGGCCGCGGAAATCTATGCGGTTAGAACCGCGAAGCACTAGGGTAATTTCGCCTGTTCGCGTCCACTTAGTGCAGTTGGCAAGTTTGACGGAGAAAATAAAAATGTTCCAGGACTCGTTTCAATAAGAAGTTTATGTAATGTGTTTATAATAATAGTCTATTTTAAGGTCACTTTTATTATTTTTGG
The DNA here is from genome assembly GCA_034621355.1 of Mycalesis mineus. Classification (NCBI taxonomy): domain Eukaryota; kingdom Metazoa; phylum Arthropoda; class Insecta; order Lepidoptera; family Nymphalidae; genus Mycalesis; species Mycalesis mineus. The sequence goes on along the minus strand of CM067889.1, from coordinate 300,170 downwards.
AAACATCAGATAATATTTTTTTAAAAATAAAAGACATCCAAAATAGGTCTTTTACCCACTTTGCGTCCATAAAATTCAATTTGCGTCCACCCGCTAGACCACTTCGCGTCCACTAGCTTTAAAAACGAATTGAGGGGATGATATTTTATGATAATGTAAAGATAAGTTGGATTTTAATAACTTATTTATCAAATAATAATGGTTATTTCAAAATCAACATCTTAACTATAACATAAATCACTATAAAGAAAATAATAACACCGATTTATTCTTCTAATCATTGACAAAACTTAAAAAATAAAAACAAATTAAGCACCTATATAGTAATAATTAAAAATAAAGTAATAACCGTTCAAAATCAACAATAATTTGCTTTTTACCCGAAAATCAGAAGAATTGTAAGTAAGCTAAAGATCAGCCTTTATTAATTATAAGTTTTTGGCTAAATTATAGCAAAACAAATAGCAAATACAATAATTTGGTTTATTCTTACTACTAAAATAAATGTTAAATCTTAATAATTATGAGATAAAATATGATTATTCCAGCCCATTCTAGTCCTTGAATTTTAATTAATACGGGACACAAGTCCCATACAAAAGTCTTATCTTTATCCTCTAAATAACTTAGCCCTGCCATCTAATACACTTGTCACAGCCAACATTTTTCTCATCATCATCTTCTACATCTGAAATGAGTACATCATTGCATTCGGGACACTGTACATTAATTTCCACATCCACTGTATTATTTGAGACTTCTTGAAGAGGGTGTATTTTCTTTTTTCGTTTTGGAGCACTTTAACGAGTGTGTTAGAGAGAAATCCACATTTGGAAATGTTAAGAAGCCATTCAACTACCTTCTTTTCACCATCTACTCCTAGCCCAGGTTGGGCCCGGTTTCTTGTCTGCGTCCACTGATTTTGTCCAATATAGTGGTCTTGGGAATAGCATATTCTTTACATATTTGTCTTACCAATTTCTTCTTCTCTCGATTTTCACTCATCCTAAAAAGAAATCTGAATTAAACAAAATACCTATTTCATTTACCAAACATTTCACCCATTCAATTTCAATTGATTTAATAATGGACGCAATTTGTTTGTGCTGTTATTCCATGGAAAGTGAAAGTTGTATAAATTTGGTGTAGTAATTCGCGTCCACTTTATTTTAACTGCTAAATATAAAAAAAATAATGACATTTATAATTAATATAATTATTTTTATCATTATCAACGTCTAAAAACAGCTACTTATACAAAATACACATAAAACAATAAAATACTTACCTTCAAATGCACCGTTCTCTTTTTTTTCTCTTAATACTGCGCGTCCGCGCTGTTTGGTTGAACACCCGTCTCTTAACTATTTTACTACACAGGATTGGTTGGGCGCACGAAACTTCTGTGTATATTTGTGTGTCTCTTATACATTTAAGTATTGGCAAAAACGACTTTTCGAGTAATTTGTGTGTTAGTGTACCTAATTTCGAGAGATTTCTAAAGAAGATCCCTAAAATGGACGCGAATTGGGTGGTGGACGCTAACAGGCGAAATTACCCTACTTCGGAAGTAAAAAGCAAATGGTGGGCAGTGCTCACGATGCGATAACAAGCATCGTGCGGCGGCGGCAGACTGGTGGGCGCACGCCGCACGCTCGCAGTATCTGGCTGCGGCGAGCAAGGCCAAGGTCGTTCAAGCGTGCTCCCCCCTGCCCCCCACACACCCGCACGCCGCCCGCTGCATGCGCACGCGATTTTTTGCGCAGTGATGTAATCAACAATTCGGCTCAACATGGCGGCCGTGGCGTGTCAACCACTGCCATAGCATACCTACTCACGCGCGGTGTTGGTAACGCTAACATTTCTCTCATCATTATCAACCTCGGCCTATGCAGGACCAGGTCTCCCTCCTTGTAGGAGAGGATATATGGAGCGTAGACCCACCATGTGCTCTCCGAAACAAGGGAGTAACATCACAAACTTTCCGACTCCGGAAGATTTTATTTCTTAGAAATAAAATCTCAGGATTATTCCAAAACCCAACCCAGCATCTGAACCCAGGACCTTACAATCGAAGTCAGATAGACTAACCGTTAGACCGACAAAGCACTTAACGTTACTAACAACTAACTGCAATACTACTAGAGTCAAGCAACTTGTTTACTTAGACCCACTACTTGCTAAGGCGCATTCGCGGGTTTAAAAATATATAAGACATTAACGTTTAACAGTAACGACAGACTATATAATGACAAGGAGTCAATGATTTAATGTGCTCTCCAAAGTACTGCGCAGCACCACCAACCTCTCAACAACGGATTGCTTAATATAATTCCTTGGAATAAAGAGAAGCCCAGTATTTCAAAGCCGTACTCCACCTTAAAGTCTTGTGGTCTCACACCACATATAACCACAGCACCAAAAGATACCCAGTTTCTGCTGTAAAAAAGAAGAAAAAAAAACTAAAGTTCGTACTCATACTATTTACCGTTAACAGCGATCGGTGATATTTGAAACAATGTTTGTCTCGATATTTTCTGCCAATTAAAAGCAATTATGCACGGGCCAGAAGTGTAACATGTTTTATTGGTTTTATCAGAACCGGCTCCGCGCATACATCAGACACCTTCGGACATGTCCGAACGAGTAGAACCTGTTCTGTTCAACATCGTGCCCGCTTTGCGAATTTCAATTACTTACCTACCGAGATTGGATTCAATTCAAACAATAATACCAGTTGTATGTGCGCGTACAAGTAGCCTCGCGTTCTATACAAAATATATTTCTTAGCCCACAAATCCTGAAGGTCTAAAAGTTCCTCTAAGTCTAATTCTTTTTTCAGATTAAGAAGTTTTGACGACCTCCGTGGCGCAGTGGAATGCGCGGTGAATTTATAAGACGGAGGTCCTGGGTTCGATTCCCGGCGGAGCAGATTGAAATTTTTCTTAATTTGTCTTGGTTTGACCGGTTGCTGTTTGGTGGCTGGCTTTCGCCGTGGCTAGTTACCACCCTACCGACAAAGACGTACCGCCAAGTGATTTAGCGTTCCGGTACGATGTCGTGTAGAAACCGAAAGGGGTGTAGATTTCATCCTACTCCTAACAAATTAGCCCGCTGCCAACTTAGATTGCATCATCACTTAACATCAGGTGTAATAGCAGTCAAGGACTAACTTGTAGTCGATAAAAAAAAGAAGTGCCTTAAGCTTCATGCGGGAGCTCAGCGGCGTCACCGGCGATTTGGGGCATTGCCGAAGGCTTGAAGAAGAAAATAGGGCGGAAAGACTCCCTAAGGACGTATTCTGTGACACTTCAAAAATCCGTAAGTACGTTCGGAATGAGTGTATCAGTTCCTGAGTAATTGTCCGTTGTTGTGCTCTCATCAGGGTCGAGACGAAATATTTGAGTTTGCAGTACAAGAGGAGCCATTGAGTCGTTTATTCCTTCATTTCCCTATCGTCATCTAGTTCTCGGGCTTGGACTCTGCGCATATTTTTTACAATGGTTTAAGTGAACACTATACAAAACTAACACGGGGAAAACAGACATGGGGCTACAGGCGGGTTCATGGGCGCAGCGAGGTACGGGCAGAAAATCCTGTCGGTCACTTGTATGTTCACGAAGTGCATAGGTCACGATAGGAGTGAAGCTACATGTGGGATGAGGGGGAGGCCGGCTGCTGTCGCGATTTGGAACGAATCATTCACATTAGTTTATTAAAATGCACGATTAAAACAATCTAGTATGTACTCTAGGATTTTCTTTATTATGAATGTCTACATTGGAATGTCACACCTCAACGACAAACAGCAACTACGAGTATGCGACTTATTAGTTTGCGTCGTTGCTCAATGCTTTACAGTTTACATCATTCTTTACAACCTTCACAGCGCCATAACCCTCAGTCGCAAGGATCACGCCACACACGAACAACTGTGTTCCATATATTATTGTCATTGACTCTACGAGAGAGAACAATTATTCTTTTTATATTGTTGTCTGCTTACGTGCATCTTGAGTTCTTTAAGCGGAATTTTTTGGACAAGAGTATGATTGTAACTCAAAATAGTTTACAACTGAATTACAATGTTACAGGTGTGAATATGAGGAGATATACGTGTATACTACGTGGAGACATTTGGCGTGGTGTCGCGCTCCGGTACTATTTCTGTGTGAATGGTCGCAACTCGCGGCGCACGCTACATCCTACACTGCGTGCCAACTCCACTCGAGAGCAGCGTTGACTCAATAAGCGGTTGAGTAATTGTCAGTGCAGTGCCACTGCCGTGTACGAGTTATTTCATTAGTTTTGGCACTAATCACACAAAATCTCATATCAATTTGAAACGCTAATAGCGGCAAGTGCACCATGACAAAAAGATTTCAGGCGTTCCGAGTTCTTCTGTGTTTCGCGTTCATTGGAATGTGCAATTTGCTGGCGATCTGATCTCCTGCCACACTTAGGCTAAAATGTACAGTTTGTAAGGAACTAAAGATTAGGATTCAGGCAGAAGTTTGTGTTATTATTGAGTTAGAGAATAGGCTAGAAATTACTGCGGGTAAGGAGACCTACGCGGGTGAAACTGCGGGCATTCTCCAGTTCTCCATAAACGTTCGTTAACGACAGAGATAACCTTTGTACACCAAATTAAAGTTCATAAAGTAAGTGGTATCAATCTTAATGGAAAACACATTTGCAGAAGTGACGTAACGCACTGCTGAGTGCGAGACATCGCCGGGATAATACCAACGTAACGCAAATGATCGCCGACGCGTTTATTACTTACTCAACATTTATTCGTAACGTAGACAAGTTCGGATATGATGGAGGATGTAGATTGCTGCTGGTTAATAATATACGAACAAAACGTCCATGATACGATGTTTTGGTCTTTGGAAAAGATTAGCAATGTACTTTTACCTACTGCATATGAAATAATCGTCACTGATTTTGAAATCTTACAAAACACTCCACTAATGGAGGTGATATCAATTCTTATTAAGATTAGAAAAACACTAAAACATTTAAATTTGAGTTACTATTTGTTAAAATGGCACTTTGTCTGCCAATGTGGCTTTCGATCACAAAGTCTTGGATTTGAGTTCTGGGTAATAGGTATAATACGGAAATATACTCAGTTCAAAGAATTTTTCAGTAAAAACGCTAAGTCTGGAGTTAAAAGTTGGTAGTGTTAAACCACTGTGTCTCTGCGAGCAAGTTAAGCTGTCAGTAACGCCTGAGTGCCGAGTGTGAGTTTGCTACCGAGCGACTGCGTAAAACCGTAACGCAAATTTATATGGAATTTTAGTAGCGCCATCTAGTTATAGCGAGAGTAAACGCTTTTTTTGCTATATAATTTGACGTTATGAGTGACTACGTTTTTACCCAGGCGCTCGGTGAAAAACTCGCACTTGCTCCACTGGTTCACTATCAGTAACATCTGATAGTGATTGTTAACAAAATATTATCAAACTAGGTCCACCAACCCGCATTGGAGCAGCGTGGTCAGTCTTAGCTCCATATGCCCTCTCCTATAAGATGAGAGACCTGTCCTTGTAGAACACACACATCTAAATTCCTCATAACGTGTTTTCCGTGGTCGGTTAAAGTAAAGAAGGCCCACAACATAAACAGAGAAGCGCAGCCCGGCCGCCCACGCCGCGCCCACGCCGCCGCTCCGTGTGGCGCGCGTACTACGTGACCGGCGTACTACTGCCTGCTGTATACTACTATACACAAGTACTATTATGTATTCTGTCGTATAAAGTAATACTGGCTAATGCCAGCCACACCGGGTGTTGAGGACTTCAAATACATTTGGAAGATCCAAAAGTATATCCACACGTGTTGTTTAAAATATTCGGAATTAGTCAATTTAACATAGGCATTCCAAACAAACGCATAAATTAAAATAGACACACTTGAAGTAATTAGTCACTAGAGATCGGAACATATGACTACCTAAGTGCATACCAAAAGAATAGAAAAGTCCGTATGTATTGAATTTAGACGTTTTAAAATTTAAAATACTTCGAGGGAATAAAGTCGAAAACAAAACAACGAATATTTGTCGTTTCAGAAAATCAATCAATTCAGATTTAGATCATCAATTTCATTGTCGACTTTTTAACTGTTTATAACACGCATATATTTTAGTAAAGTAGTAGTTTAACTCACTGATGTCGGTGACGTCATTCCACTTCATGATGACGTCAGCGCAGTATTCACCTGAAAAACAAATTTCACAATTAGATATCTTAACGTGACGCGCGTCAGAATTTCTTCACCCAACTCCGACTTTCTGAAGAAAAGCTTTTGAAATGTTATTTATTAACAGGAAAAACTCAAAGTTGTATTTACAAAGGATTCCCATTTGAAACAAAAATTAAAAACTCGTTAACAAAAATAAAAACAATTTAGAAACCTTTCAAAAATCCTTCATTTTATTGTGTAGCCACAGGAAGTTGCAGGTATTTCGCTATTGATAAACTGAATTTAATAAAAGTATCACAATTACTTTTGAACTATTACTGTTTTTTTTTATTGCGTAAAAATATATTTAGGTAGTATTGACAAAGATGATAGATAAAGGTGTATTGATTGCAGATGATTTTCATTGACGTTTCTGGTAATATTTTAATATCATTATGATAAAAGCTTTCGTACTCACAACGTAAGTTTATGTATATATTTATTTTTGTATGTGTTTATTAGTGTTATTATATATCATATTTATACATGTATGTATTTTTATTTGTATAAATCCTGCTTCTGCGTCCTAGGCTGTGGGTTCGATTCCCACATCTGGAAAAATGTTTGTGTGATGAGCATGGATGTTTTCCAGTGTCTGGGTGTTTATCTATATATTATAAGTATTTATGTATAATATATATAAAAATATTCATCAGTTATCATAGTACCGATAACACAGGCTACGTACGCTTACTTTGGGACTATATAGCGATGTGTGAAATTGTCCTATAATATTTATTTATTTATTTATTTATGTATATATAATTATTATCTATTAGTGTACCTTTTCGATTGTACATTAATTTATCTTGTTTTTATTGCAATTCCCCGTCTCTCAAGTGTAAAGGTCCGTTTATCTAGGTTACCTGGAAGAGATCACTTCTAGTGATAAGGTCGCCTTTTGCGTTTAATTTCGTATTGTACCATTGTTTCTTTTATTATTTGCAATAAAGATGTTTAAATAAAATAAGAGCGCCTTGGAGAGCACATTAAGCCAACTATCCCGGTCCTGGTCATTAGCAATTGATGGTAGGTAATCATCAGGCTCAAATATTGGTACGTTAAGCACGCTAACCCACATAGGACCATCATAGTCTATGCGCCACATCTCTAGGATGATAATGGGCCATTCAAATAGAATGGGAATTTCATACTTGATATAAAAGAGGATTGTATGCCAAAAGTAAGAAACTAACTTTTGTTTTATTCGAACATATATAACATCTACAATAACTAATCTATAATATTAAATACTAGCCACGGCGAAAACCTTCCACCAGCCAGACCAAGACAAATTAAGAAAAATCTCAATCTGCCCCGCCGGGAATCGAACCCAGGACCTCCGTCATATAAATTCACCGCGCATACCACTGCGCCACGGAAGTCGTCAAAGTTGATAATTTGTAATATGATGATTATGATTATAATATGATTTTAAAATTTCAGCCTTCCTCGATAAATGAACTATCCATTACGAAAATAATTTTTCAATTAGAACCAGTAGTTCCTGAGATTAGCGCGTTCAAACAAACAAACTTTTCAGCCTTATAATATGAGATAAAAGGGGTAAATAATCGCGGGCTAAGTGTCAATGTAACGATAATTTCTAATCGAAGATTTCGTTTCACATGAGTGACGAAGTATGATACGAGCATGGGAGTATTATGATGCTCGTTTCAGTAACTGAGGTGAGACATCTTGCAGAGAACTATCGTTTACGGTCTAGTGTGGAAGGACCATTACAACCTATCTTTGGTAATCGAGAGATTAAATCTTGTTTTATCACACTAGCGGGAACTATTGCTATGAACGTTATGAAATGTTGATCCGAGTTATGATCTATGTATCCATCCAAAGGATGAAAGGATTTTTATTGCATGTAAATTAAGTAAACGACTACCTTGTAACAAAGGAAACTCAAGCATAGACAAGAACTCGAACCTATAACCTCATGATCCGAAGCACATTCAAATTTAATACAAAATAAAATAGGTCTTGGAAACTTTTCCATTTGACTCTCAAACTAATCTCTATTTATCTAACGCTTGTATTTCAGAACGGACATCACCTAAAATAGATTATAATCGGGTAACAAGACTTGAGGCGGTGATAAGCCGACAGAAAATAGTCATTATCACAATATTTGATTAGATTAAACTTACGATTTCATAAAAGAACCGAAGAATTACCCCCCGGACTTTAGACGCACACACGCACAGCAACACATACATCGAATTCTTTGTTTTAGATAATAGAGACACATACAAAAAGTGTAATTCTAAAACCTACATAAATTATTAACATTGTTATAATAATTTATGTAGGTAATTATTAAAACTACTATTAACTTTATCTGCCTTACCTGTAAATTGCAACTTTGTTCTGTTTAAACTAGCCATATTTATAAGGAGAGCACTGTCGCCTAAAACAGAGGTCTATACCTAACTTAGAGACAGTCGATTTCTCATCGAATAAGAAATATATTGTATACATATTTTGGTAAATTTAATTACTTTCAAATTACGTAAAAAAAATAACCTGGCGTTGTAACTTTATCATCACATCTTGCCACCATTCGTATAGGCATAATTTGTGTTGTTATTTTAGAATAAGTATTGTGTTTTTTCTTTCATTGAATAAAGACAGAATTAATGAAATACCAAAATGTATAAGAGTGTAGCTTATACGCGCCACGAGAAGAAATATCGCCACTAGATGTTACTTACTCTAAGAAAGAAGGTGTAATATCACTGTATTTACGGAGATCTTTAAACAATACATTGTTTACGACTATGACACGATAAATGACTGAATATTCGATTATTAATCAAATCTGAAAAATCGACGTTGATCGAGGCAAATTGACAGGTCCTGATGGTCAGAGGACGCGGGTTCGACAGATACCGGCTCCGCATTTTTAGTTTTTTTCTTCAGAGCAAAAAAGCCTTATACTGGTGTCAGTTCCAAAGACTTGACAGTCCCGAAGGAGTGTACAAGTTACGACCGAGATAACGTCAGCAAAAACGTAAAGACGTCATACGTATTACGTATAAAACGTTTTCGTTCGAAGCGATTTTGTTTTTCTGCTTCATCACAGAACACGTTCCGGGCACGCACCTGTCACTGTCCGGCTCGCAGCGGACATCTTCGGAGACAACACAGTTATATGCGCAGAGCAAAAACTCCACAAACTACATCTCTTCCTCATATCGACAATAACAATTCCGAGAGAAAATTTAAGAGAACCGATCGACGGTCCCGTAAAATTTCTACAACACGTCTCTTCCATTAAGAATTAGCACATAATGTTGTTTTTGCGGCTGTGAGAACGAGAATTATCACAATGGCTGCTCCTTCGATTAAAACAGTCGCGGCTGAAACGGATTGAAAAACTGGCGCATACAATGATAGCTGTGCGCCTGCACCTACCGACGCACGCAACGCAAGCGGCGAGCTTTTTGTTGCACCCGCAACATTTGTCTTTCCGATCGGAGACAATTGATTTTACAATCGTCTGACGTCTGATTAATTTAAAACTATTAATATACGTTAGGCGATGGAGAGAGCAATGCTCGGAGTATTTCCGTGTTATTGAATCAGAAATGAGGAGAAGCGCAGTAGAAGCAAAGTGACCAACATTGTGCATTAGTCGCAATGCTGAAGTGGCAATAGACGGACAAAGTTCGATTCCAGCAACTTGGGCGCAGTGTTGGTCGTGGAGAACCAGTGGCTGCAGGCGGCTCAGGACCGTCTAGAAGTGGACTCCATTGGATGATAATGATAAATGATGATAATGCAACGTTAGAGTACCCTCGTGCTGGTCATCACGACCATTACCTCGTGATGGTAATGATGAACACGAGGGAAGGTCAACAGACTTCTGAACGACTCATAACACTATACTAAAGCCAAACTCGATTGAGAATGCTTGTCAACAAACAAATTTAAAATGAAGGTAAAAATTGCAACACGTTTTATGCCTAATAAATTTAAAATTATGTTTAAGTTAAAAAAAAACTTATTTAAAAGATATTGAATCTATTAAATAGTTTTAAGCTTACTAATCTAATTTATTGTCGGAAATCATCATTAACTAGTTAATTTAAAAAAAAATAGGTGTAAAATGACTACTAATTTCTACCTTCATTTTTAATTTGTTTGTTGACAAGCAAGCTTGGCTTTAGTATAGTAAGAATCACTAACATTATAGATGTTAAAATTACATATTACTACATGTTTTAAATATTATTTAGTGTATCTTTTTGGCTAAATACATTTTATCGTATTAACATAATTATGGTTAAGAGTTTACAGTGTCATATCTACTTAATTTAAATGTTTTTTGTATGTACATAAATAAGGTTATTAGATTTCTATATCACAATATATACACATTTAGGACAGACCTATATAGGTCACTTATTATTTGATTGTAAGTGCATATCTATCATTTTGCCCGTCCGTTCGTCCGTTCTAACCCGTAAAATACGTGGTTTATAGGTTAATAATACTGATGTTGAATTTTTAAAGTGCCTAAGGTCTGGTCTAGTGATCTGTAAACGGAGAGTATGGACGCAGAATAGATAATAGTGTGAGTTCAACAAACCCTCGTGACCCTTGCAGGTTAACGCGCTGCCATCTTTGACTGCATCGGCGCTTACAATGGCGAGGTCGCCAGCGAGAGCTGTGACGTCAGCATCTCTTCTAATGTTTCGCATTATAATACCACCCTTTAACTGATCTTTTAACATTGCAATACTGTTATTATAAAGCTACAATACTGGCATCGGGTTTCTTTATAAAAGTTATTTTAGAAGTATCCGCAGACGGCAGACTTTGCCGAGAAGAGCTGGCAAGTAACTGGCAGTTGTTGCTTAATAATAATAATTTCTTTATTCGGGTAACTAAGATTCATTAGTGTTAATAAGGACTTAAAATTAAGTTAATAAGATATTTTAAAAAATCTTTAAAAATGATTTTGACAATTTGCTGTTTTTTAGTTTACAATGTAAGTAATCTAGTCTTGCTTGATGAAAGCAATTGCTTCTAAAAACTTGTAGGTAAATAATAAAAGTTTTGTAGATTTGTATTTCATATTAATTTTTATTTGATAACTCAATATTTTCCTGAAAAGCAGTACGCCTAGGATATGTCCAGCAACGAGTGCCTTGAACTTGCCTTGCCTCTGCCATCAGTTCGTTTTCAGGTTCTATTGGAGAAGAGTCTCAAAACTTCGCACGAACGGAACGTTTCAAAGAATCTACATCTGCTTGTCAATCATGAGATCTCTAAGCCTACAGGTACCTACAGTTGATGGACTGAAATTTAGTACAGTTACTTATTGCGCGATGTAGATGTTTACTAAAAAAACTCTGGAGGTACGAGTGAAACCGCTGGGCACTGTTAGGTAGTATTTTATAAGATTATAAAGCAGATTTACTTACTTCATTACGCGTCACAAAAACCAAGTTAGCCATGTAGCCGTGACGGAACTTTGAAGCTTCTTTGATGGGTGTCCACTTACACGTATTACTTACATTAGGCTTTAAATTATATTCGATAACATGTGTCAAAGTCACTCGGGGACTTGTGATATAATTAGGGTTGCCATCCGTCCGGGTTTCCCCGGATTTGTCCGAGTTTAGAGGGCATCCGGGGAGCGTCCGGGGAAGGTTTCATTAGTGATCGGGTTTTAAAAAATAAATAAATAAAAATAATTTGGGCCACCCGCGAGACACGCACTATGCTCGCACCACACCACGATCAACCGAAGAACCAGGTATACCGTTCAAAATAAAAAAAAGGTGATTTATGACATTTTCAACTATTTTTTTTTACATTGAATATGTTTAAAAGATCTTGTTGACATGTCCGGCTTTTGGACTCTAAAATCCAGGGTTTTCACGCGTCTTGTCCTGTTTTCCAAATTTTAGAGATGGCAACCCTAGATATAATAGATCATTGCCGCTTGAAATACTAGTAAAATTATGGACTAACCATAGAACTCCCGCGGTTTCATTGTTCTCGTTCCCGTGAGAATTCGGGTGTTATTCTGATATATAAGACTGTATTATTTTTAAATTTAATCAAAATCTATTGAGTAGTTTTTGTGTGAAAGAGTAACAAACATCCATACATACAAACTTTACCATTATATGCCTTTATAATATAAGTAAGGGTAACCTGCGATGGACAGACTATAAAAGCTGAAAGTTTGTCATCTCACGCTTGTGGCATAGGTCAGGATAAGATGTAGGAATACGATAGAAGACTATAGCCAGGGCAGTACGAAGTTTGGAGCGGGGCATTAGGAGCTATTAGGTTTCAAGACTCAATTACCTATCTAAATATAAAACGATTTTTAACCGACTTTAAAAAAAAGGAGGTTATCAATTTGACCCGTATGTATGTAATATTTCCAGAAAAGCCCAGTTTTCGCATAATATGTTAGTCTATATCAGCGAATGAACAAATTTTTAATTTCAAAAGTGTATGTTTGTATTTATGTTTGTGGAGGCATATCTCCGGAATTACACGTCCGATTTAACTAAATTTTTTTAATGTATTAGGTATTGTTCAACTTAGGGTACACTGCAAGTTTTATCAAAATCGGTTTAGTAGTTTTTGAGATAGGGATTTTTTATGCAAAACCACGTATAACTTTACACAGAATAATCCGATTTTGAAAATTCTTTTTTTACTAGAAAGAATACACTTCCAAAATAGTCCCATAGTCATCTTGTTAGGATCTGATGATGAAATCTAGCTTAAATTGAAGGAAATCTTTTAATATCATATATCGTAGATTAAATATCACCGAGTTTATAGATATGGTTAAGTAAGTTAAAGTAACTACTTTTTATTTTATTTTTTACTTTTCAGTGCGTTTTGAAGTCGGTTCAATTTTTTTATTAAAATTTTTTTACGTTACTACTACAGTCGTTTTTTCTACCACTACAAAATGGGGCGTTACTAGAAACCGCTGAAGCCTCTCACCAGCTATATTAGCAATTAATAAAATCTCCAGGCTCAGTGGGAAGGGATCCCAGAACGTTAGTCTTATAAGTCCACCGAGTATATCACTACGCCATCGCAGACTAATAATAATTCTTTAATGTCTAGGACCGGTTTGTTCAGAGGCGAGCCTTCGATAGGCTTGAAGTAGCTCAGCGGTTGGTCTGTTAGTAAACAAGAGCTCGCTATTGCTCCAGCTCGCTCCGCCAGCGGTACAGCGGTACAGCGGCGCGCGGGGCCGTTCACCCGCTCTAACCGGGTCGCGACACCGAGCCCAATACAACTCGTGCTAAATCATTTAAACCAATCTAATTACGTCATACGTTCAATCCGACAAACGGCTAAGGCTTTACTGGCACTACGTAAACCTCAGGTTGGAGCACAGAGGAGTTACCATAACGGCTCAAATTGATAACCGTTTTTAAAGTCAATTAAAATGTAATAAAATAAAAAAGATACAAAATAGCAATATTTATAATAGCAGTCGCCCGCGACTTCGTCCGCGTGAAAACCTCTTAGGTACCCTTCTAATTTTAAAGACAGACTTTTATATAAAGTGTGCTCATTACCAGCTCCCCCTCTCAATTTATTTTTTTTATAGTTTCCCGTCAACCAATGTCCTTCGTCCCGTCCCGTGTACTAAAGACCTACATTTTTGTTAAACATTATACGATATTATAGTACATTAATATTATTACGTTGATACAACTCTTAAAAAATGATTTTTGAATTTCGACCAAATTTGATTACCATAAAAACGGTAACATATACTGTCGTGGACATTTTTTTAGATCATTTCAAGAGAAATAATTCTTTCATACATATATTTTTTGTATCTTGAACCGTTATCGAAGCGCACACAACAGAAGCCCTCAAGGATGAATAATTTTCCCCGTTTTTTTCACATTTTCCATTTTTTCTTCGTCATACGTTCAATCCGACAAACGGCTAAGGCTCTACAGGCACTACCTAAACCTCAGGTTAGTTAGTTAGTCCACAGTAGAGTTACCATAACGGATCAAATTGATAACCGTTTTAAAAATGTAATAAAATTACTTATAGTACAGATTCAAGTAGGACGTGTTCCACTAAGATGTCATGCATGCTCTGCAAAGTGTTGCTCTGTACATAGGCGATATCATGCGGGCCATCAGCTTGTTCCGACGAAAATTGTTATTATACAAAATCTCGGTGTCTTTCAGAGGCAAACCAAGCATGTTTTGTAGTATCTAGAATGTACACCGCAACTTCGTGTTCTCGTATTGCATCAATAGTGATGCAATTAAACTATTTTATATCATATCAACTATGGAGTTTTATTTAATATTATCGAAGAACATCAGTGATTTTATTTGTTGTACTTAATAGGTATTATATCAACTATGTCAACCAATACCAACAGTTGTAGGCAAGATCACAGTCGAATATTGTCAAACTTACTAATGAATTAAATACAATAAAAAATTTTTAACAAAAAATAGAACCGACTCAAAACGCACTAAAAAGTAAAAAATAACTGTATCATTTAGTTGCTTAAATTTACTTAAGCATATCTATGAAGTCGGTGCCAGCCAAGTTTAAGGAACATTTATTTTACGTGGTAAAGCAGTTTGTGGGTTCTAGGTAACGTCCTTGAAAGTAGAAACCTTGGCTGGCACCGACTCCTAGATATGCTTAAGTAAATTAAAGCAAGTAAATGACACAGTTATTTTTTACTTTTTAGTGCGTTTTGAGTCGGTTTTATTTTTTGTTAAAAATTTTTATTTCTTACTTTTTAGTGATTTATCGCTACGTACCGTACTTGTACTATACTGTCATAGTATATTATATGGCACTAGTAGCCAAAAAGCTACCGATACCGAGTCAAAAACCGAAATCGCTGTAAGCGTGCCTCCAAAATTTGAAGAGTTCCTTCAATTTCCCCAGGATATCATTAGCAGATCCTAACATGAGGACAATGGGACCACCTTGGATGTATGCCCTTTCTAATAAAAAAAGAATTATCAAAATCGGACAACACTGTAAAAAGTTATGCGTGGTCATACATAAAAAAAAAAAAAAAAATATATACGTGTCGAATTGAGAACCTCCTCCGTTTATTTTTCGTCGGTTAAAAATACAACCCTCTTTTTTTGGGGGTTGAAACAAAAGTCATTAATAATGATTTTCGACAATGAGATAACAAAATTCGAAATTTAAAATCATTTATTTCAAGTAAGCTAATTATAAGCACTTTTGAAACGTCAAATTAGACTATTTGTAGTGACTCTACAACCGGCTCGGAAGGCTGGTCCTGTTTAGAAGAGCCGGCAAGATACTCAACAGCTGCTGTTTTAAAATCATTAATTTTTACAATATTAACTGTATTGTTACATAAAATTATTTATTCTACTACTTGTGTGAAGTTGAAAGCTGATCCAATTGCCTCTCAACCTCTTTGTCATTTAAAAATTCATCTATAGTCTAATAACCTTGACTCAGTGAGTTTTAAGCATTCCGCAGAAATGCAATAATGATTTTGGACAAAGGGATAACAAAGGAGCTCTCTGTATCGCAACAGCTAGTAAAGCCGCACATTATCTTGTTTTTTACAACAAATCCTATAATCTACGCTGGCACAGTTACACACTAGCAGCGGGCGATGTGCTGCGCCCGACAGATAACGTCGTGAGGACACCAGCTGATCGACACGAATGTTTAAATTGTCATATGTTGTTATTTTATTGTTTAACAGTTCTTTTGTGGAATACAAGTTAAGCCTTGACTTTTTTTTTATCGACTACAAGTTGGCCCTTGACTGCTATCACACCTGATGTTAAGTGATGGTGCAGTCTAAGATGGAAGCGGGCTAACTTGTTAGGAGTGGGACGAAAATCCACACCCCTTTTGGTTTCTACACGACATCGTACCGGAACGCTAAATTGCTTGGCGATACGTCTTTGTCGGTAGGGTGGTAACTAGCCACGGAGAAAGCCTCCCACCAGCCAGACAAAGACAAATTAAGAAAAATCTCAATCTGCCCCGCCGGGAATCGAACCCAGGACTTCCGTCTTATAAGTCCACCGCGCATACAACTGCGCCACGGAGGTCGTCGAACTACAATCACAATCTGCAATATTTGATGGCAGCGGGATATCTTCTTAGTAACCTAGTTAAATTAAGAATGTTTCAATCGGACCAGCTGGGAATCCTAATCGGGACCTCCCTCTCATAAATACATATCTCAATATATGACCAATTTCTTCTTGCTCTCCAACTAGTCGTAGACTATGCCAGTTAAGACGATAATAGCACGCCAAGAGGAACAAACCTAATTCGGCATCTCACCCGATAAGTTATTGAATCTTTCAAAATCTTCAAAGTGTATAAACTTGACATTTCAAAAGTACTCAACTCTCAACGAAAAAAATTTTAAACAAAAAATAGAACCGACTCAAAACGCACTAAAAAGTAAAAAATAACTGTATCATTTAGTTGCTTTAATTTACTTAAGCATATCTATGAAGTCGGTGCCAGCAAGTTTAAGGAACATTTATTTAGCAGTAAAGCAGTTTGTGGGTTCTAGGTAATGTCCTTGGCTGGCTAGTTGTATATGTACTTATATTTGTCACACATGTTTACAAACGCGAAGGATACGGGTCGGATTGATAACAATTTTATTTAAACTTAATTTAAATCTAATTTAATAAAGAAAGTCAAAAATGGCAATAACAATAGGAGGTAGGTTACAGATTCAACGAGATAAAAACTTTCTTTGATGTCTTGGAAACTATACTTCACTGTATTCATCAATAAAGTGATTAGTCAAAGAAGGTAGAAGTGGACGGTGACATACAAAGTGTTACACGTTTATCTTTTAACAAATTAAAATACAAAAAATCCCTTTTTCATGAGAAAAATTCATGGAAATAATATTACGCAAATAATTTTCATTAGGAATGATTACTCGCTTTCTACATAGCTTTTCTGTCCTCTTCCCAGAACACAACTGATTGTACAAAATTCCATCCAGTTAATTTCAAAGACAACTAATTTAACATTGTCATAAATTTTTAAGGCTTTTATTAAATTCAAATTAATTTATTTCAAATAGGTTTTTAAACGTCAAGTACATCTGTATGTAGTGACTCTACCGCCGGCTCGGAAGGCAGATTACAATTATGCTTACAGTCATGTTCAAGGTCAATTTATCCAAGATCCTAATCAACTTACACAATAATTAATGCAAACCGCATGTTTATTTATAAAAGACATGACACAATAAATGAATTATTCATTTATGAACACCAACCAACTGCGAGTATGTATAACTATTAAATCACCTAACCTAACCCAAGGAAGTATGTAATTTTCCACTTTTAAAAAATTTGCAAAGCGTGAAGTTTTGTTCGTATCTAGAATTAGTTAGGAAAACATCTACATGAGCGTTACCCGAGACGTCGATTAAGAACATTAAGTACATTTGGATCTATGGCATGCACTAGTAGGGCCGTAACCAAGCTGTAGCAATATAACAAAAAATAGAATCGACTCAAAACGCACTAAAAAGTAAAAAATAACTGTGTCATTTAGTTGCTTTAATTTACTTAAGCATATCTATGAAGTCTATTTTTTGTTAAAAATTTTTATTTCTTACTTTTTAGTGATTTATCGCCACGTAACGTACTCGTACTATACTGTCATAGTATATTACACGGCACTAGTAGCAAAAAGCTACCGATACCGAGAAAAAGATCGAAATCGAAAAAAGAAAATAAACGTGTCGAATTGAGAACCTCCTCCGTTTTTTTTCGTCGGTTAAAAAGAATCATCCGAATTATTCTTACTGAGTTTAAGACCTACTCAACAATATTGTAAAACGTTCACCTTGTATCATCTGTGCATTAGAAATAACGCTATTTCTTGCAAAATTTAATGCGCCGATAAAATTATTCAAAAATTTGCTAAATCTCAATATAATATAGACCTTCATTAACCGCGTCAAAAAAGCAGCAATGTACCTAACTGGTAGTTCTTAACTCGCAACCGAGTTGATTGGGATCAAATTTAGACCCGTATCGTATTCATCGAAGCCCTGATAGCGTATCCCCTGAGACGTTGCTGTGACATTTACGACGAAGACGGACGGTGGGGAGGGGAGCGGCCGACGTAAAAACTACTTGTTAGAATATCTGCACACCTCCTGAGTTGCGAGCCGATCCAATTGGAGTCAATATAGCAACGTATGCATTGCGTTTCACTTCGAAACGTTTAACCTTCTGTGGTTTTCAGTAACTTTAATTCCCCAGATCTGAAACATCCATGGTCATCTGACAATTACTTTAAATTGATGTTTTTAGCAACTCTTCCGACACATTTTTACAAATTTGTTAAGGGTAAAATCTTTAATATCTATTTAAATATTCCTGTTTCCTCTCTAATCAGCTGTTGTATTAGTAGTGGATACGACATTAAAGTCTTGAAAGGATGTCGTAGATTCATTAATTTATTTTTAAGTGTTGAAATGGTATTATATTAATATAAACGACGTGAATGTTTTTCGGGCACACCAATAAAGTATCATTCGGAACGGGTGGGCAAGTCGGGTCGAGCTGCGTCGGCGCGTCGCTGGGCGCCCACAAACAGGCTCCGAGGACCGGTCGGGTCGTAACATAACTTATAACAACGAGTCCTGTTGACGGAAATCACGTCGCCCACCGTAGTCCATCTTACCACATTATGACACACATCTTCATAATTAGCGTGACCACACGGCGCCACCGGCGGGACTGTTCTTGTGGTGAATTATCTCCCGCAAGGACTAGTAATATCTGCACCCAAAACGGCCATATGGTGACAACGGCTAATCTTATGACGACAATGTATGAGTTATACAGTGCACAAAAAGACAGATTGTCTATTCTTTCATACAGTCCAACATGACCGGAGAGAGATTAAACGAATAAAGAAGAGCTTTCTGCTCTCCGAGGCAAAGAGATGTACCAACACTTTACTCCAGTCTGGTATTGAGATTTTTTTTTAAAGATTCCAGTGACTTATTCTTTTTGTTGGGTTGCTGAACAGGGATTCAAACTTTGAACTCATTTAGGCAATTCGACTTACCACTTTAACTAATTCAAATGGTGACAGCAAACATGAAATTGCAGTAAAACGTTGATTCTAGTATTATAAAACTTGATTTATAAAATGCACAATAGTTTAATCCTCCATTTTATAGTTTACAATAACTATTGAACAAGTTGGCAATACTAGTCATGTTTTAAATAATAATGTTTTTATTAAAGAAGCCCCCTCCGAGGCTATGTGCTGGGAGCGTGGCGCGGTGACAAGAAGCCGGCGCGACCAGTTCGCGACGTGCCCGTAGCGGGGTGAATGGTGGGTTCCGGGAAGATGCCGCGACTTAATGAACGCACGCCTTATATAGACTGCGGTTTTTTGTTATCCGAGTGCGTTTCATTCTTATTTCTATACAGACTTCCAATAATGGAGTTGCATGCGACTTGTACCTACTCGATTTCGAAACATATTTTGTTATTATTATTCTATGTATGGATTATAAGCCCGCCAATTCGCAACGGAGCAACCTGGTGGGTCTATGCTAAGTGAAGCATATTATAGTGTAAAGGTGATCGAGTGAATTGCTGTAAAGAGCCAGATGCTTAGTTCTATGGTTTTTAAATAATAAATAATTCGTACTGGAACTCTAAATCGCTTGGCGGTATGTTTTTATTGGTAGGGTGGTAACTAGCCACGGCAAAAGCCTTCCACCAGGCAAAACCAGTCTGAAAATTATGTGACCCGTGGTCCTCATAGGAAAGTGGATTTCCATCAAGCTGCTCCATTAGCGATTGATGGACATAGGGAATAATGTTCAATTCGCGATCTCTATCAAATGTTGACAATGACCGGGACCGACAGCTTCACGTTCTTGTGCTAATATAATATAAACGCTTGGACCGGGTACAGTGGGCTCGATGTCGCTCCGACCGCACCAGCTGACTGCGGGGTGGTGGGGCGAAGGGGCGACGTAATCTCGAGCGAGCGCTGCGCGGGGGCGCGGGCGACTCATTTGCTTTCATACTTTGTGGTTTTAGCCACGTTTGAGATTTAAACAGTAACATGACAAATTAGCTTGACTTGTCATGACAATATAGTCATGACCCACTGCAATCACACTTGATGCTAAGTGATAATGATAATGCAATGTGTGATGGAAGCGGGCTTGTTAGGTGAACACCACACCCCTTTCTGTTTCTAGTTCTTAACGACATTGTTCCGGAGCGCTCAACGCTTGGCGGTCGGCTCCCCACCATCCCGATCTGGACCAATTTAGAAACGGCCGAGAATCAAACCTAGGACATAAATACTGCACATACCACTGCGCCACGGCGGGTTCCTGGACTGTTATAAAGATACTACATACTACTTGATTCTAGGCGTAGACAAGCAAATATTATTTAGAATGCACGGGCCGCTACATGTGGCAGTCATCGAGTTGTTATTACTGAGTAGGTGAAACGACAACAAATAACTGAATGTTTGTGATCACTGCAGCGTGCCTGCAGTACTGACGAGGGTACACCGAGCCACATTGTGGCCTAGACCAATCACAACGGGGCGAGTTAGGAATCGAACCCAGGACCTTCGCATTGTAGATTTACTGCGCATACCGCTGCGCCAGGCAGGTCCGAGGACATCTGAGAATCCGCCCGGCTTATCAGACATATAACGTTTAACGTTTCCCCCTTTATTTTAAAAAAAATAAAGTTACAATCGAAGGGTTCCCAGTTGGTTAAAAATATATCTGACCTGATATTTTATAGGTCAGGTATATCAGGTTACATTCTAAATTGATTCTCAAAATCGACCTCGTTGTGAAAGTAAGGCTATTGCGGCAAAAGCGAATCTAGAAGGCATCTACGTCAGATGTAGCAGCCGAGCGGAATGCGTGGCCAATGCAAACCAAACACGCGCTGTCACTACGCGTTTACCGGTTGCCCGCGCTCTACTGGCAACTGCACTAAGTACCTACACTACATACGAGATTAGAGGATCGATTTATTTAAAAGCACAACCTTAGGTAGCGTATCTTTTACTTCGAAGTCTAGCTCTCATTTTAATAAAGATGATTGCAGAGCTAAGACTGATAGTATAGTCTAGTGAGACTCTAGCACCAGTATCGTGTTAAATCTTGAAAGAAGTACCTATTGCCACTAAGCATATCTTTGTTTCAGTGTAAAGGATATGGTTGCCTGTGAAATAACACATAAGTATCTAACTATGCCGCAGGTTGACTGGGGCAGGAGAGCAGGACTGGACAGTGTAAGATATCCTTATACTGTTTTGTAAAGGTCTTTCTGTAAAAGCGCTGATTTTCTCCTTAACAAAAGATAGGCAATGTCTGATACAACTAGGATGAATTTTTTTACGTGTTAAATTATTATTCCATCTGTACCTTCATACAACTTTTTTTAATCGCTGTGAGGTAATTCTGATACCACTTCTTACAAAATTAATAATTAAGTAATTCTTTAAAAATAATATACGGCTATCTGTCGATCTCAGTTACCGGTTTAAAGAACCCGTCGCAATATTGAGCGAGAGCTGAATGTGATACAGCGGACACTCGTACGCGGAATCCTAAACGAAGAGTAGTGGAACGAAAAAAAGCAGTTCTCGATTCTTCAGAAACACATTAACGTCGCTGTTACTACAGAATAGCTGTGCGATTGTTTTTGCCCGATAGCCGCGAGCGCCGCGTCTCGTTCCCTCCTGCGGCCAGTGGTGCAGGTGCGAGGGGGAGAGGCCCGTGGTTTTTGCGGGCGTCGCTCGTCGCGCCATGTTGGGACGCGCGAGCAGGGGCTCATTCACTGTGCAATTGCCAATTGATGGTATCAAGCGATTCACAATCTCGCAGGGCTGTCGGGTTAGTTAACTTTCTTTCGCCATCTACAGACTGGCCAACTTTCAACGATGTCAGCCCCACAGCAGAGTTGCTCGGGCATCTGTAAAAGGTTAAGTCCAAACCCAGATCCTTGTTTTTTTTTCTATATATGTTTCTTTTTCTTTATGAAAACTACATACAGGAACGACAGCGTGTAAAATAAGCGGAGTTGTTCTGCCAGAAGATGATTTCTATGGCACCAAGAAATCAAGGGGAACTTCTAAACTTTTAAATGACACGTGTGGGTAAATTTAATACACAAGCGAAACAGCTAACCAGCTAAAGTGCTTATTGTAATTAAGCCATGTCCAAATCATTACATGTCATTTTAGAATATTAGAAATAGTTCAATATAGCGGATTTTAAACTTATAGGTAAACTGTGTACAACATTGGATTTATTGACCTTCCCAGATTAGCAGGAATAGTAGCTGCCACAGCCTTCATCAGCCTATTAATTGCCGCTGAAAGTAGTAGTTTAACCAGTGTTATAATCATATTATGTTGTCGTAAATCGCATAACCATCAATCCCATTCGGCAGCTGATGTCGTGTACCAATGGACAACCCTCAAAGAGCACCGCTTTGCAGAAGCGGCTCTAATTACTTTGTCCACTTTAGGAGAGATGTTTAATTCATGCGACCGCTGTCAGTCGCCTGTCTCGAGAACAAGCTCAGCACTCAGCAGGTAATGAATGGAGCTGGTGACATTACGTGATGCTTTAGATGAGTATGTACGTTTTTCGCAACTGTACATTGTAGAGTAAACAACTCCTAAGGCTGCTCCGGTCGGATGTGGGTGACAGTCGCTTGGGGTCCTCGGATTTTCGCGGAAGCTTGTCTGACTTGGATTTTTTGGTCTTAGTTACACGTTTAGAAATAATTATAATTTCGTCAGCTTCATTTATAAGTGAAAGCTTCAGAGATTACGGTCTAGATTTCCTCAAATACTAATATTTACCAAAATTTTGGCAGCTCCTTTTAACTGTCAATCTTTTCCTTTCTTTTTCCTCCTTTTCCTGTTCTCACGAGCATAATATCTCGACTCTACAAGTACGTGTGCTGCGGAGAAGTTATCATATCTGTATTTGTTCAGGTGGTAGAGTACTACACTTGACAGTTGTGTATCTGTGTGATAGCCTGCAGAAGGTACATCTTTATATTCTTACTAATATTATAAAGGCGAAAGATTGCATGTAAGGGTGGATGTTTGTCACTCTTTTACGCAAAAACTACTGAATGGATTTTGATGACACTTCTATTTTAATAGAACTATAGGTTAAACATCAAAGTGTTAAATAACAAGTAGGTCACATTTTATTCCGAAATTCTCACGGGAAAGAGAACCACGCGGGTGAAACCGCGGGCGTCCTCTAGCTTTCTTTAATATTTTTGAATAATCCAAGTGTTTCTTTGTTTTGTTCCATTTCGCATTTACAATGTTAATATGAATATGGTCAAGTTAGGTAAGCTACAATAAGGCTATGAAAACAGATTTTTTTATATTTCTATCTAAATTTTCAAAGGTCCACCAACTCTACAAGTAAAACGACGAGGAGAAATTGCGAGGCATTTGCCACGGTCCTTGCATACTTCCCTCGACTTTCATTAAGCCTTTCATACAAATTCTTCGGTTTATTGTACTCTTGACCTGGCCATTCTTTAAAATGTCCCGCATTTGGTCCAGAAACATTCGACTAGGCCTGCCCCTTCCAATATTTCCTGTCACCCTCGCCTCATAAATCTCTTTTGTTAATCTTCTTTCATCCATTCTCTTTACATGCCCAAACCATCTAAGAAAGCTTAGATGGTTACTTAGGTACTAATATATATAATGTTTAATTACTTAATCTGTCATGATCTGCAATAGTTGTAATCGCATCATACATTTATGTAGATAATTGTGCTGTAACTCAGTGGAAAATTTTATATGCGCTCAGTATAATGGGCCACTAGGAATTGGAAACCCCTGATAAGAATAAAATTACCCGCCGGTACTCAATGACATGCAACGATGCACTAATGTAATTATTTTGTCGTAATCTGCGAAAAAACTGGACGCAGCGGAGATAATTGTGCTGATTCCGACGATAATGACGAGCAGCTCGGACTGCTTTATTACTGACGCGTATTTGAGCTTAACTAGTTACTTGTCGCGTTGTATGGTCAGTGTCTGTAGCCAACAGACTGCCGGCAAAGATGTACCACCAAGCCGCAAGTGATAGGATACTATTAGGAAATACCCTAGCGGGAAATTGAGTCCATAATTTACACATGGGTGGAAACTCCATTGTAATGGTGCGATCTCCAGAGAAATCAAGACGTTGATAACCAGTCATCCAGACGGTAAGGATGGAATTGGTGCAAGGTTCGATGCGAGGGTGGTATTAATTCAAATAGTTCCTCGAAACACTCGCCGTTGTAAAGACGGTGTACACCTAGAGAAGTAATGTCTCTACTGGTGCTATAAAGTCTCCAACTGGTTTGTATGTTTGGAATTATCAACAAATCGAACTGGCCGCTTTTGAATGCGAATGTACGAGTACGTAGGTACTAATGATACGAAAATAACCAATCAGCTTTGTTTCACTATCACGAGCAATGGCTGCGCCTGCGCACACAGACGGCGCGGCTCCTTGATAAATGGGTAGGTATTAAATGTCATTTCAGGTAGCTATCGACAGATGAATAATAACATTTAGAACACCTACCTACCTATTCAAAATATCTACTGGCAAGTAGAAAGATGTCGACTCTGCTCGCCAGTAGCTGCATCACACTATGTACCTATGCCATTAACTTGACAAGCTGGCACTAAATCAGGTTCCAGAACTAGAGTTATGGCACAACCATGCGAAAATTGCGTACGCTTTAAAAGTATATCTTTTAAATATAAGTTAAGTATTAGTAAAAGTTTTAGGTCAAAATTTAACAAAGTTAGCGACCTAAGAACTTAGAACATAACCTATCTAATGCATTTATTTAAAAGTATTCGCAATTTTTAAAAATACCTAAAGCTTTTACTCTGTGAAATGTTACAATGTGATATAAAAATCAACAATCACTTGAATTTCATCTTATTTAAATAAATATATGTAAAACTATGATTTTAATTAAGTAGTTTTTAAAATTTTTTGAATATATATTTTTTTTTAAATTAGTGTCTAAATCCTGAGGAACACTATATATCTAACAAACCTATGGGCAATGTTTTTGTTAACTAAGTAAAAGGATAGGTAACATTTATTAACACACAATGTACGGCCGAGGCAGAGGTGGGTACGCCGCTCCGCACCATTAGCCCAGACCTTGACTTTACTTTGACTTTGGTGATAAAATACGTGCACCGAGATTACGACAGACCGACCGTAGGTATACCTATACGACATACGTATAGCGACAGTTTATTGTTTGCCTTTATAGCTCCGTAAAGCGTTCAAACTACTCCACTGATTAACTTGGCCATTGAAAGCCAGCAAACAGAGCTACATTATTATGCTAATTATGTCAATTGTTAGACTTTGACACTTAATCCAGAGGTAATAGAAACCCAAAAAGAAAAGTTTAAATATTATCTTGTAAATGAACATACAACCACAGTGATTCTAGTCAACATTCCATTTATCAAAATTAGAGAGGTCCTATGAGTATGTCTACCATGTCGTGTTTTTAAGTTTTAGGTGGTTTACGACAAGAAAAATAAGGTTGACAGTAACAATTATTGATTTATTAAAATTTAAAAGAATTATAAAATAAAAAATAGCCGCGGTGAGCTTGGGGATTGGGTTTACGTAATACACGAGAATATGTTTTAAGAGATCGTAAGAGAATGCCCTGAACAGTACTGTTCGCGGTGCAGCTCCCGTTGGTTGCAGTATGTAGGCAAGGATTCCCGTGGGTACACTGAATCCACTCCCATTTTCATTTCTTGTCCAAATCAATTATATTATATTAAAAGCCACAAGTGCGAAGCCGAGAGCACAAGTAATGTAATTCTGACAAGGTAACCTAATCAGGCGAGATGGTGGAAACCAAAGCTTATAACTCTCTCTCGTACTTCCTTACTCTACACAATTACCTATGATAGTTTCTCAAACGGAAATAAGTGAGAATCTTACTGCCTCGTCTTTAAAACTGATCATCAATTCTCTCAAAAACTTATGGAAGAGGTCATGAAAATTTTACTATTACGGACGATCCCTCAAAGAAAGTAAAAGAGATTGATTGGAAACCAAGAACAATGAAGATGGCAGAAGGAACTAAGTGAAATGTTCCCTACGAGCTAACTCTCTCTCCCTCATCTCCCAGTGTTGTATATATGAGGCCCGAGGCTATACGAGGCAGATCATCGTCGCGGCTGATTGAGTTCCTTCAGGCCTGGTTGTTCTTGCAATCATCGACCCCCTAGATCGTATCTAAAGGTGGTCGGATTAAAACTTAAAAACTAAATCTTGACCCTTGCGATTTCTCCGCTGTTAAAGGTACCGCATAGCACGTTCGAATAAGTGATTCAATTCATTTCTTTTTTCTGTATATGTCTAGTAAATGATTATCTGGTAAAATGTAATACTGACCTAACCTATTCTTCAAATCAAGAGCCCTGATTTCAGTATCATTGTTTTAAAGTTGTATCGTATGATTCCATGGTTTTATCACACATTTCTATTGATGAACGATAAGTTAGCTATATCTAACGTTTGCGGACAAAGGTTGCTTATTCTGCAAATCTAACGAATGACGATCCAACTGTTATAACTATCTAAAAAACAAAAAAAATGGAGGCCCAGGTTTTCACTACACGAAATTGGTAGAAAATATTTAAAAAATTTAACAAAAAATAGAACCGACTTAAAACGCACTAAAAAGTAAAACATATCTGTGTCATTGAGTTGCTTTAATTTACTTAAGCATATCTATGAAGTCGGTACCAGCAAGTTTAAGGAACATTAATTTAACGTAGTAAAGCAGTTTGTAGGTTCTAGGTAATTTCCTTGAAGTAGAAACCTTGGCTGGCACCGACTCCTAGATATGCTTAAGTAAATAAAAGCAACTAAATGACTTAGTTATTTTTTACTTTATAGAGCGTTTTGAGTCGGTTCAATATACTTACACAAAAACCGTAATCGCTGCAAATGTGCCTATAAAATTTGAAGAGTTCCTTCAATTTTCCCATGATATCTTCAGATCCTAACATGACTGACAATGGGGCCATCTTAGAAGTGTGCCCTTTCTAATAAAAAATAATTATCGAAATCGGACAACTCTGTAAAAAGTTATGCGTAGTCATACATAAAAAAAATATATAGGTAGGAACGTGTCGAATTAAGAACCTCCTCCGTTTTTTTCGTCAGTTAAAAAGAATGAAATTTTCTTATAAGAATATGAAAGTGTATAAAATCTTTATTTTAATTTACCAGAAATTAATAAATCATTTGTTGCTGTTTTTATAATTTTGATGAAAATCTATACATTAGGTACATTTAGTGCTAATCCCTCGTAACATTATACCAGATCCTAGATAAGTAACTAAGTTAGGACAACAGTACCCAAGTCCAACTTAGACGGACCTGAATTATTTTTGAAAATTGTCAAGTTGGCTGGAAAACGCCCATTTATTGAAACACCGGAGGTTGAATGTTTAAACCACGTAGGTGAAAAATTGTTATTTCGTCATTATTTAGGATTGACTTGAATACCTAACTATATTTATTCAAATAAGATTAATCTGACTAAACATAGTAGGAAAGATTTATGAAATGGATGCCACATAGTTCAAAACGAAAACTAAAGAAACGTTCTGTAAATCTTTTATAAGACAATCTAGACTGTTTAGCCCGAAAATATATCTTCAAAAAGCTGAAGTGTCGTGACCATTTAATTAAAGGAAAAGTCGGGAGCCACACAGGATTGTAACATCGCTACTCGCTACTCGGTAGTGATTTATATTACCGATAGCACCTCAAGTTACATAAAATGTAAATGCTTAACGTTTCGTCGCGCAACACTTTGGTATCGATATTTTTTCACAACACCACTCATTACTAATAGAATTATCAGCGTTTTAGGAATTGCCTATTGTGTGCTATCGTGGTCGTAACATGTTTATTTTGTAAGCAGTTTGCATTAATGTAATGCCACTATACAAAGTTCAAGGTCGCGCGCCAAGGTCACCCTACACAAAGAAATGGGTTTAGAAACGCCGCAACACATACTAAAGCAAGATATGCCGCTGCGAGGATGCTCCGTGCCCTCCGAGCGATGCGAGCAGTGGCAGGCGTGCAGCGGCAGGCGTGCAGCCAGCCGACAGGCTCATTTCAATTACAGTCCGATCGAATCACGCCCGTCAATTTAGCTCGCTCAATAAACCGGTATGCAAATAGGAATCAAATAATAATGCCAGCAACAATTGGAAACGATTCAACCTTTTTTTTGTTGTTTCCATTTAGCATAATTGTATTTATTTACCAAGCCGCCGAGCGAGCGGAGTGGGTCGCGCGGGTCACACACGGTTGTGATAATGTTTTCAGAGCGGATATGTACTCGTATATTAGCACGGCAGCACGGGCCGGGCCGGGACTCACCGGTGTCGGCGCGGTCGGCCTCGTCGTCGGACTCGGTGCCGGAGTCCCGCTCCTCCACCTGCAACAGAAAGGATCCTCAGACGGGGCCGCGGGCTAGCCCGGAGGCCTCCGCCGCCCGCTGCGAGCCGGCGAGAGCGATCGCGCGGACTGGAAGCCGGCGATCGTTCCGCTCCTTTGTTCTCGCGAGCGGGCGGCCATTTTCTGGTGGCGGTGTGACCTTCGCGGCGCGGAGCCGGCCGACACCCACCTTCTCGGAAACGTTCTCCTCATTCAGCGAATGCGTTCGGAGCTTATGCGTCAGGAACTTGAGCATCATTGAGCCTCGGCCCGTCCGAGTCCTGCACTCACTCACTCGCGCCGCGTCGCGCGCCGCCCCGCACTCCGGCACGACCTGCACGATCTCGCACGCCGACACGCCTATGGCGAACGTTCCAAACACATTTTAGACCTCAATAACATATCCGCACACGACCGCGCGCGACCACCCGACCGCCTCACGCGAACGCCGGACTACTACTACTTTAGTTAGAGTAGCCTTGCGTACGACGCAGTCAGCTGAAGTGGGTACGCCTCATTAATACCGAAAGGGCCTAACGTCGATCGCGCTAAATACGACGCCGAGGGACTAGATTTCGCACTGGACCTTCGGGAATCAGCTCGGACGACCTCTTAGTACACCTCATATGCTAAAAAACAGCTCAAATTTAGCGTAAATAGTTTTCAAGTGGCACTCGAAACGGTCTCGCCCGGCAACCCATTGATGACAAAGAACCGGAACACGCACAGATCGGACGCGATTGGACAAAACATTAGCAGAAGGATCGAATGCACCGTCTCGCATCTCGCTCGCACGCCCGGCGGAGGCTCGCCCCCGACAGCGGCCGAGCGCGCCGCGCGCGACAGGGACGGCGCTATCGACACAGGTTGAGTTATATAACACCGGCTTCATAATACATCGCTGATAAAAACCTGCGTGTGCAAGAATAACGTGGACACGCCTGCCGGCTGCCTGTTTACATATTCCACTACGTGTACTTCTACTTCCCAATATTCATCTCGGTGTATTCTCCTGATTAACGCTTCATTTTGCCTGCTACGTGTGATCGTTACAATGATAGATCGGCGTAAAACAGACTAGTGCTCAAAATCAAATTATTTCTATTTTATTTTCATTATCTCTAACAAAGACTAAGTTCATTGCTAAAACGTTGCCTAAACCCATAAGGGACTCAATTTGTAACTCTCGATTAAAATATACTTACAACAACATGAATAGAATGCGAGAGCCACATCTACAAGTCGGTATCGGGCTATCGCTCGTACATGTACAGCGGGCGAGCATAATGAACGGCGGCCATGCTGCCGAGCTGCTCTACCTGCGCGGCCGACGCCGCCCGAGCGCAGCCGAGCGTGCGCGCTTGCGTCCCGCGCCAAACTCAAACACCAACTCTAATAATATACATGAGAAACAATGGCTCAATACTTCATACATTGTATTGTTATCTGGTGCCCGGTGCTCTGACGTCGCACTGTACTTTCTTCAGATTAGTTGAAAAGCAAGGGGCGTACTAATAAAATTAGCTACTTTTAATGTTCCGTACCTCAATAGAAAAAACGGTACCCTTATGGGATCACTTTCTTCTGCGTCCGTTTATCCGTCGTCAATACCATTTTTCATGCGTGAAGGATTCAAGCTAAAATTTATAATAAATACTTAGGTAGTTAAAAAACAAACTTTTAAGCCAACGCAATCAAAAGATACAACCGTTTCTGCCGCTTTCTTAATTTTTTTTTAACTCTGTTTTTTTTTCAACAACATTTACGTTGGCAAACCATAAACAATTTAAAAGCAACTTAAGAAGTAGGTAATGATAGAAAATGAACTAATAGAATTAAAGATAAAGAAGAGAAAATACTCTTCAAAATGAGACTACAAGTGAATTTATTGTAAT
The DNA here is from genome assembly GCA_034621355.1 of Mycalesis mineus. Lineage (NCBI taxonomy): Eukaryota > Metazoa > Arthropoda > Insecta > Lepidoptera > Nymphalidae > Mycalesis > Mycalesis mineus. Next base: position 269,429 of record CM067889.1, on the reverse strand, counting down.
TTAATAAGAAAACAATAATAATAGTACATTATCATGATCCAACGGGCATTGATTCCATGTGAGTCACCTGTGAGTCACCGACCAATCTACAACATTACACTAACGTAAAAGTAAAGTAAATTAATATGTACAACTCTACATCTAGTTGTATCATTGACAGAAATTCCTTCGCTTGATTACATCTTGTCAACCGGCTTTTGAAATTAAAAAAAAATACAAAAAACAATTGACTATTGTAAGTTAAAGGCACTTTTTATGTTGTAGGTACTTAAAAGTAAACCAGAACGTCTACAACAAGATCTCAGCTTTTAATCAACCATGAATAATAAATACCTAGTACATCTACTTCAAGTTATATATTTTTCTACTCGGTTGGAAACTTTTAACAAAATCAAATAGTTGTGTTTAAAATAAATTATTTATGTCACATCCTTAAAGTATATTCAACTTTCATTCCAAATAGATATACTACATGTTTGACAGTTAATAACAGTTGTATATTACAGGTGTATAAACATTATATTACAAAACAAATCACCATTACAACAAGGCACAGTACGGATAGATACTATAAGTCATATTATACTTGTAAAATTATCAACATTCTACATAAAGACAACTGTAAAATAAACAATTTATACAATTTGCTCTTTTTCAGTCATAAATATTTAGCGATTTACATTCCCTTATCTGTCTTATTTTAATTATTATGAATTAACAACTCAACAAAGGAGATGGTCCATTTCAGCTTCACTCATGTACCACATACATTAAAATGGAAAAAATACAAGGATTTTATCAAATCTAAAATAAGTGAACAAAACGAACTAAATAAAACGTTGGTTAAAAAATAAAATTCTAAATTTTCGAGTTATTAAAAGATGGCGTCTTTCTAAAATTAGCATAAAGATGCAGTGACATTGATTTGTCAAACTCAAAATATGTCATTTTTGACAAGACTTTTCTTCCGTGTTTTGGGCTTTGTTTTTAGTTATAATACATTTTAGACATAGACATCTTAGCTATAATAAGAACAAAACTCAATATATTAATCTGATCATTCAGTAATCCGTTAGGTACCTATACCTACCCAGTAGCCATCAAATCAAATGGACCATACGTCAATTAACACTGACAGCAAAAGTCAAAACAATAACAATCCGCCACCTGGAGAATGTCTACAATAGACAATATAACTTATGATATCTAAGATCCGCCATGATTACGTATAGTGTTGCATTGCATTGAAGAGAATCAATAAAATTTCGCCCAAATAAAAGTGAATTCGGAGATATGGCTAATCAAAACTAGATTACTAATACATGTAGTTTTTTTCAACTTATGTACAGAAAGTGAGTCTGTGCTTCATACAATTTTGGACCATCTCCTTTGCTTATGCTTATTTGTCTATGAAAATCATTCACTATTAGACACTTCAGTGGGAAGTCTTGTCTTTCATAGACATTACAGAAGCTGAATTTGGAAACGTGTTAGGTACATAAAATATCTTAGAAATATTATATCACTCTATATAATTCTACAAACGTTAGTAAAGAACAAGAACGTATAAAAATACATTTAGTCAGTATAAATCTGTTGTAAACATGCCTCGCAGATAAATTGTACAAAAATATATAGTTTGACGAGTATTGTGAACAACTTTGGCTTGATTCAATGTTCTATGTATAACTATACAACGCTAAAACTAATATAGGTTTAAGACCTCGTTAAGTAATTTTATTAGTTTTAATTATATTTGATTTTAGTATTGAAACTATTTAAATGATTTTAGTATTATTTCTTTAGTCGAGTAGTGATGTCTAGCAGGACAATACTATAAATGGATACATAACTACACAGTATATACAAAAAAAGTTGTATCAATGGCTGTGATAAATTCTCAACGTTAAAATTGCATGAAACATCGTCTTAAATTTTATCAGATTCATTAAAAAATGTATCATCCAATATCAAGCCTTCTTTAGTTAAAATTTCCATAAGAACATTCAAAATTATGATATCTTCAAATTTTTTATTTACTACAGTACAGTACAGTAAGTGACGATGCAATTAAAGAGATACAATGTCTTCGACTACCAAAATTCAAATTTCATTCATGTTAAAATAATGGAATATTTTCTCAACTATATTGGCGCTGCCTGTTGAGTTCACAGCGCGCTAGACCCGAACTTACGGAAAAAGCGGTATTTTTATACAAAGTTGTTTACTTGACCGAATGTTTTCGCCGTGACCGATAACAAGCGATAAAATACGCGTTTGCGTCCGCGTGGCTCCGACCATAGACTTCTTAACATAGTTATAGAAATGGCTCCACACAAAACTTTATTGATCAATGTTTCAGAATACCAGTAAGCTAAGAGGCGCATGGCAAATATTTGTCGAGTAGACAAACAGCATAAATGCGATGGTGACTGTCTATTTGTTAGCCTGAGAAAGGACCCGAGTTAATTTTTGTCGAACTATTACAGAACAGAATTAAAATAATGTTCTGGTTTTATGTTTCTAACATGAGCAGTTTTATTTAGGAAAAAGCATAAAAGGAAAAAGAAAAAGCAGACATTCTTTTATGCAATCTGTTAACAAATCTCAGATCTTTAATGAATCTTGACATTCTTTTAACCGATTAGCATACACGTAGACATGTCAATAAAATTGGAAGTCATTGCCATTCGTTATTTCCAAGTTTTCTCTAAAAGTAATATAATCAAGTACTGTTTCATGTTTCATCTGTTATTATTTAGCTAAATGTCAGACATATTAACAAAATGCCAAACACCCACCGTCAGTATGTAGTAAAACGACAAAACAATGTCTATATCGATCGTATTTTTGTATTAAATTTTGGATTAGGTCACTCTGTTCTGCTGCGTACATACGCACCTTATAACAATGTACATAAGATCTACAATCCACCGGCATCAGATCACACAATCTCAAGATAAGCGCACAGTAAACAGCTGAGCGTCGCCCCGCGTGTTATCACTGCCCTCAGATAACAGTGAGTTGCAGCAATATATGTATTGTTTTCGGTTTTATTCTTTTAAAATATATTTTTACGTAATGCGGACCTACTGACCTATATTTAGATATCCATCGATACATTTATATACAATGCTTTATTTGTTATATTTGTACAAATGGCTATGTGGTTAGTTTATATGCACTAGAAGTGGGTGCGAGAGGTATACTAGCAAAATCACTCTACAACCTGCTAAAATACCTTGGCCTCACTAGAAATGCAGCAAGTTCCATATAAGAACGAAAGATTCTATCTCTGATATTTGGAATACTACAGTTATTTGGATTTAAACTCCGACTTAACTACACAAGCCACATTTGACATATGCCATTTAAAATTATGGACAAACTTTAAATGGACATATTAAAGCGAAATCGCAAATTCAAATAATTTTAGATACATAATTATGACGCTATTTATAAGCAAATCAATTACGTATAGTTTAAAAACAGTTTTAAACATTTTATGTTAGTTAAAAGGTATTCAAAAAAGCAGAATTATACATTGAATAGTACAAGTGGACGTCGTTACAATGTTACGCCGTATGACAAGTTCCTTTGAGCTGGAACAGTTGAGTGACATTCAAATCAATTAAAATTTGAGTAATCGTAATAATTGAGCTAATATTTTGAACTAGAGGGCGCCCGCGGTCTCACCCGCGTAGTTCTTGTTCCTGAAAGAAATTTGAGATAAAATATGGCCTATATGTTATTTTGATAAGTAAGCTATATTATTGTAAAGTTTAATCAAAATCCATTCAGTAGATTTGCGAGAAAGTGTAAGAAACATCCATCCATCCCGTACATTCAAACTTTTGTCTTTATAATATCAAATATATAAACTTTTTAGCAATAATTCTCAATTCATTACTGATACCTCATAATTTATAATTTATTTACTTTGCTATTTTCAACACGACGAATTTTAAAAAATACTCAAAATACAAGCCACTCTGTTAATTAATATTTTATTCTTAAAATAAATATTACATTTGAAAATATTTGTGAGATCAATATATATATTTATGTAGAGTATAATAACATAAACATCACTTGTTGTTGTAGTTTTAAATTGATTTGTTTTTAAAAAATCGGGCTCTTTAGTTGATGATTGATTCTGCACTTCTCTAGAAATGTCCGATGACACATGTCAAATGTGGCCTGTACAAATGAGATCACTATAGTCAAAATAATATTTTTTTTTTGTAAGCTCCTCACCCTCTCCCATAAGTTGGCCCTTGACTGCTAGCACACCTGATATTAAGTGATGATGCAATCTTAAGATGGAAGTGGGCTAAAGTATTCTTGTTAGGACTAGGTGAAACCCATACACCTTGTTTCTCATTAAAAATTAAAAAACAAATTAGATGAAAATTAGATCGTACCGGAACGCTAAATTTGGACGGTACGTCTTTGTCGGTAGGGTAGGTAACTAACATTGTGACAGGGAAATTTTATATATTAGATATAGTGAAATAGATAGTGATCCTTGTTTTTCTGTTTCAATTCATTACTTCTAAGCAGTCGGGTTTTTGTTTTTATAATAATAATTTTGCTGAGATAGCCTTTGTCACTACTACAATGTTAACACATTCAAAGACACTTCACCGAAATCAGTTCAGCCGTTTAGGCTGTAAGCATGTGCCGCGTATACACATACATAAATACATACATGCGCAAACATTACCATTGCGACAGTCGGTAAAAATGTAACTCCTTTCCCCCTCTCCCAATTACGGAGTGTAATTAAAGGTCTGGTGAAAAATGTATGGAGTCTCCTGAGATCGCCAGACCTCATATCTTCAGAAATTATATGTATGGGTACTGGTTATTGATTTTATTTACAATATTTTATAGATATAGATAGTGTGTTGCGGCACCATAAAGTATTCAGAATTTTATACAGATATAGTGATCCTTGTTTTTATTTTCAGTTCATAACTTCTAAACAGTCGGGTTTTTGTTTTTATAATAATAATTTTTTGAGACATTTTAATTTTAGTTTGTGGTATAGAAATGAGAAAATTTATATAGCCCTTGTCACTACTACAATGTTAACACATTCAACGACACCTCACCGAAATCAGTTCAGCCGTTTAGGCTGTAAGCATGTGCCGCGTATACACATACATACATACATATTCTCGAAAAACATTACCATCTTTCTGACGCAGTCGGGTAATCTTATTCCCGCATTAGGCAGAGACCACATCCCTCCACTTGTCACGGTCCTTGCATACCTCCTTGGCTTCTTCCACTCTCATTAATCCTTTCATACAAGTTCGTCGGTTTAGGGTACTCTTGATCTGGCCATTCTTTAAAATATCCTGAATTTGGTCCAGTAACATTCGCCTAGGCCTTCCCCTTCCAACATTTCCATTCACCCTCGCCTTGTAAATCTCTATTGTTAATCTTTCATCCTTTCTCTCTACATGTCCAAACCATCTAAGCATCCCTTTCTCAATTTTAGTCACTACATCTTCTTTTACACCACACTTTTCTCTTATCATACTATTTTTAACTGTCAACTTCTGTCACACAGTTTTAACCCGCACATACTCCTCAATGCTCTCATCTCTACCGCATTTATTTTACTTTTATGCTTCTTCTGCCATACCCAACTTTCACTACCGTACATAAGTGTGGGCACCCACACCTCTATGAACAGCCATCTTGTCTTTTTGGACACTTTCTGGCTATTCATGCAGAGCACCATTCACCATTTAAATCTTTTAAATGATGCTTATCAACGAGTTCAAATACTCAGCCGTATCAAAACAAATTAACTTATTAAATCTAATTTAACCTTAAATTAAAACTACACTTAAGTTACTACAAAACTATTTACACTAACAGCTATATTCTTACTGTTATATATAAGGATGACTAAAGTTTGTATAAAAGTGTGTGTTTGTTTGTATAACAGGTGTGCTCTATAACAATAACTAATCAATAACAAATACGAATTCATTATGCACTCGTTGAAAATAAATATTAAAAAAATATAATGCCTTTTTCATAATATTTAACGAATATAAAACGTATTATGCGCCATTAATTGGTACATATATATTATTAATAGTCGTCCAATTTTCACAAAAACAATAAATGCATTAGCCGCAAATATTTTGGAAATATGAAAAATTGATTAAAAAACGAATACGCGAGTCATCTGATGTTAAGTGATAACCGCATAAGAAATCCAAAAGTGACACGTAAACGTAACAATCGTTGAATATTAGTCTGTCCTAGTGGTCTCGATGTCTCTATGTATGTAGTAATTGGTCTTAAACCCAATAGTAGTGGAGCCTAAGAGGGGATTTTTAGTAAAACTCGAGTGTTGCAGATTAACATAAGGTATAACTTTCGTGTTCATGAGTACCTTCACCAAGTATGAGCTACTACTGTTGGGGAGCACGGTCAGGAAAACCTGATAAAGTATTAAAAATGTAGTTCATCAGAAATACTCAACAAAAACGTCAGATTAAGGTAAGATTAGTTGGGTGTTAGCATTGACATATTAATAGTTTGTACTATGGACTTCGGGTGTAATGCAAAATTCACGACAAAAATGTCCCGAGATGTCTTATATATACTACAATGTGTTTGTATTTTTATAAACAAACTACAACATTGTAATATATGTCTTATATTATTGTTATACAGTCTAATTTGCAACGGTCTAATTGCTTGCAAAAAAGTAATCAGTTTTGACAGATGGTTGCCATGGCAGCCTTTTTTTGACATGGCAGCTTCTCGTGAAAATATTTATACATAAATGGTGTAGAGTAGGTAGCTTTGAATTTTTTTTATTTTATTAGAAGGAATTAAAAAAATCAAATATTAAACAACAAAATAACTCTATGCAGTCGTTGTTCTAAAACATTATTGACGTGTGTTCTCTCAGTAAGTTAATATGAGGCTGAATGCGATTAGAAATCTGTTTCGCGTTTTAGCTCTCTTTTGTTTCGGACACTTTTTAGCGCTGACCCGAAGTCCATAGTATGTCAATGGGTGTTAGTTAAAAAAGAGCATTTCAAAAATCTGAGAATTTAAAACTAACTTAAGGGAGTGGGAAGGTCACAAAGTTGCAAGCCTCCCTGACGTTAAGGTAAAATCGTCAGGTTTTTGCAAATGTATACTTTACAGCTAGTAACTGACCTACTCTACCGTTTGACGTTTTTGTTGAGTATTTCTGATGTTAGAAATTTTTTCATATTTCAACAAGTTGCCCTTTACGTGTGCCCTTCCTTATTTAAGGGCTCATACTTGGTGGAGGTACTCAACATCATGAAAGCTGTCCTTCCTTACGTCCATCTGCCGCGCGAGTATTTCCAAAAATCCCCTCTTAGGATCCCCTACTACAAAATTTCTCGCGATTCAATTCTGTTGGGCTACAGTCATTGAACTCATTGCTCACATAGCTTTTACAACTATTTAGGCAATACTTGTATGTTTTAGAAAAAATCTGAAAAAGTGGAGACCTACTCGAATACTAGATCCTCGAACAGATAGTTGGGGTGGTCGAGCGCGTACTGGCGGAACTGCTCCAGCGCCTCCGTGTACTGCTGCAGCAGGTGGCGCGCCGCGGGGTCGAGCAGGGGGTCGGCGGCGGGGTCGGGCGAGAGGTCCGCCAGCAGCGCGGCGGCGGCGTGCGGCAGCTGGTAGCGGCGCTGCGGGGTCAGCGCGGGCACCACGTCGCTGTGCTGCAGGCCGGCCGTCCTGCAAACGGAGACAACAAACTGATAACAAGCCGCTTCGATGTGTGTTCACTTGCTCCCCAACTACAACTGCCCATGGCCGACTTTTTATACCCGTTTTCTCCCACCAGAACTTTCTTTACGTAAACAGAAGACAGAATTTTAGAGATTGATTCCGAGAATACAAAACAAAACACGTTCTCGAAAAAAAGCAATAAATATAAGACCTATTTTGTATAAAGCTATCGTGAACCTTATGTAATAAGCGATAAGGTCTTTTATAACAATGTTTTACAATACTAAATAATAAAACCGACTTCAAAACGCACTAAAAATTAAAAAACAAATTATAATTAAAGTAATTAAGAGACACAATTGAATTTTTTTTCACACGTTTTAGTAACTTATTGCCAATGAACCTAGGTGAAACATACTCGTACTAAAATATAAGTACCATTATACGCCAGTCACTTAAAAAATACCAAAATTCGCTGCAAATAACTAAAGATTCAAAAGTTCCTATATCCCAGGATCTCATCATCAGATCAGGGCATGATGACTGTGGGACCATTTCTGATAAAAATAGAATTATAAAATCGGACTACTCTGTAAAAAGTTATGCGTGGTCATACAATAATATATAAAAATACGCGTCAAACTGAGAACCTCCTCCGTTTTTCGTCGATTAAAAAAAAGAAAAGAAGAATTATATGATATAACATAGAGGATGGAACAAAAAATTCAATGTGGTTCCCTGCTGACCTTGGAGTCAAGAAAACAAAATTCACTCACATGGCGACGTAGTACTTCTTGTACGGCAGCGGCTCGTTGTGCGCGCTGTCGGTCAGCAGCCGCAGCGCCAGCAGCAGCAGCGCGTCCGCAGCGTGCGGCGCGCGCCACGCCACGCGGCTGCCCAGCAGCGGCGCCTGTTAACAGTTTAGGGGACTTTACGTGCATGGCCATTGTTTATCGCCACTGATTAGTTGATGATTATTGTGGGACCAATCAATCAATAATAACAATCTCTACGTTCAAATACTCAGGCCTATGTTCAGCAGATGATGATGGTGATGGTCTACCTCGAGCGTGGGAGAGCTCTCCTTGTCCGGGCCCAGGCGCGCGCAGTACAGCGCCAGGGCGGGCGTCTGCAGCAGCAGCACGCGCGTGCCGGCCCGCGCCAGCAGCGCGCGCAGCCACGCGCCGCCCGCCGGCGCCGCGCTCGCCACCGTCTCCGGCGCGTACAAGTCCACCACCTGCAACAGTTTCATCATTTACACTTTAAATATCTAGGGCATTATGATGTTTTTTGTTATATATGAAGGCAAATCTTCATTCCTCAATGGATTAGGTGGTGCCGGACTTTTACCATTCTTGTCGTACATATGTCTTGTATGGAGAACACACACACGCAATGCTTTCAGAACTCTGCCCATACACAGAAAGTGTATGGCAAGTTTCATGGCTGGCTCCCAGACATGATTAAAATAAAATAAAAGTTTATTTGGAACAAATGCAATACAGACAAACAAATAAAAACGATGACCGTACATAAGTTGTTAACTATGTTCTGGTAATCATCCCCTCCATAACATATATAGTTATAAGATTATTGACTAAAAGACAAGAGCGAACGTTTTTCTATTATTATGGCTAGGACCCTTTGTGTTTAGATATAACTTGACCAGGGCTTCGCCGTCAAGTTATACCTCGCAGACTTCTTTTATGCGCCAAAATTTAACCCCCAGTCCAGCTTGTCACCAAGATCTGACACACTTGGTGATCGTATCACCGGTATTCCTCAACAATAGAAACGGCTTGATTATTTTCTTCGTATGAAAAAATACAACTTTCGTTTTTCCGTCGCAATCGATAATTCTTTACACCCCTTCTCTTTCCGTTACCATGACTGCTGCCAGAGCCAGGAATAGCGGAACTGCCGGAGACTAGGCGCTGTTTTTTTGGACTGTCTCCCTTAAAAAGAAACGCCGGGCAAGCGGATTGGACACCGCAGGGCTAGACTATTCGAACCAAAGTGATACTGATGCTCAAAACTGGCTTCATTTTATAGTCTAACCTATTCGGAATGGTTATTTCTCCATTCTTCGGTCGCCAGAGCCTCGTCCGTCCGTCGGCAGGGTGCACTGCGAGCAGACAAGGTTGACATGTCGGACGCCTCCCCCTAAGACCCCTAATTAAATCTGGTGCCTCCAAAGGTTTACAGCATATAATGTTTCATTTGCTTTGACGAATAGCTCATGCTCCTCCCTTGCGGTGACCGTCATAGCTATAACGGTCCCGGAAGGAGATAAACATAGCTATGTTTATCTCCTTCCGGGATTTCAATGTTCATAACATCCTCGTAAAATATGTTCTACAGAGTCGGACCGAATATTGGTCCTTGGGGTAAACCTCCAGTTACTTTTGCTCTAATTAGGGCATTATGTTGGACCTTAAAGATCAAGCAGATATAAAACGTGAACTAAAGCTCTTAGCCATGATAAGCAACATGTTGGTCCGCTGGTTCGCTTGCTGCAAGAAAGCAAAAGTAACACTCTTTAAGTAGTACTGCCAGACGATACCCACCTAACGAGCGGCCTGTGGACCAACTACACGCAGGAGGATATGAATAAGTTGAGAGTTCAGTACAATAACGGGTTCAGAATGCTGTTGAATTCTGATCACCGAATTGTAACCCAATGCAGTTTGTAGAAAGCCGTGTCAAGTATCAGTGAGCCCAACGTAGTCGGTCACCTGCTGCAGCAGCTGTGCCAGTGTGCACTGTAGAGGTTGCACTGTATCTGTGCTTATATCAATTGTCTGGATCGTATAGGTTGCAAGGAGCAATAATCGGAATGTATCAATTTACCATCTTGTCTGTTTGTCTATCTGTCTGATTGCAATAAACTCAGACTACTGATCGGATTTTTTATCAATAGGTATAGATATTCCTCAGGAAGGTTTTAATATTTTTAAAGATATAACAAAATAATGTATGGTAGGATTATTCCTCTTTATTAGGACCATCAAAAAGTAACCGACGGCATATATCTATCTCTCAAGGATAGTTCGCTGTCTCACATTCTTTCCTTAAAACACGGTCAAGTATTTCCGCTTTTTGGTGTTCTTAGAAGTTTAAAATTCATAACATTGTTCCCGGGCGGAGTCGTGAGCGTCTGTTAATATGTTTAGTGAACTATTATGGAGCACAACGTACGTCTGCTTCGGTGACGCGCTGCAGCAGCTGCGCCAGCGTGCGCGCCGCGCGCGTAGCGTGCGCACAGTCGCGCGCGTACAGCAGCACCAGCCGCTCGTGCGAGCGCGCGCCGCCCTCCCGCTGCCAGCGCCTGCGGGAACGGACACATGTTACAATAGCTGCGCTAGTCGCGCCCACTGTGGCGAGTGTATCGTGTCCTCGGCGACTCACTTGGCGATGTCGTCGATCCACACCCTCAGGATGTTCTCCTTCATGCTGCCGGCGCGCGCGGCTCGCAGCACCAGCAGCACCAGCAGCACCAGCAGCGCCAGCAGCAGCGCCAGCCCCGCCGCGCCCGCCGCCCACCACCACTGCGACGAGGATTCTTGCGGATGCACCGGCAGCCCGCCCGCCGCTTTGCTGTGATCTAATGAAGCACCACAGATTAGATGAGCAAAGTTGTTGCGGTCTGCTCGTAAACCGATTTGCAGAACATTTAGTAAACACCACATTTATTAGAAAACTGAATCCAAAAAAAATCTGAATATATGATTAATTACTACAGAAATTCTTTGTAACCTTCTTAGAAAAGTAGTTACGGAGATAATTGTGGTCCGCTTCCACACATCTGTTCTTCTTTCACGTTTAATAGTTTTTTAAATGCCCAAGGCGCATTTAGTTACTTTAATTTACTTGAGAATATCTATGAAGTCGTTGCCACACATGCTTTCTAATTTAAGGAACTGACCTAGAACCCACAAAGAGCTTTGCTACTTCATTAAATAAATGTTTCTCAGCAACTTAAAGCAACTAAATGAAGCAATTATTTTTTACTTTTTAGTGCATTTTAAAGTCCGTTCAATCTTTAAATTAAAAATTATTTTTTGTTTGTTTCCTTGTTTTGTGGTGTACTAATAATTGGTATATAAATAAATAAATTATGATAATGATAATAATATGTTTGGGAAATAGTCTTTTCACATTATAGTATGTATGAACTTGTAATAAAATCGTAAATAAATGTGGCGAAACCCAGGTTAACACGCAACAAGGTGATGCTGTGTGTGTGGTGGGATTGGAAGGGCATTATTCATTATGAGCGGTTACCACCAGGCAGGGCCATCGGTTCTGAACTCTACTGCCAACAATTGATAAGAGAAAGTAAGAAGATGAGAGAAAGCGGCCGCAAGCGATCAACAGAAGGGTGTGGTTTTTCATCATTATAATGCTAGACCTCACACATCTTTAGCTATTCAGCAAAAATTAAGAGAGTTTGGCTGGGAGGTTTTGATGCATCCGCAGTATAGTACTGATCTGGCACCTTCAGATTTCCACCTGTTTCAGTCTCTTCAGAACTCTTTAGGCAGTGTCAGGTTAACATCACGAGAGGACTGCCAAAACCGCTTGTCGCGGTATTTTGATCAGAATTAATCTCGAAATTTCTATAGCAATAGAATTGTGCCCCTAATTACAAAATGGCGAAAAGTTATCAAACAAAATGGTACCTATATACTTTAGTTTAATGTAAATAAACTATATAAAAATTTGTTTTGTAGTTTCTGAAGAATTGCAAAGAAACTTTTTCCCCGACCTATTAGAAGCAAAATGATTGACAGAGCGACTCACTGAAGTAGTAGTTGATCTTGTAGATGTCGTCGAACTTGAGCGAGGTCCACGGCGCCTCGTATCGGAACACGGCGCGGTAGTGGCCGGGCGCGGCGCGTGCGCGGCACCGCACCCGCCGCGCCGTCAGCGCGCTGCAGTCCATGTCCACCAGCCCCTGCGACAGACCATGACAAACTATCAAACGTTTCACGAATAAGCCCATGTCTAAGAGCCCCTTATACGTTCGGAACAAATAGAAGCATTTCTCGAGAGTACCTAACCTAAAATTAATGTTTAGCTGTAAGTTCCCTGTAATTATGCTTTTATACGCATTTGGTTAAAAGTTGTTGGCTGGGCAGGGAGAATAACTTGAACCGAGGAGGTGAGTGTTCACGCGCGTCACTAAGGATACCCTTAAACGTACACCCGTGTCACAAGTCTCGGGCTCTGTTCAGAGTTTTTATCTCAGCCACGCGATGGACCCAGCACCCGCAAGGTGAATCCATGGAATGCTAAGATATACGTCTCTCTCTCTCAAATTACAAGGTTTTTGCCCGGAATTTCTGGTTGCCTGGAACACAATTCACTTCTAGGCGAAAGTCTCAAGGATGCTAGAAAATATGAAAGGCAAATTACGATCTGCTGGATAGACCTAGAAAATGCGTTTGGTTCTGTCCAGCATGATCTATTGACTTTCGCCTTGAGGTGGTACAATTTTCCTGATCTAGTTATTGATTTAATCACTTCTTACTATTCAAAATTGAAATTCACCATAGCAGTAAACAATGAGTACTCTAAACCCCTACATTACAATGTGGGGCTGTTTCAAGGTTGCTGCCTATCTCCAATAGCTTTTAATGTAGTCATCAATATTCTAATAGATAAATTAATTGTTCAAGAAAAGAAATGGGGCTATCGGTTTAAAATTAATAATAAATATACAGAGTCCATCTTAGCTTTTGCAGATGACCTTGCTTTACTGACACGAAACCCAAAACATTGTCAGGAGCTATTGAATGTAGTAAAGCCAAGCAAATGTCACTGTCTATGTCTGGGGAGACGAAATACTAAATTTACATCTTATGATCCGGGTCTCTCTATTAGTGGCCAAAGTGTAACCACCATTGCTGAAGCATTGCCTTTTAAGTTCCTCTCGATTACAAAGGACGCACTCCATCCCTTGAGGTAGTTGTCGATAACTTCATAAATGACCTCAATAAGGTAGACCAACAGCCCATTAACAATATAAAAAAAGCGTGGGTCTATGACAACTATCTCACTTCACGTCTGACTTGGCCATTCCTCGTTTATGATATTGGCAGAACCCATCTGGCAAAACTAGATGCAAATGTCATAAAAACATTGAAGTCTTGGTTTGGTCTAGCACTCTCGGCTGACCCTTCAACTCTATTCAGAGATTACAATAATTTTGGGTTAAAACTAAAAAGGCCATCGGAACTCTATAAATACCTCAGGGTTACCAGAACGCACATTCTAGTTAAGTCCCAGGACGAACTAGTTGCATCACTTCCTAAAGACGGGTGCCGAAACTTGACTCTAGGCTTCAATTTTACAAACAATTTATGGCAAATAGAACCGGGTTGGGTGCAAGACATAAAAAGGAAGACCAAGACATAATAAAATCTTTTCTTAAACAAGATGAGGACGACAACTACAAAGTGCATGCCATGAATAAAACGAGTGGTTAAACCTAGGCGAGTTCTGCATTCCTCTGGCTCTGAAGTGGCGCGCCTTGCTGTACGATTTGTCTCCTGCCTTATTGAAATTTTATCTTAATGCCTTTCAACTGACTCTCCCAGATCAGAGTAACCTAGTAAGATGGGGAAAAGCCTCGGAAAAATCTTGCTATACCTGTGGTGAAGCAGTGGGCACTGCAAGGCACTTATTGGTAGGATGCAAGGTGCTCCTGGACAGGGGTCTCTACTCACGCCGCCACGACAGAGTACTAGAATAATAAATAGTATAAGCCTTTCAGTAGCTAGGGCTCAAAAAGGGTTGACGACGAATAAAAGACAAACTAACTTCGTTAAAGCAGGCTCAAGTACAAATTCCACCAGCAAGCCTTATTCAATTCTGGGCTCTGCTCCTGATTGGACTATATTAATGGACACGTATAAAAAGCACTACAAAATCCCGGAAGACTTAGCTATTACGACATCTAGACCGGACATATTTCTTTTTTCCAAACAAATCAAACGTATAGTACTTGTTGAGCTTACAGTGCCGTGGGAAACAAACATCCCTAAAGACCATGTATTCAAAGTGAATAAATACTATGACCTTACTAATAAACTAACCAAAAATGGCTATGTGGTTAGTTTATACGCGGTAGAAGTGGGTGCGAGGGGTATACCAGCGAAGTTTCTCTACAACCTGCTAAAAGACCTTGGCCTTACTAGAAGTGCAGTAAGCTCCATATTGGAACGAGTGTCCAAAGCTGCTCTAGTAGGGTCCTTCCGAATATGGTTGGGCAGGGAGAATAACTTGAACAGAGGAGGTGAGTGTTGACGCGCGTCACTAAGGGTACCCTTAAACCTACACTCGAGTCACAAGTCTCGGGCTCTGTTCGGAGTTTTTCTCTCAGCTACGCGATGGACCCGGCACCCGCACGATGAATCCATGGAATGCTAAGATATTCGTCTCTCTCAGACCCTTATTTGTATAGACGTATAAATAGTTAGGCATAGAATAGATTTGCCCTCTTGATACATAAGCTTAGTTAGGTCACTAATTACACTGATATCATTACAAAACATTATGTAAAACAACAAGGAAAATCAAAAACATATCTTTTGATACAAAAATATGTAGGTATATGTATGTATTATTGCAGAGTTCAAGCTAATTATAACCTCATTTATACATAAAATATCTCGTGAGCAGTAGGTAGTATTTGTAACTAAGGATTTTTGAGGTCGGACAATCTAACACTGGGTTTTTCTTCTGAATAAGAAATTGTCAATAGTTTGGGCAGATGGTGATTTCACTTCTTTGCAACTTAGTCATGGTTAATATTTGATGGCCTCCATGGCACAGTGGTATGCATAGTGGATTTATAAAACAATGGTCCTGGATATGATTCCCAGCAGAGCCAATATAGATTTTCTAAACTGGTTCAGGTCTGGCTGATGGGAGGCATTGGTTGTGGCTAGTTACCACGTACCAACAAAGACATACTGCCACGCGATTTAGCGTTGCGGTACGATGTCGTGTGGAAACCAAACAAAGTATAAAAATACATAAATAAATAAATATTATAGGACAATTACACACATCGCTATATAGCCCCAAAGTAAGCGAAGACAGCTTGTGTTGTGTTGTGTTGTGTTATGATAACTGATGAATATTTGTATATATATTATACATCAATACTTATAATATATAGATAAACAACCAGACACTGGAAAACATCCATGCTCATCATACAAACATTTTTGAATCCCCCCCTAGGACGCAGAAGCAGGGTCACTACCCACTGCGCCACTCGGCCGTCAAGTATGGATTTCATTCTACTCCTAACCAGTTAGCTCACTTCCATTTTTAATTGCATCATCACTTACCTTGTCATGAATAAAAAAAATATGATATTAACATCTCATAGTGATTATTACACAGACAAACATTCTCAAGGTTTCAAATTAGAAGATCTAAACTTCCATGATCTCGCCACACTGTTTATGCACTATACTGTATAGTTGAATTTAATCCACCTGATTAACAGTAAACATTGAACTCAAACAAAGCAAGTAACCTCAAGCCAATAACCTTTAGTTGTGATACTTCCCTGAACAACCTTGGTCACACACTGCCCTACTACTACACTTACCGCATCATCACTGGTGTTGTTGACCATGTACACGCGATATACAGATGCAGGAATACCCAGTTGCCACTCCAATACTACATCATCACTAAAAAAATTTAAAAAAATGAAGAAGTATATTAATGTCAATGAAAATAAATAGTTTTATAAAATTGCCTAAACATTTAGATAGCTGGTCACTATCGTCAACATCCGATAGTGATTGTTAATAAATGAAACATTATCACACTAAGCCTGCCAACCCGCATTGGAGCAGAGTGGTGGGTGTACGCTCCATATCTCCTCTCCTATAAGGAGGGAGGCCTGGCATTATACCCTTGGGTATTAAATCCTAAAAATATATTGTGCCACTTACCCATCATTTTGATAATAGGCAACAGCCGTACTATCCTTCACATTTTTAATTGTAAAATTAGGATTCTCTTTCACATATTGATAATGCTCTGATCGTAAAAGTGTTCTCACATGGCTGATCTGCTGTGTGGATATGTAATAACATTCTGGCCCAAATATTGCATCCAGAACAGCAGTGAGGCAAACCTACAAATAAAATGTTTATAAAATCAAATATTACTTTGAATAAGTTTTTCCTTATAAATTTTTGGGTCTTATGGTTAGTATGACTCCATGCATTATGTTGATATGTAATACTACCAAATAGTTTTTTCATGTCACTATTATGGATTTCAGATCAAATAGATCATAAGTTCTTTTAAGCCAACTATCACACAAAAATAAATGATTCCGCATTAGTATAAAGAAATATAAATTTAGGTTCAAAAATAATAAATATTGGCATTTTTGTTTAATCCACAATCAGCAACATACACCATTGGCAACAGACAATTTACATGGATGATCTAAAATAAACATACATTCTCACTCAATTAATAAACTTTGACTACAGTTAAAGTCAAGTTTCAGGTAGTTAATGTGATAATTTTAAAGCATTAAATTTAATCTGTCAATTTTCCTTAGTTTGCTCTCTATATCAAATGGCCAGAGCTAGGACTGTGATGAAACAAATAAAGAATTGAAAAACCAACCCAATAGATTTTATGTATTGGCTTGTAGGGCAAATTTAACCAGGACATAGCATAGCCATTATAAGGCAATATAATGTATCCACATTTGGACATAGGACAGGCTTGAAAATAAGTTAAACAACACAATCCTGAGCTAACAGCATCCAGTAGCTCCAGGTAGAATCAGTCAGCAGTGTATCCCTGCATGATCTAAATAGGAGTATACATACATACATTAGTACAGTTTATGTCCACGTTGACTTTTTGTTCGAAGTAGGAATGTAAGTCGTTGGAGGCGTCGATGTATTCTGCACGGCACTGCTCTGGTTTCACCGACGCGTAGTACATGTGTAACCTCCATTGATCCACTCCTATAATCGCTTTCGTACACCATTTTAGGACGAATCTGCCGTCGACATCAAGAACGGGCTCCAAATTTAGCACACCTTCGCCACTATCGTTGCAAATCACGTCATATATGTTATCATTCGCAGCTTTCGTCGCAACACACAAAAACAATAACAGTAAAACTGTTATCATTGTTGAGTTACACTTAACGGTAACTATAAACAGGACATTCTGGTGCCGTTTTTCAACTGCATTTATGAATGTTTTATTTGTTATTTTATTATACGTAAACGTATAGTATACCTACGTACAAAAACTTCATAAATTATAATAATTGATAATGTTTTAGTCTGTGGTAGAAGAGACAACCATATGTCACTGTCAAAATATGCGAATTGTCACAGACTTAAAATAAAATGATGCTATCTGTAGTTATTAAGCTTCGACTTCTTGGGTTTCAGTCATCGATCAACTTGGGAAAAAAAAAGTTCAAAGTTCTTGTCAAAAGCAACTTTTTATGTATTATATTTTTTGTACAAATTGAATGACTGAAATTAAAAATTTAAATGACGGACTTTCTACTTTTAGTGTAAGCAACCTAATTGTACCTATAGAAAATACAATTTTTACATAGAACGTTCATTAAATCACAAAGATGGTTTTATACCATACCATAATAAGTACAATTTTTCATTTTAGACTTCAAAAACAATGATTAAAAGCCCTGTCTGTGCCATATTTGAAACTGTAGCGCCAGGATTAGAGTATATGACGATGACCTAAACTTAACAACCAGAGTTATAACTGGGACCATGACCGAGATTAATGTTTTTCTTTAAATATATATATCAAATACTCATTGAAAGACCAGTATTTAACTAGGAATGTATTTTATTACACAATAAATAATCACTTTCCACACCAATCAAAATCTTTTTATTTTTTTCATCTCACACATAGACCATTAATTCAACACATGCAAGTTTGCATTAAAATTACAGTAAGACTGCCCACTTTACAACAGTAATGCAATCTTTTATGCACTTTTTTATGCCAGCACAAAATATACATTTATAATTGAGTTAGTTTTATTGCAGCATGTTGCCTGCACAAGTTTTTGAACTAGCTTTCTGCGAAAATGGCAGTACTGTTACAGATGGCTTTTTAAAGTATAGGTTTCACAGCACTGCTGTCATTGTGAAAGATTCGAAATAACTATTATTCTCTGACCTTGAAAAACATAGTTTATGTAGCACTTTTGTTGTGATGTAGCACAAATTTTGGTACATTTGAATGATCTCCTTTAAATGGCTAATTAGGATGTATCCCACATTGAAGGTGGTCCAAGTTCCCCGTGCATTACATGGCGGTCTGCGCAACGAGCGTGGCGTACATGGCGAGCGCGGCCAGCCCTACGCCCAGCGCGTGACCCGCGCGCAGCGCCAGCAGCCCCCATGCGCTCAGTCCCAGCGCATGCGCCACCAACTCCTCCAACAGTGCCCTGGAACGACAAAGTCAAAGCCTTCATTAAGAATATGAGTCATAATTAATATCATGAGTCCAATTACTGACATACTCCAGAACCTAGCTGTGAGAGGGAATATGGAACTAAGATGCACCAGTGCTGGTATAGGTTGTTTCATATTTGCCTTACAGACACTATTCATTACTATAGTGAATTGGACTTACAACTAATACTTCCTCAGACACAGGAGTGTAACACACAACATTAAAGGAGAATGCCAGACAATGTATAGGACTTTAACCTACTTATAAAAACATATTGTAGAACAATGTATTATGCATCATTTTGTTGCATTTTTTTTACTATTTAATATAAATTACATTTAAAAGATCTAGAACTCGGAGTATTCGACAAGGGCCTAACATTGATTGTTGTTCCGTATAGTTGTCACACTGACATGACAGTCGCAAAGCTTCATGAAATACATTTTTAAACAGGCTTAACGCCTCTGGATACTAGCCTTTTAAAGCCCACATTTGATGAAAAAACAATAAAAACGATTTGAAAGGCTAGAACCCAGTGAAACAATAAAGATTAAAAAATGCGTAAAGAGTGTAAATGAAAAGGAAATAGTTTAATCACTTCTTTAATAATTTTATTCCAAGGTCCAATAGTAAAATGGCTTAATATAAAACATTTATATAATAATAGGATATTTTTAGTATATTTATAATTTGTGTTCTTTCTGGGTTAGAATCTGGCATTCTCCTTTCCATGTCTAATTTAAGGATTTTAACTGAAAATGTCTTAGAAGAATTAAGTGTATTTAGAGCAGTGAACAAGTGCGCACCTGTAGGGCACCAGCAGCAGCAGCGCGGCGGCGGGCGGCAGCAGGCGACGCGGCAGGTCGCTGCGAGCGCACAGCCACACCAGCGCGGCGCTGGCGGCGTGCTGCAGCAGCGCCACGTTGGACTCGGCACACGAGCGCACATAGCGCCAGTCGAACTCCGAGCCGCGCGCGCCCACCCACAGCAACACGCTGCGGCTCACCAGCACCTACAACAGACCCAGCGATGGACTACACTGTGCCACACAGACAGACTCAATGCGCCAGTGACCTATGCCAATCTATAGAC
Organism: Mycalesis mineus; assembly: GCA_034621355.1. NCBI lineage: Eukaryota > Metazoa > Arthropoda > Insecta > Lepidoptera > Nymphalidae > Mycalesis > Mycalesis mineus. The sequence goes on along the minus strand of CM067889.1, from coordinate 249,074 downwards.
TTATGTCTGTAATGTGCTCAATAATTTTCAAACAAACAGTTAACTTCAATAAATAATTAAAAAAATGCAGGAGGAAGCCTTTGCTGAACCTAATGACATGGAATAGGCAAAGGCACATGGATGAATGAACTAATAAAAGACTTGAAATAGTAAATAAATAAATGGAAAGTAGATAGTGGTGGACTAGTAGCTCACACAAGTGCTAAGTGGTCACAGTTATCAAAACCTATCTTCTTGAAAAAATCGATTATAATAACAACACCTATCTAATAAAAAAAAATTAATAACAATTAAAAAAAATCAATAGTTAGTCCTTGAATGCAATCTCACTTGATGGTAAATCATGATGCATTCAAGATAGAAATGGACTAAATGGCTTAAAAAATATGCGTTACCTCTGCACTAGCCCATCCAATAGCCGCAGTGAGGATTTTAGCATGCCCCTTCCCAGGTATGGAATTAAGTGCAATGTAAATTCCTAAGAGATCTGCCAAGTCTACTGTTGCCTTCAGAATTTCCTGAAAATTATGAACAAAACAAGAGTTATGTGCTTAAATCACTATCATATATTTTATATATTGTTATGCCATACCATAGTTCTGCTTTTCATTCAACATTTCAAACTTAAAATACAAAAATAAATAAGTTGCATTCACTTTAATGTGTAAAGGCAATAAAATTATTTTTGAGAAAATTAGTTAGTCTCCAGCAAAGTAACAGTTCTTTCTTGGCTTCAGACCCCAAACCTACTGGAGATTGTCAGGGTCTATACAAGTGAAATCTCTGGGACAGCTAGTTTACATAGAAATAACACTATTTTAAGCTGTCATAGTGGTCTATGGGAACTGTTTATTTATAAGTAGAGTATTTAATCAAATACTTACTAAAAACACATCATATTCTCCTCCACTTTGAATATTATCTGAATCAGGAAAAAATGTGGCCAACAACAGCATTTTACACAACTGTGTGAAAATATACAGTCCACCGGCATAAACACATTTTGAAAATGTTGCGTATTCTGATCTGAAATGGAAATTATATAAAACGGTAAAAAATAAAAACTATAACCTATATGTGCCCAGTGAGGTTCGTTGTATGAGTGATAAATCACACATTCCTCGAATTATCTAAATATGTTCTGCCTCTTTCTTAAAGTAAAATATATAAAAGTAAATATATTCAATACGATTTTTATAAAAAGAATAAACATACTTGACCTAATTAAATAAAGAAAAACTTACATCCCAGAAAACTTATAGGCCATATGATAAGGTGCATAAACTAACGCTAGGCAATTGCCAAAATGATAAAGAGTCATATCTAATTAATAGCTAAAATAATTTTCTAACAAATTATCTTAATTTTATTTCAATTTAATAAAATAAATAATAATCCTTTCCTTCACACTATTGGCAAATGAAATGACAATTTAAATTGACATGACACTTGATTTTGACATAGAAAAGACATTGACAGACGTTTCTCCACAGACAAAACATAAATATTTGGAATCATATTCTGACTTATATAGTTTGAGTTCCAATAAAAATAAGTCAGAATTCTCTTCAGGAAAATTGAGCAATGAATACTGGAACTGGTATAATTCCAGTACCATACAGGAATTATGCCCAAAGACGACTCAAAACAAAATCACAACATTCATAAAACCCAAAATTTTTAATGAAAACAAATGTTAAAATTATAGACAAATAAATTCCAAAAAGATTTAATTTATTGAGCTAAAAACATTTTTTGAAAAGCTTATTATATTTTAAAGTATAACTATAATTTTTTTGATTTGAACTTTTTTGTTTGACATTTGGTTCACTTACGTGAAACAAAACGAAATGTTTTTAATTTTCAAATAAAGTTTTAATGAAAAAGTAGTTATTTGCTCATAAATCTTGAATTGCTTTATTTTATGTATCTTATATTCTATTATCACTATCGCATTGTTTAAGCCTGATAGAATTGTAATGTACCTGTAAGTTACACTGACTGAATTAAAACAAGTTTGATAATATATGTTAACTGCCTTAATAAGTAATTTTTCATTGTTAATTATATTTATTTTACAGGATCATCTTCATATTTACATAATCATTTAACGTAATAGGTCACTTATTCATTAAATTTATCTATTGAAAGGGGTGCTTATGTGAAGAAAGAGATAAAAAACAGAGGGTGCTATGAAAAGGGTAACTTTTTTAACCCTTTATGTTTTTTAGCACACGCGCAACGGGGTTGGGGATTTGTTATCCAATAGCAGGGAAGGGTTTTGGAAATTTAGATTTTATTCGTCCGAGGAACGGTGTGGGCCCTGCTCGGTGAGTGCCAAGGCAACAGTGAGTTCTACGGCAGTCTCCCTCCGGATGTCACAGAAACCTGTCTTACATATTTGCATATCATTCCTAGTAGATTGTGTAATCTTAAATATTAATAGATTGTTATTGTGACTGTTACAAACAAATTAAAAAAATATAATTTTAAAGTTTTGTCAGCGTGGTGGTGATTTTTTGGATTTCATACTGTATGCTGTGATCATTTTGTGAGTTAAATATATACTGTTTGTTTCTGGTTAGACTTAAAATACTTTTTTCTTTTTAAAAAGTTTTATTGCCATGAAAATAATTTTATTTTGGTTTTCTCATAATCATCTCTCATAACTCAATGTTGAAATTGAATTCATAGTTTGAAATGAGTAAATTATTAATATTTTTTGTAATTTAATAATAATCATTATGTCTTCTCTATTCATGTTACCTAAGATTGTAATTTGACATAAACATAGATAGTAATTTAATTAAACAGAAAATTTACAAACATTCAGTATAGACTATACACTATACAGATGAGAAAAATAAAACTTGAGTCTTTTATACTCCCGGTAAAGAAATGCTAAGGGTAAAAAAATCTTAATAATTAGGTAAAGTAGACCAGTGGTAGAGTACCTAGAGAATATAATATTTACTTCAAGAGTTTTCGTTTTCAAATGAAATCAAAATGTTTCTAATTTAGCCAGATTACAGTAACTTATTAAGGTGGGGGAAAGCCTCAGAAAAATCTTACTACAGTTGTGGTGAGGTAGTAGGAGCAGCAAGGCACTTATTGGTAGCATGCAAGGTCCTCCTGGACTCAGGGGTCTTCATTCACGTCGCCATAATATAGCACTTCATAATTTACAAACAAGCCCTACTCAATCTTGTGTAATGCACCTGATTGGTCTATAATTCTATATTAATGTAGACATGAAAAACACTATAAAATCCCAGAAAATTCAGTTATTTTGACATATAGACCAAACAAATAAAAAAGGTTAATTTTTTCGAAAAAATGCCGTGGGAAACATATATGGGTATGTGGTTAGTTTATATGCAGTAGAGTGGGTGCGAGAGGTATGCCAGCAAAATCTCTACAACCTGCTCAAAGACCTTGCCTTGACTAGAACTGCGAGAATGAGGGTCGCAACATTCTAGAACAAATGTTTAAAGCTGTTCTAGCAGGATCCTACCAGATTTAGTTCAGTAGAATAATTCGAGCAGAAAAGGAGAGCATTGCCCGGTCAGAAACCCTTAACTTTTCGTGCCGCAAGTCTCGGACTCACGACTCACTCGGCATGGTGAGTCCATGGAATGCTAAGATATTCGTCTTTGTACTATGATGCACATAGGATATAATTCATTCATGTAGAAGTTACAGTGAAAATTATTTAAAGTGTAGATTATCCTAGCCAACAATTTTGATGCGAGTTTTTTTGATCTCAAAGAAGGTACGATTGTATGTACCTATATAAAAAATCAGTGTGTAATGGTCTGTAATAGAGATCGGTCAAAAACAAACAGAACGTTCATAAAATACGAAAAATTTCACCACAGAGAAAAAGTTCTCACAAAAAGGATGAATAAAATAAAATGCGATTCCTCGGGGTTCACTCACGTTATCCCTCCATTACAGCATTGTCCTCTCACAATGGCGATGGAGTATAAAGAATCGCGGCCATTAGGTAAATTTCCTTATTCATTTTTTTGCGTGACACCCTCCGCGTAAAAAGGGAGAGAGGTTATTTATCATGTGGAGACGGCGGCCAGCGCGGCTGCTGATGCCCTCGAGATCTCAATCTTGCGGCAGCGTGAGCTTTTTGCTACCCTCAACTCCTAATCTGAACCTAATCGTTGTTACACTTTTTAAGTGTCTTTTATCTTTCTTTTAGATAATTTATGGCTACGGCTTTTACTACTACTTACTCGAAATACCCAAAAAGATGAAGTAGGTACCTACATACGTTAAGATTGAGTACCTAGATATAGATACTTACCTTGCTTAGCATTTGAACATTAAATTTTATATTCACTTAATGTTTACAATTTCGTAGGACAGATTTACAAATACGCCATTAAAAGCGTTCATAGTTGATATTTTAGTAGGTAACCTACGTAAGTGTAGAGCTTATTGTAACAGAGCTTAACCAAGGAAGTAATACCACCACGCTTGTTTTAATGTCTAAGTTAACTAAAGCAATACTGTATTTAAATCTCTAGAGCATCGTTGACAATAAGATGCACGGAGCACCTATGTACTTACATACAAAGGTGAGCTTTTAGTTGTTGAGTTATATTAAACCTACCCGTAAGGAAGGAATAAGATAAAGATAAATTTAAATTACTTTTAACTTTGAATCCGGAGATTAAATCCTATATCTTTGGATGGATATTTTGCTTTGTGGCAACTTTTCATAATATCTTTAACGGTTTCCGGTGACGAGTTCACTTGAAAGGGTCTGGACACTAAGAACATGATATTTTCTCATACTATCAAAGAGAAAATTAAAAAATATGCTTTAAACTTAAACTAACTTATGTTTGGATGTTTAATCAAACACTGCATGGGTTCATAATCAAAGTGTAGGTACATACGGTGTTCTAGTTGGATACCTAAAAAAGTTGTTAAGAAATCTTATAAGAATAGCCATCATTACTGCACAAGTTATAGAAAAATGATTTCAATTTGGGGGTGAGCAGAGAAATGTATTATTCACGTCACGCGCGCTGCAGGCGAGTGCGGAAGGCAGATAAGCGCGTATTGAGCCCAAAATGCCGAAAGTCCGCGCGCCGGGCCCGGGGGCCTTATCGGAAACGGCTTACGGTGACCCCATGCAAACTCCCTAATGCGACATTCCTCACCGGCCCTCGCAGATACCCTCCGATCGATCTCAATGCAAAATTACCCGAGCCTACCTCGCCGGCCGCCGCTGGGGATACCTACTTTTGTTTCCGTCCAATAATTTTATGTCTTTATTTATGCCGCTTTTTGCTGTACTTTATTGAGCCTAGCAGCAATAAATATCCTCAATAAAACCATGTCTCTTCTGCCGCGATGGCATAAAAGCATTTCAGCTTTCATACGCATAAATTGTAATAAGAAAGACGTTACGTTCAATTTTTGCACAGTTCCGCTGTCTCTACATTTTCCAGATCTTTATCTAGATGAGATAAAAATTAGTCTTATTTAATTATGTGTTTTTTTGCTGCTTAATTAGAATTATTTTAGAGAAACCCAAAGCCGCGAGCGTTTTTATATTTGAATAATAATAATTTAGGTAATTAACATTGTACATTACTGATTCGATCCCAATAAGTAAATGAAACCGGGTGTAACAGTTTGATAGTTGTCTTATTTGAATGCATCGTCGTTTGGTTCAAATCCATTCTTTATGTATAGGCTATCACCGAACGCGGCATAAATATTTGGTGTCTGATCAAATAAAATCCAATTCGTTTTATATGCCACTGAATATTGAACGACGGCCGGCGACGGAGCCGCAATATTTTGCACATGACATCGAGGGAGAGCTCTACTTAGCCCTAAAACACAATATACGTACAACTTGTAAACAGTGTTTTGTTTACTGCGATAATATTCAAATGAAAAAAAATAGAGAAAAACTTCTTATTCTTTAGAAATATTTAGCATATTCTTACTAATATTATAAATGCGCAAGTTTGTATGTATGGATGTTTGTTACCCTTTCAGGCAAGCGGGCTTGTTTTTGTATTTTAATGCTAAATTAAGCCAAGCGTCCTTAATAAATGTTAATAGCGATTCAAAGACATATTTGTAGGAAGTAATGTAATGGATATTTTATATCGAAAAAAATTGCAATAACAAGACTTCAAAGTTAATAAAATACCTGCTATTAAAAATTAGTTTAAAATTTTCGACAAACAACATTTTTAAGCTAGTGAAATGAGATATATTGTGTAACTGTATTGAAGAAAGCTTCAAGTTGCTCTGATTATAAGAAACAACTCCAAGATTAACAGAAATCCATTAGATACAAATGCCTAAAGAGTATGCATCGCTTGGGAAGGCGATTTAGTAATTGTTTCCTTTGACCTAAAAAGTATAACATTAGTAATGTATGAGAGGGAGCTGTATTTTTTACGCTCTCATAAATATTAAAGGTCACTCGTGTCTGTAGGATTTTCAATTCGAGCGGGCGCGGATCCCCTAAGATTCAGGCTCTCTGTTCGCGGATTAGAGCGATGTGATGTATGGCCGCGGGTGGCGGTAAATCAAATTTTGATTGCTATTTTCTTTGTGGAAAGTCGGAATCCTCCTGTGGGACTCGGGAGCGGCGGATGCGTCGTGTAACATGGGTTAACCGATCCCTGGGCGATCCGCCGACGCACTTATGCCGATTGTAATGTTTTCCAAATCCTACTTTTGAACATTTGGAAAATATCCGTTTGAGTAGGTATTCGTGTAGTTGTTGCTTGTTGTAACATATAAGAAGTTGTTCCAAGAATGACCCGAATACCACGTTAATTTATATTAATAACTTCTCAATACAAGTAACCCTGAAACTACAACTAACTTTATGAAATTCAGATCACTTTGAAGGCATCATATTCATACAATTTTCGTTAAAACTGCTGTGTAGAATTTAATAACATGGGGGTACCTATACTATTTTTACTGATAAATTTAAAATTCTTACTCGTATAGAGTTCATTGAGTCCAATTCCAAATGTAAGTTCCACGAATCCCAATAAGATTACAGTAAATGTACCTACCTAAGTATTCAGTCGGTATAAAAAGATTCGATTGATGGAATCGCCGGGAGCTATAATGGCTTTTAGCTCAGTCGGGGCTCCAAATTGATACAAATTTAAGTTTACTCAAGGCTATTGAAAACGAATTTGGATAAGTTAATTTTAGTGGAATAAGTTGGCCGGGAGGAGCTGCCGATGCCAACCGCTCGGATGATCCAATTGCGGCCGCTCGCGGGCCCCGATCAAATTCGGCCTCTCTTTAAATATTTGAACTGATGTTACTACGGGGATCGAGTAAATGGATATTCGCAAAAAGCAATAATTTTCCTACTTTTAGGTACAAACCGAAAATAATATTCACGAAGAGTATCCATTTTAAAAAGCTCAGGGTTTTGCAACGACAATCTAATTACTTAGGAATACTAATCCAATTCATGTCAAGACACTTTTGTGCTTGCTATAATTTTTAGCAAATTTTTGTCAGAAATATTTTTTAGCAAATTAAAGAAAATCGTAATATTTGGCTGTAATTCAGTAATAGATACCATAAGCCATAATTTCGCTTGACAAACAAGGATCCAAACAGCTTTTCTTTGAATCTAAACTGTAGCTTTGGCTTTTAATTGCCAGACACAATAATTATATTTTCGAACGTAGGTATATAATTTTGTCATAAATAATAATTAGTTCCACAGGTCAATGGACAAAAATCTTTATATTAGGTATATCTATGTAATAGCGACGGCTCCTTAGTAAGTAAATGGAACAGCAACAACGAAGGCCTCTGTAGGTTTAGGTACATGTATTACCTACCGGATGTACAGCGGGTGACGGGTGACGGGGGTGGGCCCGTCGTCGGATAAAAAAGGATCTCGAGGAAATTCCCTTCCCGACCCTTTTTATACTAAATAGGCAGCTAACACGGCCTGAGTGGAGTTTCAATAGATGCTTTCTCGATGGAAGAAGCGACCTGTAAGGAATCGAGCGGAGGGACCGAGAAACTCGGTTATCTATACTTCGATACGTACGTACGTCGACGCGTGTCACACGGTTTTTCCTTTTATTTTTTACGCGTGCCCTCCTCGGAGGGATAAAAGGTGGAATTCTTTTTAAATTGGAAATGTTTTCTAAGAGGATTACGATTTGCGGAGGTGCTACGATTTGAGCCATAGGAAATAAGGGATCGCGCCGTCGAGTGGCTGCTTACTTATTGTTCGAGTAAAACAAGTTTACGATTTCTGCCTGTTATCTACAGTTTTTACCAACTAGATACTGCTTATTTAGTTTTAAGAAACAGTTAAATAGCGATATACACTGCTACTTTTTATTCCACAGCACTTCAGCAGTTCTAATATAACAGCGTAATTTAGTACATGTTACTTACTACTGGAAATCGTTTATAAGGATCATAATCCGGTAATAAATATATTTCGAATCGAAGTGGCATATTGAATTCTGATGAATTATCTGAATTAAATATAACAAAAAAGATATCTATTGAATACGTACTTACACTTGCATCACGCCTTCCAATTGTGGAACTAAAGCACTGTTCGCTCCCACGTCTCGATAATCCCGTTTAGAAAAAAAGCACGATGAAAACACTTTTATTGCGCTAACGATCGAAAACTGGGAGTGACCATTACTTGGGCCGCTGCTGGAGTAAGCGCAAATCCCTTTAGAGCCAGCAAAAACGAATAATTGCTGCAGCGTTCTGCGGAACGGTGATTTTACGCTCTTGTATTCGAAATAGGGACTATTTCGCTCTTTGTGTAGATTTAAAATGTTGCATTGTGCGCCATAATAGAGTCCGACGTGCGCTGTGCCTACGCACTGGCAGTTAGCAGGGGATTTATTTTTAAATTCGGGAGGGTATGCTTCGTTTGAATATTTTTTTAGTTTTAAAGAGATGTTCTCCCCTCACTTCTATATTGACTGATAGATTAGGTACCAACTGTTGAATATTTTTTGGTTTCCAATATCAGGCGAAATAATTCTATACGACTTCGCGTAGTAGCTAATAGCGAGATAAACCAAAAAATATTAGATAAAACAACAAGCAGATAATACGATTCTGGCCATAAATTTCATATTTTCATAACACACGTGTTTAGTTATTGTGTTGTCTTTTGTTGTAAAACTCTTTTGTAGCCGGCATAGTGCAAGTCCTTGTCGTGTTCGCTTATTGTCCATATCCCCATATGTCACCCACTAAAGTACGAGCAGTTTAACGCGGTATTAAGATCATTTTACTATTACGAGTTACGACTACCTACATCCTGCGAGACAATAAACCATTTGTAACGAGAGAGCGGACATAAGGACCTCGCGAAATCATTCCTAGTCTACGACTTCTTTTTACTGTAATTACTTATTATATTTTGACAGTTGCGTAAGCATATTGCGTCTCGTATTTTGTTAATCTGTAACCTGAGCTCTGAGAGTTATAATTCGATTTTAAGTGAAAGCTCTGTAATTCAGAGATTTGAATATAGTAAGATTGTTCAAACAGGCGTAGTCTTAAACAATGGAACACTGTGAACTTGTTCGACAAGTGTTATTGTTCTAAAACAAACTGTCTCTATACCTGTTGTATGTTTTAAAGTTTATTGAAGCTATACCCACTAGGTAGTTGATATTCTCGTAATTAAATGAAACAAAAACGTAGCTTTTTACAATACAATAACAGGTTGTGTTTTCAATGCTGTTTATAATCCCACGGTACGATGGTCGATGGTCGAAGCGTGCCTGATTGTGCTAAACTTTTTATGATGTTCCGTTCAGCATAACGCGGCATACTCGTACCGGGACGAAACAGACACTCATAAAATTATAACCGCGCTTGTACTGATTCGAGAGCCTAAATTAACCTTAAAACACATACCCGTTGGACCTTTCGTAGGTGAAGCTTTAATAAGTTTATGTTAGAGTATGCAATCATAATGAATAAATTATTATTATCGAAGTAAAAAATTCAATCAACATCGTTCGAATCGATGTCTTTTTTCGTTATAAATATTCCATAGACGCTTCTTCACGTATGCCAGTACACAATTAAAGTTATGGTGTAACATTCTTGAAGATATCGCACGTAGAGGATCGGAGGGCCGTTCCTGGGAGCCTGCACTGTGCAGCGGACTCGCATTCCCACTGAATTATAAAACGTACTTATAGCGTTGGATCATTAAGACGGGCTCCGCGCCTCGCCCTATGGTAATAAAAGAGATACATTATAAATCGTAAGGGAGATATTGTTCTCGGTTATTACGGCGGAATGTGCGCGAGGCGTGTCGTAGTTAAATATTTTATTGTGTTTTCACGACGGCATTTACATCGCTATGTAATAATTTTTTCCTTAGTGCACACTAAGCCAGGAAATGTGATCGTAATAAGTCGTCGCGGCGGGAGGAAAATTGGCCTCGTTAAGGAAACTTAGGCGCCTATTTCAGATGTGTTATAGCGTCGTTCAAATCACTGAAATATTACTTGCTGCGTTCTGCTGAGTGCGAATATTCTTGGTCAGACGCAGATCGTGGGGATCCAAGTTTAATCTCGGGCGGGACCCAATAAGCTAGTCGTGTGAAAAATTAGCACAGTACCATTCAACAGAATTATTTCTTATATCAGGTTAAGCGTTAATTTCCTTTGAATGTAATAAAAATTATCCAAAACGTTTTTAACGCTGTTTTTGTGGTGTGCAGTCGTTGAAACTTGGTGAAGGCTTTACGCTCTACATATTCTTTGACAAGTATTCTATCCCTGAAGTGTCATATATATACCAAACTGGTAGTATGATCTAATGTTCGCTAATCAGTACGTCACAACATAAATGATGGATAGAAGCATATGACAGGCTGTTAGTAGTGGATTGAAGGGTTGGATGGGAGTGCGTGTCGTGATGCGGCGCTAGTAAGTGATGGATGGAGGTTTTGTGCACACTGTACGCGATATCGCCATTAACGAACACCGAGTACATTCATGTTGGTATCTGTTGGATCTAAAAGACCGATATCTAGTAGGCAAATATAATATTTATTTCAACCCTTCCCTAATAGCAAAGTATAGAATTCATATTTTTAATCTTTCGACAATTTTATATAAATCAAACTGATTCATGTAAAAATATTATGTAACAGATCTTTAAGTAAATTTTCAGTTTTACTTATTATAAAGTCGTTATTGAATCTTTCGTTTATCGGTTTTATATCGGATACACCTACTTTGCAAAGTATGCACAGAACCTCCACGATCATGACCAGCTGTCCTCTCCTGCCACCGAACAGCAATACGTCGTGACGAACGGTGACATTCCTACTTGGTTGACATTTCTTCGAACGATTTCTTCTATTTCTAAAATACTCATACTATTATTAAATGTTTCGTTTACATTACCATAAGTGTTACTTATCCAAATTTCGTGCAAGAGATTGCAATTTATTCGTAAAATTGACGTTGTGATTAATATTTGGACCATGACTTGCCGCAGCTAACTGACCGGGAGATCTATCGTTTACCACTACATTCCGTAGGATCGACTTGTGTTTGGCTATTGTGTGTTTATTGGGTGCTTTTCTAAAACAACGCATAGAAATAATCACTAACGTTTTTGAATGTGATTTAAAATTTATTAAATGAAATGAAAACTGCTAATATTGTAATTCATTATTTAGAAGCTTGGTTGATCTTGATCTAGATTGAGCTGAAGAAACAAAAAAGTTTTCAAATTAATTATGATTATTCCATTTCAATATATCGCATGGTTCAGAAGCCATGAATATAAATTATAGCCTTTTCTAACGGGTGTCATAATCGAGGTACATATATAAAATGGGACATGAAAGCACTTGTCCTGTTTTGATGTAAAAGATCTAGTGCTGTTTAAACATTTGGAGAATTTTATTTTGACCCGTAATGATTATTAAATCATGAACAGTTAACCTTCATTTTGGAACTGAAATCGAGGAGCCTGCAGTATCAAAATATAACAAAGAACAATGTGTCATGGCAATTTATTCGGAATGCAAAGAATTATTTTATAGGTATTTTATGTAGGGCAGCTTAAACCCCAACAATCCATTAGGGCAGAGCGGCGGAGTGTCCGCGCAGTCCTCCGCTCATACAATAAACATCGCGCCGAGAGTCGCGCACTTTTTGCGAGGGACACTAAGAACGTGTATTTTTTACTCAACTTTAGTGCGCTTTTTGTGCGCCCTCGTTATTCTTCGAGAGTTGAATTACAAATATAAAACATGTCACAGTCTTGAGAAAACAAGCGCCCGCTTTTCGTATATTTCTACGCTCTACCCGCTATATAACTTTAAAACAATCCGATGTAAAATTTAATTCATAACCGGCACGGCTCTTTGATTTTAGCTCAAAAAAACCGATAATGTGCGTCATGTTCAAAAATGAAATTGTAAATCACACTATAAATAATTATAAACTACTCTGTTTTACGATTTAACAAAGAAATAAACAATATTGTGATATGAATTTTTTTTGTCAAGTATCCGCTGTTCTAAAATTAATTCAAAATCATTTATTTTAAGCAGGCTGTTTTACAAGCACTGATGAAACTTTCAAGCCTGTCATTGCATAGAGACACTGGTTCAGAAGGCAGATATATTATTATCAAACAAAAAAAAACAAAAGATAAAACTTAATTTTATCTCAAGTTTAATTAGTATTTCAAACAGGCTTACTTTACAATCACTATTGAAACGTGTCATATTTTCTGTGACTCTACTACCGGATAATATTCACACGAATTGATTGCATTATTACAAAACACAATGAAATATTATTATAGATTCCCTCCATAGTTACTCGCAAGTTGGAATAAGCTTACCATCCTTTTGATCCGAGAACGTAGCAACTTTTAAAAGATCGTCCGATTATGTGTTTATTATTCCGCGCATAAAGTGGGGTATATTTTAGGTGCGGCCGTTGTCAGGGGATTTTGAGTGGCGTCCCAAAAAATTGATGCGACTTATCTTGCGCTGTAGGGCCCTGCCCGCGACGATATGTTTTATGTATGTGCTACGACATTATACCTACTGCCTACCTCTAACAGCTGATGGATCTCATCTTCGTTCTTACATTTTACGTTATAAGTTGGACTTCTATCGTTTCATTACAGCTTCTCGGTGCAATATATCTAGGCAAAAAGATTAAGATATGATTGGTCTCATAGAAATCAATTAATCATTACATTTCCAAAATATGTCCCCCGCCGCATTTGTCTGTCTGATCACGACAAACTCAAAGACCACTGAAGGGACTGCCATTCAGTTCTGACCAATGGATAGATTGCTTCCTAAGAAAGGTTAGTGTATAATTTTAAAGGTTTTTTGTAAATTGGCTAAAATATGGCGATACTTAATTGTTGAAATGATCGGAAAATTTTAAGCCGCCAGGAAGTTTTCATTGAAAACTGCGTAAACTATATAACACATAACAAAATAATGTATGAAAGGATTCTTGGTATTTATTAGGTTTACAAAAAGTCCGCGATAGAATGTAATCCTTTAAAGATAACTGGCTATACTCGGTAGTTCTTTTAAAAAGAAGTTTCACGTAATTTTTTTTAAAGATAGCACTTTATAGGTCATTTTCTTGCTCTTGTAGCTCTGTTTACTGGCGATGCTTTACCACTTACCATTAAGTTGGCTATCTAAATAAATAAATATTATAGGACAATTACTCACATCGCTATATAGTCCCAAAGTAAGCGTAGATAGCCTGCGTTATGGGTACTATGATAACTGATGAATATTTTTATATATATTATACATAAATACTTATAATATATAAACACCCAGATAAATGCTTGGTTTGTCAGTATATGTATAATAATGGCTGGTAATAGAAATAACGTAATGAAGTGACAGTCAACCATCGCAAATGGCAGTACCATATAAAACATAATGGTACAAGTTATAGCTAAACATGGTCCTTCGAAGCAGGATAAATCATACAAAGTTGAAACCTAATCAATAGCATTTTAATACAATACAACCTATGTATCTTGAACTTTTTATCGTACTCGTAAGCGACAGTGCCATAAGTCAGTAGTAAGGGTGTATATTTCACAATAGAGTTGTTAGTTTGTTTACTTAGAATGAAAACATCGCAGCGGTCCGGGGCCCGGGGCCCGGGGTGCAGCGTGTAATATCGCTTGCCGTTTACGTATAATGAATGACACTTTTATGTCGCTCCTGCAGTTTTATGTGCAATGCATGTCCGCCCTGAATAACATATTGCAGCGAGATCGTACCGGTACGTACTTGCCCACGTAAACCAACTTTAATAACACTTATTATGACGATACCCCTTTGTTCCAGCATATTACATTTAGTAGCAACTTATCTCGAGTGTATTATTTTTAAAAATATTTCTTTTACTCCTCTTTATATTGTAGTCGTAGCTACATTACCTATACAATTTTAAAATTTATTCAAAATTCAACATCATTTATTTCAAGTAGGCTGTTTTACAAGCAGTTTTGAAATGTCAAGTCTGTCAGTACTTGTGACTCTACCACCGGTTCGGAAGGCAGATCCTGCGGAGAAGAGCCAGCAAGAAACTCAGCAGTTGCTTTTTTAATAAATCAATGTTACAATTTGTATTTTTAAAATTACAATTTCGGTTATCCAGTATTGTGTCTAGAAAGAACAGCTGGTTGCTTTCAAGTACCTTTGTCGTTATTAAAATCATTAATTTTATAGTAACCTTTACTTAGTAAATGGCTTTTAACACATTTTTTAAACTTTTGTAAAGGCAAGTATAATTCTATTATTCGTTTATCACTAAGAAGCTAAGCCATCAGTTTCACTCGCATATAATTTATTAGAAATCACAGTTGATAAAGACGTGACTCCGCTCGCTAGCACCATAGGCAAAGACATACTATTAAGTTATTAATTTTAAAAATCCAGTAGATCCTAAACTACGCATTACTAGTTTTAAAAATTGATGAATTAATTATATTGGTAAGGATTAATTACACCGTATTTTTCATGGACTTCGGATATGGAGAACTTCGAACACATTGCCAGGAAACACGGAGATAGTCTCGAAAAACTAATAGTTACTGGCAAAGTGGAAGGAAAAAGGCCGCGTGGCCGCAGCCCCATGCGTTGATCTCATCAGATCCGCGCCACAGTCGACTCCACGGTCTACGATGCTCTCCGAATAGCGGAGGATAGAGCAAAGCGGCACCACATTTCGAACATTAAAGATGGAGGTAGTCACGACCCTCATCAATGAGGAAATAGACGAAAGGAAAAGGATTTTTCATGGTTTATTTATTTAATGGCATACATTCGTATAATTGCGTTAAATAATTATTCTAATCAAACTCTATGCACCACACCTTTGTAACGCCTACAGAAAGTCCTTAATGCTATAATCATGGGACTCGATAATAATTTGTCCAGGACATTTCTACCTATGTAACTCGTATGTCGACAAATTGAAAATATCCTTCGCTTGATTTCATTATCGACTCTCACTCACCTTGTAGAGTGGCTCTTAAAACGATCCGATTCAGATGTTTCAACGTTTATTCTGTTCTAGCTTCTGTTACGTGGGGTATAAGATTGGATATTCTGACTCATAAAATGCTCTCCCCTTTGTAGGTTCGAAGTACAATATGGTTCATCGTTTTGAACATTTAAATAGATGTAAATAATATATAGAAGTACCAACTATATAAAAGAAATTTTCAGGTATTTGATTAATTTCAAGTTCACTTAAGCAATCAATAGATTTCATTAAATTTAATTACACAATAAAATCTATTTCATGTTAATTTGTTTTAATAAAGTACTGTATCGGTAAAAAAAATTTTAACTAAGAAGTATCAACATCTAATATACATGTTAAAATAAATTTAGGAAACTTGTACTGCATCTAGTCTCAGTCTAGCTACAAATATTCTTTTTACATAGCATATGTATGCAATATACGTCACTTTACTTACCTGACTATAACTTCACGTTCAAAAACAGATTTCAAAGATGAGATAAATTCGAGTGCTCCCTTGTTGAGTGCCTTAATTTAAATATAAGTGTAATTTAATTTTGAATAGTATTCGGTTGTGTGTGATAGAGCGAGCGGCGCGCTTTGTGGCGGCACAATCCAGCCCTGCTTTAAACCTACGAATGCCTAATGAGCTGCGAATCGTCCAGGGCTTGCACAACTCCGCATATGACCAGCCATCTAATGTCTAATTTAATCAAGGCAGTGTTAGCATTTTAAAATTGGAATACGTTATCATAGACAATATCGTCTATGGTAACGTAAGGTATCTGTCGACTAACAAATGATTCGAAAGGACTTAATTCCATGCCATAAAATAAAAGATAAGAATTGACATGTTAGAATTGTCGAATAGTGTATTGCACTGTTCTTTTGGTTGTTACAAAGTATGCATATTTTTAGTGTAATAATAATTATTGTAATTGAGTGGTTTTGTAATTCATTTAAGAGGAGCATGTGTCGAGTTTTTTGGCCGCGTCTTTTCTCGTCACGGACTGCTTTTACGATGCGGCGGTAGATAAAAGATTATGATAGAATAAATTGATTTTGAAGATATCAGAATATATTTTAAAATCCTGCTGCAAACAACAGCAGGGTATTTCAATATAGGCAAAGATGTGCACCCAAGCGATTTAGCATTCCGGTATGATGTCGCGTAGAAACTGTACGTCGATTCTTGAAAAAAATACATCGTACGAACATCTCGCATACATCTCGTCTATTGTGTCACTTTCAGTTCGACTGCCAGTTTAATATGGCAAAATGTCATTCAGGAATACCGATTTCTGTTACATCCGCTTCGCAACAGTGGTACATCGGTTTCAAAACTGACGTTTTTTTCAACAATCGACATACTGGTTAGTCTCTAAAGTTAAAATGATGCATTCATTTAACAGTCATTTAACATCAGATGAAATCGTAGTCAAAGGGTAATTTACTAAAATAAAAATAAGACCAATTTTTCATCAATTTCCAAAAGTGGTTCGCATTGTCAACCAACTTTCTTTTCTGAATAATTTTATGAAAAGTAAAGATTCACGTAAAGGTAAATAAAGATTTGTACATCCATCTTACAAAACGTCTGTCCTGTCGCAATCGGGTAAAAAGAAGAAAACTGAGAAAACATATATGTAAATTATTTTGCCGTCTACCTACGACTAAAACGCTCAACATATAATTTTGATAACTGTCCATTGATAAACATGATCTATACATAGCACGTTGGTACTCTTGTTTTCTAATTTCGCGATACATTTTGATTCTCATTTTTGTCTGCTCAGACTTGAATTCTTAGCAATAAATCATATTGAGCATCACCGATATTACATATTATTTTTTGTTGATTGACACTAAACACAAGTAATGCTTCAAGACAAGTCTAAGGCGGAAGCGCTCTATAAATAAATATGAGCTGAGTTCCATGCCGATATCTCTTTCATACGTTTCTTACAGACCTTTAAAGGAGCTTCAATTAACATATTTTGCAATTAGTCCACTAGACTAATAAATAGGGTAAAAGTAAAGTAGTTACTATGTTCATAGCATAAATAAAATAAAGTGGTCTTAGGAGTTCCATCCCTGATCCTTTACGGCGCCGACGTCACCTGTCATCCATCAGTCTGCGACAACGCGCATGCGAATACCGACACACACACGTCCTCCACACGCATACTGGCGCACGCGTCGTGTGGGTACACTGTGAATAAATTCAAATTTAACGGGACACATTGACGGTCGCACTCACACAAAGACGGTGCGCTTTAAACTCTATTGTGATAGATAGGATAAAGCGTCAAAAAGGGATAATTGTCTTCATTGTGAATGAGAAAAAGGGACCACTGGCTGTTGGTGGACTTGGTCTCGATCTCCTTACCTACGATGTCTTCCTGTTGCATTTAACATTAAAAATCACGCATCATTCTTGTTGTGGTAACATATTGAAATAAATCGTGGAATGATTTTAAGTATTTTTGACGAATTTAATTTTAAGGACTAATGGAGGAGGTTTGTAAGGCCATGCTTCCATCAATCTATGGCATAGGTGTCAAGCATATTTCACCTGTAACTTTACAATTTCCTTTACTTTTTGCTTTCAATAGCGATTCGCTTAGCTCTATCAGAAAATTTCATTAGAAAATTTTGAATTTCCCAGTTTTATATAGGTTAGGTAGATACAAAATACATGTTACATTAATCATTAGCCGCTCTACCCATCGTATGAGACTTAGTGTATAAACAAATTCAAATTTAACGGTATCGGTGCGGAATGCAACAAAACAATTTGCATTCCGCCGGCCGCGGCGCTGACGGCGCGGACAGTGACAAAGAAGGCGGCGCATTTGAATAGAATGTGGACAGATTACTGCCTGTCATTGTTGAACTACCCTCTCTCTTAGCGACTTCTAACTGTTATACGTAATGAGGAGCTTTTAATTTAGGAGTTGTCGGACTCTTTGTTTGATAATTTTGGAGTCCTGATTTGAGCCCAGAACTCGAGTTGTTTTTACTTTTGAAGCTCGACTAACGACACGGGAATTAAACATATATTCTACAAGACACCAACAACCGCTTTTTATGCAATCTAAGATAGAAGCGGGCTAACTTGTTAGGAGTAGGATGAAATTTCCACACCTTCGGTTTCACACGACATCGTACCGGAACGCTAAATCGATTGGCAGTACGTCTTTGTCGGTAGGGTGGTACTAGCCCCGACCGAAGCGTCCCACCAGCCAAATCACCACCACCGATAAACCATTGTCTTCAGCCATTTACATGATTGTTGACAGTGATAAGTAGGGGCGAGTAGTTCATCTCAGTTGTCGATTGTATGCTCTACCTACTTCTTTGTGAAAGAAGTAGCTTCTTTTGCTCGTAAATATAGCAACAATTCTCATTTCTGCCACCAAGAAGAGCGGCTATGTTTTAATTAGCAAGGATTTGTAAGCTTATTGGTCGCCTTACCTTGATTGGCACTTAGTAAAACAATATAAGTACGTACTTTCTCGTAAATAATTCATATTCCTAGCGGTCTTCGAAGTGATGCTCTGCGTTAGGTGATTTTTTTTTTACTACAAGTTGGCCCTTGACTGCTATCACACCTGATGTTAAGTGATGATGCAATCTAAGATCGAAGCGGGCTAGCTTGTTAGGAGTAGGATGAAAATCCACTCCCCTTTCGGTTTCTACACGATATCGTACCGGAACGCTAAATCGCTTGGCGGTACGTCCTTGTCGGTAGGGTGGTAACTAGCCACGGCGAAAAGCCCCCCACCAGCCAGATCAAGACAAGTTAAGAAAAATCTCAATCTGCCCCGCCGGGAATCGAACCCAGGACCTCCGTCTTATAAATCCACCGCGCATACCACTGCGCCACGGAGGTCGTCAATAACGCAAGAGGATGGATATAGCAGTGTCATCGGATTTTCATACTATCATTAGTAGGTATAAAAACTGGATTACACTTATGTTGTACGAACCTATAACAAATTTGGTCTTCTATGAAAGTTTTAATACGAAATTGCGAACATTTATTAGATAATATACTTAAGGTATATAGTAGCAAAGTTGAAATTGCTTTGGATCTATTGGGCATTAAACTTTTCTTTTAAGTGTCTGGCCCTCCTAATGAGCACAAATTGATTGAGACTTCTCAACTTGATATAACAAAAGAGATGTTAAACGCTGTGAGATAGATTGCTCTGAATTTAGATAATATTACCGATATTGTCACCTTTGTCTAGCACCATTATTTTACTTTCCAATAATCGGTACAATAATTAATTAGACAGACGTTTTGTAGCTCAATTTATAGATCGTAGGTACCTACTTATACAAAACTAATAGATGCTAGCGACTTCGTCTCTTGCAATTAACATAAATAAGATAAAAATAGCTTATATTACTCCTTATAACTTTTAATTTACCTATAGAATTTAACCCAGGAAGTTATTACAGTTTCTCAATTCGTTTTTCCGGGTTACACTAAACAGTATTCATTAACATTATAGAAGAATACATACAAAAACAAAAACTAGCAAAAACAAGAAAAAATATACGTCGATAAATAATAACAACATAAAATGATGCAAATCGAATAACTTACAAAGTAAAATGAGTCACTACGCTCTAGAAATGGCTTAAAGTTGTTTGCAAGCTGCGGCGGCGAGCAGTGGAAAAGGTTTAATTCCACGTCGCTACTAGTGAGATCATTGATTACAACACATTAGCTCTCAAAGATGAATAATTTTCCTAGTATTTTCCACTGATTCTTCTCTCCTGTTGGTTGCAGCGTGATGTCATACCTATAGCCTAAAGCATTCCTCGCTAAATGAACTATTTAACACAAAAATAGATGATAGATTTTTTAATTAGAACCAGGAGTTCCTGAGATTAGCGTGTTCAAACAAACAAACAAATAAATTCTTCAGCTTTATAATATTAGTAGATATAACCTTAGTTACACTAAGGATCACATCACTGCTGCTTTGCATCTTACCGCTATATACCTACAGAACAATAAATATATTATTAAATAATAGTTTTACGTGAGTTCCAACATTTCCGCTACGCATCATTCATCATTCGTGTAGGAATGTTGAGCGAGAGAAGATCGCTGTCAAACACAAATCTGTCATCAATATAATGCGAATAGTATCGCCGCAAATTAAAACGCTAATCTCCTTTTATGCAGAATTGAATTTATTACTCATTTAGATGAAGCCGAACGAAGCTATTCGGTTCTTAATAGGTAAAATTGGCCTCGTGCAGGAATGTCTCTTTGATCTCGCCGTAGCGTTACCCATTCGCTGACAGATGGAGCGTGCCGTGCTCTATTACAGGGCAGGTATCACGGTAAGTATGTTGTGTTTATGGCCAGCCGTCGGCGTGTTTCCTGTTCGCTAATTAACAAGTGATTAACTTACTTTAATTTATATATCACTATTTACATTAACCGGTGTTGTCGCTGGAACATTAATTTCCTCACGGTTTTTCTGTTTCTCGAATTATCATGTTAAACTTGAGGCCTGATTCAAAAGTTAAAATTTAAACTATAGAATTGGAAAAATGTTATTTTTAACATTATTTAATACATTCTTTAGAAATAATCCACGTCCTGTCTGTTTTCTTTTAACTTTCTTTTATAATATACTCGACTACTTATAACTGTATTTTTTTAAAGTTTCATTTTTTTCCGTTTCGCAAATATATAGTGCGTGAAGCTCTATAATAATAATTGAACACGGTTGCCCTTTACGTGCCAATCGAGTGATGACTTTTATTTGACTTGTATTTTTTGTTATAAAACGTCCGCTTTCACTTTGTTAATGTTAATATTATACGCCGTTTAAAATTTGAACGTTTTTATACCGAAAATACGTTTCAAAAATATCTTAATTAAGAAGCCTTTTTTGGTAAAGTTCTTCCGTTTGTTCGTTAGTGTAACTGTTAAACAGCCACTTGTTTATTGCTTTGTTCCGGACACGAATATTTTTCCAAATATTTTTGACAGGTACAAGTGGTTGAGACCTTAAATGGTTTAAAAGTTTATTTGTTGCACATATTTTAGTAGAGCTCGTTTATTAATAGGTACTTTTGGATAACGAATAAATTTCTTTGTAGTCATTAAAGTCAACAATGCACATATCGTATTTAAGGTATCTTTCATACGATCATCTTTTTTTTTTTCAAAAAGAACAGTAAAAGGAAGTTTTGAGCGATTCAAGTTATTAATTTGCGTAGACAGTTATAACGCAGTGCGATCACAATAGTAGGAATCAATTGTAGATTGTATCCGTTAGCAGCGGCGCGGGGTGCGGGCGCGGGCGGGGGCAGGGGCGGGGGTGGACCCCTCGTGCGCTTTGTTGCGACCCCTCGTCTGTGCGGGGTGAGGTACCTGTGTTTGCTGAATGCATGCTTCTATTCGCAATTAGTTTACTTCATCACACATATTTTATTAAGGATTGTCAGTATTCACTGCTACTCACACGATTTTGGTATAATTTTAATAAAATATAATGATTTACATGCACAATGTTTCCTATGATACTAAAACAGAAAAACGGATAAATATTGTTTGAACATAACGAAATTAGTATCTATTTCAAATTTGAAAGTTGGAATATCATGAATTTATTTAGCTAGCTAGTAGTACTTACAGGAAAGGTAGAAATTCGGTCCGTCATAACAGAAAAACGTTAATATCTTTGGACTGGCTTCTCGGATCTTCATACAGACAAGAAAGATATCCACCACGTCATCTTAAGAATACAAACAACACATTAATACAATCGATCTATTGGTAAAGAAGCTGCAATATCACAGACAAACACACGGATGTGAAACTTGTAATACCCCTCTTGTTTCATCAGTCAATAATAGACAATCAAGACGATGTCGTCTCTCAATCTTTTTTATTTTATTTTTTATTGAAGCAGAGGGTAGTTGTGCAGAATAGGTAATTGTAAGTATGTCCCCCTCCAAGGCACAATTTAATTACCAAATGGAGCGATTTGTTGGCAGGCTTTCTTGTTTAAACATGGCTATGACTACTTTACTCACTGATTTAATGCCCTTCATCGATATTCAATAAAAATAATGTAATTTAGCATTTCACTGGATTGATGGGTTTAGCTCACCGTAGTAGTTGTAATGTTCATAGCGGTTCTAGATTCTAAGTTATAAAAAGATTTATTATGAGGAGGATTTTTATTTTATAAATCAATGGCAGTTTTACTTTTGAGAGCGTTCTGATCTGATGGTGCGGTATACTTATACCGTAGTTTTTAAGATAAACTCTGCAGTTAATTCAGCTCATAGTTTCCTAATTATAGTATCGCATCGGAATTATATGAAATTTGTTGAGGCGGCAGATACTTTTTTGTCCTTTAGGAGCAATTAGCTACGGCTGCAGTTGTACATCAAAATAAACATGCGTCGATTAAAATATAATTCTTTAAATTGACACCAGCTGTTAATCACAAGACCTAATTGTACAACAACAACAACACTAGATAGGTCATCGAAAACAATTATTACAATAATAGATGTTGTTACAATATCATGTAGCCATGCTTTAGGAAAAGCTAACTAACTAACTGTATTCGCGACCTATAATTAGTTTAATGGTAATATTTGTTTACATACTTAAGTATAAAATCAATTAAAGAAGCTTAAGAGTTAAACTTGCATATATATTTGCATATCTACCTACTGTCGCCGCCTCTTTTGTCATCATCACTATTTTTAGCCTGTTAATCCTCCCTCCCACCTTGTAGGAGAGGGGGTCTCTTTTATAGAGGACCGTAAATACTTCTGATTAGTCCTCTACAAACTCAAACGATTTCAAATGTAACTCATACAATGTAAAATGCATAATTGTTTATTTCTTAACCTATTGGAAAGCAAACTCTTACCTAAAGCTTGTCAGAATGCTAAGGGAGAGTTAAGAGTCTGGCTCTCTATAAGCTCTGATAACTTTTTTGCAGTTCAAAGCATCGAGCATTCGTCTCTGCATTAGTTAAAAATAAATCGTTTTTAAAAAGATAAAAATTGCAGTTTTTCAATAATTCATGACAAGCATAGCATGGTATATGACCCGACAAGTATAACGTTAAAACAGAAACAAACATAAATCATTTATCAAATAGAAAACAGAATGAAACTAAATAGCAAGTTGTTCAGCTCGACTGTAGCGTACTCGTAAAGTTTGGCAAGACATGTAATGAGCAGTACTCGCACTGATGAGAACGGCTACAGTATATCTCGCTAACTAGAAGGACAAACTACCCTCCCTCGTTATTTTAAACAATTCGATAATGAGCACCCCCGGCCAGGGCACGGCTCGCTACACTGATTGTCCTGCGAAGTACAAAGGGCCCGCTC
The DNA here is from genome assembly GCA_034621355.1 of Mycalesis mineus. Taxonomy (NCBI): domain Eukaryota; kingdom Metazoa; phylum Arthropoda; class Insecta; order Lepidoptera; family Nymphalidae; genus Mycalesis; species Mycalesis mineus. The sequence continues at coordinate 225,096 of CM067889.1, read as the reverse complement.
CCCTAATGAGGTTTTCCTCCTCAATCTTTGAAATAAAGCAACTTTTCCTTGCGACCGTGTTTGCCGCCGGCGAGACTTTACATAGTCTGCAAACTCGACTACATAGGTATACCTTTAATTTTATATTAGAGATTTTTATTCCGAATAATGATCCATTGTTAGGCGGGTAGGAAAATCGTAAGGTAAGTAAAAGAGATGGTCCATTTCAGCTTTACTCATGCACCACATACCATTAAAATGGAAAAAATACAAGGATTTTATCAAAAATAAAATAAGTGAACGAATTTATTATTATTAGTGATTTTAGACATAGACATCTTAGCTATAATAAGAACAGAACTCAATATTTTCATCTGATTATTCAGCAATCCGTTAGGTACCTATACCAACCAATAACCATCAAATCAAATGGACCATACGTCAATAAACACTGACAGCAAAAAAAACAACATCAATCCGCACTTGGAGAATGTCTACCATAGATAATATAACCTTTTTAAGATCTGCCATAATTATACGTTGCATTGTTTTGGAGAGAATAAATAATATTTCGTCCAAATAATAGTGAATTCAGAGATTTGGCTAATCAAAACTAGATTATTAATACATGTAGTTTTTTTCAACTTATGTACGGAAAGTGAGTCTGTGCTCCATACAATTTTAGACCATCTCCTTTCCTTACGATTTTTATCAAGGTTAGTAAAAGCGATATTTAGTAGCTTATAATGCACGCATAAATCTCCTAACATAACTTAAATGTCTAATAGAAATAACAAAGTCAACCTATCCATTAAAGTTCCGTCGCATAGTCTAGGTAGGTATTCTGTCACGCCACCCTCAGCGGTAGGCTTTTGCGAATACATGCAAATCCCAATACCTACAGCGTATTTACATAACAATGTAACAATCGCATGACGTCAACGAATCAAACGTCGCTGTTTTAAAGTGACACTTTAAAAAACGTCCTCGGCGCCGCACTGCGCAGGCCCGCGCCGCGTACGCAAATCAGCGGCCAATCACAGCCCGTGCCGCTGCGTATGTAAATGTCCTATATTCAAATCACTTTAAAATCATACCGCGCATGCACGCGTCGCCGTTTTTTATTGGCGCTTTGCATTCGAGGGCTTTTTATAAGACTTGAATGAACGCGTGGCCGATAAAGTAGGGTTGAATTGGAGGGTGCCTCAACCCTTTTGCAACCCTTTTTTTCGAAGGCAGCTGGTTTTTTAGAGTTAGTTAGAGGCACGCGACCGCGACGTGAGGTTTTGGCTTGCTTTTTTTCGGATGTTCCATTTGTTTGAAAAACTATAACTGTTAGTATCGGCGACACACCTGGCAGTCTGCCATTGTTAGAGTTGTTATTAGACGGTTTACGAGGAAGTCGCGTGTTAGAAATGGTATTTCAAAAATGATTTGTGACATACGAGTAAGGTACCTTGCGTCTTTGTTATAAAAAAATGTCTTGAGTGAATGTGATTCGAAAGAACTTATTTAGACATTCCTAATCATGCAGAGGGTTTTTGCATATTTATGATTTGTGTGTTTGTACCTACAGTAACTGCGATAAGTTTTGTGTGCCTGCGAGGTCTGGGAGTTGTCTTAAGACTGACAAACGTAGCCGCTCTTCCGCTACATTAAAGGTGTAATGGATCCACGGAATACCGTCTTTGATGATCTGTGGACACACGGGCGGCGTGGTGGGCGCGGCAGAGCAAAGAACAAACGTGACGGGTGTTTGCGCAATCAGCTAATGTGCGGTGTCGGATGTGCGGCCGCGGGGCACGACTAGTTTACATTGGAGGAGTGGATTACTGCTTATTGTTTTCTTTTAAGTAATTAGGTAAAATGGCTGAACAATGCTAGCCTTAGTTCTTCAATGATGTAATATTTTATAAGTTTATATAGTTGCTTTACAAAAGGTTTTAATGTTATTGGTTGTACATATTATGTGTCTGGGAGAAGCAGCTCCTGTCCAAATTTGTATTCAAAATTTGTTTATATCAAAGAATAAATTTACAAATACATTTGAAACAGCAAGCTGCATTCGATACCATGCTTTGCAATAATTCAATAACAAGTCAATTTAGTAATATTTATACTTTAGTCATTTTAAGTACCTGACAGTAGAACACGTTTGTGATAGAGCTCGAGTACAGGCGAGGTTGAATACCTACATATTATGTTTCAGGTTAACGGACCCAGGGCAGCGATTTTTACGTGTTCCTAGTGTCCTGCAAAATGTTGCTCAACTTTAAATGATGGTCATGACATTTGCCCTAAGTTACCCATATTTTACAATGTTATATACCTATATTTTATATTGTAAAATATAACTTTAGGTCCACATGGGATGAATGAATGGAACTCCTAAACATTCACAAACGCATTACGAGACGGTAGCGCCGTGCGTTGCTGTGGGGTCGGGAGCACACAAAGAGCGGACGATCGGTTGTCTGTATAATTCTGTTTCTGCGATTTGCGCCATTGAGCGACGCGAAGGGGTATCAATAATGCGTCACGTGTGCATTAGCCGCTAATGTGTGCAGGAAATGAAATATCCGGCCGCCACCGCACGCGACCATCGACCACTGCCTGCCCACTGACGATGTCTACACTCTACGCTCTGCCAATTCCTATACTACTTAGAATACCTACTACAGTGAGTAGTAAGAGACAACAAAGAAATGTTGGAATAACCGCCAAATCAATGTAGGTATTAGCTGTTTAATTATTTGTTCAAAAAATTTTAATGAGTGACACTTCATAACAAAGTTTCATTTAAGGAATCTAGGGGGTATCTGACAAAATAGGCAAACAACACAAATAGGTCTACACAGGGCACAGCGACATTCAATAAGCTCTTGTAACTAGCCACATCGCTACGATAATTGTGATAATATTTTATATCTAGTTGACATAAATTGAAGCGATTTTTAGGTTCATAATTAATTTTATCTATGGGAGTTGAAAAGTTTAAATTATTTACAAAATAAACCAATAGGTAAAATTCTATTTTGATCGAGTAAATTGAGACCTACCAGAAAATAAATGACTAATATAAAAGAATACCTACTAATTAGAGTATATTTTTAAACAACTAGTATGCTGCAAGGCTCCTCTGATTTTAAACTTAAATCCATCTACTATTAACAGATGTAAATATCGCAGAAACAAATCGTAAAATAAGCTGCCCTATGGCTGTTAAGCTGATTCGTGGGATACACCATTTGCCTGTAGGCAATTAAACCGGCAACTCTACTGCAACACAACAATGCTGCTAGTTGGCATAAGCACAGCAGTAGTACTACCACGAATGAACTGGCCGCCAATAAATCCATTTGGTTTAAAATTACCTAAACTTTAAAAAAATAAATAATAATAAACCTCGTGAAAGCCGAAAAGGAAAAAGTATCAAAGTACTTGGACCTTGCTCACGAGATTACCGCCATGTGGAATGTTGAGTCAACTATTATTGTTCCGATAGTCGTTTCAGTCCATGGTATTTTTGCGAAAAGCTTCGATCAACACCTTAAGAAGCTTTCGCTTAATTGTTGGATCAAGGGTCGGATACAGACGGCAGTAGTCCTTGAAACGGCGCGTATTGTGAGGAGGTTCCTCACTCTGGAGCCCTGACCACCGGTTGCTTGGACCCGCAAAGGCCCCGCAAACGGAGAAGATTTTTTTTTATAAATTTTTAATAGTGTTTTTATATATATTTTTGTATTACTTAAAACATTTTTAAAAATTTAAAAAAAATATGTAAATAAATATAAATGAGAGAAAAAAATAATAATTTAAAACCATAATTTTCTATCAGATAATCGTGTGCTTTTCATAGAGATTGAGCAAAGTTTGGAGTAGCATGTTAGTTTTATTGTGGAAGTATATATACGACGTAGATACTTCTATACGTCGTATATAGCGAAGCTTGTGGAAATCCTCTATAGATATTTACTAATAGATACATATTTACCAGTAAATAAGTAAGCGTTTGATACATTAGACGTTTTTATGGACTCACAACCCAGGGCGCAGGGCACAAGGCAAATAGTGTGTTTGTTTTGTGCCGCGGAAAGTTTTTTGTCGTGTTGACTTTCACTTAGCGCTGGGCAAATGTTACTGTGATCAGTGTCCACTTGCTCTTGTCCTATTGGTATTACATGCTCAATCAGGGAAGCTTGCTTTATAAATGATTGGACATTTTATGTAGGTACCTATTAAAAGTAAGTTACCCATACTAATTTTTTCGTCCTTGGAAAAGCTTTACTTAAAGATAATTGTTGAAAGTGTAGTATGATGTCTTCACATAATTAAATATAAATTACGGTTCCAGATGACCCTAAATTAAGGTATTCCTGCAGTCAGTGTTAAATTATTTATGGCCAGAATTTTCACTTTGTGAAATTCGCAGAACTGTGATATACCAAGTATTTACGAAAAAGAAGTACGTCCAGAAGTGAAAAGTTATAAATTTTTAAGGAGTCTACAAGTATACTATATTTTCTTAAGTGTAATTAAGTGAATCGCACAAAAGTTTTTATGGTCAACTCTACTTAGAAAGTAGCAGAAAAATGTCTTCAAAGATTCTTTTCTACTCCCTGAAGACTAATATAACGACATTAATATTTTGTAAGTTACAGGCTATTTACCTAAATATAATAGGTTAAAATACGATATCCCCAATGGCAACATTTGGCTTTTGATGTACTTATATCTAATGTCGTACTCACAGCACATACCTAGCTAAGACCGTACTCTACAAAATATAAAAAATATAATAATGCTGTAATAACGTTATAACAAGATTAAACATTGATGGCTCAGCTTATTTTCACTGTCGTGTCGTTATAACTCTCCGGAGGAGAGAGTCGAGGGTAGTACGGTGCGAGGGGGGAGGGCAGGGGGGTGACCAACCCTTTCCCTCCCCGGGGTGCGCGGAGATGCCATCCATCACCGCCGACTGGCGAAATGTATTTTAATCCACTGCCCCGCGCCGGCCCGCTTCATGAAACGTGAAAAATGATCCTTTCACACACACATACATACATACACTTGCGACATGTTATAAGGACTCTCACTAACGAGCGACTTTTGTTGACGTTTCTGCCGCAGGCGATGGACTTACATGTACGGGTATTAAAGTAACGAGCATTTCTATTTACTTTATTTTTATATCTAAAGGTATTCTACCTTTGTTATAATGACAGTTATGGATCCCACCACGATAATGGAAAACTTTAAAACTTACATCGATATTAGATAGATAAAAGTAGTAGTACTAGTTTTAAATAATGGTCCTTAAGTGATTTGCGAATGGGAAATCGTGGCTGTTTCGTATGCTTAAATTAAAACACAACATTAAGTTAAAAATTTAAAAAGACTCCGACCAAAATTAGAAACATGAAAAGAACCAGCCAAGACAAATTCAACGAGCCCAAACTAGATGGGTTTACTAAAAAGGTAAACCAGGGTTACGTATCCTACCTTCGAGCCTTATCATCAGACCAGCTCAGTGGTTCCAGAAGACATTAGTGTTTCAAATGTCAGATCACACACATGCTTTCAAGCAAACTGAGCGTGCAACATTTCTGTCACACCTAACAAACCACCTGATGACCTTGAAGACCTGAACCGATTTCCACCAAACATAGCTAAGCACTCTCGACTGAAATACCTTTCAAACAAAAAAACCGCATTAAAATCGGATCATCCGTTTGGGAGTTAAGATGCCACAGATAGACACATATACATACAGTTACACAGATACGTCAAACTTAAACACCCCATCGTTTTTGCGTCGGGGGTTAAAAAATAGTCTGTAATTTGCATGGATAGTCCACGATTGCAGTCTAAATTTTGGATAAAAGTTAAGTGGATCCAAATATCGCAGTCCGTGGGTGGCTTACACAGTAGACACGAGAGTTAACTAGCTGCGCTTGTGTGTGTGTGTGTGAGATTGGATCGGGAAGTTTCAGCCGTGCCCATTGCCGCTAAGTACGGCGAGCGAACGTTTTGCAGCCAGCTATCGGTAATAAATGACCTCAAACGACCTCCGACTGGCTACTTATTGCTCTCCCGTGAGGTTGGAATGCCAACAACCTAATATCCCTATGTGCAGGATCCAATCTTCATTTTAAAACAGCGTGCGATGCCAGACGTTGCAGTGAGAGGGTAATCCCATTGAGAAATCGTTATGCATGAGTGTTAACAACGTTCCTTATCTCGATTCATTTTATCTTATTGGTATTTCCAGTAACAGCAACCGTTTTACTGGAATTTAATTTGGGATGGGTGAGGAAGTCTTATAAGACCACGTGACGTTTAGAGCCTGGATTGGACCAATTTCATAAGCTGCAATCTTTTATTTTGTAAGTCTCAACAACAATTAATTTCAGTCAATATTCTTATTGAGATGACTCGGTTACGAACGAGACTATTCTTCCAACGTAAAACAATTGAAAGCTAACTGTAGTCAATCTTTTTAAGTCTTTATATACGTCTAGTTGCTGTGACGGCGGGCGTGAGCGGAGCAGCGTTCAAGTTTTATAGTCTCAAACGGTCTCGGGAGGCGCCGAGATTTCCGGCCGTTACTCTCACGACGATCTCTGCCATTAATCATACACAAATTGTTGCTTCCCCCGGGCCCTGTCCCCAGATATGTAAGCTTCAATTGAGCCAGTCATGCCAGCCCTTTGGAAAATTCACCGGAAAATACTCCATTCAACGCTTTCAGACGCTAAAATATGACGCGACTTCATGATTTATGCTTCTACGTCTAATGTGAACGATGACGCGAGGAAAGCTCCTCACCCGCGATCTGTGATCTGTAAACTGCTGAGTTTGTACTTTATGTTAAGACAATTTAACTAGTCGTGTGAATTCCTATAAAATATGCTTATTGGAATATTGACTTTTATATATTTCATAAACCATTTCTCAAAATTCTTTAAATAAGTTTTTAAATAGGTATGTGGTCCAACTTGAAATCTGCGTCTGAAATCTAATTTAGTTCTGTATTTGCCATAAATTGATGTATTTTGTTCAAAATATACAAGTAGACGACAAGTAGCTGTGATATTAGAAAATGGCAGCGTACAGTGGTGACGTGTCCGAATATCATTAATCACCGTAATTTATAATATACTACAGTAGAGTACAGGCTCCTGACTCATGGGAGAGGGGAACATAAAACTTAGATTCGATTCGGTTGGCAACTTTATGATAATTATTGCAGACTCGGGACTATTTGCGTAAATAAGTCGCATTCAGTCAGGTTAATTTATCGTTCCCATAGACAACTCATGTTCTGTAACAGAGACGACAGCGATGGCTCGTGAATGTGTAATGCAATCGTCGGAGGCGCTACACCCGTGCAGTAATATGAGCCACTTTGCATTTTATGTCTCAATAGAGACGACGCGACCCCGCTCGAAGCCTGGAGCCCGGGACGAGGTATAATAATAATATTGAATGTTTTATTGGCGTCGGTGATATCTTCCCGGATTACTAAAACATCTGTCCCGGAAAATTCACTCTCGAGCGCGATAGAGGGTAGATAGAGAAAAAACTGCAATAACGCGGTGTCATAACAAAGACGCCGCCACCGGCCGCGGCCGATAATACTATGATTAATACCCGGCGTTATCTGCAGAGTGCAGGCCTCCCCGCCCGAGGAGTCGCCGCTCCCCGCGCTGAAACATCTTACATTCTCTGCGTCTCGAGACGTTCCCGACTTTAAGATCGGCGGCGGAAGGTCGAGATCGAGACGCCGCTCCACTCTTTAAGGTATTCTCCAGACCCGACATAAGAGTTACGGATTTCGCATAATGCATATTATATTCTAGCGAGGGAGGCTGGGGGTCCGGGCGGGCGGCGGCGGGCGGCTGCTGGGAGGGCGCGTGACCGCACGTCTTTTGCACGCGACAAGCTCTCGACATTTTTTTATTATTATTGCGCTTCGATGGAATTTATTTTAGGGGTCGGGATATCGGTAATAGAATAGCGGACACGCTCGTTTGCTTGTACGAGCGATTTTGAATATGATTTTTAAATCGCATAATGGAGTGTGTGCGCCTTTTAAGAGTTATTTTTAGGGGGTTTTATTTTTTAGAGGGTGAAGTGTTTTGCAATATGAATGCCGGAACAATATTTTATGTTGAAAAATAAAGGAGAAAATTTACAAAACGCGTAAATTTTTATTGTGATATTATTCCTTACATTTCTATTCAATATTAACCGAGTCATCAGTAATTTTTGACTACTACTTACCCACCTGAAGTATTTGTTTCTACATATTTAATTTGAATAATAATTTTATTTTGCTTTAAGAATCAGTGTGGTAACGCAAACAGTTTTACTCTAAAACCGAAGCATCTTCTGGTGCCTACGGTCTGCGTTGTCCCTGCTTTACATTAACACAAAACTTGTATTTTTATAGCATAGTTTAAAGGAACGTTGAGTTCTGTAACTTTCACAGTAATTTTAAAAGTCAATGAACTTAGCAATGAAATGACTATCATAAATTATACATTATATTTGAGCAAATAATATATATTATGATACCATTACACTGCAACTAAAAATATAATAAAAAAGCAAGTTTTATTGTAATTTGCCGCACAAATAAAGTTGTTTACAATTTCATACGTATTTTTACACGCTGTTAGAGTACCAATGTTTTGTATTGTTTTTATAATAATATCAATTAGTCGCGGTACAATGGGGTATAGCAGTAGCAATTATTTTCGCGCGCCATTGGTCTGATTAAAGAAACGATTAGTGCTACCGTGGGGCAATAACTAATAAACCATGTTAATGGCAGCCTTCAGCGGCAGGTGGCGCCTGCTGCCGCGCGCGGGAGAGGAGCCTACGATGATGCTGCGGTACATGGCTTCATCTTTGTGGGTGTCGCTTTTCATTTTTTGAAAGAAAGGTGATTCTTGTATGTACAGAAGCTTCAATCTTTCCGGCGTATGTAATTTATGTAAACCATATTTCATCAATTCACGTATATCTTTTACAGATGCCTACAAGATTCATCAGCCAGCCAGCCGTGGATGAAAGACCACACAACATCAAACGACGGCGACCGACGTAGGTAGGTACCTATTGTAAATTAAAACCAGCTGTAATATAACATGAGAAAAACTTGTACCTTTTCTGACTCAAAATTACTTCTATTACCTAATCATAACAATTCGAGATTATGTATAAGATTTTTGTAAAATAAAATAATTAATTATTTTACTTTCTTGTTGTGGAAATTTGGAAAGGGGTTATAAATAACGGTCCTAAGAAGTTTTGTTAATAGATATTATTTGTAAGTTTCACAAAATATTTTTTGTAAATTTTCAGGATTTACGACAGGGCTGGAAGGGACAGGATGTTGAGCGATGTGATGGTAGTCACGAGTTTATAATGAAGAGATAACCGTTGCAAATGGAGATGAAAAGGTAATTGTTGTCATTAAATCTATTTTACTTTTAATTTTAACTGCGTGATCCGATAATAATCCTTAGTGATTAGCTATAATTTGATATCAGTGATGTAGAAAGAACCTACAATTAAAATAATTATAAAAAACTTACATAACCCAATTCTTTAGTTAATATTTTACAGTTTTCGTCCTCATCACCGACTGAATGCCTTCAATACGAGCCAATTAAATTTATTTTCAACTAAAGTACCGATCATTTCTAGTGGTAATTTGAGCACGTTATTCCAAGACGCATATAGAAAAAGTCCAATGGCACAAAACGATGAATGTCCTATGAACCTATAAGTTAAGCACAGACGACGCCACATGCGGAACTAGTGAAGACCCTCTTACGGCGGGTAGTGGGTACACTTCGCCGATATGCAACTATACATCTTTTCCTCGCGCTCCGAGTGTGTGTATGTCGCCGAGCGTTCTCCTGTAAAACGCCCATTTCCCTCTGACCTCTGCTTTTCTATTTTGTTCCCCCGATCTGTCCCCCGCTGCTAGTCCCGAGAGGGGAGAGCGAGGTCTGGGTACGGTAGTAATGGATCGTACATATTTCTGCAATTGATTAGGCGGGGGCGGTTGCCATGGCGACGGGCTGCACTGACCCCCGCCCCCGCCCCGTGTGCCCCGCGTCCCCCGCCGGTCGACACAAGTCATTGTATCTACGAGTACAGCATCCGCGCCGCTTATTGCAATGCTTTATGAGACGTATCTTGGTATGAGTAATTAATTGTGAGTACGACGCGTTCGCCCGATGTACTCGCAGTTCACATAGACTCTGAGACTTACTTTGGTCTTGGGATTTGTACTAACTTCTTCAACGACGTATCTAATAAATAATTTAATAGAGTTCTTACTGATTACTCAATAAAATTTATAGAGAAAAATATTTCTTTTAATAAGTACGACATTTTATATCGTTGCCGCATTTTCTATCTCCGTTGATCCAGGAATTAGTTTACTTGTTTTCGGATTATCAGATCTTTGGTTCGAGCTGCAAGTTTTGTTGCATTTCTTTATTCTCACGAAATTTTAAGTAACAATGCAACGCAGTAATGCAGCTGGGAGGTATGAAGTTGGTAGTATTTAACCCTCCTAAATTTTAGAGCACGTTAAACCGTCTGTATCAATTTATTATTATTTAATAAAGAACGTTCGCAAACTCAATAAATCCACAATGATGGATTAAAATTTCAAATCTACTCTGTCATAAGAAGAGAGGTATGGCCCTATGGTGGGGCATTAATATGGGCTGATTTTAAACTTGCAATTAAATATCTCCACAATAAGGCATGGTGTAAACAGTTAAAGAATACTTGTAAGAACCAATCTGCACGGTAAAAGTAGTTACATACAAGGCATTAATTATGAGAATCACACAAGAAATATAGCAAATTTCCCGCGACTCCGCCCCGGGTGCGATAAACTTTCCCTAATGTCTATGTGTCGCCAATTCTGAGGACACCTGGAGGATCGCGCGGGAATCGGTTCCTCTAATCACGCCGCCGATTGTCTGCTGAAATAGGAGGCAGGAAGCCATTCAGTTTCAAGTTAATTTCCTCGGCAGCTAATCCTCGCGCCTAATTACTGCAACCTCTCCCCCGCCGGCCGGGGAGGTTTCGTCGAGGGGTAAATTGATTCCATATAACAAGGCTCTACGTGATTACCTCTTGGAATTAACGCTTTTAAATTTTACGTCTTTAGGCTTAACATTCTTAAATATTTTTACTTATACGCCAATTCTACTAATATTATAAACGCCAAAGTTTGTGAGGACGTATGTAAGCATATTTGTTACTGTTTCATGCAAAAAGTACTATATGGATTTTGACGAAATTTCATAATAATATAGATTACATATCAGAATAACACATAGGCCCCTTTCATCCCGAAATTCATACGGGAACAAGAACTACGCGGGCTAAACCGCGAGTGTACTCTAATCTTATTTAATTTCTCTTTAGGTGTGTACTAGGTAGAAATCGATTATCAAGCAGCTCCAAGTTGTAGAGTCTGTAATGTTACACGTCCGTACCTCGGAACGTTCGTTAAACCGTTGGTCCTTAATATACTATTAACTTAACTTAAACATTAACCTGCAATAGAGAAACGTGGTGGATCTACGCCTCATATCTCACTTTGTTGAAGGTGAAAAAACGTTTATGTGAAATAAGTCTTTATTTTTTGGCATACATTTTTTATTTACACTCGTATTATGTATTCAATATACACGCACTAGGATTATAGTTTTTTCCCTATCTGAAGTGTTAACAGCAGTATAAAGGTTCGACACAATGTATGCGTCCCTGTACCAGAATGTGTAGAGTGTGTGTGTGTTTGTGTGAGCGTGTGTGTGCGTGTGTTGATTAGGTTTATTGATAAGGCTCGCAAGTCCGGACCTACGGTAACGAGGAGCGAAGTGTCGCGGGAGGCTTAATTACCCTCTGGCGGGGCAGGAAGGGCGGCGCGGGGTGGCCCGGGGCGGCGCGGGCGGCGTGGGGCGGCGCGGGGCGGGCGGAATGCAGCTTCGCTCGTGGACGTTCGCTGTAACTCTTTTGTGCGCCCTTGATTAGTTTCGTTTGAGCTTCGATTCGTTTCGCTCCTAATAGGGGATTTCATTTGGATTTTAACTATAGGTCTTATATTGAAACTCCAATATTTAAGAAGCTTATTTATAAATAAACTACTGCTACTTATATAATGAAGTTATTTTGGATTCGCAAGTCACACGTTTTCCGAAAATTTTTAACAAAAAATAGAACCGACACAAAACGCAGTAAAAAGTAAAAAATAACTGTGTCATTTAGTTGCTTTAATTTACTTATCTACATATATAAAAGAGATTCCCACCTATATATTGACTCATCACGATATCTCTGGAACCATAAGGCGTAGCGACTTGAAATTTGGTAGTAATATTCCTTTCGCCGAGTAGAGGTCAGCTAAGAACGGATTTTACGAAATTCCACCCACAAGGGGGGTTGCGGGGGCGTTAACAATAGAAAATTCCCATTTATAACCTATCGACTTCAAATTTGGTCGGAATCTCCTATATGTGATGTAGAAATGATCTAAGAGCGGATTTTATGACAATTAGTTTCGAAGATATCAGAAAATTTCTCAAAAACAACACTGCCGCTATAACATCCAAATTAAGTTGACCTCCTCCGTGTTATAATATACGTACTGAATAAGGGGTCAACATTTTGGTACTGATATTCTTTGAGAATTCGATCTTTGATCTTTTCTTTCAATTAATTTGGCATGGCAGACAAATATTTATATAACATACGAAAAAGTTTGTTCGTTTGTTTAAACGGGCTAATCTCTAGATCTGCATGTCGGAATGTAAATTATTTTGTTTATTATGAAAGCTAGATTCAAAAGTGAAATAGACTATTTAATACAAGCTATACACATCAGCTTGCTATAAATATATATTGTTAATGTTAATGTACTGTAATATCGTACAATGTTTAACAAAAATGTAGATCTTTAGTACACGGGATGGGACGGAGGATATTGCTACACGAGAAACAATAAAACATTAAATTGAGGGGAAAGAGCACACTTTATATGAAAGTCTGTCTTTAAAATTTAAAGGGTACCTAAGAGGTTTTCACGTGGACGAAGTCGCGGGCGACTGCTAGTATTGTATATACGTGTCGAATTGAGAACCTCCTCCGATTTTTTTCGTCGGTTAAAAAACGTGTGCAAAAGATGAATATAAGTATAAATCACCTTAGAAATGAACTTAATTGTATACAAAATACTGTAAAGGCCTTAAAAGTTCCCAAAATTAACGATACACAAACTCAGCTTTGGCGCAAGTATACATGAATTTGTAGATAGAATAATACTTCAGAAAGGGATTTATAAAGCGAGAGTGAATGGGAATGTTGGAAGGGGAAGACCAAGGTGAACGTTCCTGGGCCAAAGCCAGGATATTCTGATTAAAGTCCAGGTCAAAAGTACCACAAACCGACGTACTTTGTGTGTGGTTTAATGTAATTGGAAGAAGCTAGAACGATATGCAAAGATCGTGGCAATTGAACGTGGTCTCATGAATGTTTCAGTCAGCTTATCAACCTAAGCAGGGACTGCAATAAATACACAGTTGGACAATAAATCTTAAATTAGTTAGAAATAGTATCGGCTTTACAGTACATAGCTGTATTGAGGAGTACCTAGGACTTGTTTGAGTATTTCGAATTACTACCACTATCCGTCCTGCTAGGTACCAAAGAACAACACTGTGTATTGGTGGAAAGGTGGGGTGCATCCCAGTAGTACCCCATACCGTAGTTCTATAGAACTGTTGGGATATTTTCCATGCTGTCAAATTATATCACAATAGTTCTATATAGTACTGTAGTATAGTTTTTGCTCTTGACTTTGCTTATAGCATATAAGTTATAAACTTTATATTATTTAAATTAATATTTCATTTTGTTTTTAACGAAAAAATATTCTCTCTTTTCAGAAGTTACAGGGGGGACACATTTTACCACTTTGGAACTTTCGCGCAAACTATTAAGCTTAAGAAGATTTCTAATATCATTATAATTTTTATTATATTTAGCATGTCGCCAAAAGCTTTTTTGAAAGCTTATTTTAATCTTTCGTCATTTCCAAAGTAATCTTCAGCAATTAAAGAAATAAATTGTTGCTGACGTTTTGTGCAATTTAAGCAAAGCTGTATTCGATATAGTATGTTTAGATACTTCACCATAATGCATTTCAGTTTATGTTGATACTCTCAAATATAATTGGACATTTATTACTGCAATCAAAAGAAATTTCTTATTATACTTATAAAAACTAGGTTATTTATATGTAACGTACAAACAAAATGTTGATATCGACATTTCTTTAATTTTTTTGTTTTAACTAACTAAAATTAGGGGGTACTACTGGGATGCACCCAAAAGGTGAAAGTAGAGTCTTGAATGTCCACACTTACTATATTATATACGAAGGTTGTACTCTTGACGTGCGTGATCCGAGTTACTCCTTAACTTTCCATTAGATGAGTTATTAATTTTTGATTTTTGTAGATTGATTCTCCGAGACTAAATAAATTAATTCACTTATTTACTACTTGCCATAACAAAACAAGCTAATTTAAATATGCACAACTGTTGTATTTAAACGTGCACGTTCAAAACAAACACAGCCACCCTCGTTAGGTACGTGCTCGCTGGAGTAGGTACGCAGCTTCAATTATCTCACCCTCCCTAATGAAGGGCAACCCATCAGCTTATGCAAATACTGCTAACGTATGCGGCGTGCGTCGAGGGTGCTGCGGAGTGTGCGCGGGGGTGCGGGGCGCGGGGTGTAGGGTGTGCGGGGGTGAGAGGGTGCATCGATCGTGGCATGCATAATAAATGCGCCCCCTCGCATCTCGCAGGGTGCATGCTGCGCTGGACCGAGGGCAGTCGAGATGCATCTTAATGCATTCGCAAAAATACAGACTGACAATTTATAACTTAATCGGGGCTTTTGATACATATTTATATTAATAATTTCGTCAAGGGCTACGGTAGACTCGATCGAAACCTACCTTAGATACGCCTTGCTAATAAACACATCAAATATCATGTTTCAAACGAAAACTTTGAGTGAATCCGGAAACATTGAGTCCAGTATTGTTAGAAGCAGAAATTGATATTAAAGTTTGTCATAGAAAAATAGAAGGGCAAGTGGTTTTCACGCGGACGAAGTCGCGGGCGACTGCTAGTTTTACAATAATTTATACTCCTGATATAAGATATTTTATCCGAAAATATATGACGGTCTCCTTGACGCAAAGGTGTGCGTGGTAGATTTATAAAATGGAGATACCGGGTTCAATTCCTGACACGAATGGGGTGTGAATCTCATCCTACTCCTAACAAGTTAGATTGCATCATCACTTACAGACATGTGAGAGACATATATCATGCAGGTGACAGTGCAGATCTTAGATTGCGCCGACTTCATAGATATGCTTAAGTAAATTTAAGCAACTAAATGACACAGTTATTATTTACTTTTTAGTGCGTTTTGAGTCGGTTCTATTTTTTGTTAAAAATTTTATATTTTTTAATCAAGGTTAAGATAAGCTTGGAACAAATCGCTTTTGAAGATTGCTCTATAGAATTTTCATTATTGAAAATTGTATAAAATGTAGTGTGATCTACAAGGGGCATAAAATGTGCAATATGAGCATCTCCAACCTGGGCCACGAAACTATCGCTCTACTTGAAACTTTATTCGGACTGCATTATTAACCTTGTCGCTTGCAGTTTTATTTTATTCAGTCGCGAAACGTGAATTAATTTTTTGTGTAGTTACACTGTAAAAATGTCTGATATCATTTGCATTTGAGTAACAATAATTTATACATTAATTTATACTCCTGACATAAGATATTTTATCCGAAAATATATGACGGTCTCCGTGACGCAGTGGTGTGCGTGGTAGATTTATAAAATGGAGATACCGGGTTCAATTCCTGACACGAATGGGGTGTGAATCTCATCCTACTCCTAACAAGTTAGATTGCATCATCACTTACAGACATGTGAGAGACATATATCATGCAGGTGAGAGTGCAGATCTTAGATTGCACCGACTTCATAGATATGCTTAAGTAAATTAAAGCAACTAAATGACACAGTTATTTTATACTTTTTAGTGCGTTTTGAGTCGGTTCTATTTTTTGTTAAAATTTTTTATATTTTTTAATTAAGGTTAAGATAAGCTTGGACCAAATTCGCTTTTGAAGATTGCTCTATAGGATTTTCATTATTGAAAATTGTATAAAATGTAGTGTGATCTACAAGGGGCATAAAATGTGCAATATGAGCATCTCCAACCTGGGCCACGAAACTATCGCTCTACTTGAAACTTTATTCGGACTGCATTTTTAAACTTGTCGCTTGCAGTTTTATTTTATTCAGTCGTGAAACGTGAATTAATTTTTTGTGTAGTTACACTGTAAAAATGTCTGATATCATTTGCATTTGACTCTTTAGTAACGCATGTTGAAACGCACCAAGCTTATAAAAATCTGGGTTCGGATCCTGGGACGGGTCAAGGAATGATCTGAGTTTTTCATTAGTCTATGAATTTTTCAGTAGATGCCAAGCCTGGAATCGAGAAGTTGGTGCTGTTGCACCCCCTACCTCGGCGAGCACGTTAAGCCGTCGGTCCCGGTCACTATCATCATCATTTGATAGTGATCGTTAATAAATGAAACATCATCACCTTAAGCCCTCCAATCCACATTAGACTAGCGTGGTAGGTCTATGTCTATGCTCTACATCACCTCTGCTATAAGGAGGGAGGCCTGGCTCTATAGTTGGTCGTTAATAGGCTGATAATTATGATGATGAAACTACTATTGGTTTTTATATATTTTTATTATACGTTGTTTATATAATTACATAGATATCAGCAGTGTCTCTACGAACACGCTGCCTTTTAGTCCGGCGCAGTAGTTAGTGATAATGCAATCTAAGATGGAAGCGGACTAACTTGTTAGGAGTGAACGCTAAATTGCTTGGCGGTACGTCTTTGTCGGTAGGGCTGCCCCGCCGGGAATCGAACCCAGGACCTCCATCTTATAAATCCACCGCGCATACCACTGCGCCACGGAGGTCGTCTAAAGCTAATACGTTTTAAGCGTTGCGGCTCGTGGCCCGCGTACAAACAACTAACCCGCTGTTACACTTGCAGCTAACGAGAAGACGCTCGTAACGCCGCGGTCAGAGTTACGGCCGTGACGTCACCGGCGACTTTTACACTTTCATATTACAAAATTAAGTTCTTAATGACCTCACTGTGAGTTAATAGGTAGTAAAGTGCGACCATTTCATATCACGAGAGTGCATGTCGGTTCGTGCGTTATTGCTCGTAGTATGAGCGCTGCGCTTTGATAGATAACTAGCGGACGCCCGCGACTTCGTCCGCGTGAAACTTGGTGTAGACTTGAACTCACGTTTGACCCCTTAAGGATGTGAGCATTAGAAAAACATTTCTTAGCGCTCGTCTACGTCATTATAGCTATATAGCAGTCGCCCGCGACTTCGTCTGCGTGAAAACCTCTTAGGTACCCTTTTTAATTTTAAAGACAGACTTTCATATTAAGTGTGCTCTTTCCCCGCTAACCCTCACAGTTTAATTTTTTTATAGTTTCCCGTGAAGCAATATCCTCCGTCCCGTCCCGTGTACTAAAGATCTACATTTTTGTTAAACAGTGTATGATATTACAGTACATTAATATTAACAATATATATTTATGGCAAGCTGATGGGTTTAGCTTGTATCAAATAGTCTATTTCACTTTTGAGTCTAGCTTTCATAATAAGCAAAATAATTTACAATCCGACATGCAGATCTAGAGATTAGCCCGTTTAAACAAACGAACTAACTTTTTCGTATATTATATAAATATGGTCTGCCGTGCCAAATAAATTGAAAGATCAAAGATCGAAGTCTCAAAGAATATCAGTACCAAAATTTTGAGCCCTATTCAGTACGTATAACATAACACGGAGGAGGTCAACTTAATTTGGACGATACAGCGGTAGTGTCGTTTTTTAGAAATTTTATAATATCTCCGAAACTATTTTGCGTTTTAAATTCTTTAAATTTACTTGGCATGGCAGACCATATTTATATAATAATACGAAAAAGT
Source organism: Mycalesis mineus (assembly GCA_034621355.1). Taxonomy (NCBI): domain Eukaryota; kingdom Metazoa; phylum Arthropoda; class Insecta; order Lepidoptera; family Nymphalidae; genus Mycalesis; species Mycalesis mineus. Next base: position 206,929 of record CM067889.1, on the reverse strand, counting down.
TTGTTGGTTTGTTTAAACGGGCTAATCTCGGAATCTGCATGTCGGATTGTAAATTATTTTGTTTATTATGAAAGCTAGACTCAAAAATGATTTAACACAAGCTATACACATCAGCTTGCCATAAATATATAATTATTGTTAATGTTAATGTACTATAATATCGTACAATGTTTAACAAAAATGTAGATCTTTAGTACACGGGACGGGACGGATATTGCTTCACGGGAAACTTTATATAGCTATAATGACGTAGGTGAGCGCTAAGAAACGTTTTTTCTAATGCTCACCTCCATAAGGGGTCAAACGGGAGTTCAAGTCTACACTAAGTTTCACGCGGACGAAGTCGCGGGCGACTGCTATATAGCTAAAATGACGTAGGCGAGCGCTAAGAAACGTTTTTTCTAATGCTTACATCCTTAAGGGGTCAAACGATAGTTCACGTCTAGGCCAAGTTTCATGTATGTATAAACAGAAAAAGGATTTAAGCGATCGTCTTCCTCGAAATGGGCATAAGTTAGTCATATCAGCTTATCGCCTCTGAAAAGTACATAAATCTTTCGTAAGATTGGGTGTACTCTTCTACAACAAGATGCCCAAGTCAGTTTTAGATCTGCCATTGCATAAGTTTAAACAATGTATCACTTACTGAGTCAGGGTTATTATACCATCGATGTATTTTTAAATGACAAAGATGTTCAAAGGCAATTGGATCGGCTTTCAACTTCACACAGGAAGTAAAATAAATAACTTTATGTAACAACACTCGTAATATTGTAAAATTGATAATATTATAAAAAGAGCAACTGTTGAGTTTCTTGCCGGCACTTCTCAACAGGGCCTGCCTTCCGAGCTGGTGGTAGAGTCACTACAAATAGTCCAATTTGACGTTTCAAAAGTGCTTGTAATAAGCCTGCTTGAAATTAACGATTTTGAATTTGAATTTGATTAGCCCCGACAGAACTCTATTTACAAGCTTACCAACTTACAAACTTTACCTCTTTATAATATTCGTATAGATATAGATAACAGTTCGCGCCAGATTCAAGTAGGCTTTAATTAGTAAAATATACATACTTTTAACCGACGAAAAAAAAGGAGGAGGTTCTCAATTCGACACGTATATTTGTTTTTTTTTTTTTTTTTTTTTTATGTATGACCACGCATAACTTTTTACAGTGTTGTCCGATTTTGATAATTCTTTTTTTATTAGAAAGGGCATACATCCAAAGTGGTCTCATTGTCCTCATGTTAGGATCTGCTGATGATATCCTGGGGAAATTGAAGGAAGTCTTCAAATTTTGGAGGCACGCTTACAGTGAATTCGGTTTTTGACTCGGTATCGGTAGCTTTTTGGCTACTAGTGCCATATAATATACTATGACAGTATAGTACGAGTACGGTACGTGGCAATAAATCACTAAAAAGTAAGAAATAAAATTTTTTAACAAAAAATAGAACCGACTCAAAACGCACTAAAAAGTAAAAAATAACTATGTCATTGGAGTCGGTGCCAGCCAAGGTTTCTACTTTCAAGGCCGTTACCTAGAACCCACAAACTGCTTTACTACGTAAAATAAATGTTCCTTAAACTTGGCTGGCACCGACTAGATAGGCTTAAGTAAATTAAAGCAACTAAATGACACAGTTATTTTTTACTTTTTAGTGCGTTTTGAGTCGGTTCTATTTTTTGTTAAAAAATTTTATGTAAAATATATTTTTGAATAAAGTATATTCGAATTTTATAGTAAAGAATCAGAGCACAGAAGAACAGGTAAGAGAAAAATTACCCAGATAGACATTTTATTTCAAAAGAAAACTTCATGAATGATTTTATTTCTTTATTTATTATCAGCCTATTAGTGACCCACTACAGGATCCTTAATTATTAAAGATGTGATATGGAGATCCACCATGCTGCATCAATGCGGATTAGTGGACTCAAGATGATAAAGCTGGATCATTTAGCGATCACTATCAGTTGTTAATGATAATGACCGAAACAAACCGCTTAACGTCCGCATAGGAGTGTATGACCACCAACTTCCCAACCCGAAGCTTATGATCAGAAGCCATATAGGCCAATAACTAGATAAATGAGGTAGTTAGTTTGAGGCGCATTCATATATTTGAAGTAAAAACCTCCATCGATAATTATCTCTATAGCTCTTAACATATAAAGAGGTGAACGGAAATCTATTACGTCACAACATTAGCATAGTTGGTGTATTGTCTTAAACCCTCACTCGATCACAAAAAAACAATATTTTCAAAGCACAGCTAATATTCTTTTAAAGAATATTTGCATAGCTGTGAATTCTTTCCACAGACGAAGCAATACAAGTTGTCATTCAAACTCCTTTCGCAGGACATTCTCCAGGCCGTCTGTAGCTCCCCGCTCCCCTCCCCTCTCTCGCCAGGCGCAGCTCGCTGTCAGCAGGCAGCAGCGCCCGCTGTTATTGCTGCAGCAGCAGGAATGCTGGCGGCGGAGGGGTCCGGGGGGCATTCCGACCGATATTATACGCTCCTAGTTAGCGCGCACTGATATTAAGAATTCCACGGCACAGACTACCTACAACTGTGTCTTACGTAATTGTTTTATAATCAAAATATGCACGACTGTGTTCCGGCGTATTTTATAGTTTTAGTATTAGTAGCAGTGGCGTAGTTTGAGATTGCTTTGATTGATTGGTAGGTCAGAAAGTTTGTTGATATTTTAAAGATCACTTAGCCATTCTTAGCTTAGTATGTTCTCTTGTGTAGTATCGTTTCATTTGTTTTTCTAAATATTAATGTCTTTGTTAACCGAAATGTAAGCCTATACCTACTAAAGGCCTTGAAGAAAATCACAAGTTTTTTAAACTCGTGCCCCATTTGTAATGCTGCGGAATAACTTTCGTTTCTTTTCCTATTAATTAAATTCATATATCACCTGGTCATAGATATATAACTACGTTACAACTGTTTTTCTTTACGGTTGCGGCCAGGCAAAGACATAGTAATATTTGTAATATTTGTATGTTGCGCCTCTGAAGCCGCGAAGTGGTCTGTGCGTCAAGATTGGAGCCGCACAAAGTTGGTAATTGAAAAATCTTTGAGTCTCCGCCCGCCTCGAATTAAACTCGCTACAATCCTACATATTACTTTACAATACCTCCCCCCTTGCACCACCGTACCCCACTCCTCCGCCCACACATCCTATGCACCCTCTACGATTGTCTCCTTGGAAAATTTGTCCCTTGTTTAGGAATTTAAAAGAAATGTTTGGAAAATGATTATTCAAGAAAATAGTTATTCCTATTTATGTATATTTAAATCTATTTTAACAAGTATTTTTAGTTGGGTATCTACTTCATTTGTAAAAGTTTATTTATTTTTAAGTGCTCTTTCTTTATTCCCTGACTTAACTCTGACGTGTGGATGCTTCCAGTCTACAACGAAGCATACCTAATGTCATTACGGACCGTCATGGTAGCGGTGAGCTTTTTGAAATATATAAAGCTTTTGACGTGACTACGTCTTATAATTCCATAGAGCCGGCTGCACGCACGAAAAAACATGACTCATGCGGCGTTACCTCGCTTTGAGGCGTTCCATGTAAGGCTTGAAGTGCAAGCGAGAGCACGGAACGAGCGACAAAAAAGCACAATCGGCCTTTGCGTTCGGCAGCGTTCGACATCCGTCTATTAAATATATTAATTTTAAATTAAAAATTAATATATTTATAAATTAATATATTTATTATAAATTTATAAAATCAAAATCAATTATTTTATTAATTTAAATTAATATTTATAAAAATATACTTAAATTAAAAATTTTAATAACCAATTAAATGCTACCATTCCATCAGTATTTTCTTCAGACGTTGTCACGTTCAACTATCGTCAGTAAACCGACTTTACAGACAACCATATTTTTTTATTGTATTAAAAACTATCTCTACTCTAACCTCTGTATATTTAGAGTTGAACACTTTAAAATCATTCCAAATTCCTTTCATCCATCTATGGTTCAAGTTAGACCAATTGTAAGTAACTGTAGCGACGCCATCACCGGTTCAGAAGGCAAGTCCTGCTTTCTCAGCAAGGGCCAAGAAACTCTACAATTGTTCTTTTAAAATAACTATTATTCAGTAAGAACTACAATATGCAGTGGTACTAAGACCGTCGTTTGTAATAAAGAGATGAAGTTCTCATTACCCGAGATTCCACTCTTTATTTATGAAATAAAAATGAAAACATTTCTGCGGAGCGCTGACGAATGGCCTCCCCCCCGTTCTGGGCCCCGACTTGCCCCCCCTCTCCCCCTACAACCCTCGTCAAGGGGTAGCGCGACATTATATAATTCACCCACCTTCCACGATAGGCGTACAGGTTATGGCATTTTAAATCGCCATTATTGAATGTTACGGTAAAATCATGGCTATACCTATATTTTTATTATTGCTTAAATGAACGTTTTTTTTACTTAAAGAAATAAACAATAAACAAAAATGGTAATCTCGTGATTGGCAGCTGCTGATTGCAGTTTAGACTTCAATTGCATGATATCTACTTGTAGTTGTGCTCCGTGCTCGTAGCTCGTTTGAGCAAAGTCCCTGATTCGTTTCCAACCCCAGGTCAATTTGGTCTGGTACATCATACCAACAAAGACTTTAGTTGGCATGATATGATAATAGTACCTATGAGTTAGTAAATAATAGGTAAATAGTACCCTTCCGTAGTTAGCTCGCTACTTGCTGACATTCGACGGTAAAATAACAAAAGGTACTTTTAGACATCGTCACTATTACTGGGCCAAAACTTCCTCATTGTAAAAGAGGGAATATAGAATATAGACCTACCGGGCTGCTACAATGCGGGTTGGCGAGCTTAGAGCGATAATGTTTAATTTTAACGATTACTTTAAGATGTTGATGATAGTTACCGATGATTTAACGTACTCTCCAAAGCATGAGGATGTAACATCACCAACTACCCAATTTCGAATTTACTGGACATTTCTCAAAGTTTTTCCGTAGCCCAACTCAGGTTCCAAATCCAGGACCTCTTGGTTGAAGCTACATAGGCTATCTACTAGAACTAGACTAAAGAAGCAGACGTCAGCCTTTAGGCATAAAGTCCGCTAACATACATTGTTCTCTGAAGGACACGTACGAATATAAAGTAAACAGCTCGTGTGAATTCATTCCGCTGGTGTATTGATTCGCATATCGCACAAAATATCGCGTGTAAACGTTGCTCCTTCAGTCCCCAGGCCGCGGGCCTCAGGCTCAGTCTCTGTGCGAGGCGCAAGTAGCCGCGGGGTGCGTTTTATGGCATCGGGCCTCATGAATACATCTGGCGCTGCTCGCCGCCTCCCTTCTGATGGTTTTATAATCTACTCACAACGTTTTACAACGTTATTTTACACGATTTATTTGTGAACAATTTATGTAATGGCTTTTTTGTGTTTTTTTATGACATTTTTCTTGGTTTTGAGTTTATGTAGGGGTTGTGTGCTTGAGTCTCGCTAAAATTCGGAAATGGTTTAAAGAACATGCATAGTTTTTGTTTTTCCTGATAAAGAGGTGATTTATAAGAGGTTATTTAATACGCGAGGATGTTATCCGTAGCTGCAAGATTGGCATAAATTTGAGGGTGATATAGTTATATTTTCAAAACATTTCGGTGTACTTTTTCCTTTTATTAATTTTATTTACGCATTGCTTAAACTAATTAAAGCTTAATTAAACATATAATTTATAAATTGGACATTAGATAAAGAAAATATTTTCAACAGATAGTGATGCATCGCTTATCACAAAACCTCTAAACACAAAAAGTGACTCGCCTCGTGTGAAAACGCAACTCCGTGTATTTCAGATCGCAAACATCCCATCGCGACCCCAACTCAAAAATAACACGCGAAATATGATAACAAAGTCTGAACACTTCTGAATCGCATTTAAAAAGCCGAGGCGGAGGCCATTTCCCCTCGGCGTAGTCTCGATTACGTTGTAAACAAGTCCGACATTCCGTAGCGAGTGTTTAAAATTGGGTTGTGAAGCCGCGGGGCGAGGGCGACATATTGCTAACATATTCTCCGCTTGAAATTTATTGTAAATCGCGGCGGGCGGGGATTTGAATCCCGGGTCGCCCCCCGGCCCCTGGCCCCTGAATGTCAATAAACCGAATGGACTTTCGAATTTCGCTACATTCGCGTCGTGTTTGCGTTTGCTGCCTTCGCTTTTTTCTTTTGCGAAAAAACCGTGTCTCCCCCCTCGCCGCCCCCGCGCCGCCCTCGCCGCCCCGGGCGCTTCCGATTTTATTTATCTAAGGTTTTCCATTCGCCGTAATTGTGTGAGTTGGACCTCGATTGTTGCTAAAGCGAATATTTATTTGGGTTCGAGTTTGCTTTTCATTTCGCCTCGTCCCGCCGCTCGGTGCGCGGTACATACCGGCAGCGCGGTCGGTACGACGGGGTACGACGGGGTACGGGTACGGTTCGCTGCGGTCTTTTGGCGGCATTGTGCTACAAATTGAATTTGCAGGGGCTCGGAATCAAATGTTGTCGAAAGAAATGACTTGTCTTCGCCGACTGACGCTATCTTCAAATTGATCATCTCACTGGACTCTCTCTCACTCACACACACACACACACACTGTACAGACATAACTTTCTCATATTTATTCTTTGCCTCGAAATCTTTGCAACCGACACCCAAACAGTGGATATTATCAAATTATATATGTTACTAGCTGACCCGGCAAACGTTGTATTGCATTCAAAAATTTTAAAATATTTAGATGAAAATTAGATAGTAGCCGATTCTCAGACCTGCTGAATACGCATACAAAATTTGGTAAAAATCAGTCAAGCCGTTTCGGAGAAGTATGGCAACGAAAACTGTGACACGAGAATTTTATATATTAGATTTTCGTGGATGATCTACGTTACTTAAACTACGATAATATCTCGTCAGTATCAACTCCCATGCTCTATATCAAATAGCGAAGCAGATAAACACAATGTACGAGTTGTTTAGGTTTCATGTCCTTATCTAAATGGTCGATCTCAATTTAGCTTTCACACCTGTAGTGTAGCTAATATGTGATCCCCGATATATTTTACCATGGTGTAGCGAGTGCCGCCGCGCTCCATCGCTAGCATAGCGCGCGGGCGCGGGGTGCGGGGTGCGGGGCGCAATCAGCATTAGTCGGAATATATTTCGCGTAAATCTTTCACGGCAGCTTTTATGCTTATCGTTAAAAACGGCCAAGTGTCCGAGTGAGCCATAAATATGGCTCGTAAAGCCGCCGCCGTGACGTGCCGCGGCGTGCCGTAACGTACCGTGTAACGTGCCGTATCGTGCAGTATGGTGCCACCAAAAATCGCGCATCGACTTAAATGCATGTTAAAGTTTTATAAAGTTTTAAATTATAAAAGCTAAAATATTATAGGCATTACAAAATTCATGACATGTGAGTTTCATGCCGGTATTAATGAATCACTAAGATAAGAGCTAAGGTACGAATACAAACTCTATGATCAAAAAAATTTTTAACAAAAAATAGAACCGACTCAAATAGCACTAAAAAGTAAAAAATAACTGTGTCATTTAGTTGCTTTAATTTACTTAAGCATATCTATGAAGTCAGTGCCAGCAAGTTTAAAAAGGAACATTTATTTAACGTAGTAAAGCAGTTTGTGGGTTCTATGTAATGTTTTTAAAGTAGAAACCTTGGCTGGCATCGACTCCTAGATATGCTTAAGTAAATTAAAGTAACTTATTAGTGCGATTTGAGTCAGTTCTATTTTTTTGTTAAAAATTTTTATTTCTTATTTTTTAGTGATTTATCGTCACCTATAGCACTCATACTATACTGTCAAAGTATATTATACGGCACTTGTAGCCAAAAAGCTACCGATACTTACACTAAAGCCGAAATCGCTGCAAGTGTGCCTTTAAAATCTGAAGAGTTCCTTCAATTTTTCCAGGATATCATCATCAAATCCTAACATGATGATAATGGGACAACTTTGAAAGTGTGCCCTTTCTAATAAAAAAAGAATTATCAAAATCGGACAACTCTGTAAAAAGTTATGCGTGGTCATACATAAAAAAAAATATACGTGTCGAATTGAGAACCTCCTCCGTTTTTTTATCGTCGGTTAAAAATACTTAAACAGGAGGATGAGTAGAGAGAAAGCTAACATGAGAAAGTGTCTTCATACAACCTATTAAAGTATTAAGTTGTGTTTTTTACTGTTTACATCATTATCATTGATGTAGCCTATAACGAATTTTACAGCCCAAGAAATTTTCCATAATAACATGAGAGTATAAGGCTGTTCGTGAATCGACTTAGTATATTTGCATTACTTTACCGATGCAATATATCAATAGCAACAAATTAAAAGTGTTTGTCCATAATTCAGTGGCACGTCGGTCGTTAAAATTTCCTATTCCGTGGATAGCGCGAGGGTAGTTTGGTAAATCACCCCGCGGTAGCGCTGCGTGGCGTGCGGGGTGCGGGTGGACAGCGGGCAGCGGGCAGCGGGGGGCAGTTTTGCATGATCAGCTTTGTTTGGGAGCTATTTATTGTTTTCGCCATTCGCCATCAGCGACGAGGGTTGTTTTGTTTATATTATTATTTGTTTTGATTTGTCTCTGTTTTTTTAGAGTTCTTACTGTTTCAGTAGGGATGCAATAGTTCACCAATTCGGCACCTACCTTTAGTTCCTTGGATGCGCGGATCTTCTGGTCGGACCCGACTTTCGCTGGTCTTCTATATAATTTTCTAATATTCAAAATGTTCTTCCGATGTATAGACTGTGTCCTGAAAAGTCCCGATGTGTAGACTGAATGATTAGCCATTTCGGGCGTAATGACGTTACGCAATACCACGCGAATTGACCAATCAAAAACCATCATAAGTAGGTGCCTGGTGTTTAGCCCAATCACGAGGACCAATCTAACCAAATCTTCCCTTAAGGTTGTATTACCTCTTTATTTAAAAATATAATTCATTCAATTAATACCATCTTAGTTTGGAAATCGGCCTACACTAACACTGTTGTATTGTATCGCAAGTTTATGTCACCTGACAACCCGACCGGTTGTAAAGGTTTCAATCACGGTCAAAGGAGCATCTCCTCTTTCTAAACCCAACTTCTATTCCCATCTTGTAGCATTTGATTGGCTGAATAAGGTCAGTACGGGAAGATTCATTGGCAATGAAACATTGTCAAACTCTCGTTCTTCTTTAACCTATCTGCCAAATTATGACTGTTGGACATCGTAGAGATGCACTGTTCTGATACTTTGAAAAAGGATTATTTACTATATATTCCTTTTAAAGTCGGCTTAAAGTGCCAAAAAGTATACTGGTATAAATTAGTATACTGGGTAGGCTGAACCACATGCAGATTGCGTGAATCTATATATTTTTCACTAAATAACGTCAGTTTTATACATTGTAACTTTTTAAGCATAATTCACTAAACATGCCAGGTAACATGTTAAATTTTATCCATCTAATGTGTCGATAAATAATGAAATTAAGACGTAATTATTATGCGATTACAGGTGCAGCAGACAAGTGTACGCACACGCATGCACGCACGCACGCAGCGCACCTGGGGCAGCCAGGAGCAGAGCGAGGCAGACAGCGCAGCGGGAGCACCCGGCGCACGCCGCGAGTATTCAAACTAGGTAATTAATTTGACGCGTTTTATTAATTATGTTGTTCAAAAATACAGTTTAATTGTTGCCACTACAGCGAGGGCTAATAACAGGTGGGCGCTATTTGAATTGCTAATTATTTCTTGTCCATCATACTTTGTATTATGTTTTTTGTGTTCGTTTAAAAATTGTACATAATTTGAAGCTATAACGAGGTGAAATTCTAACTACATTTATGTTTTTTTGATCGATATCTCTTTTAAATACTTGCCTGTTGTAATTTTCGCTCACGTGTAATTAATGGCGATACACTGGGACATAAATAATTCACCTGACAGTCAATGTAGATAACTGCTTGCTTAATTTCTTGTATGTTATCAAAATAATTAACTATTTAATCAACATACTACTATCTACTTTAAAGAGAAATGCCTCTTTTATTACGACTAAGTCCTTAGGTAGGTACTGCTACACGGAGGTCTTTGCGTGCCTTATTTCGTGTATGATTTTTATCGCTAAAATAAAATTTGTGCTGATATTATTTTAGTGTTTCGGCAAATAACTTAAGTTTTTAAAAACCTTCGTGTAAACTGATTTGTATTCTCATTATCTTTGGTGCTATAGAGTATCACATTATATGATAATTATGCTACCGACAAAAACGTACCGCCAAGCGATTTAGCGTTCCGATACGATGTTGTGTAGAAACCGATAGGAGTGTGGATTTCATCCTACTCCTAACAAGTTAGCCCGCTTCCATCTTAGATTGCACCATCACTTAACATCAGGTGTGATGGCAGTCAAGGGCCAACTTGTAGTCATTAAAACAAAAATGTTGTACTGTTTATATACCTTGTATGAGTAGGTATGTATTAAGCGTAAAAATAAGAGATTCGTAAAGTTGGTTTTAAAGTAGCAAATGTAGATAGTGTCAGTAACAGATAGCAACTTCGTTATGTTGATAGGCTACTTATGTATTTAGGCAGTTACTTCTGAATGTAACTGAGACGCTTGTACAACAGGAATCAGCCAAAATGTCAAATAAAAGTAACACAAGGCAGTGCTGTTTGAAAATCCTTTATAATATAATATCGCTTTGAGCAACGGATGTCCATCTCTACGATTATGATGGGATTATGAGGAGTTTAGATTCGTCGTCAAATCAGCGGCGTGATGTATCACACGATAGCGTGTATGCGATGATGTACAAAGCCCCACTCTCCCCTCTCTCCCAATAAACGTAACCGTAAACGTAAACCGACGCGAGCCCGGTTTAGCCGCCAATATCCTAACCGCACTAACTATGTTGACACGCGGAGGATGGACTCGCGCCGCTGGTAGATGCGGTATCTTATTAATGTTTAGGTACTTGATTCTCAACTGCGACAACTCGCACTTGGCCCGTGGAATTCAAACTCTGTTGACAATAACGATGTTCTTTTACCAGATCTAGATAATAATAATACAATGCACATTTACGTACTGCGACTGCTAGCTGCGCCCGATGATCTTCCACATATGTACAGTGAATTTTTTAGTCTGATGACGAAGATTACGATTTTGGCAAGTTAGTATGATGCGTGCACGCAACGCGGTATGTTTTTATGTTTTTCTACCTTATTATCCTTGACGACAGTCAAGGTTGTCACCTCGATCAGCATTGTAACTCTAACGTCTTGAAGAATACGATGTGCATGACAGCTGATGATAGTGTGTTGCTATTGTACCTACTCAGTGTCAAACATCGAACACCAGTTAGCTGAGTTTGAATCAGTTATTTTTCACGTTATGATACATCAATTCTTGTTTAACGATGTTTTCTTAATTCGATGGTATAAACCTTGAAACCGTCTCTATCTCTGTGTCTATAGTCACAGAGAGAGAGAGATAAAGACGAATTTGAAGCTCAGACTGTCGAGCTATAATAACATCGTTACAGAATAGCGCTCCTGTATTTGGTTTACCAATCTCGGTCATCAGTTCAATTGAGCTTTTAATTTAACAACCAGAAACGGAGATTAAGGTTGAAATTTATCACTGGAAATAATTTTCAATAGAATCTAGGAGATGAAGTTAATGATGGTTCAACTTCTGCTTCAAAGATCAGTTTAAGCTGTTTATCCTAGTTGTTATTAGTTAGGATTAGTATGGTAGTTATGTAGTGATCGTGGTCGATTATACACACTACATTATATCGGAAAGTCAATTGTGCACTATTGTGGTCCATGAAAATAAACAATTTGTCCTGAAGTGATTGTTGTCGACATTACACGAATTGGTTTAGTTTAGGCAGTAGGTAGAGATATTTTCTGCCTGCCAATTTTGCGGTGTCCAGGTGAATGCTTAGTAGCTGCATGTGCCGCGATTGAACGCGATTCTCTCTAAGACAAAGTGTGTTATTTCTCGCGGGATCCAGCGGGAGAAGGCGGGGTGTCGCACCGCGCGGGGTGTCGAGGGGTGGTAGTGGTGGGGCGGAGGGCGCGGGGGGAAGGGTGCAGTAATATTTTTACGAGCGCGTTTTATTGTGCTTGCGATAAATTTGTCATCACCCGGCGCGACCCGCGACGCGTCCCGCTGAGAGTCAACGTTGTTACATTTGCAAAATTACACTGACCACTCGCAACCGGTCAAACATTGTGTCACTAACATTATGGTTTTATTGATATAATCATGTATTTTGGCAGCATTAGAACTGTACTAGTAACCCTACACTTCAGTCGCCAAGGAGTTTCATTGTTGTTCAATTTAAAGGGTACGGTTGCCGAACAAATTGCAGGCACATTAAACTTAACAGCTTCGGGCTGACGGGCAGTTTCCTTGCATGTCCTGTTGCTCTATAATTGCAATGATTTTCAACTTAAGTGTAAAACATAAACCACACTTTATGTAATTTTCTCGCAGTTTCCTGCCCATAAACTGATTGACTTTTTCCCAATGTTTCAGGATCGAGGGCGGATGTGGTCCGAGCTCAGCGATATCACTTCACGGCTACGTTCAAGCTTACCTACAGATTGTATAAGTTAGGGGCAGAGTAGATCTTTGTTAGCAATTGAATTGATGTTTGATTTACATAAGTCCATACCAAATAGATCATTTGAATTAGCTCAGTGTTATACTTTCTCTCTTAACCTGACATCTCTTTATTACGCTTATGAAAATAGTCGAACGGCGCAGAATGTAATGTCAGTTGTGAAACTGTGCGCATAATGTGTATTCGCCAGCGCAAGCGCAGACGCCGCGATGCAGTCACTTATTCCTGATCCGCGCAGCTCTGCAGCTCGCGAGATGGTTGGAACACGCTGAGTAACTCACACACGTACGCGTTTTTGTGAGCACGCAATTGATATACAATTACCTACAAAGTAAAGTCGCATAATGAATGCAGGCTAGGATAACAATCAAGCTGAACGTCCACCGTCGTGGTTTACTGTAATATTACTGTATTTTTTTCAACATTTGGTGTGACTAACTCTACTAGTACTAACTGGATATCAGTTGTAAAATCGTACTGTAGATTCAACTGCAAATCTAATTTCTGGGTTAGGTTGCTGTGATTCTAATAAAACTAGTTTATTCAGAATGGAAGCCGAGTGACGAGTCAGGTTCATCAACTACAAATTGTAATATTCATCTCTATTATTGAAATATGGAATGGAGCGACGCGCGAGGCTGATTTATTTTTGTACAGTTTATACTGTAGATCACTACAGTACAAACGGAAAAATAGAGATTAATTTGCTATTAGCAAAAATCAAGACGCGACGCTTCACTCTACCTCTGCGCTGCCACAGTCAAATGAATAATAAGTTCCTATATTGACCGAGTTGAGCATCGTTTTCGAAATATCCCGTGTTTATATAATTAAGTGTATTCACGACTGTGTCACAAATACTATAGATGACTCCTCGTATTTCAAAAATAAAACCACTGAGCGATACCTTATTTATTCTGTTACTTTTTATGACGATAAAAATTTGCAATACTATCGAAATACATCTCGGGGGGGATGTTCTAGCTATGGAGTAGGGGATGATTTTGACCTACACCGTTGCAGCAATGATTCGTTCGTTCGTACCTAAAAGAAAAGTATTCGCTTAGTATGCAGTATGAATGTGTGACACAAGGCGGTGGAAGTGCAGCTTCACGCCGCGCTGTAATCAGGATTGACCGATCAGCGATGACATAATGTGGTCGCAAAAAGCTCCCGTCGGCGGCGGCGCCCCGCGGGGCCGAGCCCGCCGCAGGGCTCCGCACACGTGCCGACTCGCTGCCGGTCGGCTGCCGACACAATTCGACCGAGCAACGAACTATTGCGTAGTACAGACACCATTTTATGTTTGAAATCAATCATTTTACAAGAATTTGTTATTAATACAAGAAGAAATAATACATACAAATTATTTGGTGTTCTTGCAAGGAACAACGCAATAGTTTTAGTACCTAAAGAATAGTGTAGTGAAGTGGCACATTACTAGACTTCAGTTGGAATGTTTGTAGACGCTTTAGCAGAGTGCACCAAAAAGCCAAGTAGTTGCATGCACCAGCACCGATGAGATATCGCAACGTTGTTAACATTAGCATATACCTGCTGCCAATCATAGATCTTAAATAAACATACATTTCTTTATACAGGCAGAAGAAGAATATATAAATGTTTATTGAAATCGATTTGCTACTAGAAAGCAACTTAGTTGTAGCAGACAAAGAATTTATATATAAGTACTAAAGCTCTATCAAAAGTTTTACGGATGATGGTGTGCCGATTTTGCATAAAAGTCTACTAAACGTAATCAATAACGCCACGGCTGTGAATTGCATGTCCGACCAGTAATAACAAAGTTAAAATAATGAATTGTTCATGGAATCGTTTGACCGATATATTCAAATGAACTCAAGGATAGATTAAAGTTGTCATGTTCGCGATTTACGATGACGAAACACGATTACAAATTGCGATTGGAATCGATTAGTATCTTCGTTTCGCTGACATTATTATTGATTCATGAGATTATTAGCTATCGGTCGCGATTTCCTCCACGCCGAAGGAACTTATGAAATACTTAAACTGCAGAATTGCATTCACGATCATTCCTAATTTGGAAATGACTAGGTATCCTTTTTTCCTTGTACAAATGTATTTATATAATTGCAGCTAGCCTCAGCAACTACAAACTAGAAGTTATGATATTAAATTCTTTTATATCAGTACATATTTAGACTGCACACTATTAATGCTGCAATATTACGAGGAAACAAATTCAAGAAGTACATACTTAATAAAGAATTGTAATATCTTGGTTGTTCAAATTCTCGCAATTCCATTTGGAAAAATGGGGCAGTAGATATTAGTATAGGTAGATATAATTTATTATTTCGTTTAATGACGTAGGATTTAAATAACTCGATTATAAATATTAAGTACGTATCTCTCGTATTAAAGCCTGCTTCAATGTCTATTGTAATGTTATTTACATAACAAAAAATAGAACCGACTCAAAACGCACTAAAAAGTAAAAACTAACTGTGTCATTTAGTTGCTTTAATTTACTTAAGCATATCTAGCCAAGTTTAGGGAACATTTATTTAACGTAGTAAAGCAGTTTGTGGGTTCTAGGTAACGTCCTTAAAGTAGAAACCTTGGCTGGCACCGACTCCTAGATATGCTTAAGTAAATTAAAGCAACTAAATGACACAGTTGTATGACAATGTAGAGTATCTAGTAGCTTTAAGATATTGCGCGTAACAAAGATCAATACTTGTGTAGCATCGATTCCATCTTTAGATCAGTTCCGTGGTAGTACCACACTATTGTATTTATTGACACACAAAAAACGCAGGTACATTAAATTCAAGTCTTATGTTAGGAAGTAGTTTTATCTGGTTCTCTTTATTGAGCCATAAGTATATTACTACTACTAATTAAGAGAAATTACATCTAATAAAACTTAGAGAATCCAAAATGTCTTTCCAATGAACAGGGAATGCTCGCATACAGCGCTGTGGCGAGCAGGTGTTGTTTGTCGCGATATTTTGTCACCCTGTCATATGCGGCGAGCGCAGTAAGCTGGACAGTAATAAATTCACACAAAACACGAGCGTGGCAGCGCTTCCGGCGCGGCGCGGCGCAGCGTGGCGCAGCGTAATGGCGCAGCGCAAAAACTCATTACTACTTCATCCACCGCAGCTTGTCGATGCTGTAGCGAAAACATACATTTCTGATTCCTTCTCAACTCCAATCAACTGCAGGAAACATGACAAACTGGTGATAAACTTACCTACATAGAAACCAAGAAACTCAAAAATAAAGGTTACTGAATTTATTTATCGCAATTACTTAAATGTAGGTGTACTACTAAACGTGTTTAAAGGCATCATCTAATGGTTGATTTAATAAAGAGTAATGTAACTGAAAACTCTGCCTGTTTTATAGGGTTATAATTTTCTGAAATACACGTCTTTTCTTAAAATACATATATTTTTCTATAAGAAAAGCTTATGCTAGAGAAATATCAATTATAGAGTTTATAGGTCTGGACTTCTAATTTAGGAGACTTGTAATTAAGTTCAACTCCACATTCTTCAAAATATTCTTTATTAGTTTGTTCACGAGTAATCTTCGAAAATACTAAATGTATGCTTATTCTTACCTGTACTTAAATGTTCTAGTGTTTTTATCAATTGCGTGTGTGGCGTTTGTAGGGGTACACACTTTCTAAGCCCCCCCAGTGCTGTCGTGTTAGCCAACATTGTATGCGAGAGGTTCACTGATTTATGCGATCACACAATAAAGCAATAAACAATTAACTGGGCGTTCGAAATGAACGCGAATTGATAATTAGTTTTAGCGATTAATTGCCGCCACTGAACAAACAACAAACGAAACACGGACAACGTAATTATGATCTGTTTAATAAGAAGGTACATGCAACTTTTAGTTTAAATTATTGGTAGACTAACTGTGCCACACGGTTTCACCCGCGTAAATCCTGCTTTCGTTGCAGTATCAGGAAAACAGTTCTTATTGAGAGTCGACATAGCTGAGTAGATAACTTTGCAAAATTTCGAGTCATTTGATAGTATAACTTTAGAGGTTTCGTGATGAGACTGTCAATGGTATTTTCCTTAGATTTATATATGTACGTGGTTATTTAGGGGCAGGATGAACAGACTCCTTAACACAGTGCCATTGTAGTAGGATTATAGCTATATACACGCAAAAACTAAAGTTTTCTGAAATTTGATGTCAGACACGCTTTACCGGGTCATATTGCCACGTTCATTTCATATTCATACTTGAAATATTTATCAATATATTATAATTCTTATCAAATCTTGCCTAAATATATTCAAAAACTCTACAGAAATACCTACTGAAGTTTTCTTTTCGATTCATAGTCCCGGGCGTCTGCTAGTTATTATTGAGAATTGAAGAATAATTACAATTTAGCAAACATATCAAACATTGAGTACTTTACGTATTTACCTATGTGGGTACATATGTACATAGATCGCGCTAATACTTACTGTGTAATTAGCACTCGCTACAAACAATAACAAAGTAATTATGTAGCTGAACTACAAATAATGACATTTGTGCAAATATTTGCGCGACTGTCATTCGGACAATAGCACCACTTCATGTGACGTCACACTACAGGCTCTTGTAACATTCAGTGGGTGACGACTAACGTCACCGATGCCTGTAGTCCAAGAGCCGCATAGTGTTTGTTGTGTTACAGATGGCTAGTTGTCGCCTCGTCGGCAGTCCTATGTTTAGTGTAGTGGTTGTAGTTAGATCACCTCGTACCTCGGATTGAAAGTTAAGCCAGTGTCGGACTGTCGGGTTTTTCAAAAATTGCCTCACTTTATCACTCCAATCTTGCCTACTCGCATATAAATAGCTTGGTGGGCCCAAGTTATATATCCTACAAGAACTATGAAAACCCTGTAGTGGGCCGTAAAAAATACGTAACCTGGTGATAATATTAAAATATTTTTAACTTATTAAAGTAACGCCTGCTTCTATTAAAGTAACGTCTGCTTCTATTAAAGTAATGCCTGCTTCTATTAAAGTAACGCCTGCTTCTATTAAAGTAACGTCTGCTTCTATTAAAGTAATGCCTGCTTCTATTAAAGTAACGCCTGCTTCTATTAAAGTAATGTCTGCTTCTATTAAATCTTAACAAACGGAACGTTTGCTGCCGGCCGCCGGCTCGTCGATTAGGTAAAGTTTAGTGGAACGGATACATTCACTTCATATGAAAATGATTCGCGGCGATAGCATAAAATATACAAATACCGTTCAAGTTATTTGATGTCGATAACTTTCACGTATCGGAGCCTTATCTCAGAGCAAACACTAACTATCTTAAGGTACAGACGCGTAGAGCCGCGGCTCAAGACACCGACTTTTGAAGAAGTCTGGTTATTCAATAAATCTTGTTATTTTATGACTGAAATATACGTTTAACTGTGAAATACTATCTTAAGTATCTTCCTTCGTGTTCACTTTAAAAACTCTCTTATATTTTGACGGCCTCCGTGACACAGTAGTATGCGCGGTGTATTTATAAGACGGAGGTCCTGGGTTCGATTCCCGGCGGGGAAGATTGAGATTTTTCCTAATTTTTCTTGGTCTGGCTGGTGGGAGCCTTTCGCCGTGGCTAGTTACCACCCTACCGACAAAGACGTACCGCCAAGCGAATTAGCGTTCCGGTACGATGTCGTGTAGAAACCGAAAGGGGGTGTGGAATTTCAACCTACTCCTAACAAGTTAGCCCGCTTCCAGCTTAGATTGTATCATCACTTAACATCAGGTGTGATATCAGTCAAGAGCCAACTTGTAGTTAATAAAAAAAAGCCCTTGCAACATTTACTTCAGAAAAAGTGAACTTCAAGATCACATTATCTCATCATAGAAAGTTTGTTAAGACCTAAACTACGAGTATACCATGCCGAAGTAGGGCCCCTACCGAGGATGACGGACGCAGGAATATACTTAGGACGCTGAAAGTGTTTTTCGCGAGTTTTTTAATATGATAGCTTTCCACTTATCATTCTTTACTGTATTCTCATCATATCAGTCAACTGCTGAATACATACGTTTTGTAGGGACTTCCAAACGAACCCTGCACCGCCTGTGCCCAGTGACCTTACCTACTGTATTAGCTGTTACTTTGTATAAAAATGTATGTGACACATGCCGTAGGTATGAATGGAAAGCACTTTATCAATGTAAAAACCAAATTGTCGTAAAGGATTAATTTGTTTAAAATGTATTAATGTTATCTTGTAATGAATAATAATTAGCTGTAATGACGTAGCATGACTCGGTGGAAACTTATTTACATATTTTTGATTAAATGATAGATATTTAAATTACTTATCATTGTAATATATTTTATTTCGGTGTGTGTACAAAAGATTGCTTACTGTAATAAATATAATATCATCAATAGACGTTCTTTTGCTGGAATTTTCATTAGCACAAGGATTTTTACTGAAAAACATTGAGATGAGGCAAAATGTTCGGTGTAGGATAATTTGATGCGATCAAATTAGAAAAGATTCGTATGATAAGTAATAAAATTCTAGAACTGTGTATGTCACCCACTTCTGAAACTGAGCGATGTAAAAATACACAAAATTTAATCAATATTGGCTAAGCCATTTAGTTGAACTGATGTGCGTCCATACGTTCGGGAATTTTATTTACTCGTATTTACATGGATTATAAATAAGTGAATGTTAAGACGGCCTTGTAGCCCTGTGTACGCGCGTGTACCTTCGTTGCGTCCGCCTGCGTCCGTTGCGTGCGTCCGTCGCGTCCGTCGGCGTCCAGCACTCGCAGTTCATACTATTGATAATATAGCCGAGCACTACTCTACATTCTCTAGTTTAATTGCCACTGATTTGTGTGCGCCGCGCGGACTGTCGATGCACTCTCTGACTCTAGTACCTTTGGCGAAAGTTTTCGTTCGATTTGATTGACACAGTGTTTGTTTGCGAGTGATTTTAGGGCCTTGTAATGTGCTAGTTGTAATGCGTGTCGGTGTGTGACTTTCATCTCACTAGCGCGGTAAAGTTTTGTGTGCACAATAACAACGGAAAATCAATTTCAATTTGAAAGGGAAGGGTTGATAGGAGTATAATTATTTATGTATCAGATGATTGTAACTTACTAATTAGTTTATACTCAATTTATGCAAGTAATTAATTTTGATTCGTAACAAGATTTGAAATTAACATCTTGTTACTATGAGTATATAGAAGTAGATAGAAGCTTGAATGAAAATTATTAATTATAATTATTTTTTCTTAATTTTCTTGTTTGTCTGTTTGTTTTGGATTATATAAACTGCCAACCGGATTTTAAAATTACTAAACTATATACCTATATGGTAGCTAGTCTCATGAGGAGACATAGGCTAATTGGCATGCTGATATTCCCAAGACAAAGATAAATAAATAAATATTATTCTAAAAGAGTTCTCTTCTCAAGAATTCATAATGGGCTATATTGTAGCGTAGGTCAGTAACAACTTTTATAAGATTTGCATTTGCTCGGTATTCAATATAACAGGCTCGAAGTGATCAGTTCTGCGTAAGAAATGAACAGTTTTAGTGAACTATAATATAGTAACTAGTGTAAATACTGTGGGATTGGATAGTTTCCTTACTATACAAGTGTTGTTTGGACTGTTAGCAGTGCAGTAAGAACTTAACAGTTGTTACGTGTTTGGTGCTGCCGTTTTATAATGGATTTAAGCCAGGTTTGATTTTTCCTTTATTTTCAACCGATTTTACAGAACACGCCTGAAACGACTTGATAACAGTTATACTAACACAATATGATTTATTTTTAGATTCTTAGGTAGATCTTTTTTCCAAAGGGTTTAATCGTCAGAGGATTAGCGTTGCCATTCAACGTGGCTATTTTGCCAGCTTTCTGGGATCCTTCTCATTCTATGTAGATTCAGTGAAAGTTAGGTCCACTTTATTTAGTGTTAAGTTTCAAAATAAAAATAAAATTTTACGAAAATATTTCATTTTGTAATGAAAGGATATAGGTAAAAAATGTATGGAAGTCTGCCTCGGAAATGCCCAGAGATGATATATATGTCATTAAATAGTATAGATCTTCTATTTAAATAGTAATAAAGTTACTTGTAGCTAAGCAGTTACTGATAAAAGTTATGAAGGTTGATAAAAGTTGACTTTTCATGCTACGACGACGGTCACGTGATTCAGAACATAAAAAATCGATTGAAATTCTTATATTTTTGATATATTTTCAAGTGATTGCTATCAAACATTGGTAGTTGTTTAAAATTCATTGTGTATTTAAATAAAATAGTTAAATATGAGCATACGTTTGGACAGCCTGGGGCAAATTTTGCCAATGTCCTTTGTGCTTTTATATAAATAAAAATAGAACCGGCTCAAAACGCACTAAAAAGTATAAAATAACTGTGTCATTTATTTGCTTTAAACTTGCTGGCACCGACTTCATAGATATGCTTAAGTAAATTAAAGCAACTAAATGTCACAGTTATTTTTTACTTTTTAGTGCGTTTTGAGTCGGTTCTATTTTTATTTAAAAAATTTTATTTCCTACTTTTTAGTGATTTATCGCTACGTAACTTAATCGTACTATACTGTCATAATATATTATACGGCACTAGTAGCCAAAAAGCTACCGATACCGAGACAAAAACCGAAATCGCTGTAAGCGTGCCTCCAAAATTTGAAGAGTTCCTTCAATTTCCCCACGATATCATCATCAGATCCTAACATGATGACAATGAGACCACCTTGAATGTATGCCCCTTCTAATAAAAAAAAGGATTATCAAAATCGGACAACTTTGTAAAAAGTTATGCGTGATCATACATAAAAAAAATATACGTGTCGAATTGAGAACCTCCTCCGTTTTTTTTTCGTCGGTTAATAAAACAGGATACACTATCTACTCAAATATTAATTACAATGTAACACAATCTATTATTGTATTTAATGCTAAAAATATTTATATAAAACGCTAAATCATACTTAGGTAGGTATGCTATCGCATTCGCACCGAATTCGTTGCTTATCCTCTCGCTATCACAACATTAAACGTAATCTATATTTACATATTGTATGTATTAGCTAATCTGAGTGAGTCGTGTCGTTCGTACAATTCTAATGAATATTCAGTCAGTGCGCTGATAAGTGATAATGACTCGCTTCGATCACTCGCCTGACGTCAGGTACAGTCATGGTGCGGCTGCACCCAAAAATATAACAAAAACAATGATTATTACAATGATTCTACCCTAGTCTTGCAGCATTTATATGTAATATTAAATATGCAACTATTAAAAAAAATCAAAATTAAAATAATTTATTTCTCGTAGGCTGTTGTCAAATGTTTTTGCTCTAACAAAAACATTTGAATCTCTTGGAAGGATGGCATAATAAATATTATAGGACAATTACACACATCGCTATATAGCCCCAAAGTAAGCGCAGGTAGCTTGTGTTATGGGTACTATGATAACTGTTGAATATTTTATATATATTATACATAAATACTTATATTATATAGATAAACACTCAGACACTGGAAAATATTCATGCTCATCACACAAACATTTTCCAGATGTGGGGATCGAACCCACAGCCTAGGACGCAGAAGCAGGGTCACTGCGTCACTCGGCCGTCAAGTCGATCACTAGACTGTCGGGCAAGTGTGAGTTTTTCACCGAGCGACTACGTAAAAACGTAGTCACTCATAACGTCAAATTATATAGCAAAAAAAGCGTTTACTCTCACTATAACTAGATGGCGCTACTAAAATTCCATACAAGTTTGCGTTACGTTTTTACGCAGTCGCTCGGTAACAAACTCACATTCGGCACTCTGATCGTCATGCGACGCATGGACAGTACACTTAGTTTTGTTTTTGTAAAACACTCACAGTCCCACACACGATCTGAAAAACAGGTAAAAATCTAGCTACACAATATTTCCATACGAGCATTGATATAAAACATAGATAGTATCATTTAGTACAGCAATACCCGGGTGAGATAGCTCTAGCTAGAGCGGGAAGAGACTGAAACAATCATACATTCAAATATTATGCTAATTATTACTCTATATATTTTAGAACCTTGTACAGTAAAATAATTATAATTAAAATGTTCTTAAAATGTTAACTGACTTAAGTTAATATTTAATAAGTAATAATAAAGTAAATACGATGAAGGGTATTTGCGATGTCGCGGACAGAACAATTATCCGGTTAGGGCGCCAGAAGGTGTCATTTGAGTAAGATAAGAGTTCAGGACATGCCACAATTGCGTTATAATGTTGTTAACCTTATAATTGGCTACAAATTCTGTACAAGAATCAGCAGACTGGAAGATAAGGAAAACATAGAAATAATGCTTGCACCTACAAGTTAGAATAAAAACATATTCACCAATATAATTATAAATATCACGAGTAGTCTTTATAAATCACTAACAGTCGCCCGCGACTTTGTCTGCGTGAAAATCACTTTAGTACCTTTCTAACATTAAGGACAGCCTTTTCTATGACACACTTGAGTTACACCCGTACAGTATTATCGTGTCTATGAAACAGCATACTTACCAAAATTCTGATGCCTATTCACGTACTCGTACGTAGAGTTCAACTTGATTTGGACTTAATAGCGGCAGTCGCACTTTTCAGAAATTTTGTATTATCTTCTAAAGTATGTTACTAATTAAAATACTGTAAAAGGCAAATCTTATCTCTAAAATATCCTTATCCTTGATAATTAAATAATTTGTTTTGATAAGGATTTAAGTTTAGTTGTATAAATAATGACGTAAACGTAAGCATTTGAATGAAATGATATTTTAAAAACACAAAAGTTCTATATTTGCCAAAATATAAAAGATAGATATATGCTATTGCGTATTTTTTTGTAGAACTTTTAAGATACATGAAGTTTTCATGTAATGTTTTCAATTATATCCAATAGCTAAGGCAGCGCACGCGCATAAAGCCGATTTAATAAACTTCACGGTCCGACTCGCGCGACAAAAATTGTGATAACTTGGCTAATATATATATAAAATTAGCATTCTACTGGTAAATGAATTTTTTAAATCAGATCAGTAAATCCGATGATTAGCCCCAACAGATGCCCCATTTAAAAACTTACAAACTTTACCTCTTTAATATAATATTAGTATAGAAGTATAGGTAAAGTAGGTAAAATTTTCTTTTTACATATTTTTTAAATATTCGTATATGTCGGGGTAGTATCATGACAGCCACTCGGCGGAGTTCGGTAGTGGCGGTAGGACCGATCGATGCCGATACAAAGCAGCGGTCTGAAGAGTCGAGGCTGATTCTCTTCGTGGCGTTCACTGTGACCACATCTCTCAGTCGTGACTCAGATCACACCAGATTAATTAATCACTGTAATGGATAGCTCAATTAGTTAATATTCCATTGAGTTGGTTATTATTACTATTGAGGGTTGTCCTTACTAGAAGTGCAGTAAGCTCCATATTGGAACGAGTATCTAAAGCTGTTTTAGTAGCGTCCTTCCGAGTTTAGCTGGGCAGGGAGAATAACTTGAACAAAGGAGGTTGACGGTTGACAGCCGTCACTAAGAGATCTCTTTTAAACCAAACCCGTGTCACAAGTCTCAGGCTCTGTTCGGAGATTTTCTCTCAGCCACGCGATTGACCTGGCGGCCACGCGATGGACCCGGCGTCCGCACGGTAAGTCCATGGAGTGTTAAGATATTCGTCTTTCTCAATTTGAATATGATTCCAGTCTTTGTACCTTCGTCGAAAAGATGTCGCCCTCCATCCCACAGATATTTAAAGATTATTTAAATAGATATATTTAATTAGATTCGTTTATTTAAAGAAGGCCTTTGTACTGACTCTACCACTGGTTCGGAAGGCAGGTTCTGCTGAAAATAGCCAGCAAGAAATTCAATACTTGCTATTTTCAACTATTCATTCTTTACGGTGTCTAAGTAGGTACCTACTTACTGTGTGAAGTTTAAAGC
Source organism: Mycalesis mineus (assembly GCA_034621355.1). Classification (NCBI taxonomy): domain Eukaryota; kingdom Metazoa; phylum Arthropoda; class Insecta; order Lepidoptera; family Nymphalidae; genus Mycalesis; species Mycalesis mineus. The sequence goes on along the minus strand of CM067889.1, from coordinate 182,198 downwards.
CGATCCAATTGCCTCTGAGAATCATTGTCATTAAATTACAAATTCATTATATAATAAGCTTGATTTAATAAATGAACTTCAAAAATTTTTTCAAACTTATTGACTGTACTACAGCTGTCTAGCGGACATTGTTGCATAACAGTAGGCATACTCGCACCTGTGAAGAAATAATTGTAACAGCTCGGATGTGACGCGCAACATCATCTTTAATAAGTCGTTAAGTTGCAGCATATATTATGAAATACCGGGCATCTTAAACAGCTACAAGTGTGTGAGTGTCTGGTGTAGTGCGGCGCAGGCGCAGGTGCGGCGCTGGCCCACATTCTGCTGTTTGTTTTGATAAGGCTATCAGGCTCGTCGCTCGCCGCTGGTATTTCCATACGGTTTTTCAGTTTTCGCGATACTCGAAAGTTATTTGTGTAAGATAGCGCGCTCTATATCAGCCGGCGAGTGAACGCAATGAGGATATGGGTCACTTGCGAGTATGTGTCACCAAAGAATGCAAACTGTTTGACTTATTGTACGAATAAACAGTGTAGATTTTTGTTATAATTTAGTTAGATTACGGGTGTAACTTGGTAGTTGGTGGTACATATTTACTTTTTTTTGTAAAGAAAATATCAAGGGCCTGAATTATTGCACTGAGGTTTGAACAGTTTCACTGCTTACTTAGATACTTATCTACTTAATATTTTGATTCATATTTTGTCTGTCTTACCTACCAGTATCTATCGTGTATCTTTTGGTATGCTATTGGTAGATACAAAAACAAATTGCACTTAGTTTAAGGTTTTTAATTTTGCATGACTATGTTAGATAAGTATGTTTATTGTTACCGTTTTTTGGTGTATTTTATTTCTAAATCTACGAATAAAATGTGGGTAGTAGTTGGTATCTATGTAATGTCTGTATTCAATTATAGAATTATCGATGTTGTGACTCTACATTTTCGTTTATCTGTTAGAGTTATTTTCTTTTTGTTATCTCATTATTGATTTGAATAGGTAAAAAGGAAATTGTGAATTATAATATTTAGGTTCACTACAATTAGATAAAGACTTGAAATAGGTAAATGTTAAGATTAGCCTCAGCAGAGCCATTACATGCACGTGCTAACACTAGACCCAACATGTTTTCGCTTCTCCAGCTTCTACAGCTATCTATGTTTTTGATAAATATGAGCTTAGAGTGCTACGATATACTTAATTGTGGAACCATTTCAGGACATAGATTTTAGAACGAATTGAAGCTGTCGATTAAAAGAATTGTAAATGTTTCAATGCTTTTTTTTTGTTTATTGAATACTAACTTTTGCCCGCGACTTCATCCGCGTGGAATTAGTTATTACGGCAGCCCAATTTTTCTAAGCTTTGAATGTCATATTTATTAATATTTAATCAACTGCCTAAGAAATAGGTCTTAAGCTTTCAAAATGACGATACTTTCATACAACATTTCATCCCTCCTTTAACCCCTTACAACCCTTTTTTCGCAATTAAAAGTAGCCTATGTCCTTTTTCAGGCTCTAGACTTACTGTGTACCAAATTTCATTTAAATCGGTTCAGTAGTTGTAGAGTGAAAGCAAGACAGACAGACAGACAGAGTTACTTTCGCATTTACAATATTAGTTAGGATAACGCTGACCGACACAATCAAGTACCTCTACGATTATGTGGTGCTAACTCATATAGAACATAAAACTTAGCACACAGAGGCGGATCTCCATAAAATACACATAACGTGAGCGAGTTGCGGCCTGCGGGCGTCTAACGACGCATAAACAAGCGGTGTCATCTCCGAGCAGTTGCAGCTCTTTAGCGACGTATGAATAGTGATCGTGTGCGCAGCTCGTTTGCATTGAATGCGCGGAGGCTGCGCCGGCGCCGCGGGAGCACGAGATGCGGCCAATGGCGGCCAGCGAGCGCCACGCCCACCCGCCCCGCCGCGCCTAGACCGCTCTATGAGCGGTGTCGACTTGCCGTGCTGTGCGCCCGACAGCCTCGGCGTACCGTCAGCATCGGCTCTGCTGTATTCTGCACACAAGACAAGATGATAGCAGCGTGAACTATTACATATACGAGTATTTTATGAGAGCATATTCTGTGGAGTTTCTTGTCGGCTTTTCACAAATGCTTGTATAGTTGCTACTTAAAATTTTAATGAAATTCATTTGAAACACCAACCCACTTGTAGGTATTATGATAGGTATACTTAGGCTTTGTTACTACCTTCTATCTATTATCAATGTTATATGTTTCACTGCAGCCTGCAGGCCAGGCATTTCGGCTTAGTAAAGGGGAGATTACCAGTAGACATCTATCGTGCTGCTCCTTTATGTACCTACATATTTGCGGACTATTAGACTTAAGAATATTTTTAATACTAACAGTTTTATTTTAATTTTATTAATTGTTAGTTGACCATCTTCTTTGGCCCCATGATGTTGAATAGAAATACATCGCCTCTAACAGAGCAATACCTACTTGCTTACAAATTACAGAGACACGTCGCTCGTACAATGCACTGCTCTGTATCCGTAGACCCGACGCCTAGGTGTTAAGCCCTACAGCTAAACCTGCATTTCACCGGAAAATTTTAACCAACCTACCTATAGTAAGGTAGCAGTAATGAGCACGACGGGATCGTGGTGTTAGATACCTTTCCAGAAGAGTTCTGTCACAAGGAGCTCTACCTACTACTGAGCACTGAAAATAGAAACGTTTGTCATGTGTCATGTTTACTTAATGACCTGTACCGACGGTTTAGCGAGCTCCTCTAGGCACGGAGGTGTAACTACACCGATTTCTAAACTCTGGACGGCTATTGCAAAGTTTATTGGGAAAACAAGGGAATAATCGAATGACAAGTCCGAAATAGAATTTGAATAGAGCCGTCCCAGGAAATAATGATTTGTTACCGAACGGGCTATCTACTAAGTATACAAACGAATCGACATTTGTTTCGTGAGACAAACTTCAAAAGTAATAAAAGCCTAAGTAGGTACTTGTTTTTTTAATCAACTACAAGTTGGCCCTTGACTGCTACTTATCACACCTGATATTAAGTGACGATGCAATCTAAGATGGAAGCAGGCTAACTTGTTCTGAGTAGGATGAAATCCACACCCCTATCGGTTTCTACACGACTTCGTACCGGAACGCTTAATCGCTTGGCGGTACGTTTTTGTTGGTAGGGTGGTAACTAGCCACGGTGAAAGCCTCCCACCAGCCAGACCAAGACAATTAAGAAAATTCTCAATCTGTCCCACCGGGAATATAACCCAGGACCTCCGTCTTGTAAATCCACTGCGCATACCATTGCGCCATGGAGGTCATCAAATTAAAGACACCTATACTGGAAGAAGGAGTATACAGAGTTCTTCTATCTATCAATGATAAATAAAATAATATCTACGTACCTAAAATGATTTGAAAAAACCTTAATTACCTACCTAAAAGGGATACTTAATTCCTTTATCAATCAACTTTCATCAGACTTTCTTTTCATGACATTGTATCTAATGTTAAAAAATTTTATATCTTACTTTTTAGTGATTTATCGCCACGTAACGTACTCGTACTATACTATCATAGTATATTATACGGCACTTGTAGCCAAAAAGCTATCGATACTTACACAAAAACCGAAATCGCTGCAAGTGTGGCTACAAAATTTGAAGAGTTCCTTAAATTTTCCCAGGATATCATCATCAGATACTAACATGATGACAATGGGACCATCTTGGAAGTGTGCCCTTTCTAATAAAAAATAATTATACAAATCGGACATTCTCGAACACTCTGTATAAAGTTATGCGTGGTCATAAAAAAAAATATATATATACGTGTCGAATTGAGAATCTCCTCCGTTTTTTTTGTCGGTTAAAAGTTGTCCCTCATATATGGAGTTATCAGTCTTCCTCCCAAAGGTTTCCACCAGATAAGTTTTGAGTTAGTGTAAAGATAAGTCCTAACTGCCCTATTACATATAGCAGTGTTTAATATAAATAGGTAGGTAAATATAAATATTTTTATTTAGCAATTGTTTTATTGATAGACACCATTACTAACAGATGTTTGAGTCTTTGATTTTACTATGTAATCAAAGGCTTGTAGATCAAAAATCCCAAAAAACATTACTATTTTTTCCAGTAGAATGTTAGTTAAAGTTAAAATCTAATAATACCAAGCACAATATAGGAATATTCCATCGAGATAGGTTTAGCTACTGAATCAAGCATCGCTAAAAATATTGAATTACAAAAATATTTTCGCTGAATGTGAAGCTACTAGAATGTTTTTTTACTGTCTTAAGAAAAGCCTCCTCATAGATAATCTCATCTCATCACCCCTTACATACATACACGTATAAATATCTGATGGGATTCATACTAAAACTAGACTCTTATTACTTAGAAGTCTGTCTATAAAATTAAAAATTATACTCGACAGTTTTAAGATAGCTAAGCAGGCAGCTTTTTGTCACTACATTATCAGGAAAACTTTGTAGGACAGTAGGTAGGCGGTAGTCGATCAGGGCCTGGCACCAGCCCGCGCCATACGTGCGCAGGCGCCGGCGCAGCCATAAAAGGGCTCGCGCTATGGCGGCCGCTAATAGATGTGGGAGCACGGGCTGGCCGCTGGAAATCATTTTTATAGCTGACGATGAATGTAGCCGATGTTATAAATAAACATTAGCGTGTTTTCCTTTCCTCTCCGCATAGCCCGCTAATGGGCCTGTTGCTTGATGTTTTTACGGTGCAGTAGTTAGCTGTCCATCGTGAGGTTGTGGTTGTCGATTCCAGGACAGGGTTTTGGGCTCATTTCGGACTATTTCTAGGATTTCTATTAGATATAGGAATCATAGTAGAGTTGCGGATTGCAGAAATTTTGACTACAGTGACTAGCAGCCTGTACTATCGGAGTTTTTAAAGATAGGTGGTAGGTCGGCTTATAAATAGGTACCTACGTAGATTCCTTCTCAGAAGACATACGAGATTTTCTAAACTAGATATATATTTCTCTCGTATCTAGGTAACAAACGGACAAGTAGGTACTTAGTGGGACTATAATTATAATTGAAACTTGGATTGAAGTAGTAGTTACATTGTTTTTGATATGTATCTGTGAGTTGGCTGGTGTTGCACTTGTCTCTGATGTTATTGCGTATGGTAAAACTACTGAGTAATATTGACGGAGCTTCCAGTTTTATATAAGTATTTATACCTTGATTTAAGTCACGATCCATTTTATGTAGATTTTACATCGTTTATTGTATAATTTAGCGTGACAATTACTACCTTATTAAGCTGCCAGTTGTGAGAAGAGTAGCGGGTGTACTTGGAGCTAATAACTAATTGTGGTAATAACAAGGGCATTAGAATACCTTCCTATTGTTCAACGTATGAATGGAAATTTATTTCTAGCTAATAAACTAACATACCTAAATAAAGGTGACCGCGTGGCGGCGCGTTCAGTGCACAATTACATTTGATATGCGATACGAGGGTGCTAATTGTGGCGCCCATGACCACTTGCCACGCCACGCCACGCCACTGCACCTGGCGCGAGCCACCACATCGCGATGGTCAGATATGCAAATATCTGCGATCGGCGCGCCAGATAGCCGCCGCGGCACGCGCTTCTGTGTGAAGGATTTGTAAGTTATTTGCTGATTTAACGATTAATTTGCTTTAGTGGCGGTTAGGGACATTTTAGGTAGATATCTGCATAGTCATGCAATCAGGCAACGCTTGCCGACACGCGACGCTTCATGTTCACGTTGAGGGAGTAACAGCGAACGGAAGGTGTTCAGCCTTGGAAATATAATAGAAAGGTACTTATTAAATCTATACCGCAAAGTATTACCATAGAAAAAGAACTAAGATACCTATCGAAGTTTCATTTATTACTAGTAGATAATACAGACTAGATACTTGGTATCTACCAACCAAATTCATTGTTCACTTCCCGCCCTAGGAATGACCGATTTTAATGTAATTGATACTTCAGATCTAAATCACTCAACTTCACTATCATAGTAGGATCTACTTCTCATAGAACCGTCAAAGGCATAGCGTTCCGGTATATCCTAACTAATATTATAAATGCGAAAGTAACTCTGTCTGTCTGTCTGTCTTTGCTTCACGCCTAAACTACTGAACCGATTTGTGTGAAATTTGGTACAGACATAGTTTGGAACTTGAGAAAGGACATAGGATAGTTTTTATTACAAAAAATAAAATAAAATTTATTCCGGACATACAGCGCCATCTATTGGTATAGAGTCGGCATCAATTCAGTACTGAAAATTCATCGGAAAAATGTAAATAAATCGTAAAAAGGTATGAAAAATATAATATAATACAATTTTTAGTACAAAGAAAATGCTCTAACGGAGTATAGATAATTCTATTAGTACTATATGTCGAGTTGGTGATCGCGCAATGGTTTCGATCGTTACACGAGTTCGGTTCATGTTATTGTTTTAAATCATCGGAAAAAAGTAAATAAATAGTAAAAAGGTATGAAAAAAATAATATCAATATAATAAAACTTTTAGTACAAATAAAATGCCCGAACGGAGTATAAATAAATAATTCGAGTTGTCACTATGCTCGATAGATGGCGTTGGGATCGAAATAGATCGCGCTATGGTTTCGTTACACGCATTTGGTTAAGTATCGGCCGAGCGCTTCGGTACTGTCGTGGAATTGTGGATTGATCGTTTCGTAAATCTAAAATTGGTTCCGTATTATTAGTAGGTTTAAAGGTTTATTTGTTGGGTTGTCTGGTGGTTGTTTTCAAAGGTTTATTTGTTGTATTTGTCGATTTAAAGGTTAATTTGTTGGATTGTCTGATTGTGTATATTTGATCTCGATTATTAGTAGATACTAAAATTGTATGTCTAAATTCGTGTTAATTTTTAAATTAATTAGATCGTTCCTTTTAAATTATTTAGTTTTAAGCTTGGTTTTTAAGAGAATAGGTTGTAATATAATTTCTTTTAAAGTGTTATCACGTTCGTAATTCGTATTTTTTTAAATTCTTTTGTTTTCAGTTAGTTTTGAATTTAAGTTCGGAAAGATTGTAATATTTCTTTAGTTTAAGTTCTTTTTTAAACTACTTTTTCCAATGACGAGAAAACGCAAGTCCAATTTAGCACGTAGTTCCAGCGGAGCTCGAGCTAAAAGAGTTGCAAGAAGTCAAGAGTCTCAAGAACAGACTCAAGCCCGTTTAACTTTAGACGCCGAGAGTCACGCTGCTCAAAGAGCTGCTGAGACTGAAGAGGTGAGGCAGGAGCGCCGGCTCTTAGACACCGAACGTCACGCTGCTCAAAGAGCTGCTGAGACTGAGGAGGTGAGGCAGGAGCGACGGCTCTTAGACGCCAGGCGTCATGCAACTCAAAGAGCTTCCGAAACTGTAGATCAAACTCGAGTACGTCGGCTTTTGGATGCTGAACGTCATGCGTCTCTGATTTCTGCAGAGTCACATGAAGAATCTCAAACACGACGTGTTCTATTAGCTGCACGGCAAGCACAAAGACGAAATATATTTACACGTAATACGTGGGAGGTATTTCATGATGCTGCTTTTGATTACGACCCTTTAATCGATTACATGAACCATCGATTAGTGCTCTTAGGACGGATGGCTAAAAAGTGCACATATTGTATGGCACTAAAATGGAAAGAGGAAACTCCGGGTATGTGCTGTTCTGGAGGTAAAGTTTCACTTCCATCACTCGGTATTCCAGAAGAACCCCTGAAAACATTCCTTTTATGCGATAGTAATGAGTCACGACTCTTTTTGAACAGTATAAGGAAATATAATAGCTGTTTCCAAATGACGTCATTTGGGGTAGATCATGAGGTTGTTATGCCTGGATTTTCCAGTACATTTAAAATACAAGGTCAAGTTTACCATAGGGTTGGATCTTTACTGCCTACAAACGATCAGCCTAAATTTTTGCAAATTTATTTTATGGGAGACGAAAATAGTGAAGTTAACCGTAGATGCCAGAATATTAATGGAGTTGTAAGGGATACTGTCTTAAAAATCCAGAGAATGTTGCACGAGCATAACAACCTCATTAATACTTTCAAAACAGCATTAGAAAGAATGCCGGGAGAAGAATACAAGTTGATTATGCACCCTGACCGTACACCAACTGGGGATCATGAAAGACGGTACAATGCACCGCTTATTAATGAAGTAGCAGCTGTAGTCACAGGCGAACAGTTTGCTTCCCGTGACATTATTTTGCATGCCCGTAATGACATTTTAAGTAGGGTACCAGATACACACAAATTTTACGATGCATTGCAATATCCGTTGATATTCAGCAAGGGGCAAGAGGGGTACCACTTTCAAATACCCCAAGTCAGTCCTGTAACAGGGATGCCTGTAAACAACAAAAAAGTCTCATGCATGGATTTTTATGCCTACCATATCATGGTTCGAGAAAATGATTTTAATATAATATCACGATGTAGACAACTGGCCAATCAGTTTTATGTTGATATGTATGTAAAAGTTGAAAGCGAACGATTACGATACATATCATTAAACCAAAACAAATTGAGAGCGGAGAACTATGTCCATCTTCAAGATGCTGTGGCAAATGATGGTAATGTTAACCCTAACGATTTAGGTAAATTGGTAATTTTGCCATCATCTTTTGTAAATAGCCCCCGATATTTACACACTTATACACAGGACGCATTCGCTTACGTACGTACATATGGTCGCCCCGATTTGTTCGTGACTTTTACATGCAACCCAAGCTGGCCTGAAATAGTTGAAGAGTTGCTGCCGGGACAGAGGGCAATCGATAGACATGATATTGTTGCAAGGGTTTTTCGATTAAAAGTTAAAAAGCTTATGGAAGTTGTCAATAAAGGAAATGTGTTCGGTGAAGTACTATGCTTTATGTACTCGATAGAGTGGCAAAAACGCGGGCTTCCTCACGTGCATATTTTAATCTGGCTGAAGGACAAGCTGAGACCCGATCGAATAGATAATGTTATTAGAGCGGAAATACCGGATCCAAGTAGTGACCAGGCACTTCATGAAATTATTATTAAAAATATGATTCATGGTCCTTGCGGTTCTGACAATCCTCAAAGCCCCTGCATGAAAAATGGAAAATGCTCTAAAAAATATCCTCGCACGCTTATTAAAGAAACTGTCCATAATGACAATGGATATCCGCTGTATCGAAGAAGAGCACCAGGAGATGGGGGACAAACGGCGTCTGTAAAAGTTCGAAATGTTTATGTTACTATTGATAATAGTTGGGTAGTTCCTTTTTCGCCCGTATTGTCAAAAATGTTTAACGCCCATATTAACGTAGAGGCTTGCAGCTCAGTGCGCGCTATCAAATATGTCTGTAAATACATAAACAAAGGTAGCGACCAAGCTATTTTTAATTTTAAAAACACCGATGCTGCTAATCCCATAAATGAAGTCCAAACGTATCAGTCTGGTCGTTATGTTAGCAGCAACGAAGCCGTGTGGCGGCTTTTAGCCTTCCCGTTACACGAAAGGCACCCGACAGTCACACACCTGACTGTACACTTGGAAAATGGTGAACGTGTCTATTTTACTGCAAACAATTTCCAAGAGAGATTAACCTCTGCTCCAAAAACAACACTCACCGCTTTTTTTGAGCTCTGCACAAGAGATGAATTTGCGAGGACGCTCCTCTATGTTGATTTACCAAGATATTACACTTGGAACGCAACAAGGAAGGAATGGAAACGACGAATCCAGGGAGTACCGGTTCAGAATTGGCCTGGTGTCAAATCTGGAGATGCCTTAGGCCGAGTTTACACGGTCCACGTTACTAATATGGAGTGTTTTTGTCTGAGAATACTGTTACACCACGTGCGGGGGCCAACTTCTTTTGCAGATCTCAAAAAGCTAAATGATCAAGAATTCTCGACATTTAGAGAGGCATGTGAGGCAAGAGGACTATTAGAGAACGATAATCATTGGGATCTAACTCTAGAAGAGGCCGCACAATGCAAATCTGCGCCACAGGTGAGAGAGCTTTTTGCTATATTAATAGCAACGTGTGGACTCTCAAACCCTGAATATCTGTGGGGAAAATATAAAAATGATATGGCAGACGACATTTTACGCAGATTTCAAGAAGAGGACCCAAATATTTCGTATAATGATGTAATTTACAATGACGCTCTGACCAAGGTTGAGGACCAAGTGATAACTATCACTGGTAAATATTTGTCCGATTTTGGTATGAGCAGACCACAAAGAATTGGGGAAGTCAGTAATGATTTAATGCGAGAGCTAAATTATGATCCAGTTTTGTTACAGCAACAAATAACAGAGACCCTTCCACTTTTAAATCCAGAACAAAGATTAGTCTTTGAGACAATCATCAACAAAGTTGCCAGTCGTGAAAGTGGTTTGTTCTTTTTGGATGCTCCAGGAGGTACCGGCAAAACCTTTCTTTTAAACTTATTATTAGCTGAAATCCGGAAAGATAAAGGAGTCGCTGTGGCAGTAGCTTCATCCGGAATAGCTGCTACGCTGCTTAGTGGAGGAAGAACGGCCCACTCAGTTCTGAAATTGCCACTAAATTTAGCTCATGAGGAAATGCCAGTTTGTAACATAAGTAAAAGTAGTGAGCGTGGAAGAATGTTGCAACAATGTAAACTGCTGGTTTGGGATGAATGTACGATGTCCCATAAAAGAGCAATCGAAGCACTTCATCGCACGATGAAAGACATTAAAAACAATCAAGGTATTATGGGAGGAATGGTGGTTCTATTGGCCGGTGACTTCCGGCAGACCCTGCCCGTTATAGCAAGGGGCACACCGGCAGATGAAATCAATGCCTGTTTAAAAGCATCTGTGCTATGGACACATGTGAAAAAGGTTTCACTGTCGACGAATATGCGAGTATTACTCCATAATGATTGTCAAGCCGGGCAGTATGCTGCTACTCTTCTGAAGATTGGCGAGGATCGTATGCCTACCGACTCCGAGAGTATGATCACGCTGAGCAGCGAATTATGCCAAATTGTGGATAGCACATACAATTTGAAAAATAGTGTCTATCCGGATTTACTTGCTAATATCGAAAATCGGGAATGGTTATGCGAAAGGGCGATATTGGCGCCAACAAATGAAATAGTAGGCCGGATAAATGACCAAATTATGTCTGACGTAGAGGGAGATGTCATCGAGTATCTATCAGTAGATAACGTCGTGGATACCGAGCAAGTGACATCTTACCCAACAGAGTTTCTCAACTCCTTAGAGTTATCAGGAGTGCCTTCTCACAAGTTGAGGCTGAAAGTTGGAGTTCCTGTGATGCTTATGAGAAACCTAGATCCACCAAGGCTATGTAACGGCACACGGTTACAAGTAACCTATTTAGGACGGAATGTCATTAAAGCCGTTATTATGACTGGAATGGCAAAAGGCGAAACTGTAATTATTCCCCGCATTCCCATCATTCCAACTGATTTGCCATTCCAATTCAAAAGAGTTCAGTTTCCGCTGAAAACTGCGTTTGCAATGACCATAAATAAAGCCCAAGGGCAAACGCTTAAAGCTGCGGGGTTACATCTTGAAAAAGACTGTTTCTCCCATGGACAACTCTACGTTGCGTGCTCAAGAGTGTCAAAACCACAAGACCTATATATTTTTGCAAAGGATGGCAAAACTAAAAACGTGGTATACAGAAATGTCTTGGTGTAAGAAACTTTATAATCTTTAAAGCCTAAAATAATAGAACATTTGTCAAGGGAGAAACAGTCTTTTTTTCTGAAATGGCAAATCAAAATAATATTTTGAAAATAAGGGAAAAATAACATTTTCGCCTTTTTCGATCGGCAATAACGGCTTTAATGCCCTAAGTGAGTATACATATCTTCAATTCAAACGCAGAGCTCATCATGTTGATTTTTGAAGAGTTTCCTAGAATATCTTCCACATTTCATTTTTGAAGAGATCCCGCGAGATCGGGAACTATGTGGGTAAAACCAAAAATCTGCCGGAAATCACTATTCCACGCGAACGAAGTCGCGGGCAAAAGCTAGTATTCCTATAAAAACCAAAGCGGTGTGGATTGGATCCTATTCCTACAAGTCAGCCCGCTTTCATCTTAGATTGCATCATCACTTAACAATAGGTGTGACAACATTCAAGGGCTAACTTGTAGTAAATAAAAAAAAATTTTGGGTATCGTGAACGTTTTTTGATTTCTGCATCTACTAAGTGAATAGGAATCTCTTGAGTAACTGTTGATCATTGCCCGATCTCAGGCAAGCACAGGCCTGGCCAGCATGCTCAGGGCGTGTCAGCTGCGACGCGTTATCAGATGCGGCAACTGTCGCGTCTATCAATTGGTACAAATGCTCCCCCATGCCTCAATTAGTACCTGATGGGTTCGTTATGGCCGTTTAATTCCATTAGCGAGCTTCCGAGAATGCCGCATTATTCAATTGTTTGTTTACATTGGTTCCCCATATCGATTCAATGACTGCATTACGAACAGCGCCTATACAGACTAGCTGACTGCTTCATTGTGCTGTACTTGCTCGTACTGCAATTAACAATTGTAATGACTCGCATGCGGAAATATATTTGAAACGAGCATCTGTTGACTTTTTGCCAGCAAGTATGTATAAACAATTTTTTCATTCCACTTTTTATGTGACGAGGCATTCTAATATGGTAACGTGCTCATCTGAAAGAATTTCTCGAGGTTTACTGAACTCATATCGCTGATGGATTTATAACAATAATTATTATGAGGTCCTTGTTACATTTGCTAGCTAATATTTGTGAATAATATTTATTTTAGGGAGTAAAGTCAAATGGAAAAATTATACACACCTCCTTAAAAAACCATGACGCCTCATTCACATAGGGGTAGGCAGAGATTACGTCCTTCCACTTGCCACGACCATTGCGTATCTCTCTCGTTTCTTCCAATTTTTTCACTGAAGTACGTCGGCTTAAGGTACTTTTACCCTGGATGTTATCCAGGAAAGTTCCCCTTGGTCTTCCCCTTCCAATATTCCCATTCACTCTTACTTTATAAGCTGCTTTTGTTAGTTTCCTATCATTCATTCCCTCTACATGATCAAACCAATTAGAAAAACTCCTTAGACGTTTCTAAACAAGCTTCAGCAGTCTAAGCTTAGTTACTTGAAAAGAGGTTTATTTATTTGTGCTTTGACATTTTGAAGGATAACTAATTGTCTCAGTGTAGCGTCCTCGTGTGAATGAAGTAATGAATGAGTCATTCAAAAGTTGAGACGGACAGGTTGTCGGAACCTGTTCCGCCGGGCGTGTAATGGGTTTGACTTTGAACACCTTTGTTGTCAACATTGTTGTGCCACAGCTGGTCTTTAGCGAGAACCGTTTGGTTTAAAAAGATTTTGAAGGTTTGAACTAACCAGCTGTACGTTACAACAATCTCCAAAGCTTACTAATAACTTATCGCAAGGACTATAATACCCTACCGATTTTCCTGGGTTCAATTCCCGCCTGGGTCGATTAAGATTTTCCAAATTGATCCAGGTAGGTAAAGACGTAGCGCCAAACGATTTAGCGTGCCGGTACGATGTCGTAAATAGACCGATGGATCTATGGATTTCATCTTACTCCTGACAAGTTAGCTTTCATCTTAGATTGCGTCATCACTTACTACCAGGTGTGATTACAATTAAGGGCTAATTTGTATTTTTTGTTTTGTTAAAAAAACCGTAAGCTACATTATCAGTAAGGTTTGGAGAATTTTCGTCTCTGTACAGTACCTGAGCAGTGAAATTTTTTTTCTTTTTCGTGTCGAATTGCGAATTTATATCTTTATTTTTTGCAAACTGGAGCTTGTTAGCCCGCTGATGAACGATGTCGTATATTAAACAGTGAACACTGTTAACTATTTCTCACGTCCAATAAACATTATTATTGAAAACGACGCATTACAATTATATAGTTGGTCGGCGATCGGTTGAGTTATTACTCTGCGGCGGTTTTTATAGCTCTCGAATTACAGCAACTGACATAATGCAACAATATTACATTCGTTTAACGATTCCTAATGGAATAAAAAGCTCCCTCGTCTAATTCTAATAAATAGTTTTGTTTGCTTCTTTACAATTTTTATGCAGGATTAGTTATTATGCCGTTTGCATGGTATTGCGAATGTTATATTCCAATGCAGACATTGGCATATTTTAATTTAAATTAATTCACACCAAAAATAAAGTTTATCAGGTAGGTATATCCTAAATAGTATTACATAAACTAAACGTTAAAATTGTGAGTTATAGGAATATTTTTTAATAGATACATTTTTTAAAGGGTGCCTAACTAATATGTTGCTATCTAGCTGTTCTCGGTGAAACCTAATTTCCAAACCGGTAGTAGAGTCCCGTGAATTATTAAAAGTAACTGGTGTAGAAACTTAGCAACAGGAAATAAATTTAATTGTGAAATAAACTAAAGGTTTAAATCGCATTTATAAAGAAATTAAAAAATCATTGCATGCTTCAGAATTCAGACATTGCTCATATTATGTTGTGTCGACATTCAAGAGATGAACGGTCACCGGAGGAGCGCGAGAAAATTAATTTAAGCTGTTCTCACTAAGAAAAACTATGCGACAGCGATTTCTACATTTTTTGCTCAGATGGCTCAGTTCGAAGCGGAGCCGAGCGGAAGTCGATCGGTAACAAAATAATTTATTATTATTTAATATCGAATGTTCGATTCAATTGATTAAATTCAAATTTACCATTCAATGTTAATGAGAAGATAAATCAGACCATATTATAAGGCTCTTGCGACTTTTTTTGAAAACGATAATTAGAAATATTGCAAATTAAAACAACTGTGTACTTTATGCAAGTAAAAAAGTAAGTATAAAGTTTCAATTATAAAGTATTTATTTTATTGTCGTCTGGTGCAGTAAATTGCTTTACAACTGAAGTGTGTGAAGGGTTTGAGTAAGTTCAGTTGGCTCATGTCTGCTATGGTGTAGGCTTCAGTTGTTTTTACTCAAGTAATATCTACATTTATCGTTTGGATATTTCAGTCAAAGGTATAGATTGAATAATCGGTACATTACCTTATCCTTTGTACTTTATAATTTTAGTCTGTATTAGCAATTAAAATTGAATCAAGAACTAAACCCATCGGATCCAACACATGCAGTGCAGCTGGGTACTCCTTTTGTCAATTTGGTTCCCATCATCGAGCAATATCGCTTGGAATTAATTAGTAATTAATTTGCAATTCAAGAAATGCAAACGACACAAAAAATTCTAATTGACGGTAGAGCTGTCGTCGCATCTGTGAGGTCCTCTAATAAATTAAGTCCTTCAGCGGCGGGTACCGGGAAGTGGCCGGTGGTCGGTGGTCGGTGGTCGGCGTAGGTGGCCACACGGCCCACAGTGGTCGCTGGCCGCGCTGCGAATGTTTTGCGAGCTCGCGACGAAATTATTCCGACCACCGCCGATATTTGCCGGCTGTAAGGGACTTTTTATTTGCAAATTTTGCATTAATCGTTTAAAATTCTGAGATTTTGAAATCGAATCGAATTCGAGCTTTTTCAAAGTTTATGGTTGAAGCTACCGCACATGATGAATACGGTTTGAATTTTTAACTAAAATTGGATGTTCTTAATTTGGTCTTTTTGTAGACAAGAGCTTGTGGAAGTAGTTAAACGCATTATAATGAATTATTTGTTACAATATGATTTTTGAGATTGAAACTTATCTGAAATCAGCCGGTATCATGTTATGTTAAAATTAAAATACTAATAACAAACCTTCGACTCACATTAATTTTGGTGAAACATGTGCCAACAAATGGCACAACAGTACCTATACTGTATTCACTTACCACTGGTAACCAGTATTTGAAAAACTTATACTTGTAAACGATATTAGAGGTCGGTGTAGGCTCTTTCGTCTGCCCTTGCGCGTCATTGTTCTGCTGTTAGGGACAGTTTAAAGTGTGTCAACCCGGTGTTGAAAAAATATTCCTCCACCTATTAATTAATCCCGCAGTAAGTCCACTTTTGATAAAAATTTTTAAATAAAAATAGAACCGACTCAAAACGCACTAAAAAGTAAAAATAACTGTGTGATTTAGTTGCTTTAATTTACTTAAGCATATCTATGAATTCGGTGCCAGCCAAGTTTAAGGAACATTTATTTTACGTAGTAAAGCAGTTTGTGGGTTCTAGGCAACGTCCTTGAAGCAGAAACCTTGGCTGGCACCGACTCCTAGATATGCTTAAGTAAATGAAAGCAACTAAATCACACAGTTATTTTTTACTTTTTAGTGCGTTTTGAGTCGGTTTTATTTTTATTTAAAAATTTTTTTTTGTTATTTTTTAGTGATTTATCACCACGTAAAGTACTCGTACTATACTGTCATAGTATATTATATGGCACTAGTAGCCAAAAAGCTACCTAAATCGCTGTAAGCGTGCCTCCAAAATTTGAAGAGTTCCTTCAATTTCCCTAGGATATCATCATCAGATCCTAACATGAGGACAATGGGACCACCTTGGAAGTATGCCCTTTCTAATAAAAAAAGAATTATCAAAATCGGACAACTCTGTAAAAAGTTATGCGTGATCATACATACAAAAAAAAATATACGTGTCGAATTGAGAACCTCCTCCGTTTTTTTCGTCGGTTAAAAAAGTAAAAGATTTTATAATTTTGAAGCAACATAAATTTGAAAAGTGTATGTTAGGTCTTAAATATATAGATAAAGTATTCTATTTCATTAATTTAATTATTTTTATATTACTTTTTATGTAAATATATACAATTATGATTTTAAATTATTTTATTGGTACTTTATTTTAATTATTTAATTTCACTTTTTTTATCGACTACAAGTTGGCCCTTGACTGCTATCACACCTGATGTCAAGTGATGATGCAGTCTAAGATGGAAGCGGGCTAACTTGGGACGAAAATCCTCATTCCTTTCGGTTTCTACACGACATCGTACCGGAACGCTAAATCGCTTGGCGATACGTCTTTAACGGTAGGGTGGTAACTAGCCACGGCGAAAGCTTCCCACCAGCCAGACCAAGACAAATTAAGAAAAATCTCAATCTGCCCCGCCGGGAACCGAACCCAGGACCTCCGTCTTATAAATCCACCGCGCATACCACTGCGCCACGGAGGTCGTCAAAAACGACCGAATATGACTTGTGAGAATATTAATTATATCAGCTAAGACGTGACTGAAAATTTGAAATTAAATGTTGAGCTACATGAATACAATGCAGTAAGACGAAATTTTCTTTCGTCGTTTCTTATAGGTATGTATAATCTATACTCAATCACAAACTTACCAAGATAAATTGATTTTAATTAGATACATTAACACACCTACTTCTAAAAAGGTTGAATATATCATGAAGATAATTATGAATTTGTTTAACCCAGTTAGTTACACTTACGTACAGTAACTATTCACTATCAGTCTATTAACGGTTGCATTTATATAAAGTTAACATTATACAACATTTCAATTATTTAGCAACGCAATTACCGACATGTATACATAATGGAGGCGACACGTCGCGCTCAGGCGAGGCTCTCATTAGCAAATACTTACAAATGCGATTCATGAGACGATAGCCGCTGACTGGTTCAAGTTAAGCGTTACAAACTGTAAAGTAACTAATATTATATTTTATTAAAATACTTGAAATATGATTTAATTGGCTATCATTGGCTGATGTATTCCACGACTGCATTTGATTGGCGACGCGCGACATGTGTTACATGTTTAACAGAACGATCCCTTGAGTAATACCTAATGTAGTAATACTTAGCTGCTGTAAACTTGTGATCATGTAATTACTTGAAGTTAACAGATACCTACTCGTGTCATAATATTACGATGATACATGAAATACCTTCACATGATTTAAAAGCGATTGAACACAAAATAAATTAATAACTGATTACGAAAGAGCAATACGTTAGTACTATTATGTATTATGTGCAAACTCATAATCGACGATCGTTCCTATCACTTTCGCTGGAAATTTGCAGAGAAAATTGTAACCTTTAATAAGAGACTTAAGGATCACGGGCTTAAATAATACAATAGAACTCTGACTCTATATAGCTCTATATGTTTATAAAGAAATTATTATTAAGAAGTCCTTAAGTCTCTTGAGAGAACTGAAAAAATTTGCACTTTTAAATTACTCCTTAAAAAAAATTTCGCTTGTATATTAAAAGCACTTTACATGAATGTATAATTCAACTAAAGTAATCTCCAGTCGCAGAGCTGCTCCGCCGGTAACCTAGGCACGGTTGCGGTACAGTAATAGACACACTTAGGAAGGAGCCCGGTACGGCACTGCGCGTCCGCGTCGCGATATTATGATTAACCAATCAAATAATCATATTAATCATCGATCGCGATCGGCGATCGCAGCGGCGGATGATTGCGCGCATTACCCATTGTTTGATGTGATCGCTGCGTCGGAAGTACGAGCGTAATCATAATCACGGCGTGATTACAGCCGCTGCCGCTGCCTCGATTACTGCGCCTTTCACTAAATGCGAGGGCTCGGGGAATAGTTTAGAAAGTCAAACAATTCGTACGTTATGTTATTGTAAAAGTTCCGACGTTACCTATCACTTGTATCGATCTATGCTCTATCTCTACGAGCGAGCGTTCAATTGAGATATTACGAAGAGATACCTACTCGAGACCAACCGACTGAGCTTAAACAAAGATTACTATTATTAGATTTTTTGATCTCATTGAGAGTTACTTGTAATAGTTTGGCGACTGATTAAGTTATGTTGGACGTTAAGATGTGTACAGGGTTAAATACTTATCCTAACAAGTGATAGTATGCAGACATAAGAGGTGTTTAAGTGTAGGAGGTTGTGGCGGAAAAGTCTTCGTTATTTTATAAAAGCTGTAAGTTTTTAATGGAATTGGAATCTTAGGATAGAGAGAACAATGGAGAGAACCTGGTGTGAAGTCTGAACCCTCAATGAGTCTAAAACAAAGCCTAACTGTCGTGGTGATGAGATGAGAAGTGTATACATTACAAGACGTGATAGTCGTTGATTTCTATGATAGCACCTGATAGTATATGATGATTCAGTATAAGATGGAAGTGAGCTAACTTGTTAAAAGTTGAATGAAATCCACACCATTTTCGGTCTCTACAAGACATCGTACCTCGTCTTTGCTATAAAGGTGGTGGTAACTGGTCACGACCGATATCTCCCATCAGCCAGATCTGGATCAGTTAAGAAAATCAGCCCAACCGGGCATCGAACTCAGGACCTTCGTCTTATAAATCTTCCACGCATTCCACGCACCCACCACTGCGCCACGTCCAAATGTTCGGGTTGCTATAAAGTACCTAAGTATTTGCCGGCTAAGTTCCAGTATAATTACATGCCTGATGAATGCATAATGTTATCTATGCTGGAAGAGTGGGATAAGGAGGATATTTATGAGTTGAGTACTAGTACAGCGAAGTTCGTCATGTTATGGTCATATTCGAAGCAGCAGACAAGATGAAAAGGAAGCAGTAGCAGTATTGAACAAGTAACTGTAGACTGTTGTCAGTCTGCTGTCTGCTGCTGGCGCGCGGCAGCTCGTGCTGCGCTGGTGTGCGGAGGTGCTGCCACGAGCGCGTCGCGCACGGGACAGCGCTTCTGAAGTTTTGTTACTTTGTCACGAAATATTTTTCAAATAAATCATTTTAATCATAGAACAATAATGTGCTAGTTGGCACTAGACTTGAAAAATAATAAAAATATTTTGGTCAATGTCTGTATACTACGAGTGTTTACTTTCAAAAGCACGCAAGATATATACCTAAAATATTTAAGTAAGCACTATCATTATTACAATATGTGTTTGCAAAAATTGCAAAATAACGTGCCCTCTTAGTACCTAATGAGACTTTGATTACTTATGATTTTGAACCCATCACAAGTAGTCACTATAATTGGATTAAACGTCAGTAATCTTCAATTTGCCTGCTGCCTCGTTTGTTCAGTGGTTAATGTGGTTCACGATGTCTTAAGTTCCAGTACTAGGTCGGGTTGTAATACTCCCGGGTAGTGTACTCAATAAAAAATATCAGCTCTAAAATTGAATTTCATGTTTAAAAAAGCAAGCCGTCGTCCTGATCATTGTCATTCACATCTGATAGTAAAAATATTAAACATCATCACTCTCATCGATCCGCATTTGACCAGCAAGACCCATTAATTCTACACTCCGTAACGCCTCTTCTAAAAAGATGAGACTTGGTCCTGTGGCCGTTAAAATAAGCTGATGATTTTAATTTGCTGGCTTGACTGAGCGTGTGGTGGCCGCGACAGTTTGGGAAGCTGTGCGCGGCGAGCGGCGCGCAGAGCGCAATCTGCACGCGGCGTGCTTTATTGTTATTGAGCTAAATCCAATCAGCTGCGCCCGCGCACCGCCCGCACCGCAACCAGGGATGGACACATTGTGTCGATAATATTTAAAATACTACTCTTCTATATTAAATGATATCTTTATTCTTCTATTTTTGTCTACTTGTCTAGTGTTTACATTTATATTGTTATTTTTGTCACGCTATTTTTTGTTATTTTGTGATAATTCTTGTTATTTTCTTTTCTTAAATTTTCTGCTTCTTTTGCTGTCATATTTTTGTAACGTTAAATGTCTAGTGTATATATAAATTTCGCTTAGATTTGTCGCAAACTTATACATACAATATTTGGCGGAAGGTACAAAAGTTACTTAAGTACCTCTTATAACAACTATAAATGAATGGCTTACAAAGTGCATTGTTCTAACTTATGTATTTCATCAATACTTACACGATAAATGCTCAGCGCATCACTAAGTTCTCGGTGTTGAGTCTTGACAGCGAAGCGAGTGCGCGGCGAATGACAAGCTTTTAAGGATCGATGTCAGGCACAACCCATGCGAGTACTTACTCGTTCCTATGGTAGCTGCAGGAGCTGATAGACTAGCAGCTAACATGAGATTACGAAGGTTTGATTGTCACAAGCTTAACTCTGACTCCTTTGAAATTAAAATTCTAAAAATCCGAAAGCGCGCAGAGCATTATAAAGCACTGTTTTGAATAGTGCAGCGAACGTCGCCGCGAGGCTCATCACTGGAGCAGCGCATTATAATGCACAATTTGGGCGACACCAGCGTGTTATTACGCGGATAGCGAGCGTACGCAAATCGGTCGCGCTCCGATCAGAATAATTACGCGCCCGCTATTATCTCAAACTATACGCAATTACTGACCTGCGCCCGCCGCTCTGACCGCCCTATATGTACAACCACGCTTTACATTGCGCGCTTCATATTTAAAATGCAATTTATTAATTAAAATTTTAAATATTACAAAAATTTTTACACACGTACGTACTTAGACGTAATTTTATGTTCAATACCTTGCACTTCATTTGCTGGCGATAGCGAATTTTTAAAATTTAATTATTCGTAAACGGTAAAGGTTATACAAAAATGTTTTAAACAAAAATTGTTGAGCTTAAAATTTTACAAAACAAAAGTTGATCGACTTTTTCCTTCCTTCAAAATTGACTGAGTACAAGAGGTTTTAAGTTTAGAGGAATTAATTTTTAAGTCAAAAGTATTATTAAGTTCTACAAATTATCGAAGGTTTGAAAAAAGTGAAAAAAAGGATGTTCACAGGCACATGTTAATTTTTTCAAACATTCATCCTTTTATTTTTTGTAAACTGAAACTTTGGAAAGTGAGTTTTTAAATTTGAATAATAGGTCTAGAACAAAGAGCCTCTTGAATGGAAAAAATAAATTAACCAACCATAATTTAAGATAAAACTGGCCAGCAATGTATCGGCAGCAGGGCGCGGCGACGGGCACTTCATTACAATATTAATGAAGGCTCTCACAGCGATGCTCAATACGCTTTATTAGTGCGATACTAATGGCGGGCCCCGGCTGCGCTGCGACGCGGACCTGCACTCCACACGCAAATTACTTGACCCTCACGATTTTTATGTTACGATAGGTATGGCGATGGGCTGTAATTTCGGGTTGCATCACAGCGGGCACATAAAACAAATAAATCTATAAGAAATGTATCGTTAGCAAGCGACTTATTTCCGTTTCCGTTGGGCAAGACTATAATAAGCTGCCTCTTGAACTTTTAATTTATTCTGAATGTTTTTACCGATATTGTCATAGGCCTTTTTTTGAGTTGGAGCACGTTGTTCACCATGTGGCTTATTGGGTTCAGGGTGACAATGTGTGACAGTATAACAATCACTATTAATTTATCATGATTGGGATCGAAGGCTTAACTAGTTTAGGGTTACGGTGTGTACCTATTGAGATTTTTTTGGTTAATTAACAATTTGCAATATGCTGTACGAGCTTGCCTCGTTGGTCTAGTGGTTATCGTATCTGGCTTCGATCACGAGGTCCTGGGTTTGAATCCTGGGTCGGGTCACGGAATAATTCTGAGTTTTTCATTCTTCTATGAAATTCTCAGTACATTCCAAGCCCAGAGTCGGGAAGTTGGTGGTGTTACACCCCCGTGCCTCGGTTAAGCCGTTAAGCCGTCGGTCCCGGTCATGTCATCAACATCTGATAGTGATCGTTAATAAATGAAACATTATAACCCTAAGCCCGCCAACCCGCATTGGAGCAGCGTGGTGGGTCTACGCTCTATATCCGCTCTCCTATAAGGAGGGAGGCCTGGCCCTGTAGTGGGCCGTTGATAGGTTGATAATGATGATGATACGAGACTGACTCAGGAACAAGGACCTCAAACTTTATCACAACCCGTATATTACTTACTTATATAAATGGAAGTTCCTGTTCTTGATAAACGAATAGAGTTTGACTTTGACCTTAATCACATATTGAAAGTCTTAACTAATAAAATGGCGACTAGCCAACACCAAATGAAACAAGACAGAAATATGAATTTGTTATTAATAGGTAATACTTAGGTATATAAATATTATGAGTAGGTACTTGTTTAATACATTACAATATATTGAATATCCAATCACTATTGTTACAAATAATTAAGTTAAAATATTATAAAGTGCGACATTGATATTAATAATACCTAACAACCACAGTGAATTTTTATTTTACCTAGAATGGAAAAAATCACCGTCACGTTAATAGGTATACCTACAGAGATGAAATCTGCTGATGAATATTGAAAGGACAGAATAACGAGAAAAACACAATTTATATTAATTGTAATGTATAATTCAAGCTAACTAGACGCATGGCAGTAGAACCACCAAGTTCCAAACTGAACGGTTGACTGGCAGCTTGCATATCTGTCATTGCGTCAATCGAGTAAAAGCCAGGTGCTTATTCCTTATTTCTTATTCCTTATTTTAAATTTCTTTTCGGAGCTGGATTAAAAACTGTCATAAATTGTAAGTAAGTCTGGTAGTATCCCTTACTCTCTCTACATTACTTGGTAAAGACTAAAATAGAATTACCTCGATACCTACTCTTACTAATACTTACTATTCAAGCTTAAAAAATAACAATATAAGCTTGTCAAGTTATTCTTAAGTTTTACTCTCACGATTTTCATCTTTCCCGCCAACGTACATTGGAGCAGCGTGGTGAGTTTAAGCTCCATGCCCTCTCTCTTACAAGGCGGGTTGATGGTGACTGTCTTCAGAGGACACAGGCAACACTTTGTGTGACTACAGGCACATTAAATAAGCAGTGGTAGTTCTTGTGCTACATACGCAGTGCTGCAGTAAGTCGGGGTTATTAAGTATTCACTGGTCAGCGCTACTACACTGAGGTGTTCGCCGTTGAAAACGCCCGAGGACAATTCCCACAAGCTACAGATAATTATTATATTACGTTCGCATTGCTGATTGTTAGGGTTCCGTGTGGGAATATTTATGTTATTTAAAAATACCTACATATTTGTGTGTGGCTACTTTATAATTTCTTACAACAGGGTATGACCTTAGAGACCGCTCAACTTGCAAGTTGAGGTTAATATATCATCATACACAGTATCCTAAATTCTTTCTCGTAGTATGAACTCTAAACGTGCCAAATTTCATTTCAATTCATCCAGTACTTTCGTCGCGCCTACGTCCTTAGTGAAATTCAGTTTTTTTGGAAAAACTTTGTTTCTTACGTCTTATCTCCATGAAATAAAGCCTAAATGTCCTCAATGACACAGCAAAATGCTGAGTGATGTCCTATTTGGGATCACATCACTTTCACATCCTACATTTTATTGTATTTTGTTATATTTTATTTGTATTAGTGGTGTTTTTCCTAAATAAATATTTTTCTTTCTTCTTTACATTATAATATGCTAGCTCTTTTACGGAACCAACTGAAGTGAAGGAATAAATAGCGATTGGCGGGTCTCATTCACACACATTTGTTATTAATATGTTATTAGTTATTACAGAACATTTATGTGAGTCGGCCGACATGTCGTAACCTTATAAACAATTGATTTATGTAGAATATTGTAATGGCTTTGTGTGTATGCGTACAGAGTCGGGCAATTGCCTCATTAACCATTGCAAGACAAGGTAGATGAGTAATCCCATGTGCAATGGTGCCGCTGGACTTTAATAAAAATTTAAAAACTAACAAAGCTAAATAAAAGTGCACACTAAGAAAAACAAAAAAAATAATAATATAAAGATGGCGTAAGTATATATATATGTGTGTGTGTGTGTGTGTGTGTGTGTGTGTGTGTGTGTGTGTGTGTGTGTGTGTGTGTGTGTGTGTGTGTGTGTGTGTGTGTGTGTGTGTGTGTGTGTGTGTGTGTGTGTGTGTGTGTGTGTGTGTGTGTGTGTGTGTGTGTGTGTGTGTGTGTGTGTGTGTGTGTGTGTGTATGTGTGTGCGAGGTTATGTATATAAGTATATTTGTTAAAAAGGTATAATAGATATTTTAATTATATTTACTAACTACAAATTGTTCCGTTTCATCATACGAAAGTGCCTTAAGCCATTTGGCAGTTAAAGATTTACAGCATCTGATATTTGCTGGGTATATGTTTAAACGTAGATTTACTTTATTATATAATATTGAGCTAGCATAATTGAAGTGTCGTCTCGCAAAATCAGTTCGACATGATTTAATCTTACACACTTTGTCTGATCTTCTTTTCTCGCGGACTAACTCTGGATCATAGGGTACAAGCTTATGTTTTCGTATAATTACCTGAAATATATAAATTTGTCTAACTGTTAAAAGATTGCACAAACCGTACAACTCTCTAGAAGGAAATATTATTGGCTTTCCAACTATCACTTTAAGGACAGCTCTTTGTGCGCGTTCTAAACGTAAGAGTAATGTTTTACCACAACAACCCCAAATAGTGATGCAATATGATATTATTGACTGCACTAGAGCAAAGTAAACAGTTTTCAGTGTTTTTAGGTCAAGAATGGTCTTAAGATTTTTAAATACGTAGATCGTCTTTCTCACTTGCCCCGTGAGTTTGCTGACATGGTGTTCCCAGGAGAGTGTATCATCCAGAGTTACACCCAGATATTTTACTGAGTTGACGCGTTCTAGGTTAATACAGACACAGCTTTGAGTTTCTGTTTTGAGATCACATGTATGTGCTTTTATGTGATACGGTTCTTGTGGGTGAGACATTCTTTTAATAGAAAAAGTAATATATTTACTCTTTTCCAAAGTCAGGGCAAGGGAATTGGTGGATAGCCACATCATAATATTTTGAAGTGCCCGTTCAGCAGTTTCTTTAGTTTCACACCATTTATAACCCCGCACAACAATAGCCAAGTCGTCAGCATAAGCAACTATTTTAATATTAGGCATGGAAAGTTTGCATAGTTGGTTGATATAGATAAGAAAGAGAGTAGGGCCTAGTACACTTCCCTGAGGAACACCATATGTCAAGATCTCTTCTTGGCTTAGAGAATTACCAATTTTCACACGTTGTGTACGGTTTTTTAAATAATCTTTAAACAGATCTAGAGTCATCCCTCTTATACCAATTTGTTCCAACCGATTAATTAAGATTGGGATAGATACTGTGTCAAATGCTTTTGACATATCAAGAAAGATACCAACAACTTTCTCTTTCTTATCAAGGCTTTCTGTTATAGTACCTGTTAAGTCCATAACAGCATCTTCTGTACTTCTATTACTACGGAATCCAAATTGATTGTCTGATAAAATGTTAAATTTATTAAGATACTTAACCAGGCGATTATTAATAATTTTTTCTAAAATTTTGGATAAGGAGGAAAGGATTGCAATTGGGCGATAATTGTTGATACTGTCTTTTGGTCCATTCTTATATATAGGATGTATCACAGCTTTTTTAAAAACTGTAGGGAAGACGCCTTTTGTGAAACATGTATTAAAAAGATGTTCTAGAGGTGGTAACAGAATATCTCGTGTTTGTTTTAGTAGTGTACTAGAAATATTATCCCAGCCCGTCGCGCAGTCTCCGCGTATTTCGAGAATAGTATTTGAAATTTCGTCTTTATCACAACTGTGTGTAACCATAGTTGAAGACTGTATTACAGACTGAAAGCACATTTCATTAATATTTCTACTGGCACAGATATTCGAAGCATGTACTTTTGCAGCTAATGTATTACCTATATTAGCAAAGAGTAATAAAGTGTACCACGTAGGTACAGGTCACAGATTCGATCGCTCATCAATAAGTAGATATATATTAGTAATCCAAAAATAGATAAAATTTATTGATACCTTACAGTAAAGAGTAAAATATATAACGCAGTAATACTACAGAAATCAGAGTTCATAATATGGGAATAAGTAATAACAATAAATAATTGGAATAACCGGCCAAGTACGAGTCGGACTCGCATACGAAGTTTTTTAAAACAAAATGGCAAAAAAATTACGTTTATTGTAGAAGAACCCTCTTTAAACAGCTAGTAATTTACTTTGTTTCTTATTTGATGTTAAAGCGGTAACAGAGGCATCAGCTGTGAAAATTTCAACTGTCTAGCTATCACAGTATATGAGAAATTGTCTGGTGACAAACAGACGGACAAAAGAGTCTAAGTGATATGGTGAATGGAACCCAAAAAGCCATCATCTATAAGAAAATCCTTTCTTTAGGTATCCTATCTTTTTATTTCTTCTTTCTTAGGTCTTTAAATTAACGGAACTTCTAAGTAGTGTAGTTGACAAAAGCAAATTCCACCTCGAAATTGTCTACAAAAACCACCTAAAAGTTAATTCTGATGATGTGGACATATATAAAAACCTTATAACTATAATAAGAGAGCAAGGTTTAATTCAACAGAAAAGATAACAGATGTCGCAGGCTTGTAATTAGAAATCTCCAAAACACCACACCCATTGATGCTATAAAAGAGGAAATAGAAAAAACTGGTAATACTGTATCCGGCGAAATAGTTAATGCCAGATATGGTCCAGAAAAGAAACCCACATCTACATTCTTTGTGAATCTTCTTCCCCATACAAATAATAGACTTGCTAAAGAAAATAAATTCATCTATCATCAGTCTATTAAAATTGAAGAGCCTAAAAAAAAAGCAAATGATTGTGCAGTGCCAACGTTGCCAGCAGTATGGTCATTCCAAGAACTACTGTATGCGACCATTCCGCTGTGTCAAGTATGCCCAATCGCAAAAAACATCAGAATGTTCCAAATGCGATAGAAACAAAACCAGCAAATTGCGCGTTGTGTCTATAGAGATATCTTAGCAAGGAGATCAGCTAAACCACCATCTCAAAAACCAACACACTCCACGGATAAAACTTTTGATCAGAAACCTGAGCAAACCAACAACTCAAAGCTAAGAATGGATTATGCAAAAGCTCTGAAATCCGATAAACAGACTCAAGTTTTTGAACCTCAAACAACACGACGATGGCTCAAATTTAGAGAAAATACTTGATTGATCTTACAACAAATGAGCACTCTGATGAGTCTCATCACAACCCTTGTTGATAAATTATCCCAAAAATAGCTTTAAGAGTTGCTACATGGAACATAAATGGCTTAAGCCCATCATTGCCTTCCCACATCCTAGTCAAGCCATATTCAAGGCACTATTTTAGCTGTCCAAGATAGGTGCGACTTTTTCAACTTGGCTTCAGTTTATTGTCCACCAAGACATAACACCAGTGAATATGTTCTCAGAGCTGTTTTTGAAGCTTGGTGACCGTTTTGCAGCCGATGGTAACTGGAATGCAAAACACACATATTGGGGTTCAAGACTGACAACAACATGAGGCAGAAAACTAAACGTGGCAATGATTTCCAATAATCTAATAACTGTTTCTACTCCTGAACCGACATACTAGCCAACAGATAGGAATGAAATATCCGATCTCTTGGATTTCTTTATTGTAAAAGGACTCTCCCAACACTATCTGAGAGCAGAGCCCTGCTATGACAGCTCTTTTGACCACATTCCAGTGTTGCTAACTGTAAGTTCTACTGTTATATATAATAAAAAATCTGAAAGCCTCTGCAACAGACATACAGATTCGTACTCTTTTTGGGATTTTTGGAGCCAAGAATCAAATTAGATACTGCATTAAAAACTCCGGAAGATGTCGAAAATGCTACTTTCTGCATCAACAACGTTATACAGGAAGCATGCTGGGTTAGCACACCTAGCCAAAAGCATGGTCCAGAATCTTAAAATATACTCATGCAAATAAGAATCTAAATCTTAGATTCGCGACGTTTAAGGCACGTGTGGCATACCAGCAGATATTCATCGGACAGAATAACTTTCAATCAAGCTTGTAAACAGCTGAAGGATATGCTGCAAAAGATAGAAAATAGGACTGTAGAGCATAAACTATTATCTACTTAGACCTATATCAGGGAAAACACCTTTAAAATTGGAAAATGGAACCTGGGAGGAGTAGCCAAGAAAAAGTAAATGATGCAAACATCTTGCAATAGTATTTACCCAAACGTCTCACTGGATGTTGGAAATGAACTGATTGAAAATAAACCATTTTTATTTATTTATTTATTTACTGCCAATGCTGCTAACCAATTAGATGTTCCTCCCAAGCAAATGTCCTCAAATCAAATATGTCGTATGTAAGTAGCACAAGTCTAAAGAGCTAACCAAGAAGGCACTAGTCTACCTTCCGTATTTATTTAACAGTATCTTGAGAACTCTATATTTTCCCCGAATATGGAAGGTGTCACAAATATTGATAGTCCATAAAGCAGGAAAGCCAACTCGCCATGGTTCAAAACTAATGCAGAAATTTATCGCCATTAGAAATTACTACAATTAAACGATGAAGTGCGGAAGTTATCGCAAAAATATCTCTAGAACAAAGAGAATACTGCGCCTCCGCTTTCTTGGACATCCAGCAGGCTTTCGATAAGGTCTGGCACAAAGATCTCCTATGCAAGCTCAAAACAATGTTATCGCACAGTTACATACCACTCCTTGCTTCCTATATGTCTGATAGAATATTTCAAGTTAACGACAAAGACATAACATCTTCGTTCTTTAGAATAAGAGCTGGCGTACCTCAAGGATTTGTACTCGGGCCAACACTGATCACAATATACACAGCTGACTTGCCTACAATACCTAATGTTACAACAGCAACATTTGCAGACGATACAGCTATACTAGCAAGCCATAAAGATGCTAATTCAGCTTCAGAACTGTTACAACAAAGGCTCAATCAAATTTCTACATGGCTACAGAGCTGGTGGATTAAGGCAAGCCCTAATAAATCCGTACAGGTGACTTTTGCTTTAAGACAATGTTACTGTCCGACTGTCTATCTGGGTGACAATGCATTGCCTCACAATGACTATGTCAAATACTTAGGCCTACATCTGGATCGAAGACTAACTTGGAAAAAACATATAAAAAGCAAACGAGAAGAACTGAATATTAGATTTAAAACGTTTCACTGGCTGTTGGGCAGAAACTCTAAATTGTCAGTCGACAACAAGCTCTTAATTTACACATCCATCTTAAAGCCGGCCTGGGCTTACGGCGCACAAGTGTGGGGTAGTGCATGCGACTCCAGTCTTAACATCCTACAAAGAATGCAAAATATCATTCTGCGTACCGTTGCCAACTCGCCGTGGTCCATAACTAATGAAGAAATTCATCGCAATCTACAAACTACTACAATAAACGATGAAGTGCGGAAGTTATCGCAAAAATATAAGAAAAGACTCCGCAATCACCCCTATATGTCGGTAAATAGGCTGTTGACAGACGTCTTAAACGAGAATGTATACTTACTCGACCTGGACAGCTGAATCCAGGAGTGTCTAAATGAGCGCCGACTCCTAATGAGGATCGACCTCCACAAGACAAAGACCCTCGCAACACTTTGCTTAAAGTCCTGGGACCCAATTGTATACGATGGTTGCAAGGATATCCGTAGCGTTGACAGTATTTATTCCAAAACAATCTGCTGAGGTAGCAAGCGGGCGGTATTCACAGCACACGAGCTGTAACAGCGAGTGCAGGGCCGCCGCTAGTTCAATCTGCAGGTCGCGGCGTGGGGTCCGCCGGCCGCTGTCCGTGCGCCGTCCGCCGCGCGCCGCTCGCGCTCGCCGCTGTAAATTACTTTAACTAGATTACATCGACGCGCGCCCGCGCAACTGTGCCGCGCCACGGTATGTTACTGCTTCCGCTACCTATCTTATCAAGTTAGTCCGTTTTCACCTTACATTGGATCACTTACCAAGTAGTACTGACGTAATGTGACATGGAAATGCACTAGTGTGATTGCTGGCAAGGCAAAATTGCATTAAATTAAAAAGTTATCACCATACCACATCTAAGGTAAATAGTTATAGACTCATACAAACATATAGGGGCTGTCAAAATGTTGTATTTAGTTATTTTTTGTTTGCTTTTTTTTAATAATTAGAACAAAATTAAAATAAATTATATCTAACACCTCCTCAACTCCACTGCAATGAGGCATAGTGCCCAGGATACCCTTACCAAACGGATCCCTTGGCTAATGTAGCCGCCAGCTCTCTAGTCACCCGTAGACTCTATAACTTTTTTTATATTATGTCCAACGTGGTCACCAGCTTTTCAGAAGGGAGAGCATGGAGCCAATAACCGGACTTTTTCACAGAGAAAGAGAGAAGACATTTAGTTTAGCTTAATTCCTTTCCCGTCATTATTAAGATATAGCTAATGTAATTTTTTTGTTATTGAGTAACCCGATGTCTCCCATGTACATACCGTTGTGCGTCCGGCGGCAGGCAGCGATATTCAAACTGCATGCTTGCTTTACGTCTGCGCCGCGCAATTACAATACTTCACCCGCGTGAGAAGACGCTCCCGCCGCCTCGGAGCCTGCGCCGCCTTACACGCCAATGTGGACCCTAACGCACAGCAATACGGCAGGCAAGGGCCGCAGATACAAGGTTGTAACGCAGTACTAAATCGTGTAACGTTCACGAAATATTGTTTGCAAAGCGTTCGCGATCTAGCGTGAGGTACGGTCGCGGCTTTATGAGCTTTCATTCGAGATCTGTTTTCATTTAATGTATTATTAGTATTTATTTGATTGTATTGAAATTGGAAATCGTTGCGATGTGAATATTTATGTTGCTCATAATAATTGTTTCGAATTAATTAAAATCCCCTAGATGCGCCGCGCCGGAGCCGAGTGCGTTCAATATAAATCTTTATCTGTATGTATGTTAAGCTGTTTCTTTGTTTAGGAACTTATATAACTAGAGTAAGGAAAAGTCACTTTGCCACACTTTTACCACAGATTGAGATAGAAGTGCTTAAGTTCAATGCATCTGATGGCATAGCTTATCCATCAGATATGAATATTGCGAAGTACTTCACGATGTGTTTTTGTTCTCCGCAGTCGTTGTCGCTACTCAGTATTTTAGTACAGGAACGCCGTCTGACGTCACAAATTGCAGAGAATGAGATTTAAATGCCGTAGCGAAGATGGGCTCTAATTGAATCAGATCGATCGATGTCATCGTAATATATTCATCTCTGTCTGCTGCTGCAGGTCGCTAATCGTGCGAAGGAGTGCGCGCACGGACGGGGCGGCGGCGCGCGGGGGTGGCACTTCCTCGATTATCATGCGCTGTTTTTGCGCGCGACAATTACGCGGCATCAGTATGCACGCGGCGGCCGCGCGCGTCGTCCGCCCCGCGCTCCGCACCCCGCTCGTCTCCGCCCGCGCGCCACTTTTTGCGGCCGGGCGCGCCGTGGGAGCGAGGCTGCATGCTTAGATGCTCTTTGATGCTGCTTGAATATTTTCCTCTCATTAGCTGAATATGTAAAACGCGTCCGGCGTTTCTTGCGCGACGAGGGCTCGGACGCTCTCATTTATTTGATTGCTAGTCCTGCTGGAGATATGTTTCCTGTCGGCTGAGCTCCGACGGGCGACGAACGTCGAGCGCGCGCGGGAAAAAGTATACTTATCAAATTAACATTTTATGAATGAAATGTGTTCCCGTTTGGAGGGGAACTGGTGACATCGCAGAATGCGCACAAAAATGTACACTTTATTATCGACTACGGTTTCTTTATTTAGCTTTTACACTTATGTAAAAATTCATTCGTTTTGCGGTCACCAGATGAGGTACATTTTTTAACTCCCTTGGCCATAATATGTATCGATCGCTTTTGTTCATCGTTCGTTACATTTTAGCGAGCGGACGCAAAAAGTGACGAAATTTAGATGATGAATATATTATTGTAAGCAGGCAGCATCACGTCACCGCATACCGCGCTGCCCTACGTCGGTCGTCTTGAATATTTCATTTATTCAAAACTCAGAAGTGGGAAAAAATTGTGGAAGGATTCGGCGAGAGACGTGTTTGCATCCCGCGGCCGAGCGCTAAAAACTCGCGCGCATTCAAACGACGCGCTCCCCTCGCCCCTCTCGCCGACCACCTCCCCGCACGCTCGCCCAATGTTCTCGGGTCAAGGAGCTGGTGGCGCTGATTCGAGAGCCGGCAAACTTTCTGTCTTATTTCCAACTAGCGACCCGCTCCGGCTTTGCTCGGGTGCATTGCTGGTCCTAAAGTAAACTAAAGAACGCACGGTCTGCGCGACCCCAAACGCTCGCCCTGTAATGTCCTTGCATTTTGAATCTTATATATCTTGGAAAATATTCACTTAAATTACATGCTGTAAAAGGCTATAGTTATCTATATTTAATGCAAAAAAGTATTTAAGATACCAAAATGGATAAGGATTTATTTAAAATCCGTTTTGTTTAAAATTTCGTAAATAAGCCATTGCTTTTGGTTGAAAGTAAAAGATAAAAAATAGTTATTGTGGGTTGTCTCTAAGAGATAGACATATACCATCGCGGTTTTTTGTTGACCTTTTTAAGTTTTACAATACAGTAGTACAATATTTTGATATATCTCGTAGGGTTTAGTCAGCCTTTGCAAGGTAAGAGCAAAAAATGCGTTATTTTACGACATCACATGAGAATCCTCTAAAATTATTAGTGTTTCTCT
This sequence comes from Mycalesis mineus, assembly GCA_034621355.1. Classification (NCBI taxonomy): domain Eukaryota; kingdom Metazoa; phylum Arthropoda; class Insecta; order Lepidoptera; family Nymphalidae; genus Mycalesis; species Mycalesis mineus. Next base: position 148,676 of record CM067889.1, on the reverse strand, counting down.
ACTGTATTATGCATGTATTATACACATAAACCTTTCTGATGAATCTGATAAAAAAAAACTTCATGAAAATCGGTTGCGTAGTTTTAAAGATTAGAGCATACATACGGACAAACATAAACTTTGGGACTTTGTTTTGTACTATGTAATAATGATCGAAAACGTTGAGGAATGTTATGTGATGATTGCAAATTTGCCGATGTAACCCAACTTTTTAATGAAGAACATTGGATAATTGACAAAGCCTAATAACACATCTTGACGGCCGAGTGGCGCAGTTAGTAGTGACTCTACTTCTGCGTCCTTGGCTGTGGGTTCGATTCCCATATCTGGAAAATATTTGTGTGATGAGCATGGATATTTTCCAGTGTCTGGGTATTTATCTATATAGTATAGGTATTTATGTATAATATATATAAAAATATTCATCAGTTATCATAGTACCCATAACACAAGCTACTTACGAATACGCTTACTTTGGGGCTATATAGCGATGTGTGTAATTGTCATATAATATTTATTTATTTATTTATTTAAACTGTTGCCAGGCGATTAATGCAGATAAATTATCCAATGTCCTGCCAGCAAGAGAGTGGTGGCAAGTTGCACAAAATATTGTCAGGTAGGTACTTAGTATGTGCGATGTTTTGAAGTTTCACCTACTATACTAGATAGCAGAGGAGAGTTCAGTGTGCCTAGTGTGAGCCTTCACCAAAACAAATCGAAAACTTCACATTCGCGTTAAGGGCAAATTTTATATGAAACTGAAGCAGCGCCCCTGGCGGAAGTGAGAGAGAACTCAAATGGGCGAGTGTCAGAACGCTTTTTTTGCTATATAATTTGACATTATTAGTGACTACGTTTTTACGCAGTCGCTCGGTGAAAAACTCACACTTGCCCCACTGATTCAGGAATGTGAAATTACATAAATTGTCCATGTTATCACGCCTGAGGGTACTCTGACCATTAGTGGCAGGGAACTTTTGTAAAAAGCCAGTGGCTGTGCCGGCGCCGGCTCCGCAACTACTCCATTCACACAGGCGGAGCAATCTCTACGAACTGTAATTCGCAATTAAACCATATTCGACGCGGTGCTGAACTTTTTCTTTGGGAAACAATACCGGTCGCGGCCGATGCTGCGCGGACACTCGCAGCATTTCGGTGCTTTTTGCGAAGCCGCAGCTTTACGAGCGCTATTACATACGATTAAGATGTTATCAGCGACTCTGCGCTGCGCCAGCGTCGTCTTCCGCTAACCCCGACGTATTCTAATGCTGCAGCGGAATTGTCGCCGCGTGCGCGTTTTTTGGCTTTTTGTTTGACGAGAATTTGGAAATCAGCGGCCGCCTTATGTAAATGATCGGCGAAAAATGTCGGTGGTTTTGCAAGTGTTAGTCTACTGCGCCGCATCCCCTCGCAGGCCGAGGCCTCTCCGCAGGAATGCGGCGGCACGCTCCACAAAGGGCTGAAGGGCGCGCCCACCGCACATTTAAATACATTTTAAATATCATCGCGGCTCGAGTTTGAAATGCTCCGAAATCTAAATTATTTGGGACAGGGTTGCACGTTGTTCCTGAATAATAATTTGTTACTTTTAGTTTTCAAATTTTGTTAGAGGCCTAATACTTAACTCAGTAATTGTTTCCAGAAAAGAAGCAATTTGAAAGACACATTTAAAGACTAGCCCTCACAAGATTGGCGGAGTTATAGTTTTCACAATTTTGTTTGCAACTTGCAGTTCCTGCACGTTGTATTTGCTCTATTCTGTTTTTTCTTGTTTGTTCAACAAACAATCAGTCACCGGAAGTTGTTTCCCGATCTTGAACTACAAAATAAATCCTTTCTTTGCTGCTTTTATTAGTCAATAAAGTAGATATTAAGTCAATGTTAATATGAATAATATCTTTAAATACCTTGTTTATAAAAGAGAATAAAAAACTTGATAAAATTATAATATGTACAATTAAGTGAAAAGTGACTTAGTTATCGACCAAGCAGCAAATTAAGTTTAGCACAAAATAATTACAAATCACGTTTCTCGTGTTTACTCCTAAACAAGCGGCATGAAATGAATCTAATGATTATGTGATTTAAATAGCAAGGACATACTGCAGCTGCTGCGAGATGTCCCTGATGCAGTCATCCGATTGTGCGGAGGCTGTTTAATCTGAGCCGCATCCAAATCGGGCGTCGCGCCTTGTTGGTACATCGGTCATTGGGCTGTGCTTCCACCGGTCATATGCGGCATATATACCAAAGAATTTATTTAAAAAGCATCGCTTAATTTTCATAGCTTAGCTTAAATTTAGTAACTAGTAAATACCAGTTCCACTGCTAATAACTAACAGACTATTAGCTAATTTAGTCTCAAAAATATTTTTACACACACCTATGTACACTACTAGCGACCAGCCCCGGCTTCACACGGCTGCCACTGTGCTAAAGTATATTAAAAAAGCACTCACCGTGCGACCCCCAAACGCTCGCTATGTCTCTGCATTTTAAATCTTACATAGGTATTTTGGAAAATATGCACAAAGTATTTAAGATTCTCAATTGGACAAGGATTAATGCAGTATTGCTTAAAATCACTTCGTAAAAAAGCCATTACTTTTGGTTGAAAGTAAAAGATAAAAAATGGTTATTTTGGTAAACTTATGCCGGACTTTTTTTTGACCTTTTTAAGTTGTGCAATACTGTAGAACATTATTGTGATAGAGATTTTTCCCAGGGTTTAGCGTTAATTTACTACATCACATCAGAAACCTCTAAAATTATCAGTGTTTCTCTACTCAGTACATTGTGCATGTATTATACACATAAACCTTACTGTTGAACCACTCAATCTGATAAAAAACCGCATGAAAATAGGATGCGTAGTTTCAATTACATTTAAGCATAGGTACATACGGACAAACATAAAAAAGCGACTTTGTTTTTAACCGACGAAAAAAAAACGGAGGAGGTTCTCAATTCGACACGTATATATTTTTTAGTTGTCCGATTTTGATAATTCTTTTTTTACTGAAGTACTCCAATGTTTGTCATAATTCTTTCTGATGTTTATCCTGGAAATTGAGGAACTCTTCAAATTTTGGAGGCACGCTTACAGCGATTTCGGTTTTTGTCTCGGTATCGGTAGCCTTTTGGCTACTAATGCTATATAATATATTATGACAGAATAGTACGAGTACGTTACGTGGCGATAAATCACTAAAAAATAAATGTTCCTTAAACTTGGCTAGCACCGACTTCATAGATATGCTAAAGTAATCTAAAACAAATAAATGACACAGTTATTTTTTACTTTTTAGTGCGTTTTGAGTCGGTTCTGTTTTTTGTTAAAAATTTTTGAATATCTCCTGAATACTAGGAAGATACGTAAAAACAGCAAAATAAATACTTGGTAGTCCACACTCTACAGTAGATATGCAAACATTTAATTATTGACAGCAATTAAAGATTTGAAGGAAAATCATTAGTGTAGAAAAGCTTTGTTCTCGAGATCAATCGGCTTTGCTCCTTGGATGAGCAGCCTAAAAAGCATAGCTCGGCATTTGCAAGATCGGTCTGTCATAATAGCGGCACAAAAACGACTCTCTGCGGCTCTGCTGTTAGCCATTGTCTTAGCTGCGTGGCGGAGGACGGCCGGACACAATGTGCCCTTTCTTATGTGAATAATTGTGTGAGCTCGATTTGGAGGCGAGACACGTGTACGATGCCTCCGACACCTACTTGGGGCCGATTATCGGAGTGCACAAGTATTCGGCGGAGCGTTTCTTTGACGCGTCCGTTTACGTGGCCGCGAGGGCACGGGGCCGCTGCCATTGTTTCATATTCGAGCTATTTCACATTATTAGTAATAGGTGTGACTTCGAACATATTTTTACTTTTTGCGTGCACGCGGTGTTTGTTGGGTTAGTAAGTCTTGAATGTTCTTCAATGCCATTGGTATAACGCAGTCTGGCTTCGAAGCGAAGCGAAGCTACGCGTTAATCATTTTGCTAATAACAAATTCGTCTCTATTTTCGCATTAGTAAATAATTTCGTATTTTTATATATAAGTACAAAATTGTACTTATATATAAAAATGTAATCAAGCGACATCACGCATCGAAACCACTTCATTTTTTAACCGACGGAAAAAAAACGGAGGAAGTTCTCAATTCTACATGTATATTTTTTTATGTATGACTACGCATAACTTTTTACAGAGTCGTCCGATTTTGATTTTTTTTATTAGAAAGGGCATACTTCTAAAATGGAACCATAGTCATCATATTAGGAACTCTTTAAATTTTAAAGTCACATTTGCAGCGGTTTCTGTGAAGTTTCCACTTTAAGGACGTTACTGACTGACGTGACTGTCGTTACTGAAAAACTGATTTAGTACGTTAAATAAACGTTCTTTTAATTCGGCTGGCACCGATTTCATAGATATGCTTAAGTAAATTAAAGCAACTAAATGGCTTTTCGTTCGTTCGTTCGTTATGAGTCTGTAAAATTTTTAATTTTCGGGATATACGTAAAAATTACTTTGTGTTCGCATTATTTTTGGATAGATGAGTTCTCACGGGAGATGCGTTTTGAGATACGTCCCACCATTTCCTTCTTTCATTTCCTCTCTGGTACAAACGCCAAATGCCACACACAATCTTTTCATCCGACTAGTTAGCTAGACGGCTAAGGACATCGTAGGTACATTATACTCTAATGTAAATTATTTGAAAATACAGAAGGATATAAGTAGTTTGTAATTGACGAATTGGAAGTGTTGCTTCGCTTTCAGTCTGTGTTAAGTTTAATTAATACTTGCAGCACGCTACAGGACATTATAAGTCATGAATGTTCTTCAGTTTAATTGCCCTTTAATAATTGCAACATAACTGCGACTGGAGATTTTGTTATTAATAGATACATTTTACATAGATTCATAGTTTTGTTTCACACACTTATTAACATAAAATCCTAAGGTAAAGATTTGTTTTACAACTAGTCAGACATTCATCATTTTATTTCCGTCCATGCTCTCATACTTAGGTACCGCAGATTAATATAATAGGGGTTAAAGAACGTAATTGCCGTTTTATTGTAATAGGTACTTCGAATTGACATGGAACCTTCATGGTTTAAGATTTTAAAGTGAAACTTTTTTCATACGGTACCTGTGTAGTTCTTCTTTTAAAAAATTTACAACATTCGATTATCAACTTTCAGTCGTTTTTAAAAACAACCCAGGAATTAGCGGTATGGTTTAACGTTACTTTACCAACAATATTGATTCATTTGCGTCAAATCAATAAAATAAAAAAATATGAAAAATGGTTGCCTCATGATTTGAATGATCTGCAGAAAGAAACGCGTGTTGAAACTTGCGTTGCCTTGTTGAATTGATACAGAAATGAAGGAATATTGGATCGAATTGTGACATGTGATGAAAAATGGATTCTTTACGATAATCGTAAGCGGAAAATGCAATGGCTGACCCCAGGTCAAACGCCGCAACAGTGTCCTAAAGCAAAGCTTAACAATAAAAAGGTAATGGTAACTGTTTGGTGGTATCAGCGTGGTGTTATTCACTATAGCTTTCTCCGATCTGGTCAAGCAATAACAGTTAAATTTAAAAAAAAACGAATTTTTATTTTCAGTACAAATCGGCAATGTCATACTTTAACCCCTGATACACTGTGATTCTTAGTGCTTGGATCACAGTAGTTTTAGAAATCAGCAAGTATTGAATGTCTGAACCCCGAATAGTGAAAGCAAATTTTTTAATTCTTCTTTTTTTAAACTCAAATAATTGCCGGCGCAGAACATTATGGTCCCATCACGACTGACGGCCTGGACATTTAAAACCACCCTCATCAGTATGCAACCTCAATCTTCACAAGCCAGCATGACAAGTATAAATCATTTTACCAAAAGAAGTAACACAAGACTTGACCCTATCTTGAAAATAACGTGTTGCATTCCTTCCGAGTGAGCGCGTTGCAATGTTAGCCTGCATGATCACTTCTGACCAGAAGGACCGGCGATCAAGCGCGAATGTTCCATGAATAAATAACAAGTGTGTGCGGGAGCAGCACAGGAGCCGCCGTAACCCGAGCCAGTGTTTTAGTCCCCTAAACACTTTCACCATCAATCATACATTATCAAGGTACTTTCGGCCGGGGTTGCCGGGGTTGCCGGGGTGACGCAGGGTTGGCCGGGGCTGTCAGTGAGAGCTCCGTTTAACGCAGTTTAAGGCTGATATCGGACTACATTACATTTGTACCCAGAGGCGTGTGTAATCAATTGTTATTTATTGCCTCAACTAAGTGCTCGCCTCTTTTGTTGTAGTAATTTCTTTAGCTATGGATCATCCTAGATTCCAGTTTAGAGTCGTTTTTTTTTTAAATCCTCCTGGAGTTGAAAGTGGGTGGTGTTTGTCGTATTTGTCGCCTCAGTGTTTAACGCTTAAAGGTATTGACATAATGTGAGGTTATCAGAAAGAGAGGCCTGCTGGTCGGTCTTAAAAAATTGTGTAATTATGATGATTATTTTAGCATTTTGAAAGTTCAAGGTAGTGACATTGTTAACGATCGCTTAAAAATATAATGAGTCAATTATTAAGCGGTCCATCAATGTTGTTATAGTACGAAATAAAGTAAATAATACCTACTATGCAACAATGTAGCAACATTGTTACAAACAACTGACTCTGAAAACTGTAATTAAACTTGACTGTATTGACGTGTCTTTCACTTGACGCTTTGCACATGGATTATTAATTATTAGGTAATATACTACCAAAGTTTGTAACTTGCTATCACTTTTCAAGTTTGTCCGTTTGTAATGCAAATCTCTCTCTCTACCATCAGATTCTCAGACATTTACATATTTCATATTTAAATTACATTCACTGTACAAATCCATTAGGAATAAGTTTTTATTGTTTTAATATAATTACCTCCAAAGATACAATACCGTACTATGACGAAAAACCTATAAAACGATAATCTATAAAATCCATAGAGTTATTATCCTTAGTCAATCGAGTTCGGATCTGTGTTATTATAAATAATTTCAATAATAATTAAATGATAAAAAAGATATTCCAACAGGAAAATTGTGTAATTTTCCTGTAAATAATATTTTAAATAAGACGGCCTTGGAATAATTTAAAATAATTATAATTGCTCAAGATATTGCGCTAATCGGGCCTGATTGTGAATAATTAAATTTAATTATAATTGATTGATTGGCAATTGTTATGCAGAGTGATGTAACACTGATCCGCACAATGTTATTGTGTGGCGTCATACTGATCAATACAAAGTTACTGTTCGTTCTATCTTACAAGGATAAACAAATATTTAATCCCTTCATTATGTATGTACAACAATATTTTGTGATAGGTTTATTGTGTAGGTGGGTCAGCAACTATGCTCGATGAAGTTTACAGCTAATGCCGTCACGTTAATAAACTGTATGCCCACAAGTTAAGTAAAATCATAAGTCTTAACTTCCTCGTTGGCTCAGTCATTGGTAGTCTATGTAGGTTCGGATCAGAGGATTATGCCCTGCAATATTGACATTATATCGGATATTCGTGTTTCTTTTTAGGGCTACTTCATATTTTTTTTAATCGAGAAAGAATATATTCATAACAAGCGGACGCCCGCGACTTTGGCCGTGGAAAATATTCTACTTACTTCATATTGAATATTAGAGTTTTCTAAGAAATTTTTCTATACAAAATTCTTAGCCTTGCCTTGGGAAGTTGATGGTGTTACACCACGTGGCTCGGAAAACACGTTGAGCCTTAGGTTCCAGTAATTTTTATCCAATACAATGTCGACTTTGTTATTACAAGAAATATTGTATAGCGGAAAGTAATGGACAATAGATAACCTTACTACTTACATCTTACGCCAATCTGAATATAGTGAAAGGCTAGGCTACATATTTAGACTAAGGTATAGAGTTTACGAATTTAGAGCAACTTGTAAAGTACCTTGTAGAGTTAGACCATGTAATTTGGCTCTACATGACATCTGTTAATTTGTTGTCAGTGCGAGTTCTTGTTTTGGCAACATTTTACATGAAAATGTTTTTGGTAAAATTTTTTTTTTCTAAATTCGCAAAGGTTTGTACTCACGATACCCACTAGTTATCGGCAAAGTCGCAATACCAAGTGGTTTAAGATTCTGTGATGCTGTTTGAAAATCACTCCTACTATATTGGTTGTGTAGTCATGATAGCCAGCCGCGATTTAAACTTTTTACATAAATAGCCAACGAGCTGAATTTTTGGACGCACCAACTATTGACGCGGAATGTAATCACTTTTGTTATAATGTTTTACGACCTGTACAAAAGCGAATTCTCTATTTTGTTTGTATTATAAAGGTTTAGATTTAATTGTAAAAATATAATACTTAATAATGAGATCAGTAGCCTTACAAACATTAGGTCTCTGTATGGCGTGCCCGCCGGTGCTGCCCCGGGGCGAGCTCTAATGTACAGCAATGATCGCGGCGAGCTGCTTCGCTGCCCGAGCCACACATTTGATAATATGGCTCTCTTCTATCGCTCGACTGTGATGGACATATTTTGTCCACCATTAACAATCACAGGGTGAGATGGGGTTAGCGAAGACAGTGCAAACTAAATCCCTTCAACAAAACTAAAGCTTTACTCGTTATCTATACTAATATTGTAAAGAGGAGGAGGATGTTTGTGAGTTTGTAAATGGGGCATCTGTTGGGGCTAATATTCGGAACAACTGATCCGATTTAAAAACAATTCTTTTACCAGTAGAAAGTTAAATTATTAAAAAGTGTTATAAGCTTCATTTTATATTCGTGTTATATATATTACCCGATTTATCGAAGTTTTTGTCAAGTCGGACCAAAAAATTTATTAAATCGGCTTTATGCGCGTACGATGCCTTAACTTATTGGATATAATTGAAAACATTGTATGAAAACTTTATTTATCTTTAAAAATTATACAGCAAAGTCCGCGATAGGATATATCTATCTTTTATGTGTTGGCACAAAATATATAAGTGTTTGTGTTATAAAAAATTATACTATTAAGCTGTATATATCAGCTTGCCATAAATATATATTGTTAATGTTAATGTACTGTAATGTCGTAAAATGTAAAACAAAATTTTTAACAAAAAATAGAACCGACTCAAAACGCACTAAAAAGTAAAAAATAACTGTGTCATTTAGTTGTTTTAATTTACTAAAGCATATCTATGAAGTCGGTGCCAGCAAGTTTAAGGAAAATTTATTTAACGTAGTATAAAGCAGTTTGTGGGTTCTAGTTAATGTCCTTGAAGTAGAAACCTTGGCTGGCACCGACTCCTAGATATGCTTAAGTAAATTAAAGCAACTAAATGACACGGTTTTTTTTTTACTTTTTAGTGCGTTTTGGGTCGGTTCTATTTTTTGTTAAAAAATTTTATTTCTTATTTTTTAGTTATTTATCGTCACGTAACGGAATCGTACTTTACTGTCATAGTATTATATAGCACTTGAGGTCAAAAAGCTACCGATACTTACACAAAACCGAAATCGCTGCAAGTGTGCCTATAAAATTTGAAGAGTTCCTTCATTTTCCCAGGATATCATCATCAGATCCTAACATGATGACAATGAAACCACCTTGAAAGTGTGCCCTTTCTAATAAAAAAATAATTATCAAAATCGGACAACTCTGTAAAAAGTTGTGCGTGGTCAAAAAAAATAAATAAATAAAATACGTGTCGAATTGAGAACCTCCTCCGTTTATTTTCGTCGGTTTTATTTCAATTATAAATAAAGTTAGAAGTAATGACTATACCCAGCTCACGGGTAATCATAATGTTGTAAAAAGTAAGAAATAAAATTTTTTAAATAAAAATAGAACCGATTCAAAACGCACTAAAAAGTAAGAAATAGCTGCGTCATTTAGTTGCTTTAATTTACTTACGCATCTATGAGTCGGTGCCAGCAGCCAGTAAAGAAAAGATAAGATCCGTTCCTTTTCACCCTTTGTAATTTCGTCACTGGCCGCTTCCAAAAATCTCACCCTTGTTCCTTGGAGTAATTAAAAACGCATCAGATTTGTTTAGATTAGCGTCTCGCTTTGATTCGACAAATTATAACATAATATCGTTAATGGCCGCCACCGACACTTAGAATAATAAAAAGGTTTAATAACTAATGTTTGTTCTCTCAAACACGAGAGGTTCCACTCACTCCGAGCGATGGTAATAAATTTAAATACAACCATACAATTATAATGGTATGGAGCGTGTTATTATGGATTAATATTTTTTATTGGGTTTAGACGGAGGGAGAGTTGTGATAATAGCTCAGTGCGTAAGCTGCCGTAGCCTATGAGTAACTGTGAGTAGCATGTAAATGATATTGACTTTCATTTAGATAATTCTAGAACATTTTATTTATTAAAGATGACAAAAATTTGACATTTCTTACTTTTGAATTAGTCATACAAGTAAATATATTGGTGTAATTAATTTTGAAATTTTACTATAAGTCTCAGTAACTCTACGGTTTAGCGGTTGCATTTTAAATCAAGAGATCAAGATTCGATTTTAGCTTCCCGAAATATTAATATACTCTTGATCCGAATTGAATCCGTCAAATATAAAACAGGAATATAAAAATAAATATAAAATCATTCATCCAGCCGTGTAGATTAAACATCCACTTAGATACCAGTTTCTTTGTGATATCCTGATGCGATGAAACACGCGGTATAATATGATGGGGTATTATAGTGGTTTGTTTTTACCGCGCAGTTATTAATGAGTGCGGGGTGTGCGGCGCGGCGCGGGGCGGGGCTCCGTTCCCAGGGGGGTCGGAGACAAATCTCGCGCCGGTGACTGACCGACGCAGCCTCCGCATCAGCCAAGCAACACCACATCTAATACACTTATATATATGACGACCTGGACTTCACTCATATTACTGATCATCACTACATTCTATAAAACAAAGTCGCTTTCTTCTGTCTGTCCCTACGTATCCTTAAATCTTTAAAACTACGCAACCGATTTTCATGTGGTTTTTTTATCAGATAGAGTGATTCAATAGGAAGGTTTATGTGTATAAAACATGCATAATATAGTAGTGATACACTGATAATTTTAGAGGTGTCTGTTGTGATGTGATGAAACTAACGCATTTTTTGCGTTTACATTGCAAACGCTGGCTAAATCCTACGAGATGATATTAAAATAATGTACTATAGTCTTGCATATCTTAAAAAGGTCTACAAAAAAGTCCGCGATTCACTATTGCCCTTTACAGCATGTAATTTAAGTAAATAATTTCCAAGATCTATACCTAAGATTCAAAATGCAGGGACATACTTTAGTACCAGCATTGCACCCGTGCAAGGCTGGGGCGGACCGCTAGTCATTTAATAAATCTGTTCGCTTACAAGTTGGAGTAGTGAAATCCATATCAAAATTTATCTCAATATTTCAATAATGCTAGAAAACCAACCACTTGCATGCATAATGCAGAAATAACTATCTGTGGGATTGGTCGTCTGTTGCAACATTCGGGGAAAGACAGAGTTTTCTTAATAACGTCCTCATCGCATCCCTGCAGCGTTAATCAGTTAATCTCATGCATTTTCATCACGCATGCGGAAAAACGCGGCGACGCGGCTGTCGCGGAGTAATTGAAGCCGTTCCCAGTGCGTTCATAGAAACGCTCAATGGAATGTTTATACGCCCATTGAGCCCATAGCCTGCACCCGCTGCACGCTGCATACTGCATCCAGTGTTGACCGACAGAAAAAACTCTCATAATGTCATTATGAACTAGTCTGCAACTCGGGAAGGCTTGTGTTTCCGGCGCGTCAAATATTTTCCCAGGATACCATGAATTCAACGTTTTTCATGCAGGAAATGTTTTGTTGTGATAAGAAACCCGTCATACGCTGCCTGCACTCTACAGCCCAAACAATACACGTGGTGAGCTGCGATGCTCCCTTGGTGTCAACAAAAATCATGTAAGAATTGCTTTTTTTTCTCTTACTTATTGCAAAAATAAAAAAAAATGTTATCATTAATTTTATAAACTCTGCATGGACTGCCTCGTTGGTCTAGTGGTTAGCCTATGTGACTTCGATCACGAGGTCCTGGGGTCGATTTCTGGGTCGGGTCATGGAATAATTCTGAGCTTTTTAATTCTTCTACGAAATGTTCAGTACACTCCAAGCCCGGAGTTTGAAAGTTGGTGTTACACCCCCGTGCCTCGGAGAGTACGTTAAGCCGTCGGTTCCGGTCACTATCATCAACATCTGATAGTGATCGTTAATAAATGAAACATTATCACCCTAAGCCCGCCAACTCGCATTGGAGCAGCGTGGTGGGTGTACGCTCCATATCCCCTCTCCTATAAGGAGGGAGGCCTGGCCCTGTAGTGGGCCGTTAATAGGCTGATAATGATGATGGTGAATTTTATAAATGTCGACAAATAGCGAATTTTAAAATAGAGATTGTGCACCGAACCGAAGAACCGATGGTGATTGTAACAATGTTTTGAAATGATCATAACCGGAAAATGCTCCACCTCCCACAAGTAAGTTTAAAATTGCTTGTTGCAGATGATTCTGTAACTCTGGATGTGTGTACACAAGACTTATTATTTTGCAATGGACGTCCAGTAACTGAGGTGATGAGTTACCAGTAGAGGACGAGCTAACATATAAATGAACGACATCTCTAAAAATATGATTTCTTGGTTGTGCTTGAATGGTAGCACATTCGCTTGTAACTCTACTTTTTGAAAAGATGAATAGAAACTTGTTACTAAAAGTGTGATGTGGTTCCTTAAGTGGCGACATGTAAAAAGCGCACCAAGTGAATATTAATAACACACTATTTGTAACTGCAAGCTGTTGCGTATTATTAATGGGCAGACCTATTTAACATTTATTAAAAATCAACTTTCTACGGTTAACTAAATTGCATAGTAATACATATGCCTAGCACAAACGACAAAAAGTGCAATTGACGTAATCAGCAAAGCAATGAATTATCTCGCGAACGGTGTTTTTGTGCCGAGCGCATTATAATAATATAAGCACATAATATATTGATTTTATGACTGAGATTGGAAGATCAGCGAGATGTAGAGGGGATTAATACAGCATTTAAAATAGCAAGACAACTCAATTATCACTGAACTTGACACTGAACAATGTGTGTTAGAAAATCATCAATATCATCATCAACAACAGCCGATGGACGTCCGGAGGGACTTCTACCCGGGGTGGGGGCGGGGAATGTTTGACCAACCTTTAGTACCTCATTTGCCATTCTAGTACCTCAGGTCCCAACGTCCTGAGTGACTTTGAGCCATCTTATGAAAGGCTCGCAGTTATCGACCAAGTCTCAGATAAGATATAAGAAAATACCACACTAGTAATCCAAAATTTTTACGTGCATCAACGAAATATGTTCGTTTATAATTTCAAGTTTGAGTAATCACAGTCTAAGTTTTGCTAAGGATAAACAGCTCTTTTTTAACTGACGAAAAAAAAACGGAGGAGGTTCTCAATTCGATACGTAATTTTTTTTTATGTACGCATAACTTTTTACAGAATTGTCCAATTTTGATAATTCTTTTTTTATTAGAAAGGGCCTATTTCCAAGGTAGTCCCATTGTCAGCATGTTAGAATCTGATGATGATATCCTTGGGAAATTGAAGGAACTCTTCAAATTTTGGAGGCACGCTTACAGCGATTTCGGTTTTTATCTCGGTAGCTTTTTGGGTACTAGTGCCACATAACACACTATGACAGTATAGTACGAGTATGTTACGTGGTGATAAATCACTAAAAAGTAAGAAATAAAAATTTTTAACAAAAAATAGAACCGACTCAATAAGCCAAGATTACTACTTTAAGGACGTTACCTAGAGCCCAAAAACTGCTTTATTACGTAATATAAATGTTCCTTAAACTTGCTGGCACCGACTTCATAGATATGCTTAAGTAAATTAAAGTAACTAAATGACACAGTTATTTTTTACTTTTTAGTGCGTTTTGAGTCGGTTCTATTTTTTGTTAAATTTTTTTTCGAAAAAGTTTTATTTGACTGAAGACACAAATGGGAAAATAGGATGACAGCGTTGAACTATAATAATTGTTATAGACAAACTGACCGATCTGTGTGATGTGTGTGGATCTCTAATAGATAAGATGATAAGAATGTTCTCTCAAGTTGACTTTTTTCATCAGTTTTATCCTATCTATAACTAATCGACCATTTAAATGTGTTCAGCGTATAATGTATACATTAGAGGCATGTACCGGCGGGCGCGGCGATAAAATAATAAGCGCTAGATTGTGTCCGTCTAGACGCGCGATATGGCTCTTTTTACCCACAGCTTGCGACATTCCCCCGACCTGCCGCGCTGCATTCGCTCCAGCCATACGTACAAAAAGGAATATGGATACATGCTTATTAAATTAATAAAATTTTGTAATACAAGATATTATAAACGTTCATTAAGATAAATTAGTTGGTAGTTACTTAGTGTACAATTAAAAGTTATATACAACTTTGAAAACAAAAATGAAGTAAAGTGCAGACATAAAATACGAAGCTTTTAAATAGACGATTTGTTTTGAATAGCTTGTTGTTGTTTTAGAAAAAAATGTAGCGCTAGAATCCAGTTGTACCTAATGCACATTGATGTTTTACATTATTGCTCGAAATTAATTTTATTTTCAGTAGAAATTCGTTGCACATTATTCAAGCAAAGCAAGTCAAAATAAACTAATTCCAATTGGTAACAACTGAAGTCGGTCTGCTGGCGTCGATGTGTGCATTACGCAATAGCCGCTCTGCCCACCGATTAAATCTCGTTGAGTGATGTGATCGAATGAAAAACTAAGTATTCGTGCACGCGCGTGGTATATCGGGACATCGATCAATCTACTGCTAATACTGCTAGCGGGCAGCGGCTGGGAAGCGGCGGCAGTGGGAAGCCGGCGCCGTCGCCGTCCCACGAGGCGGCACGTACGCTGCACGGCGGGCAGGCGGCGGCGCGGAATGAGACGCACTTTATTGCAGTGATTTAGCGCGGACTGACCAACTGGCCGAAGATGGAGATGACTGGGTCTAGTGAGCGCGCAGTACGCTCACACCGCCGCGATTATGTACCTACTAGCTACTTGTACTTGTGACCTCGTGTGAAAGAGACACTTTCAGAGACCTTGCATAGTTGTGTTTACGAAGTGATATTCGTGTCAAATTTAGTGTTATATATAAATTGAATTAATATTAAAGACACTAGTAAACAGTAATTTGTTTGGCTATAATAATTTGGAAACAATTTATTGAAAGAAAGAAAAGCTTTTCATAGCCCGATCCCGAATCTTTGTTGCTGGCAGTTGTATAACTCAAATATTACAGCCGCTTTGTTAGTCCCGAGTATATAGGCCTGTGTCCCCACTGCGCACTGGCAGCACCGCGGTCGCACAGGCACACGGCGCCCGGCGGCGCAGCTCGGCCGGTAGCTCGCACGTTCCATTACCTTGTTACTGTATTACTTTCTCACTTATTAGCTGTTTTTTACGTGGAATCACAGAGCAGCGCGCAGCTTACTTCTGTTCATAGACTACGTTCCTCAAGGACCGGACACATATTTTTATATTGCTTTAATAATGCACTGATTATGCGAAAATACTAATACGTTGGCGAAGTTTGTGGTTGGTTTATGCGGAAGACTTCGGTTCTACAATTGCCATACCTTTGCGGTCTTAACTTTGAAGCCAGCAGCTCGGAACAATATTTTGTGCTCATATCATTGAAGAATTATTTAAATTGATATTCTATAATAAAAGACGTTTGTTATTTCTGTACGTGTAGGTATACTTTTACACCAGAGGAGTAATTTTTTCTATTTGTGTAAAACGCGATAGTAGAAATATAAAACTGATGATAGATTTTTCTGCCCAGTACGGCGATACAGCTCTGTAAAAGTTGTAACATACTGTATAACTAACTTTTGAAGTTTGGACCTGTTTTACTAGATTTTACGAAACGTTTTTTACGATCAATGGTTTACTAAAACGTTCGTTCCAAGCAGTTAGGACATAAGTTTAATAAACATTAAGTTATGCAAAGTGTACCGATCTGAATCACTTAATACTGACCTTACGCAACGAGCCGCAGCTCGCTCATACTGCACGATATGTAAAGTGCATGTCGCGAATAGTTTTTAGCAATAAAATGCTATTCATGCATTCGCCAGCGGCCGCGAGTTCAGAGGCGATCAAACCTCGGCATATGGTAATTGTACCGCATTCATATTGAACATAAGCGACTCATATGGCGCGGCGGCCGGCCCGGCATTTACATAATTGTCACCGCGACAGCTACATGACCTTCCGACGGAGAGAACGAACCCAATCGACGCGTCCATTGCGGGATTATCGTCGTCGTATCAGTCGTATGTGAAGTAAAACCGGTGGTGGATGTGGCGTAGGATTCGATCTCCCGCACCGTGCGCTCGGGATCGGTCGCGGTAAGGCTCGGTTCCCACGGCCCTTTTGCCCTTACAGGCTCGCAGTAATTAATCCGTCGCAAATGAGTTGGAATTATGCGACTCCACTCGATAAATATTCTAAACGCCGCTTTATGTGCCATATTCAGCTGCACCGGGCGCATTGGCGATTGTAAAATATGTATTTGTTTAGTAATTTGACAAGTGATCTTAGAATTCACACTCGCACCGGGGCCGGGCGGGAAAAAGTGCGCTACACGAGCTGCGGTGTTGTAACGCAAACATCAATCGACGGACGCCCATCCATTACTGTGATGTCTAAACTAGAGTGGGCCTTGCCGACTGCCACCGGCTGACACTGGTCTTCTAGATCATGGGTAATACGGTAACTGATGTAGTATAATAGAGTTCACCACTGGTTAAAGAAAAACGCTTTCCTAACAGTGGTAAAATGACATAATAATAATACTTAGTAACGATTGTCAGAAATACCTATTAGTGGCCCTTGTAACAGTCTTCCAGAAATCAGTGCAAAATCTGCTCTGATCTGAAGGATACGCGTTTTTTGGTCCATGTCTTATTTTGATCGCCACACCACTTGCCGGTCGTCTCGTCGGTAACTACTCACATGAATTAAGGGTAATTCACTTAGGTGTTGTAATAAGGTAGTCTTAATTAAGGGCTATAAATATTAAGTCGGCGGAATTAGCATCGAAGTTTGCAGACGCGTGCAAAAACAGCACGTGGCGCCAGGTGTGCGCGGGGCGGTAGCGAGGGGCTGTCACATTAACACCGCAATCATTAAACTGATTGTTAATCTTTATCTTTTAATACGTTTCTAAAACGATCTCCAATAAATTTATTAATCCAAAAATTTTATTGGTGATTTCATCCGTTTAAATTTAACTATATTACTGTGTTTTATTCATTTGCACGGCACGTCCCTGATCGAACATATTTTTTATCTGATTTTCGATGCATGACAACTGGTAACTCTATGCACTAAGCAGCAGTAGCGATCGTGGAGGGCTGTACGTTTGGATCATACGAGCCAAGTAGCTGAGACTGCAGGAGACGTTCCCAGCGCAGCGTTCGAAGGACATGTTTCTGATTGTATACTGATATTACAACGTTAGTCATCTTATTCACACAGCTACGCATTTTTTTCTACTATGTAAAACAGTATTACGTAATTAATTACTTATAAATATGTTGACATTCTGGCGAGCTGTTTAACTAGCACAGGTTAGATTAGATAGTTGTAAACTCTAAAGGAATTAATTAATAATTCCCATATTAGAAATAAATACAATGAATAAATCGAGCCGCTGAGCGTGACAGCGACGCGCCCGCGTGACAAACGTGCCCGCCGCATGCAAACTATGCGCGGCCCACGGGACGCGCGATTCAGTCGGCGTCGTGCGCGAGCCGCCGAGCGGGACAGCGGCGCGGCCAAGTGACAAACGCGCCAGCCGCATGCAAATTACGCGCGGCCTACTGGACGCGCGACCAGGCCAGTTTCTGTGTTCAAACCACCAAGCGTGACAGCGGCGCGCCCGCATGACAAACGCGCCCGGCCCACGGGACTCGTGACTGGACCGGAGCCGCCGAGCGGGAAAGCGTCCCGCGTGAAAACCGGCATCTATGTAATTCACACATTCACAAATACATTAGAAAAGTATACAGATTCATGGCTCGAGTCAAAATGAATCTGTACTTATCTGTTTCATTTGTGGTAAGTGCGAAAATGTAACTTGTGTCTACAACAAAGTAACTTCTTAGTCGTCACTAAAACAAAAACGTTTGCAGTAAACAAAAAGTTATATTTTCTATACACATAGTTACGAGTATATCGCTTGTCACTTATGCGCTTCGCTCGTCGCTCGCCAATGTGGCGTCGCCGTGGCGCGCTCGGTATATTTCCACGCTTAGGTTTCAATTCGCCGTGCGCGCAGGTCCCGTGGCCTGCACGTACTGCGGCAGGGGCGGTGTTTTTATATGTATCTTTTACTCCAAGTGGCGATGAGTGGCAAAAGGTTCATCACTGCCATCGGTATACATCCGCGAAGACACACTCTCATACTATTGAGACACTTGAAAAGCTGAACTGGATAAATTGTTACGTCCTCCCACAAAAAGTACTTCTTTATTCCTTGGTGGAGAGTAATGATTTCAAAACTTAAGAACAGTCAATACGACAATTGACTTAAAGTAATCGATCTATCAGAAAAATCGAATTTTGTCGACACTTGCCGCCAGAATCTGTATACAATGCTTCATTATTTAGATGAATCTTCGACATTGATTTTATTGACTGTCTGAGTGCTGGTGTGGTGGTCAGTCCTCAGTACGAACATAATTTGTTGCGAGTAAACCACTAACCTCGCACTACGTCACGTATCGTCACAGGCTACCATAGATGAGAGGCAATATTTTATGTCTGTTCATATAAGGACATCTTGAATTTCTAATGAATATCGGAGTTTCAAACAAGTGAGCATCTTCAGTTTGTACATCAGTGGGTATGCTCTAGCAGTAATTATGCACAATACTGCAGTGAAGGCACTCCCTGTGTGTGTGTGCGTGTGTGCGTGCTTGTGATGAATGGCGGCGCGGCATGCGAGTGTTGTCAGATCTTTCTTTGCCACATATCGGAAGCGCTCGCCGACAGTGCACTGTGCATCGGCATCTATTGTAATTTCAAGTTAATTATCCCTACTGTTTACGTCTATTAATATTCCTACTAGCATTAGACACAAGTGTGAATGTTTGTAGCCGACGGTATTTGTAATTTAATCATTGCAAACTTAAAACGAAATCAGCACATAGGTACTTAAGTAATATACTTACTAGTAGTTTATAATCCAAATAAAGTTCCAAGTTCCAAAAGACAAAGGAAGGCAAGGCTGTAATTGTTCCACTATTAAGGGAAAAGGGTCACGGCACAAGATTGCTAAAATTACCGCAGAATCAGCCGGTCGTGTTGTCGGCAAACTGTATGCAAAAATGTAGATTGGAAGGATGATAAAGGAAACTGATGAAAGCAAAGAAATGAGGTGTACGGTCTGGTCAGGTCTTTGTCTTAAGGTGAATAGCTGAAAAATTTTTCGCTAAACACCAAAATGTCTATTATGAGGAATGAACTACGAGTAGGTATGGTCAACATTGTCCATTTTCTTTCTCTTTATCTAATGCTTGTTTCAGAATAAATACATTGCATGTTTCCCAGTGGAGAGATGTTGGTGCACCCTCCAGCGTCTAAGAGCACGTAAAGCCGCCTATTGTACACCTAATTTATCTGCGTCTGTTGGCCCAATATCTAGAATGCGAGAATATCTAGACGAGCACCTGTTTATCCTCACTCTTGTATTTCATTTCAACAGCTCCTGCGTAGAATGTTGTTTCAACTTTAAATTGCAAAGTTCTGTAAGGTGGACATTATTATTATACGCGAGTAGGCTCACTTGAATTTCAAGTTTCATACAGCCTTCGCGCTGCAGAGCTTCGGCGGAGGTGAACTATTTGTTAAAATTGCATTGTACCGTGGGCGGGCGGGGGTGTGAGGCGGGCGGGCGGCGCGGGCGGGGAGGCAGGGCCGCCACCTGCCGCAATATCCTATTTATGAATAATGTTTTATTCTAACAGCGTGCGACTGTGCGCCCCCGCCGCCGCCGCCCGCCCCACACCCGCGCCCGCCCACCGACGCCTACCGCTCCTAGGGTTGATATCACTTTAAATACCTATTTGCATACTATATTTTGAGCATAACTTACAAACCTACAAGTGGCAAAATGCAGAACAGAATACGCATTCCCCGTAGATCTACTAACTATGATTTCAAAAGGTCAAAATATATATGTTATTCTAAGGCTCTTTCAGGTATTACTTTCTTCAAAGTATACATATAATGTTAGATTGGATCGTAACTTGCGTCTAGTGAGAGTATAACAAGTGTTAGGTAGGTATATTATATGATTAACACTTCACTGAATGGTCCGCGTATCTAACTGATATTCATCGTTAGCCAAATCATTTAATTTTGTTATAAAAAGGTTTTTATAATCACTCACCTACTTTTCACGTTGTTACGTGTGGAAGGACATGGCAAAAGTTTCCTTGTGTAAGCGCTGCCTATAAAAGGTTAAATAGAAATGATAAAAGTAATAGAAATATGAGCAATATTACATGTCCGCAGTCGCGGCCGGCGCGGACATGTTTATAGCGCAACTTTCCCTCCGGCGCGCATTCCTGCCGCCGGCCCGAGGTTGCGCTGACCGCACTCTGCCAGCAGAGCTTGCTGTCAAAAGCATTGGACTCCAAGTTAATATGTAGGTTATAAATGAATTATTATATGTTACACTATCCTGATGATGATACCGATGTTAGCCTATACAATATGTAGTCGTCTGTGAAAAATGTATCAAATATCGATCATAGTAACAGTATGATATAATATTCAATTCAATTCAATGATCAATAGAAAACATCATAACAAAAATGAAAATGTATTTTATACCACGAAATTAAAATTACTATGTATATAGTTACACATGTGGAGTACAAATCAGCTCGAACTAAATATTTCCTGTTTGCATACATTGTGACACAGTCAGTTGTTTAAGGAAACCAGTATTTTCAATAAATATGATCATTTCGGTGGAGTATCGTCCTAGTGTGCGGCGGGTGGGCGCGGGGGGCGAGGGGGTGTCGCGGACACAGTTTAATTAATGGAATAACTCTACCCTGGCATCGACCCCCCTCCGCGCGCCGCCCGACGCCCCCGCCGCCCGCCGCCCGCCCAGCCGCCACTCGTGCATTCCTATCATAATATTATAGCGAGTATGATTTTATATGCACACAGTTAGCTCTGCTGGCTTTTATTAGTTTACTACTGGTCCTGGGCTGGCAATGAGAGAGAGAGTAATAATTGAGAAGATTATTCTGAAAAAAGATACGAGAAGGTAGTTGTTACTAACCAGGTAGGTATAATATTTAACGTGCGGGTTTGCTCATGTGCCGACACAGTGCCATCATAGTAGGTGTCTCATAAGATAAACGCTTCAATGAAATAAAGCGTAAACTGAAACATCTGTCAGAAGTATCATCTAAATGTAGCAAAAACGAAACTTATGTTTGTAGTTGTGTCAAGTCATACACAAGTGCATCAACTGTGTGACGACCACTAACTGCTAACTGTAACAGAGTGGTCGCAGGGAGCGGCGCTCGTCGGGAGGCAGCGCTAGCGACTGCACCTTGCGCGCTCATATTTTAGCAAAATGGTGGAACTTTTCTCACGATTCGTTTGCGCTCTGCACCTTACATTATTATGATTTAGTGTAGTTGCAGCGCTGCAGATCCCCCGGCGGGGGTTGGGTCGCTCCCCCCTAGCACCCCCCGGCGCTAAGAAGTCAGCGATGGTAGTAATAAAGCCGGCCATATTTCACACTTAGCGCGTAATGAGCGCGCTCACAAATAATTGGATCACGTACATAACTCATTATTACCTCGCACCTCACTTCGGCGTGCGAATGTATCATTACTTGACCTCTCACCCCTCGTCCCGCGCCGCGACCCCGCACGCCGCACCGCGCCCCCGCTCGCGCCCCCTTTGTGTCGACTCGCGAACAATACCATTTTGTCGAAGGTAAAACGACCCACTGCATTTCTTTTTCAAACTATAAGTATTAATCCTTGGATTTGTGTTTTCACTTAGGCCTAGATTTACTTCTTTTCTTGACTTTTTACCGACAGTTACAGTATGTTGTTATATATCTATTGAGATATTATCTTATTCTGAACCGTGGAATTGTATTTAGGGTAATCACAAACATCTCATCGCAAAACACTAGTACGCTACGCAATACCTAAATGATTATCTTTTTGTAATTGCAACCAATCAACAAGTTACGTAAGAACGACTTAGAAATTGTATTTTAAAATATTAAATGCAAATAAATAAATAAATCTTATTGGATATTATTATACATTTGTAGAATCTTTGAATAGCCCATTTTTCTACCCTAACCGTTGGGCTATCGAGGTTCCGATGTTATCAACGTGGGCAGCAGAGCCCCGGCCCACTGCGGACTGCGCGATAACAACATTACAATGCAGGCCTTTGATAAGTTTCTCGCATACATCTAAGAGGCGTCTCGAGTGACCCGCGAGGGTAACTCGGGGGAGCGGGACTCGAATCCCGACCCTTTCGAGACGCGATTGATAACATCAAAGCGCCATTAGCAAGATTTCCTGCACAAAGATAAAAATTAAAAGCTATGCCCGTAAATGTTTCGTGACGGCCGATTGTATGTACCTACTGCGCTCAGCGGCTCATCATTGTCATTAACAGCCTATGCCTGGCCCACTGTAAGGACAGACCTCCCTCCAGAAACGTACACCCACCACGCAACTTCAGTGCGGGATGGTGGAGTTAGGGCTATAATGTTTGATCAGTATCAGGCGTTGATGAGATTGAAACCAACGGCTTGACTTTGACAGATTGTACAGATTTTCATTTGCCTAGTGGGTTTACTTATAACCCTTGACTGCACTCTCACCTCATAGAAAGTGATGTTGGTATTAAAAATTAAGTAGAATAAAATTCACACCCCAATCGGTTTCTGCACGACATCGTGCCGGAACGCTAAATCGTCTTTGCCGACAGGGTGGTAACTACGAGTAGCCACGGCCGATGGACCAATTAAGAAATTCTCAACCGACCCTGTCGGGAATCAAACCGAGGCCCTCCGTCTTATAAATCCAAAGTGCACACCACTGCGCCCAGGAGGCCGTCAAAAGAAATTTCTGAGAAGAAAGAAAAACTTAACATTGTAATTGTTAAAAACAAATACTGATTGGCAGTTCAGTAGCTATTGGAGTTTGTAATCTCTAGGGTTCGGGTTGAGCTTTTCTTTGTTCTAAGTAATTCTCACCACCGAGCTGAATTGAAGAGCATCGCAAACCGTAAATTCCGGCAATATCTGTAACATCTGATAGCAATCATTACAACCTAAGCCTCATGCTTTCGGGCAGCGAGGTGGGTTTACACGCCAAATCTCCTCCACCCTATGTCTCCTGCACGGGAGCAGCGTGATGGGACTGAGCTACTAAACTCCACATCCCGTTTCCTAACAGGACGCTTGGTCCTGTACTGAGCTGTTAAAACAGCCTGATAATGATTCGACTAGTGAACTGACTCGATTTAATGGCTAAATAACTGAATACTTCCGCAGTCGGTTAACAGAAAGGTGTACAGGTGGCCAATGGCCAGTGCAACGACAATTTCTCCCACATTCTCTATTTGTAACCTCGAGTTCATTAATTACGACTAGTTGTAGTACAATTTTGAAAATTATATGTTTATCAAAATGTCAAACATCAGGGGGCGCAACAGAACAATGACATTTAAGATATAATGACTGTCAAAAGCGAAAATTACAATAATTCCAAGTAAAGAAAACACACGCGAGCGCGACGGGATAGGGACGTATGCATCGCCGTAGTCGATGTGTCGATGAGTCGACGAGTCGATGTGTCGATAAAACAACTCAGTCATTTTATGGAGTAGGCATTGATTTGGAACGAGTACGCAAACAATATCATTATTCATCTACTTTTTAATCCTTTGTAACGATTTCGAGATTCACAGTAAATATTGACTATATTTACTGTGAATCTCATTATTACCGCACATCAAAAACTCGTTAAGTATTTATTTCACTACAAAATGAAAAAAAAATGCTTTATGTAAAAAAGTATCTCCCATTGAAATCATGTAAATATATCTTTTAATTTAAAATAATGACTCACATGATCATCTCATGATCTCACTATACTTTTAGTCCTAGAAAGTGACATTTAAGAATAACAATAAAAAAATGTTTATTATCATCAGAATTATAATGTGTTAGAAATATTACAGCTATACCCTAAATATGATTAAAAATATAAAATGTAGTGAGCGCAAACAGGAGTAGATTGCATTCGCGTATAAAATATGCAGGCGCATCAACTATGCTCGCGTCGAGCGCCGAGCGCCGAGCCGAGCGCGTCCCTAGCGGCGGCGGCTGGTGTTATTCAACTTTAGCATTTGCGCGCCTTAGCATATTCATGCGTCTATAATTTCACCCTTTCTTTCCAATGAATATGGAAATAGAAGAAAGTTCTCTCGACTGAAAAACTGGCTGCTACTGTAATTGGCGAGCGCGCACTTTTTGCGCTCGGCCGTAGGCTCGTTAGACGCGATAACTCGTTTAACATACATCGATATCGATAAATGCTATCAGCGATGTAAACGCTTTTTCGAACAGCTTTCATAATTTCATTTTTTCTGTACTTTCTCCTCATAAATATTTTCTTCTTTTATTAAAAACACATTTAATTGTTTGTATAGAACAGTTTATTTTTCTATATGTACTCTATGCCCTTTATGTTTATGTGGACACAGAGAAAAAGTCGAATAGATGATTATCGCAATTCGTTGAATGAGAGAAGTGTTTATCTGTTTACCAGCATATTAAAATGTGACATCTTTGAGAGGGGATGTAGATCTGGATATTAGGATGTATGTGATCGATAGTAATGTGCGCGAGCGCAGGCGAGCGCAGGTGGGTGGCGTGTAGTGCTGAGTGTTTGTTTGTGCCGCCGCATCTCCTCGCGAGGTCCGACGGCACACGTCCGCGTATTGTAATGTTTTCACATAACTCGCAGCATGGTGACAGAACACGTAGCGTGCGTTGCTCCGCGCTACAAAGTATTCCACTCAAACTACAACATACAATGCATGCCGGGCTATTGTTTCTGTTTACTGATAATTACCAGTAATTCTTAACTTGTATCTTAAAACTGTTTCTTCAAACGGTGAAGTACGTCAATATGTACCTACGTACGTATTCCATTTTTATTTTGTTTTTATTTTATATATCAGAGATATACCAACAGCTAGTACACATACAAATTATATTAAACGTTTACATTGCCAAGGACCGTGAGCCTAGCTACTTAAAAAAAATTCCTTAAAAATTAAAGGAACTTCGTTCCAAAAAGATTAAAAAGAAAAAGTAACTAACAGGTCGATTTGGAACTCAAAAAGGGATGACTGACACTCTTAAACTGTTTAAAGCCTAAACGCAGTTTGTCCACATTATTATTGAAACCGCAAAGTCATTGTAGACTTGACACAAACGATTGAGTATAGAGTTTCTACCCTTCCTCTATATCTATATTAAAGTATAGTACAGGTAAAAGTACCGATGTGTTATTCTGTTGCTGATGACGATCAGTTAAACAGTTGCAGTTTGCGAGTTTAAGTAGAATTTTATAGTTTGAACGACAAAGCTTTGTATTTACTGCACGTGTAAAATACACATTGTAACAATCATTTCTAAATAAGTTATTTTTGTGTGTGTGCCGGCTCTTCCCGACAGAATCTGCCTACTGAACTTATGCTAGAGTCACAACGCACACATAAATTAGACTTCTTAAAAGTACGTACTTGTATAAATAACAGCTTACTTGAAATAAATGAAACTATATTTTGACGACTTCCGTGGCGCACTGGTATGCGCGGTGGATTTATAAGGCGGAGGTCCTGGGTTCGATTCCCGGAGGGGCAGATTGAGATTCTTAATTTGTCTTGGTCTGGCTGGTGGGAGGCTTTCGCCGTGGCTAGTTACCACCCTACCGACAAGGACGTACCGCCAAGCGATTTAGCGTTCCGGTACGATGTCGTGTAGAAACCGATAGGGGTGTAGATTTTCATCCTACTCCTAACAAGTTAGCCCGTTTCCATCTTAGATTGCATCATCACTTAACATCAGGTGTGATAGCAGTCAAGGGTCAACTTGTAGGCATTAAAAAAAAATGAATATGAACACATCATTCCGTTAACTAACGAACGCCTGCGATGCCGTCCGCGATAAAGTCAGTTTTGTTAAGTTGGAAAAAAGAATTAGCCTATACCTATCCTTTCTCAGGCTCTAACATATTATTAATATTAATGATGACTTCACGAATCCTTTCGTAAAATATTGGTCTAGCTTGCACCAGAGCGGGAACAATAAGCACTTGTAGTTTAATTTAATTAATTAATTATTTGTATAATTTAATTTCTTTTTGTTATTTTGCCACTTTTTGTTAAAATATCTTTTTGTAACGAATTTTTTTTTGTTTGTAATGTATGGGATTATTGCCTGAAATAAAGAAATTTATTAGTATTTATTATTGTTATTATTATATCTCTGTGCCAACGTTCAGCAGTTTAGGTGTGATTGAGTAACAAACAGACTGAGTTACTTTCTCATTTATAATATAACATTAGTATAGATGAATGTCCAGTTTGAGTGCACTTTGTCCTTCACCCCAGGTCCCGTTACGTCGCGACTGACTAGCTGCCGGCTAATGGTTGGAATTAGCGCTCGTTGTAGCTCTGCACGGTCTATTGACCGGAACAACGGTGAAAGTTCTGCAAAATGTGCGCCCGCGCAAAAACGCACAGACAGACAGTTAGTGCCGGTTCACGGCCTACCCTCGCCGACCCACATCCCCGCACACGAGCAGCGCCCGGCGCCCGCGCATAGCCAGCAATACTAGCCCGTTACTTGGAAGCTATATCAATCTATTTTGCGCCAACTAACATATTTTTACGGTCGTAAAATACAATTAAATTGCGTTGTTTGAACTGCTGCAGCGTCTAGTGGAATATCATCACAAGCTATTGTTTTATAATTTTTATCGTTGAGCTATTGAGTTATTGTTTCTTTATATAATATTTATTTTAACTGAGACAGCAGTCTAGTAGTTAGATTATTTGCTTGCGGATTTAATCCGGTATAGAGAGTATTCAATGTTACTTACATCTTAGTGCTGTTTGAAGGACGTAGAGCCGTCGGTATCGTAGCAGCTCGCTTTCTGTAGTGCCGAAACATTGCCGTCGGATTGTTGAGAATAATTGACACATAGGATGTGCACCTGGCACTGACCTTTTCAGTGTCGTAACCGATATGTTATTATTGGAGTTACTGAGGAGAAGACTAAGCTTTTTCAACAAACGTGTAACTAAACTTGTTATTTTAGTTAGTTAAACTATGTTATTTTATAAGTTCACGACGAAATGGTCAAGTAAGTAAAACTTTGCCGTATGATACATATGTCATATAATAATATGGACATCAAATGCTGGACATGGACCCCTAGTGTTGCTTTCCAGACACGAAAATACTATGAAAATTTAAAAAAAATAAAAAAATTATAATTTCAAATGCCATTTTATTAAACATACCTAATAAGTAAAACATTTCCCTACCAAACATGAACAAATAATAAACAAGTTGATTGGCCGGTTGCGTGCCACCGCGCTGTCCTCTGAACCTTCGTGACATTTGGCGCAGCGGGCGCGCTGCCGGCCGACTGTGAGCCCTACGCCGCCGACGCACGGCGCGCGTAGTCTCGTACGTGGACACGCTCGGCTGACTCATTAGCCGGCAAGTGGCGTCGATGAGCCGAATTAATTCGGAGTGCATCGCTTATCGGTGTAGACGCGAGTGTGAACTTGTATGTTAGGTGTCCCTGTCGTGCAAGATTATTTATCTCTTGTGTTAATTAATATCACCGGCTCGAATGACCTTTGAAAAATCATAAGCTATATTTTAGGGTGAAATTATAGCAACTACTGGCTGTAATTATATTGTTTAATAAGCCGTTAACTTGATTATTATTATTGATAGCAGGATTAGTCCCCATAGATAAAATGGTCAGAGAACGTGCCCATCTATTCAGAAGCAAAGAGTTGAAGCCAATAGCATTGCGGGAGGAAACCTTAGATGAATGGGGAAACGAATGGTTGGGCATAGGCAAAGGAACGTGGACGAGAGAACTAATTGAAGACCTAAAACTGTGGATAAATGGAAAGTTCGGAGAAGTGGACCGGTGGCTCACGCAAGCGCTAAGCGGTATTCAACACGTATCTCTTCGCAATTGGGAAAGCTCCGATAGAGAAATGCTACTTTTGCGGAGAGGACGACGCTCCTAGGCATGCGATATTCGAGTGTCCGGCTTGCATGGATCTGAGAGTGGAGGCACAGGGTAAAAACAGCGATGTTAACTCTGAAAACCTGATACCGAGAATGTTAAGCAGTGAATGAGAAAGGTAATCTCTTGATTGTATGCAGTATAACCTGTAGGTAGGGTACGTAGCAACTGCGGAGAGTACGTGGATGTGAGTGATGGATATATCCCGCTCGTGGTAAATTTTAATTAATTGAATAAATTCAGCGATAATGTAAGTCGTAACTCGCGCTGTGCGGTCCGAGCCCGCCATGCGCCGCGCGCCGCCCGCCGCCGCAGGGCTGCCGGAAACAAACGCTGTCAAAACTACTAATAAGACATTATATTTTTCCTCAAAAGTTTTGTAAAAAAGTACATGTCAGACAAGGATAGATGACTCAAAAATAAATAATATGCGTATTTTAATAAAATTATAACCCGACAAAGATATACAAAGCTACAGGCGCTTAAATTTTGGAGTAGGGAACCCGTTCCTCACTCGCAAAGTGAAAATTTACAGTCAACTACTATAGCGTTACTCAATTATATCGTCACGCCATTGTAAACCGTCTTATATATTGTTATTTCATCAATTATGTATTTATCAATTTTATTTGTTAAATCAATTAAAAAAAAACATTTAAACACCAGTATAATAGTTTTATAACAGCCATTTATCCAATATTTGGATCGCTTTTAATGTAGAAAGTGCATCATTTGGTGCCTCCTTTGAAGATAACATTATACAATTTGGTTTATAAGAGTGTTACTAAGCTTAACAGAGTTAAGTTAAATAAGGATAACGGCCGTTGGTGATGAAACAAGTGATGGTGAATACGGTATCTGATGCGGTGGTAGCGTGGTGGTAGGGTGGTGGCAGCCCTGGCGCGGCGGCAGTGAATCACAGCGCGGAGTATCGGCGCACCATCGCACGCACGGCGCGCGCAGTCGTGACGCCGCGTGTAGCTGGCGTGGCGGGCACTGCTCCAGCAATGTTGCTGTATTACAACAGGTCCCTACAAGTCCACTATCTACCATCTATATTGTGGAAGGCCGGAAGAATAGCGACCCCTACTCTCTTACTTTATAGGAATGCCTATTTTGCTTCTAGGGTCTCCGACATCACTAGGAAAATACTGAAGACTAATTTCCCATTTTCTCTTTATAGTTATATGTTTATGCTTTTCTGCGTTGATATCTGTTTTAATGTGACGACATATTACTATTTACGTAACTCTGAAATGTCGTCTAGATCACTTTCGTGTATAACTATTTTAATAGTCTATTGTATAATCCGCATTCGTAGGCTATAATAAAACAGCTTTAGATTAAACTGACGGACAAAAGTGTCTTTAACAAGTAGGTATACTATGTAAAACATCTTGGATCGTTGCTCTCTTCCTAGGTAGGTCCTGAACAGGACGAAAGCAAACGTAACATTATTTGTCCATAAGCTTCCGACCTGATCATAAAAAGAAGGTTGAATCTCAAATCACCATTTTATTTTAATACTAGCAGTCGCCCGCGACTTCGTCCGCGTGAAAACCTCTTAGGTACCCTTCTAATTTTAAAGACAGACTTTCATACAAAATGTGTAAAGGCACATATAGTGTGATCATTCCCCGCTCCCCCTCTCAATTTAATTTTTTTATAGTTTCCCGTGAAGCAATATTCTCCCTCCCCTCCCATTCACTAAAGGTCTACATTTTTGTTAAACATTGTATGACATTTCAGTACATTAACATTAAAAATATATATTTATGGCAAGCTGATGGGTATAAATTGATATTAAATAGTATATTTCACTCTTGAGTCTAGCCTTCAGAATAAACAAAAATAATTTTACAATCCGACACGCAGATAAAGATTAGCCCGTTTAAACAAACGAACAAACTCTTCCGTGTACTAAATAGATATTTGAACAAAGATCGAATTCTTAATTCATCATCGTATATATAACAATATCTAAACTCTCCTTCCGCACGCGCACCCCCGCCTTGGTGACGCTCACTTCGCAACGCAGAAATAGTAATATTTTAATTTCGCCATAACTTCAAAACCAAACGTCCAATTTTAATCTTTTAAATACCAAATATTATCTACATAAACTGTACTTAGTGATGAAATAATTTATTTTGATAAGGATTAATAGCATGAGTAAAATAAATGCGTTTAAATGTAGTCCAAAAAAAAATTAAGATTTTTAAATAAAAAATGGTTGTTGTGCCTCACTCGACATAGATAGGTATAGTGTGTCGCGGACTTTTTTGTAGATATTTATAAGATCTCCAATTAATTAGAACATTTTATGGTTCTATCTTTTATAGTTTAGGCAGCGTACGCAAAATAAGTAACTTTTCTGGTTGATTTTTTACACCTTGTGTCGGAAAAACCCAAATATTTTACGGAACCCTATTTTTTTCCAAAATAAAATTTAGCCTATGTAGCTTTCGAATGTGAAAGAATTTTTAAAAACGGTCCAGTAGTTTTTGAGCCTACTCATTACAACCAAACAAACAAACAAACAAACAAACAAAGTTTTCCTCTTTATAATATTAGTATAGATAATACTAGCCACTGCCCGCAACTTCGCCAGAGTGAATTTAGAATTTTCACTACATACCTATATTGTCGGATGGAGAGTTCCGACAATATAGGTATGTAGTGAATGAAGTTCTCAATTTTAGTCGAATCTAAGTGACTTTGTATGCTTGAGAAAAATAGTAGAATAAATAGATGATTAACTATTTAACAACTATTAGCGTGACGAGTCGGAGCTTCAAATTTCCTGTACTATCAAGGACAGGATCGCTAGAAGGATGATTGATTTGCTACAATCGATTTTTAACCGACGAGAAAAAACGGAGGAGGTTCTCAATTCGACTCGTAAATTTTTTTTATGTATGACCACTCATAACTTTTTACAGAGTTGTCCGATTTTGATAATTCTTTTTATATAAGAAAGGGCACAATTCCAAGGTAGTCCCATTGTCATTATGTTAGGATCTGATGATGCTATTATCCTGGGAAAATTGAAGGAACTCTTCAAATTTTATAGGCACCCTTGCAGCGATTTCGGTTTTTGTGTAAGTATCGGTAGCTTTTTAACCGACGAAAAAAAACGGAGGAGGTTCTCAATTCGACACGTATATTTTTTTTTTTTTTTTTATGTATGACCACGCATAACTTTTTACAGTGTTGTCCGATTTTGATAATTCTTTTTTTATTAGAAAGGGCATACATCCAAGGTGGTCCCATTGTCCGCTTGTTAGGATCTGCTGATGATATCCTGGGGAAATTGAAGGAACTCTTCAAATTTTGGAGGCACGCTTACAGCGATTTCGGTTTTTGACTCGGTATCGGTAGCTTTTTGGCTATTAGTGCTATATAATATACTATGACAGTATAGTACGAGTACGCTACGTGGCGATAAATCACTAAAAAGTAAGAAATAAAAATTTTTAACAAAAAATAGAACCGACTCCAAACGCACTAAAAAGTAAAAAATAACTGTGTAATTTAGTTGCTTTAATTTACTTAAGCATATCTAGGAGTCGGTGCCAGCCAAGGTTTCTACTTTCAAGGACGTTACCTAGAACCCACAAACTGCTTTACTACGTAAAATAAATGTTCCTTAAACTTGGCTGGCACCGACTTCATAGATATGCTTAAGTAAATTAAAGCAACTAAATTACACAGTTATTTTTTACTTTTTAGTGCGTTTGGAGTCGGTTCTATTTTTTGTTAACAATTTTTATTGGCTACAAGTCAATATACTATGAAAGTATAGTACGAGTACGTTACGTGGCGATAAATCACTAAAAAGTAAGAAATGAATTTTTTTAACAAAAAATAGAACCGGCTCAAAACGCACTAAAGGTAAAAAATAACTGTGTCATTTAGTTGCTTTAATTTACTTAAGCATATGTAGGAGTCGTGGCGGACATAACCTAGAACCCATAAACTGCTTTACTACGTTAAATAAATGTTCCTTAAACTTAGCTGGCACCAACTCCTAGATATGCTTAAGTAAATTAAAGCAACTAAATAACACTGTTATTTTTTACTTTTTAGTGCGTTTTGAGTCGGTTCTATTTTTTGTTAAATTTTTTTTAATATAAATAATAAAGTAGAATAATACTTATCAAAATTAAATGTCGACAGCATTAGAAGTTTTTCCGTTAGAAGTTGCTGTACAACTTTGATTGTTTCTGTCGCAAACAACATCGCTATGATCCGGTCTGAAGAGTTACTACACTTCAGGTTGATAAGCGAAGAACAGCACAATGTAGGGCGTGTTGCTTGCTTGCGCTGCAAATTGAAAAGAAAGATGTCTTGCGTACTAAACGAAACTAGTATATAAATGCCCGGAATGCCATTAATTGAATCATAATTTTGGGAAAAGCGAGCCGAGAGCAGCCTCGGCGCAATAAGCGGCGGAAGGTTGGCGCGCCTCCAGCGATGAAACGACTTCGCACTCGCGCTGATATATTACTTTTGTCTGAATCTCCCCCGGCTGCCAGCCCGCCAACCCGCCTGGCTGCTGTGCACTATTCACACTTGTTATTTGTTTATAATGTTGATAGAACAAGCAGATGGTCCACCTGATGTAAAGTGGTGGCATGAGTCGCTTAATATATCTCTATCAATTTGATTTTGACCAATAAGTATGTTTAAAAACTAATATTTATTATGTAAGTCTAAATTGAAACGAGAACCGATCTGTACATCTCTGTATTGAAGACAGATATTATTTTGTATATGTATCTACTTACCTATTTCTACCTATTTTCTTCTTCAAAGCAATGTTCAGTAGCAGCCTGCTGTTAGGAAGTTGATTGATACACAGAGTACACTATCAGTACAGCGGTAGAGTCATTCGGGTCAAGTGTGCGCACTTTACTGTTTACAGGCTCACAGAGCAGAACCAAAGCAGAAATTGGAAAATAAAAAAAATGTTTCGAAAAGAATGTTTATTAGCCTACAAATTGAAACAGAAAATAAAACATCCTGTTCCATAGTTAACAAAAAAAATCAAAATTTTGATAGTAAGTCGGAATGCGGACACTTGACCCGTATTGCGGGTAAGTGTACGCAGCCCTGTGGGGTAAGTAGACGCAATAGGGTAAGTGAGCGCATTCGATAAATAATCAATATATAACAAAGAAATTGAAATGAAACTTGGATCATCAAACAAAAAAAGGTAAAGCCATCTTAACGAAATATTTAGTTTTCATTTAAATATAGTCAAAAGTATCTTAAAATCTAACATTAAGTCTTGCAATGGAGATCTATCTGTTATTAAATCTTCATGAATATTCTTATCTCTAGTACACAAATAAAACAATCAACACTACAGACAAAGTATTTTAACATTAAACCTGTTGATATGAATGACAATATCATGATATTGTTCAAAAATTTGAAGAATTTTAAATCAAATTAGAAGAATAATCACAAACAAATATACTATTATCACCTTCCTGAGAAACACACAATTCATGCCATCAATCCTTATTCTTTACGTATTGAATCCATTCTTCTGTTGGTCAACATATTTATCTTAACATAGGTAACGGGGAATAATATTGGGCTAGGTCTAACTTTAAAAGCGTGCGGGTAAGTGAGCGCATGCGCACACTTATCCGCGCACACTTTACCCAGAATGCCTAATATCAAGCAAATGGCCGCCGACTTGCAAACACTCAACTTAACCTTAAATAATGATTTAAAAAAGACAGGAGAATATGCACTTCATAAACTAAAACGTCGCATACCGTCTTCACATAACAATTTTAGAAGTATTCGTGTTTTCCGACACGCTAAAAAGTTGAAATTAAATCAACAAAAATACTTTTTTGACAATTACTAACAGAGTGCACGTTGTAAGGCGTTTGGGCATGTCGCAACTAATTCACCTTACCGGTGCCCCTGATTGACCAAAACAAACTCCTCACCTCCAGTGCCCCTTCCTGGAGATAGAAGCAGTGCGCTCACTTACCCACTGCGCTCGGTTACCCCGAATGACTCTAGTGGCCAGTTTTTCTACGAGTCGTGCAACTGGACTTTTTAATTTTTAAGTTTGGTTTCGCCAGTCACATGCGGGCACACTACAGACATTAGAGTCAAAGAGTCGCCTTTGTCAGACCCGTCAATAACGTCCTCCACATTATCATTGACATCTACGTAACTATAATACCTACCTAAGCCGGTTGATCCGCAGCACAACAATCATTTTGTCATTCTATACAGACTCCAAATGCCTTCTGTTTCGCTGTAAGAACTCTAACATAACGGAGTATGCGCATTTATTCCAAACAATGAAACAGGTTTATATTTTGATAGGATGATCTCCTTTCTTTGGAAGTCGATAATGAAAAGCTTTAACAAATAGTTGAAGCCGACATACAATGAACCTGAACGAGCCTGCGTCCAGCTCGCAGCGATGCGACAATTAGAGCTATCTACCTCCCCCTGCCTCCTTGGTCCGAGGAACGTTAGGCTGCTGCGCCGCTGTATGCGCGGCGCAAGAGCCGGCGGGAGATCGCGGCGATGCGCTGTGACATTCAAAGCTATATATTCTATAGCTTGCATATCAGAATAACAAATACTTACCCTACTCTACGAGGTCGAAAGAGTGGGCGTTTTCTAGTTGGTTTTATATATTATGATAATGATGTTAAGTGATTACTCCTACCTATGAACATTAGCATCAGCTGAGCAGCGTTCTACTTGTATTTCAGAAATGTGTCTATCTACTCTGCCTAAACCGCCTTTAAAGATAACCAGCTGCTGGTTGTAATGTTTCCAAGAAGCAGTATCACGTGATTTTTGAGCCTAAATTTAAAAACTAAGCAGCGATCTGAGTTGATATGTATGTGTTTCTGGATGCAATGTCCAAGAGTGACTGCGTTGGTCTGGCTATCGTCTGTCGCCGGGTGTCCGGTGCGAGCGCGCCACAGCCTCCCGGTGCATTAGATGCGCGGCGAGCTTCGCCATTCGTATTCAATTATGCGGCCGAGCAAAAACTAGTCGTGCATCTGAATGACTGAGCGCGCTCGTTACTGCGCGCTGACCCCGCGCCGCCCGCCCCGCGCCCCTCGCCCTGCACCCCGTACTCCCGCCCCGCATCCCGCGCCCAATTTACAAATAAACCTCGGGGAACGTCCGGCGCGACAAAAACTGACCACACTCCTCCCCGTGCATATGAATGGGGCAGTTTTTGCGCGAGAGCCGTACGATGCCGCTGCGACAATGTCGACGTGCGGAAATGAAAAAACACACAAAGACTCGAGCGGTACTACTGCTAGCAGTGGCTCGACGACCAGCTCATAATGACGATGATTAGTCACACTTGAGTCTACCTGTTCCGTGTCCGAGTATGCAGTAGGCAGTATTGTGCTCGTCACTAATCTTCTAGTTTTATATTTTGGTAAAGTTGAGAAAGGTTTAATTCATAATGTTGTCGACAATAGTATGTTGGTTGTGATTAATGCAGAGTTAACTTAGCAAACGAGTGTTCTGCGTACCGAGTATCTACCCAACTTGAGCACAAACGCACTAACTTAGCAAACAGTGTTCTGTGTACCGAGTATCTACGCAACTTGAACACACACGCACTAACTTAGCAAACGAGTTTTCTGTGTACCGAGTATCTACGCAACTTGAACACACACGCACTAACTTAGCAAACGAGTGTTCTGTGTACCGAGTATCTACGCAACTTGAACATACACGCACTAACTTAGCAAACGAGTGTTCTGTGTACCGAGTATCTACGCAACTTGAACATACACGCGCTAACTTAGCAAACGAGTGTTCTGTGTACCGAGTATCTACGCAACTTGAACACACACGCACTAACTTAGCAAACAAGTGTTCTGTGTACCGAGTATCTACGTAACTTGAACACACACGCACTAACTTAGCAAACAAGTGTTCTGTGTACCGAGTATCTACGCAACTTGAACACACACGCACTAACTTAGCAAACAAGTGTTCTGTGTACCGAGTATCTACGCAACTTGAACACTCACGCACTAACTTAGCAAACAAGTGTTCTGTGTACCGAGTATCTACGCAACTTGAACACACACGCACATACTGTAGTTGAGGTTCCACATTGTTACTGGCTATAGCACAGATAATGCAACAGGTAGATTTGAACACGCGATCCGTTCCGAGTATTTTCCATGCGACGACATTAAATATGAAACCCGTCCCCATCAAAAAAACCTCGCAAAAAGTTGGCGCGATGTGAGAAAAGCGCCATATTAGGTCCGTGAGAGTGGGATTATGTAACGAAGCGGGATTCGCGGCGGCGGTTTTTGCGCGAGCCCGTCCGCCGAG
Source organism: Mycalesis mineus (assembly GCA_034621355.1). NCBI lineage: Eukaryota > Metazoa > Arthropoda > Insecta > Lepidoptera > Nymphalidae > Mycalesis > Mycalesis mineus. The sequence goes on along the minus strand of CM067889.1, from coordinate 111,756 downwards.
CTACGCCGCGCATGGAAAATGCAACAGATAATCTGCGGCTCCGTCGTGTGCTGCCCTTTGTCGTCGTGCTGCAAAAACGCAGCGCTGCCCGCGCCCGCGCAGCCCGGCGACGCTGCCTGATCCATCTCGAATATACAGTAGCGCTATTCTCTCTATAACCTTTTAACAGCTGTCTACACCATACTAGACAAGGGCAGAGAGATAGACACAGATTCAAACCCAAACTGTCTAACATTAACATGAATCTGTATTCAAGTTATACACTTTAATATATTATGTATATTATAAAATGTTACTAAAATGATATTTCATTGTTCGACATCGATTCTAGAAGATACCCTAAATTTTTCCACTTTTATCTTTTAACTGTTACTTTGTTTTGAGTATCATTATTAGCCTATTAAAGGCCCACTACGGGGCCAGATCTCCCTGCTGCTGTAGTAGGGCGGATAATCATTACAGTCAGTTTGAAATATATTACAAAATTCATTAAATTTTAATTCTTTTATTCCAAGTTAAACTTCAGTTCTTTACCTTTTATTTCTACTTTCTCGCATTTAAAAGCAGTTTGGTATCTAAGAAACATTCGCGCAATGCAAATTAAACTCGAAAAGATTCAAAAGACCAAGTTCCTGTAGAATTCTAGATTGAGTTAAGAGTCTTGGGAATGTCGTCATTTTGTGTTAATATAGTACAAAGGATTACCCGTAGACACATGCACATACTACACTTAATGATAAGGGCCGATTTGACTTAAAGTTAAGGATAAACGGAAAAGTAAACAACGATTGTCCAAAGATACGTTTTCCTAACCAGTAGAAAACTGTCTGAAATATAAATACAGTAAAACCTCGGACGTCAGCTATCCAGTAACTCGCGAACTGTTTTTACGTATCCGGTGTGCGCTAATTTATCGCCGCATTTTAATTGCTCCAGGTCCCGACATTGGGCTCATTGCAGGCTCATTCAATGTAAATGCGCTCACGAGTAATGGCTGCGGGCATCAGTCCCCTCTCCCCCCACATAGCAGCCACTAATGTTATCACGATCATCCGGTTGACACTAAAGTACTGGCTCCCTACCGGTTTCTTATAGGTTGCTGATACATAAATTGATTTAGCATACTATAATCATATATTGGAAGTTTTTAAAATATACGATATAAGTCGGAAAAGCCAATTTTGAAAAGGTATGGTCATACAAAATGCTTAGTTAATTAATGGTGATGGATGACATATGTACCTAATTTTAAGGAAATACACCTAAAATCGCATCTGAGCAGTTTGAAGATTCAGGTATCTCTGTTGATATCTTAGTATCTCTTTATTATTGAGTATCACACCGTATGCAGTGAAGTGTATCATCGGCTAATATATGAGCACCAAGTATCAAAAACTCTACAACGTAACATGATAACCAGACCGTGACAATTTATTATGCAAATAAGTACCATCTAGTTAATAACGCAGCCGTTTATTGTAGTACTTATACCTACTATGGTTTTTCGTAAACTTCTTTTCATCTGTTTCACTGATTTCATTGTAAACGTCGGTCGTTTCACTAGTAGAGCTGAGCAGTTTGTACCGCAGCTTGCCTGGGGTAGTGTAGCGCTCACGCTATGAAGGATGTCGATGAAGTTACAGGCTCACGTGGCTCCCCTCTGTCTGAGGTTGATGATGCTTTGGAGGTGCTGGTTTCATTCAAATCTTAACCAAATTTTCAGAAAATTTACACAGGTTAATTGCCTTGAATGGTAAGTAATAGAAGGGCCGGCTCGTTCGCAAGAGATCACCGGATCAGCTTGGTGATCCAACGCGAAAAGCAGCCAGTTCTTGCAATGTCTTGCCACTATACCCGGGTGTTATTTGTATAGTTATTAGGTTAGCTTAAGTTTCTTATTTTATTCTTTCTCAAAACAAAATCTAATTACGATCGCGCGGTGCCACCACAGCGCTAATCAATGAATTATCACGATCTAATCGATTAAACATTCACTAATTGGCATCTCTCTGTGGCTGGCGGCAGACCTGATGTATGTACCACCGTCACGAGGCGCTGATTCAATCGCCTGACGATGATGTGACGGACAGTGATCGCGCGCTAATTGTGCGCCGCTCCGCGTTAGCGCTCTACAATTGCTAATTTGCATGCTAAACGCTAATTAACTCCGAAGCATTTATCAATTTAATTTATTTGTACAATGAGGGTTAGCGTTGAAGCGCCGCCGACTCGTTTTTATTGTTAGGGGAGATTAAATAAATAATGTAGTGTGCATTACAAGGTACAAGGTGCGGCGAGCTATCGGTGCTTCAATCTGCAAGGAGGAGAAGGCAAAAGACAGGCTTCTTCTAACAAACTCGTCGTAGAAACACGATGACATCAACATGATATTTTATTAAATTCATCAAGAAGTTGAAACTTGAATGCGATTTCACCTGAAGTTATGATATGAGGTAATTTTCAATAGGATTGGATTCCACCGTTGTATAAAAAAGTTGTAATTCGCTTGGCTAGTCGTCCCACCCAGAAGGCCATTGGCTACAGCCAAATCTCACCAACCAGATTATTGTTTACAGTTGAGGAAATAAGTTCAGTGTTTTGGAATGACAGGCATAAGCACTGCTCTTTGCGTTGGAAAGCATCATTATCAACCGATTAAAGGTCCACTACAGGGCCAGGCCTCCCTCCTTATGTAGAAGAGGGAATAGAGTCGGAAACTATACTTTTCAATTATTTGGTCATATTAATCGTATTTTCGTCGATTGCAAATTATTCAACAGAGTGGGAGAGAACAAATTGTACAGTCTATTACGTTTTTACAAGAAAAAAAACCTCTACAATTTAGCTCAACTGAAAACTAACCAAAGATACCTATACTCGTATTTGACCTATTCTAATGTATACCTAGATAGGTACTGATTACAGTGGACTCTTGTTCTTTCTTATGTCACCTATACATACTTGTAACCAGTAATGACATGATCAGTAGATATAGCAGGCCGGGTTACACAAGTGGTAATATTGTTTATAGTATTGATATTTTATTCATCTCGGGGCGGACGCTCGGTGGCTGCCGGTGCCGCTGGCGCTGCTGTTACGGTGACGCGAGTGGGTTCAGCGGACGCGCGCCCAGTTTTTGTGCGGCCGAGATTGTCAGGAGCGAGCGGCGACCAGCGCGTGCGACTGTAGCAATACCATGAGTTTTATCTACAGAGAACATTCCTAATACATTAAATTATTGTTATCTTCAGCAGAGTATTAGTAATGGACTGATACAGGCCTCAGGCGTTGTATCTGATGTAAGAGGGGGATTAGGAGTTTAGCATACGAAATAGTGAGCGGTCAGATAATTAATAATAATAACCGTCACTAGGAAAAAAGAAAAGGAAAAAAAGCCGAAAAGGAAAAAGTATCAAAATACTTGGACCTTGCTCATGAGATTACCGCCATGTGGAATTTTGCGTCGACGATTATTGTTTCTATAGTCGTTTCAGTCAATGGTCTTATTGCGAAAAGCTTCGGCCAACATCTTAAGAAGCTTTCGCTTGACTGTTGGACCAAGGGTCGGATACAGAAGGCGGTGATTCTTGAGACGGCGTGTATTGTGAGGAGGTTCCTCACTCTGGAGTCCTGACCACCGGTTGCTTGGACCCTCAAAGGCCCTGCAAGTGAAGAAGCAAATTTTTTTTATAAATTTTTAAAGTGTTTTTAAATGTTATTGTATGACATTGTTGAAAATAAAAAAAAGTGTAAATAAATAAATGATTGAAAAAAAATTACCGTCACTAGGATAGACGTACTGAATAGTACCGACGGCTAACAAAGTAATGCTACTAGGGTTAATTCAATTTATTTCACCTATGTAGGTAGGTAGGTACTAAATCCAGGACCGAATAATGTAGAACTGGCATCTTCAACGAACAAGAGTTAAGCATCGGTTTGGTTAGTTTTATTGGAAAGATTTTGCTAATTTATTTTGTTTTATTTGTTCCATTGCAGCGTGTTTTTAAAATGTGTGGTAATAAAATAATAACAGCAAATTTTGTAACTGTTTTTACATATTTTAAGTCTAACTAAAGCATTGAAGTAACTGCGAGTGGGATCATCCCACCAGAGGCGGGTACGCTGGTCCCCCTGGCCTGCAGGGACATCAATCGCGAATAAAAAGCGCGCGTCGAGCTTTTTGCCGTTTCTTGTTTTGCGCATTCCGTTTTTTGCGCGAGCGTGTTCACAAACGAGACTCAGTCGGCGACGGTTTTTGTGCGCCACATTATGCGACCGGCTGCCACCCGGCTCCCACCCGGCCCCGACCCGGCCCCGGCTCCGGTTGCTGAGGTTTAACTCACTTGACTGACGCATCAAGTGCCTAGTTAAAGATCAATCTTAATTAGTCATTTCAGATATTAGATACCGGATTGAAAGAGATGTTTTAATAAGAATATTGTAAAGTTCCAAAGTTATCACGGCAAACTATGGATTGTCGAATAAATCTAGTTACAGCTGCCTGGCTGCTTCAACCCGTGCACAGATGTCAAGCTAGAGCCATAACACAAATGTAATAGAGTGTTAATTACAGTCGGTGCTCAGAGCCACAGTATCGCGTACATGTTGCTGGGCCGGCGCTGCGCGTGCGCAGGCGGCGCATTTGCATGGCGGCCAATGGGTGCGCGGCCACGCCCCGCCCCGCGCCGCGCCGCCCGCCCCCGCGCATTGTTCTGTGCTAGAGCCGCGGCCCGCCACTCATTAGCGCCGAGCTACTTGCGTCTCATCAACCGACGCGGCGAAGTCTTCATAGCTCCGTCTGACAGTCGACTGAAGTGGTAACATCACGTCCGATCGCTCGTGACGTCACTATCAGTCCGTCTGCAGTTTTAATTAACAACACCAGTGATAATAATGTCGGTAATCATGCGATGCTATCAACTTCTAAAAAAGTTGCATGCGAGCATAATATCGCATCTATTTTTAGACGAACATAAACTGTGCATTTATAATGGTAAGTACCTATCGTCAGACAACGTACTAGCAACAACTGAATCTCAGTAATAAAATTCTTCCTTCCCAACCGATGGCTACCTACTTAGCGAAACTTGATGTTTCAAAAATGATTGCAGGTTTAAAGATTAAGCTTAGAAACCTTCCCACTGTAAATAAACGAATATAAATATTAGATAGGTACTATCAGACATCAGAAATTAGAATTCCAAGCTTTTATGATCATATAATTTATATATACCTACCTACCTAATGAGGTTATAAGTTGATAGTAAAAATTTTTAAGGAAAACTTTATTTTCGTCTTTTTAGAGCGTTTAAATAAAAAAAAAAATTTAAGCCTTCAAAACAGTATCACGACCTACCTATCGCAATTCCCCAAAAATTACTCCGTACCTACCTTAATACTACTTACTTATCTGAATATTGATGCTACATATCTAAGCATGATATGCTGTTCTAGCGTACTTATCAGTGTTTACAGCTTTAGACAACATTTAAAAATCATAAGAGAACTATATCTACGAGTATCTAAACCCTTCAGTGCAAAACGACAAGTTTGAGTTTTAAGTGAATGTAAGAAAATCATATCAATAGAATCACCTTACATTGTAGCATGAATAAACCCTTAATGCTACAGAAAATGCCGGCCAATAAACAGAAATTGAAATTAATCCAAACAGAGAAGCGGCTAACAATGCACTCATGACTTCAGCTCGACGTAGACTGGTGGAGCAACCGATAGCATGTACACGTAATGTTTGCTGACTCGCACTTATTATAATGTCGTGTAATTATCTCGCGATCGCGCTAAGTGTTGGCTGCCCATGGGTACCTACACAACGCACTCATCCGATCAATGTACTGACTCAATGGATAGAAGTATTTACAAATTGTACCTACTTACGATCGAGGCGAATGTGTCCTGCTAACCACCATCTGTTCAATTTTCACAAACAAACTGTTTGATACAAATTCACAAGCTTTGCTAGGTATTGCAATCAATCGAACTACGGAAGACATGAGTCACTCGACATGTGCTTGAGTGGCCTTTATGAGGTTTTCATTGGGATATTCGTGCAAGTTATACAAAATAGAAATTATTCAATATTGGTTCGTAATGCGTTGTCAGGGCAGGCAGTGCAGTTTTTCTTCCTTTCAGAATATGTAAGCAAATGTTAAAAAGTGTAAGTATATATAAAAGGCAAAGTGTATAGACAAAAGGCAAAGTGTATATATAAAAGGCAAAGTGTATAGATAAAACGCAAGCTAAACATCAAAGTTTGTGAGTATGTATGTGTGTAATTATGTTTGTTACTTCTTCACAACTAAAAGGCTGAAGTGATTTTAATAAAATTTGGAATGAAGTTAGCTGAACACAGGCATAATTTTATTCTGAAATTCAAAAAAAAAAGGGAACGAGAAGTACGCGGGTGGAACCGCGGGCGTCCTCTAGCAATATAATAGTTATGTTAAGGTGAATTTGTAATTGTATCGATGAATTGATTATTAATTCGAATGTATGTGCTTACCACGCTGCAAAACGTTTGAACAGATATTAAATACTAGCGAACGCCCGCGACTTCGTCCGCGTCAAACTTGGTGGAGACTTGAATTCCCGTTTGACCCCTTAAGGAGGTGAGCATTAGAAAAAAACGTTTCTTAGCGCTCGCCTACGTCATTATAGCTATATAGCAGTCGCCCGCGACTTCGTCCGCGTGAAAACCTCTTAGATACCATTTGAATTTTAAAGGCAGACTTTCATATAAAGTGTGCTCTTTCCCCGCTCCCTCTCTCAATTTCATTTTTTTACAGTTTCCCGTGAAGCAATATCCTCCGTCCCGTTCCGTGTACTAAAGATCTACATTTTTGTTAAACATTGTACGATATACTGTACTAAATATAGAATATCAGTACCAAAATGTTGACCCCTGTTCAGTAGGTATAACATAACACGGAGGAGGTCAACTTAATTTGGACGATATAGCGGCAGAGTTGTTTTTTAGAAATTTTGTAATATCTCCGAAACTATATAACTAATTAACATACTGTAAAAGGCAAATCTTATCTCTATAATATCCTTGTGATTATTATATAATTTATTTTATTTACAAACTTACAAACTTTACCTCTTTATAATATTAGTATAGACGACGTCACAAAATACGTACTTAGCTAGATATGTCTGATATTAACGTCAGAAGATCTACAACAATCAGATGTGTTCCCTTACTAAGTACCTATCATTAATATAAGACTTGTAAGACGTATTTTGGTACATAATAACTTACCAGACATTAAATTTTTTTTTAATTCATTAAAAACACACACAGTAGGTACTTAAGTGATTATACAATCTAAGATGGAAGCGAGCTAACTTATTAGGAGAGAGATGAAATCCACACCCCTTTCGGTTTCTACACGACATCGTACTAAAACCATAAATCGATTGGCGGTACATCTTTGTCGGTCTAGTTAATTAAGAATTAAGTAGATATACTAAAAGTAACAATTGGATATTATAGCTGTCAAATTAACAATATTAGGTACTTATACGTTGTCTCAACATTGAATAATGATACGAATTTACCATTTAGAAAGCAAGGACGAGACAATTTACATTTATTCAATAAAAAACTATTGGAAACAATGCACCATCTATCAGCAGTAGTCCACTGGTGAAGTTGATATGTAGTGTTTACATGCTCCTTGCCCACCCGAGGGATTTGTCCGCCGAATGCCGCCTGCGCCCCCGGGCCCGGCCGAACATCTCGCACAGGCGAGTACGCACTGACATCCAATTTTAATTCAACAAGCCGTCCATTCGAAACCCATTTCTGCGGCTACTCATGTGATAAAGGGGCGACCAGCGCCGTGCGGCCCCGCCGGCCCCGTCCGTCACTAGGCGCGCGGGCTCAGGCGCGCCGTGCGGGTCTCATAAACATATTGTCCCTCCAACCCTCTCCCTAGCGCCTCTTATCCTCACATTTCATACTCAAAGGGGTACCGGTGACCCGCGAGGCTCGCCGGGCGCCTCGACTCTACGGCGCGGCAATAGGGGCGGGAGTCGCACGCCACGCGGCTAATTTATAGCGCGCTCGGTGCGTCGACTCACCGTTGACAGAAATTAAACTGCGCAGTGAGTGGACATGCGGGTGGGGTGCCGCTCGGTTTATTGAAATTAAATGCGTTTATATCTCGTTGATGGCGGTATTTATGGCGCTAGTGACGGGGTCAGGGTCCTGGGAAACATCGATTACGTAATTTATTGTAGAGATCGTATCGATTTTTATTAAGTAAATGTTTTATCTACTTCTAAAATATATTGCTTATATTTGTCGATCTATCCCGAAGCCAAGTTGTTGATTACCCTTTAATTGCCGACTGAACAAAATGCTCACAATACGACCAGTCGACCACCTACGAGCGATGTGTACACGCAAGGGTTACATCTACGAACCTTCACATTTTTGTTTTAATTTGTATCTTCGTGTAGGTAGCGTAATCGCACAAATACCCTAGGTTTTTTGTAAATATCAATCTACGAAAAACAGTTTCATGTCATGTTGTTGTACACTAGTTACGAGATCTCACGGAGAACTCCTAACTCTACACTCTCTAACCTAGCACTCTCTATCGTGGCCAATAGTGTTCTACGTGAATCCTGGTTTTTAAGTTCTTTACAAATCCAATATCAAAAGTATTTCATGACCGTTACCCTTTAAAGTTCAGTATTGAGTCAACGACATCTGTCTCGTTGCATTCAGGGTCCTGCACACGAGTGAAATTATATACCCTCTAGATGAATACCATACAGAGTTCATTGTTGTGAGCAAATATTCACGACGCCTGAATATTCTTGTCAAATATAATGACGGTGATGTTCCATTGGTCTTTAGGCAGTGTACTAATCATAAAATAAGGAGTAAAAGATGTAGTGTGTGTATAGTATACTGTGTTTCAGAAATAACAACCGAAGAAGGGACAAAAACGTGTTTAATCACAAAACAACTTAATTGAATTTAACTAATATTATGTTAAAACACCAAGAAATCAGTGCTTGCTCTTAGTGACGATATTGTCTTAAATGGGCAGTTCAGTCTCCAGACTAGTTTCCACGTGTCACTGTACCGAAATGCTAAATCGCTTAGCGCTCCTTGCCAATTGAAAGAATTAAAGCTATCATAAACCCTGCAGGGGCCAGGGCCTCCTGTTTAAAAGATAAACATCCTAAACTAAACGCATCCTAATTGAGCAGCACCCCGCACCACGGCCACACGCCCGCACGGTGTGGCACTTATTAAACTATTATCAATACTTTAATTGAATCACATTACAGTATATCGTACAATGTTTAACAAGAATGTAGATCTTTAGTACACGGGACGGACGATATTGCTTCACGGGAAACTATAGAAAATTTAAAATGAGAGGGGTAGCGGGAAAAGAGCACACTTTATATGGAAGTCTGTCTTTAAAATTTAAAGGGTACCAAAGAGGCTTTCACGCGGACGAAGTCGCGGGCGACTGCTTGTATCGTCTATAAACTAAATAGTTTTTAGATAGGTATTTATATTTTATGGTATTAATAAATAATACTTATTTTGTAGCAATATCATTTTCTGTCATGTAATAACAAATTTCTTCCAAGCAAAGCAAGCTCACGGTTTACGCCGAGCTCAGTGTGGCAGGTCGCTACAGTCCCGCGAGTCCGGTCAGGTCAGCGCGTAGTATGCACGTCAGTAACCATTCGTTAGTGTTAGTTTTTGTCCACGCAATTAAGTACAGTTTCTATTACAATGCGACTATGTTTCCATAATACATCAACATAGCGCGCGCTCGTAAATTGTTATTTGCGTGCAGTTTTTGCGCGCTCTCACGCGTGCGTGCGTGCGCATGTGCGTGTGTGTGTGAGGTGTAAGCGCAGTGAGCGCAGTAATAAAGTGTGAAGATGGCTAATGCGCACGCACTGCGCAGTAGGCGCACCGCGAACTGCGCTGCCGGCGGGACAACCCTACGAACAGAGAGAAGAAAAAAGACTTGATTTGCGTACAATAACATTCACGAACAAGATACAATAACAACAATTGAAATAGTGAAAAACTGACTTCACTTATTAAAAAATTAAACCGACTTCAAAACGCACCGAAAAGTAAAAAATAAATGCGTCATTTAGTTACTTTAATTTACTTAGCAATATCTATAAACTCGGTGCCATTCAAGTTTAAGGAAAGTTTATTCAACATAGTAGCAAAGCACTTTGTTTGAATTAGGTATCGTCTTTAACACAAAAATAAAAATATAAAAATTCCCTATTTTAAAAACTACTGAACCGATTTTGATGAAACTTGTAGTGTCCTAAGTTGAACAATATTTAGTACAACAAAAAAAGAATTACTTAAATCGGACTTGTAGTTCCGGAGATGTAACTCCACAAACCTAAATACATACATACATACATACACTTTTGAAATTCGTCACATTTGTTCAGACGCTGATATAGACTAATATATGCGAAAACTGGGCTTTTCCGAAATTATTACAAACATACGGGTCGAATTGATAACCTCCTTTTTTGAAGTCGTTTAAAAATAGTTTGGAAAGTAGACCTACTTCATATACCTATTAAATAAAAATTTGATCTTTATCATATTCATTGAACCACTACCGGACCAAGCATTTATTTACCTGTAGAAAAGGGAAAAAGCTTAAATACATTAAGTTGTAGTGTGACTTGCCGCGCTCAATTTGCTATTATTTGATTCTAAGTACTGTACCTAATGATTTCAATCATATTATCAAACCCCATGGCCGATGGGTAGGTACTTAATCATGTTTTAACAACCACGGGATGTGAAACCACCAGATTCCTGCTTCGTGGCTCCTAATGAAGTTCTTAGAGAAAAACATTATATTTATAGCCCAAACCACGGTTCGAAAACACAATCTTCAGTCCATCAAAAACAATGCGTGTGCGCAACACAACAGCATCAGTTCCGCGCGACGCATTCGTCAGGCCGCGCGCGAGTCATGCCAGTGATGGTGATGACACGTCCCAGCTGACGTCACAAGGATCTCTGACACCGTGAGATGGTGATAACCGAAATGTGGGTTATCTGGGTTTCTGCAGACAGGAGACCACTTGACCAGGTACCCGGTACCAAGTTGGCTTACATCACCTCAAGATGCCTTAAATGTATATAATACTAGAGGACGCCCGCGGTTATACCCGCGTAGTTCCCGTTCCCGAAAAAAAATATATAAAATAGCTAATAGTATAAAGTAGCGTGTTATTCTATGACGTATAAGCTATATTATTGTAAAGTTTCATCAAAATCCATTCACTGGTTTTTATGTGATGGAGTATACATACCTACACATACACACACTCACAAACTTTCCCCTTTATAAATATTAAGTGGAGTTTTCTCGATATGATTCATTGCACACTTTAAGCAAAAGGCCAGTGAAAGATTGAATATTAAACATTACGGATTTCAGCCACCTCATCAACTGCGTGTGAATCGACCTTCACTTTACAAATAATTATGTACAAATAAGGTAAGAAAAACAATTCTCACACATAATAAAATAAATTGATTGTAAGATGTTATAAAATGCAGAATGACAGATTGCGGCGCGAATGTGCTCGCGTCGAGAAAATAGATATCGTGCGCGGGCGCATGGGCGCATGGGCGCGTGGTCACGGTGCTCCGGCGCACAGGTGGTCGCGTATTCAAATCGCCGTAAACAATTGTCGCTAATGGCTTTATAATGGAGTGCGGCCCCGCACGCAGCAGGGCTGGCGACGCCTGCCGCTGCTCCTGCCGCGACTGTATCTGTAATTTCGCTTACATTTTGTTAGAGACAGTTCTAAAAACTTACACAGTAAATCCTTCTTCTTCTTTGAGTGCCGCCTCCCGACTAGTGAAGGTTGGCAGTCAGCTTCGCAAATTCTTTATCTTTCGCGAGGCGAAATAATTGTACGATTTCGGTCCACTCCTGATATTCCTCAACCAACGCCTTTTCCCATTATAATGACTTGTAGCAGCTTGTGTCTCTCGTGTCGTAGCACTTGCCACAGATATGCAATGTTTCTCATCTTGACAGTCTGCAAAAGTTCACGCCTCTGATTCCCGCAGCACTCCCAGTAAGTGTCGTTACGATATAGAGCAAGAATTTTACAACATTCTAGTTATTGGTATGCGTGTTGCGTCCTGTCAGCTTTATGGGGATGATATTGACACGTTACGGCCGTGCTGCAGACGCGCTGCAGCAGCACTACAGACGCGTGGTGCACGCGCTGCGGACGCGGGAGCCAGCCCTGCGGCGCGCGTCCGCTCATTACCGATTTCACAGGCGGCGCGCGCGGCCCCGTGACATTTCAATCAGCTGCCGACCACCGCCGCGCATCGCTCTCCACATAGCTGCCGACTTATGACCATCGGAGTTAATATACTGTCTGCACCTCAACGCAAAACTACTTTGCAAATTTTACGCTCTTGACAATCTGTGATGAAACCAGATAAATTTATTCTAAGTATGGATCTTATAAGTGAAAAGCTACTTCAACTAATATTTTTGAGTCTTGTGGGGTATATTGGTGTACATACCTACCTTGAGTAGCGATCCTGTGACATATCTGAATTAAACTATTTATATACCAACCTTGATATAGGTTTATTATTTATTTGATACATACTCTTTAAGAGGCAGACTAATAACAGAGGGGTCACATTGTTCGATCTTCATTCGTTGAATAACACTCGCACTAACACTCTTCGTTTATTTTAAAGAAATTGGAACGGTCTGTATGTAAAAACTTAAATTTCAAAAAGGCTATTTTGTGAAACCACTAGTGGCATATTTAACCTAAATACCTTAACATAATTCCTATAATGTTTAGCTGCGCTCTACAATATAGGAAATATCTCAGCGTGGATGCGCGGGCGCAGCAATCGGCCGCCGACGCGGGCTCGCCAGATTACGACGTCAGTACGTATAATGAAATAGTCAAGTGTACCGCAGTTTGTTGCTAAGTGCGGGCAGCATTGATCAACAGCAGCACCGTCGGCCTCCGAAATAACTTCTCTCCACAAGTAGTCAGTCGTCGGCGCGGGCCACTAGTATGGAACAGCAGCAGCTATATATAGGACGTGCTGTGCGATAGTACAAGTAGGTGCAGAATACATAATAAGTAGTGGGAGTAGCAGGTACTCGTAAATCTACTGCTATTGATGTCTGCGTCGTTGGTGTACTTTTTTTTATTGACTACAAGTTGGCCCTTGACTGCTATCACACGAGATGTTAAGTGATGATGCAATCTAAGATAGAAGCGGGCTAACTTGTTAGGAGTAGGATGAAATCCACACCCCTTTCGGTTTCTACACGACATCGTACCGGAACGCTAAATCGCTTGGCGGTACGTCTTTGTCGGTAGGTTTGTAACTAGCCACGGCCAAAAGCCTCCCACCAGCCAGACCAAGACAAATTAAGAAAAATCTCAATCTGCCCCGCCAGGAATCAAACCCAGGACCTCCATAAATCCACCGCGCATACCAATGCGCCACGGAGGTCGTCAAATCTTAAGGTCCAATACTGCCGAGTGAGATTAGTGTTTTCTTTTAATTTCGACAGTTACGATTAGCAAAACTTCAACTGACAAAAATAATTCTACTCCGAGGCTTTGTATTTGACTGGAAGCTTGGGCATTGCCTCAAAAACACCAAATTATATCTAGCCCAGCCTCCGAGACTAGCCGGTACACACAGAAATAAAATGCAAGTTTAAGTGTCGTGTAAACATTTATATGTATAGACACGAGATTATTTTTTATTTATATGAATATAATTCCCCATTGAAACTATTTAAACGGATGCCTTTTCCTTGTTAGTCGAGAAAAAAATATTATTTTTCACAATATTAGCAGTTGCTCGGCCGTTGTGTGAACCGACGCAGCGCTGCGAGAGACGCGGCGTAAAAGGAAAACATTGCTTATCCGATCGTTTACTGAGAAATCGACATTAGTAAGTTAATTGCAACAATTAAATTTCGACTGTATCTATATATATCTAATAGTTAGACAAACTGTATGCGCTTATCTATCATATTAAATATGTGTAAATCTGACCTTACATAGCATTCCGGTATTCCGATCTGAAGAGCACGGTTGTTGATTAGGCTTAACACTGAGATGGCATACATCGATGGGTACTTACAGGAAGTTAAATGTTTATTATAGGACGTGTTCCTAGTTGGCCCTTTTCCCCGCTGCTTGTGAAAAACAACAACATCTGTAGTGGTCGAGTGGTCGAGGCGCGCGGTCCGCGCACGGAACACAAATTTATTAGAACGGGCCGCGCTTCCCGCTCGCCAATTTACTAATCGTAACTCATCGCCGATAAGCACAGCGTCCGTCGCATGTCTGCAGACTAGCCGACAGTCGGCCCGACCGACAGTCGCCAGGCGTATTTTATCTGAAGTCGTGGAAAATTATGTCTTAATGATTGTCTCAATAATTTTGAAGTTATAACAAAACTATACATACAATTTAGATTGCAAGAGCATTAACACATCGTCGCTTAAATAGAAAAGTGGCATTATTCAAAAATATCAATTTTGTAGTTATGACCATTTAAAGTTTTCAATTTTTTTTTAACTCATTTTTCTTGTTATGTATTATATTTATATCTAAGTGTTATATATCATTTAAAAGGTATTTACATAAGAAACAAAACAGTGTAGTTATTATAATTGATTTATTAAAAAAGGGGGCATTAATAACAGGAAGTGTCTTTTTTCCATATAAAATTGATAATACTATGATACGGATTTTCTAAAAAATTAATCAAATTATGCAAAATAACAATCAGAAATAAGCCCTATATGAACGTAACTCCTACTTATTATACAAATCAATGGCAACAATATTGATTTCGATGAGTTTTAACTTAAATCTACGTAAATTCTTGATTTTTTATAGTAATATAATACTGCAAATAGTAATTGCAAACGTCCTAACGTTTAAATGTCCTGAATTTGGTCCAGGAACATACGCCTAGGTCTTCCCCTTCCTACGTTTCCATTCACTCTTGCCTCATAAATCGTTTATGTTATTCTTCTTTCATCCATTCTCTCTACATGCCCAAACAGATGGTTTGGACTTTGCAAAATAAATTATTAATGTTCAAAATTTTTATTTTAAATCTTTAATTAAACCCGTTTATTTAAACCGTGTTTAAAATAATCATGTCCTTTTGCCATTAAATGCATTTAATGTTTACAAATAAACTTGATTATTAAAAAAAACACATCAAATAAATAATTAATTTAAACATTCACAGTTATATTTAGAACTGTAACATAGTTCTGTTAAACTTCATACTAGTAAATGTACAAAACCTATATAGAAAAACGGCATTTTTAAAAATAAGTTATATTTCAACGAATTTATTTAAATTTATTTCATAAACAGATAGTCACATGTCAAAAAAAGCCATTATTCTATAAAAGTTCTGATCACAATTATAGTTTAATTTTAAGGAACAAACGTGATTTCTCGAAGAAATACGTTTTTCTTTGTTTTTTCTTACCGTTTGCAATCAAATCCAAGTACTATTTTGAAAAATAACACTTTTCTACAAAAACGCACATGTACTCAACTTTGTAGACAAGTTTCAAATGGCAAAATGTCATTTTTCTACAATCAAACTGGCGAATAACCGCAGAATACCGAAACGACACTTGTGAAATCTAGTGAGCCTGACGTGTAGTTTATGAACTGTCTTTTATCCACATAATAAAATGATGTCAACTGATTCGTTTTATGAAATAACCTCATTTTCGAAAAATTTTGAAAAATGTCACTTTTCTATTTAAGCGACGACATATATTTTTTCCTTTTCATCTGTTTCTGTGCGAACATAAGCCGTTTTCTTTTCATCAAAACTATGCAAAATAAATCAATTAAAATAATTACCCTAAAGGAGCTCTTTTGAAAAGGTATTCTAAAAAACTGAAATATTTTCATTTACTTTTACCGTGTAGGGCAGTATTCAAGGATCGTTAATGTCAGAAGCTGTGTTGGCAGGTGTGTGGACGCTGTTCCGCGGTGTCGCAGCGGGTGGGGAGCGCGGGGCGGGGAGCGGTAGGTCGGAGCGGCTCATGAAATAAAAGTCTAGATTAGCTTCAGATTCCGCGCTGAGATCACTATTAAACTGGCTTCGAGCTAACCTAAGCTATTCCTTATTTAACAACGTGGCTGTTTATGAAAAAAATAAAGCTTATTATATACCTCATTAGACATTAATTATGACTGAATGTGTAACACAACAAGCTTATGAGATATTGTTGTATGAAGGTACAGCAATGTATAAATTTGGTAATGTCAAATGATTTTGGTGGGTAATGGTATCCTAAAAATATAGAGTTAACAACTGCTTCAAAAGTACATTAGGTAGCCTCGCAGCATGGGGTACTGTCCTGGGTTCAACTTCTGAGTCGAGCTATGAATTAGGTATATACTAGGTGTTCTTTATTTTTTGAAAAGTTCGCTATGGTAGCTGAAAGTAGGAAAGTTTGTGATAATACACCTCAAGGAAACACACTGACCCGTCGGACATGAACGATTCATAGATATAGTACCTTATGAAGCATCGTCGCTCTTTCTAATCCTAAGAAGACCATCTAAATCTGAAGCAGCTAGGCATCGTTAGAGCCAGCCGGCTGCGGGTCAGTGACTCGACAGCGAGCAGCGCGGCGCGGCGCGCTAGTTAATATTTAAATGCTCGGCATATCCGCCTCATAACTCGATCGATTACACGAGCGACGGTACTCCCGAACTTAACTAATACTTGCATACTCAAGCACTTTTGTTTCCTGACTATATTTAGCTCAGAACTCAGCTATTGTAGTTTTTTAAAGGTATTACTTTTAGTTGAAAGTAAATATCCACTGAAACTTTAAATAATTTGTTGACTGGTAGAGTAGGTAATACGAGTAGGGAGCTTGATTTCTAATTCAACAGCATAAAGACTGATGAAATAAAAAAATCGCATAAGTCGTTTTGAGCTGGAGTTCTTAAGACATTTTCCAGACTTCGCATTAGGTGTCACTGTGGTCAAACACACGTTCATTTCATCTATAGAGAAACTAACATACAGTCAGTAAGTACAGGAACACTCAATACAGCAACACAGCCATGTGTCGCTATTCTCACAAATTAGTTGTGCGCGGGCGCAGGAGCTCTATAATCGAGTCTATCACGACTCGATCGCGGCGTGGTTTTGGGTAGAGAGGGGAAGGGGGTAACGAGATGTTACCAGCCGTGCGTCGGTGGGAACAGCCCCGTCACCCGATATAAACTCACTGTAATTTGAACATCATTTTAATATCGAATTCTCGGAATTATTCTAGTTAAACGTTAAAAACGTTCAGGTGATTTTTTTGTTACTGGTGAATATCATTTTATAGCCGAGTACCGATATTTTTATTTTTTATAAGTGTTCCGATTCAAACTGGATTATTAAATGGGTTTCTTGTATAAGCGTGGGAATACGTCATACATTTGTATATAGAGACATACAAAGGTACGACATTAATTTACCAATAGTGACCATGGAGATAGAATGAGTACGTTTTTTTTTTTTTTTTTTTTATTGACTACAAGTCGGCCCTTGACTGCTATCTCACCTGATGTTAAGTGATGATGCAGTCTAAGATGGAAGCGGGCTAACCTGTTAGGAGTGGGACGAAAATCCACACCCCTATCGGTTTCTACACGACATCGTACCGGAACGCTAAATCGCTTGGCAGTACGTCTTTGTCGGTAGGGTGGTAACTAGCCACGGCGAAAGCCTCCCACCAGCCAGACCAAGACAAATTAAGAAAAATCTCAATCTGCCCCGCCGGGAATCGAACCCAGGACCTCCGTCTTATAAATCCACCGCGCATACCATTGCGCCACGGAGGTCGTCATAACATTTACGTTACGACGTACAGACTTTACCAAAACTACTCACACGTTGGAGACTCATTTAGAAATTGCTGACTACAATTTATCATGCTATTTTATGACGTAACGATTTTTGATTTTGATCGTAGTTAGTAGGTAAGTCAGGTACGAATGAAAACTGTTTGTCACTTACGAGTAACATCAGATGAGGTCGCAGTAGAGCACTGATTTATTTCAGTAAATAAGAAATCACACCTGGTGGTATGTGATTATGCAGTCTAAGATGGAAGCGGGCTAACTCGTTAGAAGTAGGATTTAAATTTCACTAGGTTTGATTTCTACGCGATATTGTCCCTAAAGCTTTTTTTTAAGCCGAAGTTTCCAACCAGTCAGACGGCCTAGCCCGGAATCGAACCGAAATTAATGTCCTCCGTTATATAAATCTATAGGGCATACCGTTGCACTACGGAGGCCCTCAAAAACTACTATGTGCGGCAGAAGACGTTCAGCTGCCGATGCGAACTTGATAAAGTATAATCCATAATTATAAATACAGTGTTTAGTCAGTCAACAGTCTTATAAATCCTGTCGCGTTAATACAAATGATACTAATCTGATATTTATCGTGTAGCTATTATGTGTATGTTCAGTACACGGCGCTGCTTGTGTCAGTAGGAGTGTCTTGTCGTGTAGTGTCGTGTGTGCGACACGCACGAAGGTCGCGGGGTCAAGGGCGGCTGCGACGGTGGAACTGGGTCACGCGTAGGGTTTACAGTTGCCGTATAAACCACTCAATTGCCGAATCCATGTCATCTATGTGCCACGTACAATCATAATGGCTGAATATTGATGAGATATTATTGTGTAGAGAGGCAGCATGCGGGATTTAGATTCGTAATAAGTTCGCTAACAGTTGTCACTCATTTACGTAAGTAAGAAGTGTATTTCAATTTTCGTCTAAAATATGTTTGCTGATGATTTCACATTACATTTTCCGTGTCAGCCCTGCTACGCGTCCGCAAGCTATCGTTTATTTAAAATGAAAAATTTATAGTCGATTGTCAGCATTTTAAAATATTACAATTTGTTACCATAGACAATACTATATACGATATTGTCTATGGTAACGTAAGCTTAGGTATGTCTGTCGACCGTGAAATGATTTCACACGACTTGATTCCAGGCCGTAAAATAAAATATAAAATTGAGATGTTAGTAGCCGAGTAGTGTATTTTTTGTTCTTTTGATTGTTACACAGTATGCATATTTTTAGTGTAATATTAATTATTGTAATTGAGTGGTTTTGTCATTCATGTAAAAAGAGCATGTGTCGAGTTTTTCTGGCCGCGTCTTTCCTCGTCACGGACAGCATTTCCGACGCGGCGGTAGTTTACAAAAGAATAAACAATTTTGAAGACATCGGAATATTATTTCAATGCCCAAGTTTAATACGATATTGTAGATTAAATTGCTATTTTCTTATTGTTTATATATTGTTTAAGTATCTTTCATATAGACTTCGGTCCGCGTTAGAAATATTTTTGTCCACGTGCATTTCAGATAGAAAATTCAGGATAAATAAAAATTATGGTGATGATAGTAAGTCTACTAGATGTACTCGCTCTTTGGCTGGCAAGCTGCTGCAAACGTTTGGAGCTAGATTCCCTATTACGTATATTCGACATATTCAGCCTATGATTAGGTAGTCGCTGCAAACACGACAGTTTACATCGAGACAGAAGCGCGACAATATTACGTTTGTATCGAGACAGAAGCGTGACAGTATTACGTTTGTATCAAGACAGAAGCGCGACAGTATTACGTTTGTATCGAGACAGAAGCGTGACAGTATTACGTTTGTATCGAGACAGAAGCGCGACAGTATTACGTTTGTATCGAGACAGAAGCGCGACAGTATTACGTTTGTATCGAGACAGAAGCGCGACAGTATTACGTTTGTATCGAGACAGAAGCGTGACAGTATTACGTTTGTATCGAGACAGAAGCGTGACAGTATTACGTTTGTATCGAGACAGAAACGTGACAGAATTACGTTTGTATCGAGACAGAAACGTGACAGAATTACGTTTGTATCGAGACAGAAGCGTGACAGTATTACGTTTGTATCGAGACAGAAGCGTGACAGTATTACGTTTGTATCGAGACAGAAACGTGACAGTATTACGTTTGTATCGAGACAGAAGCGTGACAGTATTACGTTTGTATCGAGACAGAAGCGTGACAGTATTACGTTTGTATCGAGACAGAAGCGTGACAGTATTACGTTTGTATCGAGACAGAAACGTGACAGTATTACGTTTGTATCGAGACAGAAGCGTGACAGTATTACGTTTGTATCGAGACAGAAGCGTGACAGTATTACGTTTGTATCGAGACAGAAGCGTGACAGTATTACGTTTGTATCGAGACAGAAGCGTGACAGTATTACGTTTGTATCGAGACAGAAGCGTGACAGTATTACGTCTGTATCGAAACAGAAGCGTGACAGTATTACGTTTGTATCTCGATAAAAACACGACATATTCTGTCTGTGGTTAGCCAGTCACTGAGCTCTCAATGCTGGACTTTCTTACACGTCGTGCAGAGGTAATAGCTCTTTGGCTGGCAAGCCGCTGCAAATTTTCCGTGCTAGATTCCCTGATATGTCTGACATATTCTGTCTGTAGTTATCCAGTCGCTGAGATCTTTTGGTGCTAGACTCTCTAGCAGGTGCTTGCTATCTATATTGTCTTTCATTCACAAGACACTGTGCTCAAAAGAAGTATCTCCTTTTCGGCGTTCGATGGCCGTCCTTGTCTGAGATGTATGTCCAGATAGTTGAGATTTTGTTGTAGGCATTCTGACGTTATTTTATTATAACGATACGATTAATTCAAATAATCAAACGGTGGTCCTTATTAGAAATTTTCATAAAAAGTTTGAGTAGGATTATTTCGACCTAGACCTAGACCTAGATCGAAGATATTAGTAAATTTAGTAGAACAAAAAAACGAAATTGTTGAGAATACAGAGAATTAATTGTAACTGCCACGCAACGACCGGGGCGGTGGACGGACGCTTTTATTTTGCTAATATCTTTGAAGATATTTATTTAAACTGTATAGAGTAAAGGGCAGGTTCAACAAACATATTTGTAACGATACAGATTAATACCAAATGGGCTAAATAAGCTTCACAATTTTTTTAATTCACAATTTTAACTGTGAAAGCAGTTTTTGTGAGTTATCCGTAAGAGATAAACATATGCTGTCGCGGACATTAATACAGATTTTGATATGTTCTTTAATATTGAAGTACATTGTATTGTTCTATCCTCAATAGTTTTCGCAGCGCAACAACGATTTTTTTACAACTTGGATTACATAACATACATATATATACACTCCAAAATAACGTAGCTTTCTATAAAATTCGTTCAGTAAATCCAGAGATTACCCCGTGCAACGTCACAATCCCACAAACGCTACCTTTTTATAATATTAGAATAGATAACCGATGTTGTCATCAAGAATGTAGCAATTATAAATCTCCGTGGATCGCGCCGCGCATGGCGCAGGAATATCATGGCGACCTATTTACCGTGGAGTCGAGTTGATGCCGAAAATTAACGAGTTTAATTACAACACGCGAGCCGCGCATGTCGTTACTCGCTGCCCGCCGCGCACAGGGCTGTGCCTGGTGCGGGACTGCACCGAGCGGGATGTTATCAGGTGCCAGGTGTCTGTCAGAATCTGATTACGTATTATTTGAGAAATAAATAGTTTGGTCTGGTGACGAAATCTTAATAGGGAAACAATAGCAAAGATTTTTATGATTTCTAATGGTTTCATCTTGCAGCAGCTTTTTCCATATGCTGTCCGGTCGTACTGTCGTCGTCTCATCGTAGTGGTCGGGACGCGGTGCGAGACAATGCTCTGTAAAAGCTTGTCTCGCGTCCCGGCGCAGCGAGCGGGACGCAGTGCGAGACAACGCTCTGTAGAAGCTTGTCTCGCGTCCCGGCGCAGCGGGCGGGACGCAGTGCGAAACAACGCTCTGTAGAAGCTTGTCTCGCGTCCCGGCGCAGAGGGCGGGACGCGGGGTGACATCCCTGGTGCGCTGTCGGCGCGGCTCATTGATATTCGCGGGCGCCGGCAATTGGCGGCGCCTTTTTTAATTCCCGTGGTTGTCTTGCGACCTCTCCTCTTCCACATCCGTTCCTGTGAATCAGCGCTATTTATTGCTGTTATCTAAATTAATGGAAATGCACCAGCATTGGCGTGAGAACGAGCGCGGCAGGAGCTGCCGGCTATACAGAGGGTTTACTAGCCGGCGGTCGACGATTCTCTAGCCGTATCTACTCACTATAAGCTGCGACTCGGCCAGCCTCACCGAGTGCGTTTGTCACTGCTTTAAATGCCATTGTCATATTATCTCATCCAATGTCAAAGGAAATATATGTAGGTCCTACATTCTAGGGAACACAACTTGTTGCGTATATCTTCAGATTTATCTTTAAGCCGTATGTAAAGTAAGTAGGTACCAACGTTGCTAAGTTGTGTGCCAGCTTTTTCGCTTTATTATTTTTTTTATATAGGTATTCTGTGTTTATCTGCGATCAGTAAGGTATTAAGAGCAGATGTGATGATGTTGATGATCGTTTGTCGAGTACATTATCATTCTCCAGTGAGAACATTCCCTTCTATATTCTTGACTATATTAGTAGGCACTAGCTTTTAGTATTTGGTCCATCGCACCGTTGCGGTGGTAAGAACATTGCGACAAAACACTTACAAAATGCTATAAAAGTATTTAGATCGTTTTATTTTAATATCCTAAAGGGGCTAGGGGACAAACGTAATATTAATCATAACTTTGAGAACTTGCAGTAGCCTATGTGCGAGCCTTAACTGTCCGGCGCGCGCTAGGATCTCATTGTTCAGCTGTTGAGGTAATTGTGCGAAGTGCGCACTACTCCATTGCACGACGCGCTGACACTCGGCCGCACTGTGCGCGTTACACATTGTATGCAAATGCGCGCGCTCCGGCCCATTAGCACCCGCGATACGAGCCCCGCCGCCCGATAGCATCGCGCGCCCCTGCTGCTGCTGCGGAAACGAGCGCGTAATTGTGTAAACGATCCTGTCACAACCGACGATTTACATCTCGCGATACGCGCCGGCCACCTGTGCGGCACCCGGGAGCCGGTCGTGTGACGTGTCCTGTCCGCGAGACGGCCCCGAGCAGCAAACTTTCTGCTCCCAACAGTTTGCGCGAGCGGCTCTTACCGGTCTCATTACTCATACAGATGTCATCGGAGACGGGCGCGCCTAACGACCGCGCGTGCGACCGCAGCCGCCCATCGGCCGCGCGATAAGCTCCCGTATTAAAATTATATCCCTGCGGAATATTTAAAATTGATAAAAGCGTTTATTCGCTGCATGAGAGCCGCTCGTGCCAATTACCGCCGCGGCCATCAGATACCGCTAACAAGACGATGCCTATCTGTCGCCCGCCCGCGCGCCCCGCGCCACCCGCGTCTCCCCGCCGTGCGCATTCAAATTGCGATAGCGAATACGGCCCCGGGCCCCCGCGGACCTTGTCTCCTGCGCGCAGGGCTGCGTGTCGCGCGGGCGCTTTGCATGATGCGCGGCGCGTGAATTACGCGGTTGCAGGTCGTTATTGTTTCAGAGATTCGCGCGTCGCGATCGCGCGATCTAGATCTGCGGCCGCGGTAACGACTCGCATTGTCGCGCGCGCGGAGTATTTCACGCGACGCCGATGGCGCGATACGCGCGCCGACGGACGCCTAACTAGTTCCGCGAGCGGACGCACAAAGGCCGATTGTGTTCGACGGCCCAACATTTGTTTAGAAGATGGATCGCGAGCGCCGGCGCGGGCGGCGCCTTTGAATAATTCGCGAGCGATCCGCTAGATTTATGAGCGCTAACCATAGAGCGGGCGGCGGCGAGCGACAATTAAACCATTTGCGTACCGCGCCCGGCCGCTGGCCGCCCGACCGACGGCCCGCCCGACCCGTGATTTGTGTGTTTTTGTCTGTCGTCTATTAATCGTAGGCCCTCGTTTCGAAAACGGTTCGCTCGGGTAAACTGCGAGCGGATAGCCCGTCATTACGTTCCCTTTGATGCTTTTTTGTGCATAATTTGAATCGCAGGTAAATCCGTTGCGGTTCCTGAGAAGCTAAAGCTTCGTTTGTGATGTTCGTTTGTAAGTGATAAGCGTTTGAAAATTAAGGTTAGAACTATAAAATAGTGACGATGCGTCTCGACGACAGCTAAGAGACTGGGTTGTACTGTAAATATGCGACATCTACCGCTGAGTTCAAAGGAACACGCGCTCGTCAAGTATAGCGCCATACAGCCAATAATATGAAAGTAGCAAACGATAATTAGTTTAGTTTAGTTCAATCATACTTGTAGTGATGAACTCGGGAATCAACCCCGCGGGATAAGTCAGCGATCGTTGGAAGTCACAAAACGAAAAACGATAAACGGTTCCCATGCGCCGCTGTCGGCTCACAATTGTATAATCGTCGCGCGTAATTGTCGCGCAGACGACACCGTGAGAGCGTCGCCGGCTCCTCCACTCGCTCAACACCTACATTAATTTAGAGTTATCGTCGAACACTCTATTGTAATGAGAGCCAGTCGTTGGTTAAATATTCAGCGCCTACCAATTATTGTGTGATTCGCGACATAATTGAATTTTAATATAATGCATTTGGCAAGTGTATAGCAGGCCCACATGTGTGCGAGCGGCGCAGGTGCGCGGGAGTGGCTGGCGCAGATCTCGCCGCAGGCTGCGCCGCCGACGCGCGCCCGCACTGCGCTATCTGTAGGCTACCTTATCATGTTCATAATTGAATTATTTGCTCAATTTTTATTTAAATTTAATAAAACTGGCTCTTGACTGCGATCGCATCTGATGTTTAGTAAAGATGCATTCTAAGATGTTAGCGGGCTAACATCTTAGAAATTGAAAGCGGTGTTACGTCCTTGCAGAGTGGAATAGATGGCGACCCCAAGGCATAAATGCTAACTACTGAACAAGATAAGTCAATACAATTTTTAAATATAATGTTATATAACTTATTTATTAAGTTTTCGCACAGATTATAATGAATATCATGAAGTAAAAAATGAATGTAAGTAACAGAATGTGGTAAATGCTAAACGTGCACAACCGCTCGCAGTAATCAGGGCTCATTGAACAGCGATGAATCAAATACAATGCTATTACTTATCTTTGTTGAGTTAAAATTAAGAAAAAAACTCTCAACGCAGTGCGAGTGTTATCAACAACTAATCACTAATATAATTATATTTTGATTTCACGAAGAGATTATAAGATGTTGGGCCACTTGTATATGAGGAGCGTGTACATTGGGTCGAAGCGTACTCAGCAAGTAGTAATCCTATATTCGTAGTGCAGATACATCGAACTTTAATCCGACTGCCGAATATTTACATTTTCAAATGTATGTTTCTTTTATTGGTATCAATTCATACTGACGAAGGTGAATATACGACACTGGTGTGTCAATAGCACGCTCTGAGATTCGACGAAAGACTATTTTTTTTAATTCAGTAAACTAAACTTATATTTATCTCTCTGTCTCTAGCTAAAGTAATTTCAGTACCTAATTGAAAAATAAGTTTGCATTTTTATCGTTTTTAGGCTTTGTAACTAAAGCTTTGATGTAGCTAATTATGTATACGATATCGTTGCTATTTTGCAATTACCTAGGTACTTTAAGCACTCTAACTCGACCTATCACTGTCGTCGTGCTGTTTGATGTAGACGTACCTTTACACTGAAACAGTAATATCTTGCAAAATATAATTTGCGTTAATCATACATCCTAATGTATAATTATCGTATGTGAAGTATGTGTGTGTATCTGTGTGTGTTATAATATTTCATTAGCTAATTAACAAGCGAGTAATAATTGATTGCGCACTGTGCGATTGCACGTAACACTCACACACACGGACAAACAAACTATACTCATTTTAATAATCTATACTAATATTACAAAGAGGTAAAATTTGTAAGTTTGTAAATAAAAAACTGTTGGGGCTAATCTTCGGAATTAATGAACCGATTTAAAAATTCTTTCACCAGTAGAATGCTACACTATCGGCGAGTGTCATAGGCTATATTTTATATTTGTATTATATATATTAGTCGAGTTATCACAGTTTTTGTCGCGCGAGTCGGACCGTGAAATTTATTAACTCGGCCTTATGCTCGTGCGCTACCTTAGCTACTGGATATAATTGAAAATATTGTATGAAAACTTTATGTATCTTTAATAGTTCTACAAAAAAGTCCGCTATCTTTTATATTTTGGCAGATATAGAACTTTTTGTGTTTTAAAAAATCATTTATTTCGTACGCTTACGCTTACATTATTATTTATACAACTAAACTTATATCCTTATCAAAATAAATTATTTAATAATCACAAGGATATTATAGAGATAAGATTTGCCTTTCTCAATTTTAGTCACTACATCCTCTTTTACACCACACTTTTCTCTTATCACACTATTTTTAACTCTGTCACAAAATTTTAACCCGCACATACTCCTCAATGCTCTCATCTCTACTGCATTTATTTTACTTTTGTGCTTGTTCTGCCATACCCAACTTTCACTACCATACATAAGTGTGGGCACCAACACACCTCTATGCACAGCCAGCCTTGCCTTCTGGGACACTTTCTGGCTCTTCATAAATGCATACAGAGCACCATTCACCAAGTTCCCAGCATTTACTCTTCTTTCAATATCACTCTCACACGTTCCATCTTTCGTAAATTTACTACCCAGGTATACAAACTCTTTTACTTCTTCCACTTTTTCTCCATCTATCACAATATTACAATCTGTCACATATTCATCTCTTTCAAAAACCATTACTTTCGTTTTGCTAACATTCATTTTCATTCCTTTCCTCTTCAGAGCTACATGTATAATAGTTACCATTTTCTGTAACTCATTAGCAGACGATGCAAGTAATACTTGATAAGAAATAAAGAAAAGAGTAAGAATTCGATCTTTGTTCAATTTATTTGCCATAGAAGACCATATCTATACTATTAATATAAAGCGAAAGTGTTTGTTCGTTTGTTTAAACAGGCGAATCTGTAGATCTGAGTGTCGGATTGTAAAATTATTTTTGCTTATTTTAAAAGCCAGACTCCTCTTGAGTCTGGCTTTTAAAATAATAAATATCTAATAGACTATTTAATATTAAGCTATACATAGCAGCTTGCTATAAATATATATTGTTAATGTTAATGTACAGTAATGTCGTACAATGTTTAACAAAATGTAGATCTTTAATACACGGGACGGGACGGAGCATAAACTTCACGGGGAACTATAAAAAAATTAATTGAGAGGGGGAGCGGGGAATGAGCGCATTTTATATAAAAGTCTGTCTTTAAAATTGGAAGGGTATCTAAGAGGTTTTTACGCGGACGAAGTCGTGGGCGACTGCTAGTTTAATATAAGTTAAGGTTGATACTAATCACTACGTTGTTAGGTAGGTATTCGTGCCCAGGATCGACGGGTTAATAAGCTCTCTGAAAAGCCAAGATTTAACCACCAACGTCCAAGGAATCCAGAGAAGAGAGTAAGCTTAATTTTTATACTAATACTTACTTATAAATAATAATAAATAAATATTATAGGACAATTACACACATCGCTATATAGCCCCAAAGTAAGTGTACTTGTAAGTAGCTTGTGTTATGGGTGCTATGATAACTGATGAATATTTTTATATATACTATACATAAATACTTATAATATATATACACCCAGACACTGGAAAACATCCATGCTCATCACACAAACATTTTTCCAGACGTGGGAATCGAACCCACAGCCTTGGAAGCAGAAGCAGGGTCACTACTCACTGCGCCACTCGGCCGTCAATATATATATATTGTTGGCAGCATTACGAACCATAGACTGTAGAGGTGCCGTTTTGTGTCGTTGTGGTAGACTGCTAAAAGTAACGGTTACGGGCAGTTATATAAGCAAAGCCCTAATGGTGAAGTAATTATTATTTTGTGTGTACTCTTTGTGTGCAGTTATGCTGCCAGTTAATTTTGTTAAAAGTTAAAGTGAAATAAAATGTAATGCTAGTTAAGTAAATTATGTGATTACCGTCATATTGTTTCATTTTGATTTGATTAAAGAAAGTTTGTAATTAAAATGTGTTAATATTTTGTTTAATGTTGTTTTCCTGCTCGTGCCTTTTAACCCCTTCTGATGGTGTTTCTAATATCAGAAGTGGGATAAAGGACTTAACGCCTACAAAAAGTTAACAGAAATCAAAATGAAACAACCTAAAAGTAGTGCTTCGCGAGTGAAGTGTAATTTTATGTACGTCTGGTTCAATATTGGCACGCCTCTGCGGGCCTAAGTTTGGAATCAACCAGCGCTAGCAGTACCTTACTGTTTGGCACTACTCAGCACGATGCCAAAAGCATCATGGCTCGTTGCCGCTGACATGTCCAGGAGGAAAGTAACCAGGAGTAAAAGTATGTAACGCTGACTACGATGTCTGGTAAGAAACAAATTCCATAAGACGACATTTCTGTGTACGATTTCATATTTTATTAAAAGTCAATCGCTATTAAGAGTAGTCTAACTGTTTGAGTTATTGCAATAAGAAAAGTTAATTACGTTAAACTTTTTGCAAATGTCGGTAGTTGAAGAACAAAGAACACTTTCATGTTACTATGCCAATAATTTTCAGTAGTAGTAATCAGTGTCTGAAATAGTTGTGTGCAAATATTTTATTCAACGCAAAGACTCTAACTAAGTACTTACCTTAGTTACTATGCTCATTCAGCAAAAATAAACGACAGGTTTTGTGTACCTATCAAGTACAAATGTTTTCCCGCTTGTTCTTACCGTCGTTGAAGTTTTTCCGTTGAGTAGTAGTACTGTTTTTAAATAAAATCAAGTAACGATCTCAATGTCCACTATAGTCTGTCGGTTAAGAAGTACCTACCTACATCGCTATGTAGTGTAATGGGAACATTTTCTAACATAGATTTTTAAAGGTTACAGAACTGTCACTTTGCCGCGTGTGTCTTGCGCGCCCTGTTCGGATGTGATGAGGAGACAAAGCCGTGTCACCTCTGTACATCAGAGTCACCTGTTCAACACAACCACCTTACTGTGAGAGGTGTTGCGAGTCTGTTGGACAATTGCGTCTTTCCGGTAAAGTTGAATTTGGAATTTAATTGTAAGAAAAATAGTTTTCTTATTAAATGAAAAGTAAAAAGTTATTAATAAAAGTACCCACAAATAACAGTTGTGAAGTAAAAATTAAAACCATAAGTTGAGGTCAGGGCTGACCGAGCTATAACGATCCGATTATCAATTTGAAAAGTACCTACCTATGTTTAAAAAAAAAAATATTGCGTCAATACGTAGTGTAATTGATATGTTTAATTGCAATGAATTGTTAGCGGAAGTCAGACATGACCGAACGGTAACGATTGAGTTATCAATTTGCAATGTACATACTATGTATACTTTTTGTCGATACCTTGCTTCGCAGTTATTAACTTAAACTCATTGTTGTTCAATAGTTAACAAGTGTTTTCGTAGTAGAGTCATGATTTTCTTCACATAGTAGTACAAATACGCTAATTATGTGCTTTGCCTAGACAAGATACCATTTAATAGAAACGTGTAATTTCTAATGCTATTTTGTCGACTGTTGCTATAATATGCGACAGTGGTAGTCGCGTTCATTTTTCTGTTAGCAGGCTCGTATGTAAAGGCGTCCCAGGCTGCGGCGGAGTTCAAAGTGCCGTGGCGAGGGGAGTGCGTGCTGGTGCATGCACCACGCTCGAGTGCCTGAAGCGCGTGCCCTGTGCGTGCGCCTATGCTGGCGCATTCGTCGCTTCTGTGCTGGTGCTTCAGCGTTCTTGCTGAAGAGCATCTCGTGCTCCCGCTAAAGCACACCTGGCACTCCTGCTGGGGTACATCTGCCACTCCTGCTGAGACGCATACGGCGCGCCTGTAACAGCGTGTACTGCACGTCTTGTATCGACGTGAACTGCCGGCCAGTGGTCGCGCATGCTACGTGGACTACGCGCTCACGGCAGCGTGATCTGCGTTCCTGCGGCAGCAAGCTGCGGCGGCACTAGTCGTGCACTTATTGCCGAGATGTCTGCTTGGTGTGAGGGTCTGCACACTCCTGGCAGTGTTGCGTGCCTGAGGTGGCAGATGGTGCACCTTGGACGCAGCTGTGAGACGATAACGGCAGGCCTGTTAGTGGCTGGTCGTACAGTACCTTGGTGAGAGTAAACGTATAATTTTATTTGTGCTTAACCTTTAATTCTGCCTATTCTGATTAAGTTGTTCCGTTACAACTCGCATAGGATCAAAGAGATTGACAATAATAGTTACACCAAGAAATAAAGTTTGTCCTACAAAAAGTATTTGAAAAGTAGCTCGCATTACTATGAAAATTCATAAATAGTTTTGTCAAGATTTTAATTCGATGATATTTCCACTAATTGTTTTATTTTAGCTTTCTCTTCTGATACTTTGACGTACCACCAAGCAGTTAAGCGTTTCGGTACGATGTTGTGTAACGAGACCGAAAGGGGTGTGGATTTCCATCCTCCTCCTAACAAGTTAGCCCGCTCCCATCTTAGATTGCATTATCACTTAACATAAATTGTGATAGTAGTCAAGAACCAACTTGTAGTCGACCAAAATAAAAAAAATATAATAGTCGTGGCATATTATATCTTTGAAAAAGTAACTGTTGAGTTATTTACAACTCTTCTAGATTGAGTCTGCCTTTCAATACATTGATACCGCGGATCTCTTTTAAAGCCAAGTACGTCATTGCAATTTATAAGCACTTTTGGAAGTCTAATAAAGAAACAAATTTGAATTTTGAGTGCGAGTTAGGACACTAAATAATTGTAGACGGAAAAAACTTGTATTCTATTAGTCTCTACCCTAACGATTCAGTTGTAAATTCATTAGTAGGTACACTTTGCTGAAAAGAGTAGTTTGACTAGTCAATGATTTAAGTTTGGTCCAAGCTTTACGTATAGTTCAAGAATAGGGCAAGAATTAGTAAAAAGGTCCTTGCGATATTGACAAACGCTTTGTACGCTTTCTAATTTTACATCTTGTAGATTACATTCCTTTTTAGATTACATATCGCCCATATATTGTAACTGAATTTGTCAGCACAGATTGCTTTAACACAATAAGGCGTAAAGCTAACCCAGCTTTACAACGTGTAACGTGTTCGAGTTAGAGACGGTACTGATTAGTTAAAAACCTTATCGATTAACTTATTGTGCACCTAAAAACTTGCGAGGTCTTTAAGATTATTAGTTCGTTGTACAATAGTTAGTAGTCTAAAGGTATTTTCAACCAAATTAAAGAAACCTGTAGTGGTTCCTTTGAAGATTCGAATTTTTAAATTTAAAAATTAGAAACAGACGTTGGTTTTTAATTTTATGTTCGCACACAGCTTTTGCAGTAACTGTAATTTTATATGGTGACATCATGTTTGGTTCACAGTTAGTTGCCTTCGTCAATTGTTAGGGATAGCTCACGTTGAGTACCTATAGGTAGAGCGAAAGTAACGTGTGGGTAGGTGTCTTGAGTACCTGCCCACTGTAACCAATTTGAATCCAGTCCCATGTATTTGGTGTCATCAGGATGTTTAGAGCTGTGGTAGCGTACTGAATTTTATTCACTTGCAGATGGCAATGATTCACGCAGAGCACAGTCAACCGTGTCGTCGGCGGTGTCTGTCGGTAGACACAGTGACAGCCGAGTACATCGTCTCATAATGGTGATCAAGGACCCCTGACGTATGTGACTTATCTATTTTGGCGGGAGGCAGTTCATTGTTCCATCGGTTCCGTAGTTAGCTAGTTTGGATTGTGAAAATAACGTCCAGGGTTCAAGTCCCAGGTCAGACAAAATAAAAATCAGTTTAAATTTTTTTTGTTAAAATTTCAACATCACCTTTGTGCCTTAGAAGTTGTAGAGCACGTAGAGTCTTCAGTCCTGAGCCTGATCTTTTCTCAGTCGTATTATAAGCCGTCCCTCTCGACATAAAGATAATCTGCCGTGATCGGGTAGATATTCTGAGTTTAGTTACACTTACTTACTTAAAGATTCCAAACTGCTTTTACGAAACTTAACCTTGATGCAATTGTTAGGAAACTCAATTTCCTAACAATAAAGGCTAAATTGAGGGAACTCTGTGCCTATAAGAATGCCATATGTAAATAAGTTGCGTTGACTTGGTGATAGAAGTCATTTCAGTTTTTAACAACTGATTCATAGGGGGAATGATCCCAGTGTTGACCTTGAGTTAGGCTAACCTTGCGCTCAACTTATGAGACATAAGACAATGGTTGAACGTGTGTTTCTTTGACCTATAATGTGTTTCTGTTTGTGTTGTACAGATGCCCGATAGCAGCCAGGCAGAGCGACGCTGGCAGAGGCGTGCTCGGTAGTGCCTTGAAGGGGCTTGCTGTGACGGCAGCACCAGTGTCGGTGCGGGCGGCGGCGCACACATCGTCGTGGCGTGGCCGGCAGCGCGAAGTTTGGCGCTAGCTGACAGCGCATCCCAAGCAATGGCGCGGTTGATGGGCGCGGTGTATGCTTCGGTGGGACGTGCTGGGCCTGAGGTTGTTTCCGGGCACTCAATCGTTGTTATCTCAATCACATTAAACCATGCTTGTTTCACTGTTTGTTGCCATAAGGTTTAGTAAAATGGTCAAGCTCTATTAGACTCTATTGAGCTCTATCAGGCTCCATTGCCCTCTGTTGAGCTCTATTGGGCTCTATTGCACTTTATCGAGCTGTATTGCTCTTTACCTAGCTCTATGAGCTCTATAAAGTTCTACTTCCCTCTATCGAGCTCTGTTGCTCTCTAATGAGCTCTATCAAGCTCTACTGCCCTTTATTAAGCTCTTTGGCTTTTTATCAGATTCTTGACCACTATCAGTCTTGGTTAGGCTCTATTAGGCAAATGGCAATCGATGGTCTTATAAGTTGTGATTGAAATAACAGGGATTGGTACACCCTTCGGGAGCATGGCTCTGTTGGGTTGGGCGATATAAGGGTTATCGCTGATAGGTAAACGCACATTGCGTTGACCTTCAGTTCTGGTGTGAGCTGGGGATACGCGTGGACTCGCGTGGGAAAAAGCCATTTTGGAGACACAAACGTAGTCGTGGGCGTCTGGTACAGACGCAGACGATGGCGTTTGCTTGCTGCTGACGGTTGGCCGGACTTCGAGAAGGAAAGAGTGATACGTATCAGGGCCCTATTTCTAATATTTTGAGACGTCTCAGAGGTGAAGCCTGTAAGATAGAGTATCTTAGATGACGTGTGTTGTGTGATGTATGAATTGATTGAGAGTTTTTATAAAAGGAGGATGGTCGAGCAGTGTGGTGAAAACGTCTAGGATATTTAGTTCTCCTTCTAACATATTGTTATTCGCAGATCACGGTGACGATGACGAATGTGCATTGAACTCCCTCAATGCAGGTGTCACACACTTCGAGCTCTACTGGCCTCTATAGTAGAGGCTGATGGTGCGGCTCCTGGTGCAGTCGTCAGTGACTGGTGTCACTGCTCCCAATCACGTCTCCGGAGATGCCTGGGTCGAGGACGCCCCACTATCAGGAAGGCCGTGTTGGCAGCATTACGAACCATAGACTGTAGAGGTGCCGTTTTGTGTCGTTGTGGTAGACTGCTAAAAGTAACGGTTACGGGCAGTTATATAAGCAAAGCCCTAATGGTGAAGTAATTATTATTTTGTGTGTACTCTTTGTGTGCAGTTATGCTGCCAGTTAATTTTGTTAAAAGTTAAAGTGAAATAAAATGTAATGCTAGTTAAGTAAATTATGTGATTACCGTCATATTGTTTCATTTTGATTTGATTAAAGAAAGTTTGTAATTAAAATGTGTTAATATTTTGTTTAATGTTGTTTTCCTGCTCGTGCCTTTTAACCCCTTCTGATGGTGTTTCTAATAATATATATATATAAATACTTAGATTGCTAGGAAAGATTTGCAATACAGCCGTATTTATTACAATTTTTAAAAACCATTTATAACAGCTTTTATACACTTCTTCATATGTTAAAAGCAATCATAAAAAAATTGCTATCTTTATTTTCTGGGATATATGATGAGTCTTCGTCCGAAGCCGTTAAAAACGCGGTGTCGCTGGCATTCTGCATACCCTGGAACTAATCCTTAATGACTGGAAACAATCCAAAGTTACTGAATGCAAGATCAGAACTGTAAAGAGGACATCCAAGCTGTTTTACTCCAAGGTGTTACAAAAAAGTCACAATTGTATGCAAATTAAAAGCAAGGGCGTTCCAGGAAAAAAATAGAAAATTCTTCGGGTCTCGAGGTTTTGGAATCATCTTAGGCAGACATAATTTTCTATGCTAAGAGACCGTAACTGTACGCTATAATTTCTAAATTATTTTGCGTAAAGTACCTCGTCTTACAAAAAACACAGCAAACATTTTCTTCCTTACTAATCAAGAGTTATGCTATTGAGTTTAAGTAAGCTCATTTTCAAACAAATTAATTATTTTCTTGTTTTTGATTGATACATTAAAACAATTTAATCAGCTTTTGACATTCCTGGAGTTTCATACTTAGAAGTTCTGTTTTCGTACCTTTTTACCATTCTATTACACCATTTCACTCAGAAATTCAGAATACGTTTTGGTTTTCTTTTGAATAATTGGGTGTCCAAACTGTAACTGTATTTTTTTTTTGGCAATAATATCCCACTGAATTTTATCAAAGCTTGGTGCGGTAATCTACAGAATTACTTCTAGCAGCTTACGGGCTCTTTAGGGGTCTTTTCATAAAAAAATCAAACTTACTTCACATATTATTTAGTGCAAATTTCCATGGGGCGTTCTGGCTTTAAATCATTGTTTGAACTAAAATGACAACGATAATATTCCTATTTCTAAAAAAAATCAATGTATGATAAAGGTAGTTCTGTTTGAGTATAAAATCAAATTCTTATATCAATTCATTAATTTAGAGGCAGCACTCAAAATTGTGCCAAACGCGACGCGTATTTCAGCATGAGTTCACCTTGTCATTTTTATAAGTTTAAATTTTTTTTAATATATTTTATTGCGCGAATTTAAAAATATTATACACCAATCTTCATGTAGTGAGTGTAGCTTCCAAATGAAATACTATTTATACATCCAGTCTAAAATAATACTGTTGTATTGCAAGACTTTTTACCTGACTGCGTCAGAAGGAGGGTTATGTTTTTCGAGCGTATGTATGTATGTATGTATGTATGTATGTATGTATGTATGTATGTATGTATGTATGTCCATTTCTTCGGCACGCGCTACAGCCTAAACGGCTGAACGGATTTTGACATGTGACGTGTCGTTGAATTTGTCAAAATTGTAGTAGTGACATAGGCTATATAAATTTTCAAAATGGCGGCTGTAAATGGGGGAAAAAAGGGGAGATGTGTGTATTTTTTTCTCTTATCTTAGCAATATGGGTATCAATTGAAAGGTCGTAAAAAGACCAATTCAAAAATATAAATATCATATCATGTTCATATTACTTTTTTAACAAAAAATGGCAAAAAATGTACCGTCTCATTTCTATACCATAAACTAAAACTAAAAAGTTTCAAATAAAATTATTACTATAAAAACAAAAAAACCCGACTGCTTAGAAGTTATGAACTGAAAAGAGAAAAACAAGGATCACTATATCTGTATAAAATTCTAAATACTTTATGGTGCTGCAGGCGGGACAAACGTAGTTTTGGTAGATCTTTCCCCGCAGGTTAAAGTATTTTGTCCCTGTTTGCAGCACCATAAAGTATTTAGAATTTTATACAGATATAGTGATCCTTGTTTTTCTCTTTTCAGTTCATAACTTCTAAGCAGTCGGGTTTTTTGTTTTTATGATAATAATTTTATGTACATAGTGTATTATAAATTCGATAGTAATAACGCTGTCTGTTTGAAAGAAAATTTGACCGTAATAATATTAATATTAGAAGCAAAAATAAACTGGTTGCATCTAGAAATAGGCTTAGTAAAATTAATAATTCGTTTAAGGGCAATTGCATACGTTTTTACAATAAATTGCCAACTGAAATCACAACTGTCTCTCAATAAGTTCAAGGTTTTTGTCAAACGCAAACTGCTTTACAAAGCATATTATAGTGTAAGTAGTTGAGTGAATTGTTGTAAGGAGCCGGGTCCTGGGTTCTATTGGTTTATAAATAATAATGTAAGATGGTGATAATAAAAAAATAATAATAATAACCTGGTTAAGTTTGTTGTGGGCTCTTCTCGACCAGGGCGCGTTTGGAACCCTCGTAGCTTTAATTTTAAGTTTCCGACTTTATTTATCACCATTACTTTTCATAATCTAAAAATTGACGATTCAAAATAATAATAAAGATTTCATTGAATAAAGATATTTTGAGTTTGAGTTTGAGTTTGTTACTCAATCGCGCCTACTAAACAACAAACCGATTTAAATGTAATTTGGTACAAAGATTTTAGTTTACAGCCTGAGTTAGAATATAGGCTACTTTTTTCGAATTAACACAAAACAGAATTTCAGGGCTCGAATTTACAACATTAAGCTCCGTAGTAAAACAAACTAACCACTGAATAAACGAATCAGTTCATTTTCCATGACTGCAATGTGTTATCTTAATATCGTAGTACCTTCCGCATGTCGACAAGACTCGCGTGCTCCTGCCTCCTGTCGCTCACCCCTTACGCGTGTTGTGCTCACTTAACACAAGATGTGCACTTGCGAGGGGAAGGGGTTGCCGCCGTGTGGGGTCGCATGTTCAAAACAATATTACTATCCAACAACAATCACTGAATTGATTTATCAATGCTTTTTACAAGAACTCTACAAACTCGGTGACATTATATTGTGACTTGTGACAACAGGGAGAGTTAAGATACTAACTAATAAAGGAACAAAAGCTTAACAAAAATATGGTTGCTTGAAAGAGATCCATATCAAGCGAAAATGTAGCCTTAATATTCTACTTGTACTTTTGATTTGTGTATTTTATTGTTTGTTTGCTTGTATTGTTGTGTGCGATTAAAGAATATAAATATTTATGTATAAATATATGTAATTATTATTTTTCTGACAAGTGAAACTACGAAAGTACTCAACAGATTTTTATTAATATTAAATATGCATATGTAATTTTTAATATGGATTACTATGTTCTAAGTTACTCAAATGGCATAGTTAACAATTGGTGCCGATTCGACAAAATCGATTAAGCCCAACAGAAAGCAGATGTTTCCCTTTTAAAAACAAAAAACTGTCTTTAAAAAAAATCTTTTAGAAATTTTCGTTCCTTACCATTTCATTCCGATTCAAAAATGGTTTTGACACGCTGCGTGTAATTCGCAGTAAGTATACCCAAGCCGTGCTAAGCTAGTTAACTTTTAGAAACTTTTCTCTTTTCTCTTGAAGTATCTTTTGAAGGTGAAGGTTCCCATGAAATGCCTATAGTCTTCCCGGTAACAAGCTCTGTGCGCGCCACTGACCACACACGATTATTTTGGCCAAAAAGTTACTAGTCCAACTACACCCCTAACGTCATATAGATCGCTCAGCGGTACGTCTTTGCAGGCAAGGTGGGAACTAGTTCTCACCGAAGCTTGACCAGAACAAGAAACTATAAAATCCTCGATCGCTTCAAGCCAAGTATCGATCCTGTCTCAGTTACAGCGAAGCGCTCGCCGCGCATATGAATCGTACAAAGTTTAATTACATTGCAAATGCTGTTGCCTTGAAATCTATTATAATTCAATCCGAAGTGAGCAGACATAGATAGCGGAGTCTTTTTTCCTGTTATAAATGTTATGCAATTAAAACGCTCGGGTTAATTTAATTCTCGTATAATTGAATTAATGCAATTACCGGCGAGGACGTAAACCGTTTTCTTAATAACTTTTCGCAATTTTGGAGTTAATCAATTATCATAATGCAGCGGAGCGTGAGCCGTGGACGAGTGCCTCACCGCGACGTGGCTCAGAGCCTCGCAGGCGTATGTTATTGCAGGCAGGAGCCTGCAATAACATACGATAGCCGTAAGTAAATACGATAGTCAACTATAGAGTTTGAACTGTGGTGGACAGTTGATTGTCTGTGTCCTTGAACCCTGCTACCTCCCAGACCCTTGGTCCAATCTCGTTTATTGTCTGCACTTATCTATCGTAAAAGTAAAGGCTGACAAAGTTTTAGCTTTTATAATATCACGAAGGCCTGTGCCTCACAGGCTCTCAACCCAAGACGTTGAGTGTAGAGCGTGCCGTAACTGCGAGCAGTGGCAGTTGGCAGTGTTACAGGATACTGCCGCTCAGAAGTGAGGCTGCCACCACTGACTTTACAATTTAATTGCTGTACAATATGATCGATGAAATCCTTTAACAAGCTGCGAGTATGTAAGCAGACGTAAACAAACGAAAGAAATATTTGATGTTGACATGAGCAATTGCAGGATCTTGAGCAAAGCCGGCAGGTACTGTATAGAACAGATGCGTTTGAGTGCACAACACTAAATAAAAAGTCCTAAATCTAATTTGTTAGATGGTAATTTGGTACCTATTTATTACTCCGCAAAATAATTCTACAATATGCAATTACTTATTTTCTGTCTGTCTAATTGCTGATTTATTTGCAAAGATCAAGACCATAATTAACCATAGAGTGCAACAAAAATTATAATATAGGAGTCAGTAGTCACAAACGAAAACCAAAACAAATCAATATGCGTTGTATTTACTACGTGTCTGATTTCGATACAAGAGTTCATGGATCAATTTTTTGCTTGATGGTTTTTTAGATGATAGGAGATAAATAAACTAAAAATCTAATAAAAAAAATCCCTGTTAGGAAAGTACGGGTCGGCCGGTTCTGCTAGATGCATTCCATTCGCAAGTTTTTCACACGCACCAAATGTTACAGTGAGTTAGAGCCGAAGATTCTTGCGAAGAAAAACATGTTACAATCGAATGCTTGTTACAAATGAAACCATTAGCTTCACACCGCCACATGGCGCGCGCCGGCTCACGTGGGTTTTTACCGCACCGCCAGATTTGGGCGGCGATTGCGCGCGCTGACGCATGCATCTGATTATGACGCGAGAGCGACGCAACTATCGTGCCATCGTGGGAACGCGGCATGTGTCGGTTGCAGAGCGATAGCCGTGCGATAGCCGCGCCACACAATGCGAGAGAGAACTGCTACCTGTCAAGGTTCCGTAGTCGACATTACTTTTGTACTTTTGCCCATGTTTGTTCGTACTAACTGAGAGATTAATTGATTTTTGACTAGATTTGTATTAAGCTGGAATTTGGTTTGATCACTCATAGGTATGGATATAATCATGCTGTCCCAAGTGAAATTAAAAAAAAATTAATTAGCCAAGTTCACCAGATCAAGAAAATCCTACATAGCGCGTGGCCTGACACGCACTTGGCCAGTGATTGTTTACATTTAAATTTTCAAATAATAACTATTCATCATAGGACCGGTGTTATTGGTGGACTTAATACTGTAGAGCTATTTCGTTTGTAGGCGATATACACCGACAACATTGTTTTCCCACGGCTTGAAAGTACTTTCCTGCGGTATTTTATCTGTAACGTGTTCCTTGAAGATAAATATCTATGTAGAATAACATTTAAGTTAAACAAAAACAGCGAGAAGAATCTAGATTGCAACATTAGAGTGACTAGGACGCTGCGAGTGGTGCAATCGTCCGCTCCGTATCGTGCACACAATGCACACAATCTCGGCGCGATCGCGCGGCGCAGACGCGGCGTCTGCGGCGGCTGAGTTACGGCCAACGGTCGCGGTGATTTATCGCGGCGCGATCACGCGATATGATGTAATTAAGCCGCGCACGAGCGCGAAATATTACCATACTGCGGCGCGCTATCGCCCATCGCGCCCGCTCGCGGCTAGCGACACCGCGCCGCGCGCGCCCGCAGGACTGTCCCATGCCTGCATCTTGTTATCCGTCAAGTTACGTGTCACATGTCACTTAGTTACTTGGCCTTAGTAGAACCTCATTTCATCCTTTATTTCAGCACATAACTCGTCTTGTTTTCGACTATAGAGTTGACACCATCATAATAACTCTACAATACATAAACTCATCAACCGACAAACTTTTAATCAAAAATTACAAGACATTTATGAATTTTAAAAACATGTATTTACAGAATGTATGTTCTTAGCTTTACGACGTTATATTTTAACAGAATCACGATTCGAATTTCCCAACCGCATGTACCTACTAACCAACATTAATCTTTAATAAATTGAATAGTCCTACAAAAGCTGATGGACCTCGTGGAGTCCCTACGCAGGGCCGATTTTAAAAATGCGCAGGTCACGCACGAAAATGATATTCGTGGCGTTCAAAATGAAAAAGCCGCGCTATCGCGATGAGCCGCGGAATGTGGACATCTATTATTAACATAATTACGTAATATTTATTTACTATGTTGTCTTGTTTTATCCTTAACATCGATATCGAAAACATTTTATCGTTGAAAAAGTAGGCTTTAAAGCTCGTGTAGTTTTCTGTGGGTAAATGTACTCAACAAAAGTCGTCGCCTTAGTTATAAAGACTACATTAAATTGAATTATTTTCGTAGGTCAAAGTATACCCCTACGCTCCAGCCTAAACAACATTTTTCAAAATACACGTTTGGTAAATCTTTTAAATTGTAACTAACATAAAAAGTTTAAGTTCAATATTTAATGATACCAATATTGTCGGCGGAAGCAGACGAGTGCCAGCGCACAATGAGCAATTAAACGCATCTCCATAACACGATGTGGCTCCGATGGGCGATGGGCACTGCGCGATGGGCCCCGGCCCTGGGCACTGCGGGCTCGCAAAAACCCCACATCCGCCATTCATATTCAGAGCGCAAGTTCGAAGTAATCGCGACTCGTATGCGAGGTGCAGGCGTGAGCCACCTGCTTGCGAGGTACTCATAGCATGATCTTGCAGCTAGATTTACCTTGACGTACATGCGTCTGATCAAGGCTTGAGGTTTGAAGCACTACAAGTAGTACACGTTCACAAATTCTTAGTCACAATAATACTTGGGAAATTAGAAGTTTGTGGAGTAAATAGCTCATAATGATTGTAGCTCTATATACGAGCATAGCTATACAACTGTACACGGGTAAGTGTTCTCTATCCCCTTTCGGTTTCTACACGACATCGTACCGGAACGCTGAATCGCTTGGCGATACGTCTTTGTAGGTAGGGCGGTAACTAGCCACGGCGAAAGCCTCCCACCAGCCAGACCAAGACAAATTAAGAAAAATGTATAAGATCTGCGTGTCGGATTGTAAAATTATATTTTTTTATTATGAAAGCTAGACAAGATAATTATGAAAGCTCAAGAGTGAAATAGACTATTTAATATCAAGCTATACATACTAGCTTGCTATAAATATATATTGTTAATGTTAATGTACTATAATGTCGTACAATATTTAACAAAAATATAGATCTTTAGTACACGGGACGGGACGGAGGGTTTTTGAGGCTTCACAGGAAACTATGAAAAAAATTAAATTGAGAGGGGGAGTGGGGAATGAGCACACTTTATATGAAAGTCTGTCTTAAGAGGTTTTCACGCAGACGACGCTAGTTTTCGATAAAGTAAAGAGGCTTTACAACGACATCATTCCACTAAATCACAGCAAATGTCGTGACAGTTACGTTAAATATGCCCAGGATGTACCATCGACAAAATCAATTGTTGGTTGTAAGATAAATGGATTAGATTTGATTTGTTTCGGATAGATTAGGTATGCGGACGAGCGCGCTAATGAGCAGGGGACGCACACAATGCCAGTGATTGTCAGTCTGCGCGCGCGCCGCACACCTGCGCGCGCCGTGACGCGCATGGCCAGTGGGCACCAGCGCTTCCTCCTGCCGCCCCGCGCAGGCCTCGCGCGACTACCTACTGCTCTATGATCTTGCGTGGATCTTTGCATAAAAACCGCTCCCAAAAATTGTGCTGCATGTCTGATATAAGTTCATTGTTAAATGCGTCACGTCAACATGGAGGTTGTAAGCATCGTTGCATCTAACCGACGAAAAATCGGAATAGGTTTTCAAGTTGACGCGTATATATTTTTTTTATGTATCACCACATATAACAATTTACGATTTCAATTATTATTCTATTTAAAAGTTCATGTTAGGATCAGATGATGGGATATGCCGGCAAAATCGAACAAATTTTATACGTTGCACTGTTTTCAGGTTACTTAAAACTCACAAAGTGCTTTGCACTTCGTTAAATAAACTTTCCTTAATTTTTTTGCCTTTTTGTGCCTTTTTGGCACCGACTCATGATAGGTATGCTTAATGAAAGGCATGAAATCAATTTTAATTTTTTTTTAGTTTTATATTTGATTCATACTCTTGGAAGCCGTTTACTGATTTAGTAAATATCAGGCAGATGATGTTTGGTTCCAAAATTTAAATTCAAACATTTGATTCCATGCAAATAAACAGCTCCTTCGCCGGCCAGTGCTGCAGTAACGAGTAGATCATTGATCTCACGGCGGCCGGGCACACGCAGCCTCCGCCATTAATCATTATCATCTGATACTCTAATTAATAATTATTCAACAGAAATAATCATGTAACAAAGAAAGCCAACTTGTCTAACTTTCATCTCTTCGTTCAACGTATTCACGGCCAAGCCTGACGAGTGACAAGATTTCAAAGTGGAAACATCAGCCTGTGCTGACGTTGTAACTTACTTAATGTTCTTTTTACTTTGTAAATGAGTAGGTACATAGTTTTCGGAGAGTTGAGCTGGAATTACTGAAACAGCAATTTAGGGTACCTAATGCAGTAGATACAGGTAGATAGTGGTAGATGTAACAGTCGGAGCAACAGAGTCCCACTGTGCGAGAGCCAGCGTTACCGCGGGTAGGTACGTCGCTAATGAGCGAGCCGTACTTCATTACG
Organism: Mycalesis mineus; assembly: GCA_034621355.1. Classification (NCBI taxonomy): domain Eukaryota; kingdom Metazoa; phylum Arthropoda; class Insecta; order Lepidoptera; family Nymphalidae; genus Mycalesis; species Mycalesis mineus. The sequence goes on along the minus strand of CM067889.1, from coordinate 68,682 downwards.
GTTCATCATTCCGCATTACGAGCTGGATCGATTAGTTAGAACAATGCGGCGCCTTTGATGTGCCGACAGCGCATTTGTTTACGTCACACGCGCTCAGCCGCGGACCCGCCGCCTGCGCGTGCACCGACCGAAGGGAACCTATCAATTGTCTATTGTAACGCAACCAACGATGAATGTTTTAATTAAAATTAAATTAAATATTTCTATACTGTAGACATTGTTAAGTCGCACTTTTTTTAGATTTACGACCGCGTGATACGATTCAGATTTATGATGCTTATTAAAATGCAATTTCCGTAAGTTGTTTGCTTATTTCACACGCTCGCGTCGGCGCTAATAAACACAAGTGTATGTTATATACTGTACCTAACGACACGTTTGATCTACACCGCTCGGCGCTTCACTCCCTGCTATAGGATATACTCACTCAATCTTTTCAATCATCATCAAAAACAAACCAATTGCCTTATCAGACTATCTCCTCGCTGTCACACGTGCTCCTCAAGCCTGAGATATTCGTCCTCAGGCTCGAGTAACTAGAGCAAAGCTCTATCTGTATGTGGGCTCACACTACACACTAGCCCCGCTCGCAGCGCGCGCGGCGGTGTGTCTCCGCCCTCGTGCGCTACCGAGCGATTAGGCATGAAAATGGTCGTCCATTACTGAGCTGCGGCCGCGCATGGCAATGCGCAGGCGCAGGTGCGCGCTTCCCAGAGTCGCTTCCTTCGGCGAACGGCCGCCGCATGAATATGTACACGATCTGTGTCGCAGTGACTCAGCGCCAGAGACCAGCGGCCCGCGGCAGACGCGACACTACCTCGCAGGTGCTGGAGGAGGAGCACAGATGCACCCTAATTGTGTGGTTAAGTACCAAGGTTGGGTTTGACGGCCTCCACATGTATGCGCATTGCATTTATAAGACGGAGGTCCCGGGTTCAATTCCCAGCGGGGCAGATAGACATTTTTCTTACTTTGTCTCAGCCAGACCGAGACAAATTAAGAAATTCTCCGTGGCTAGGTACCACCCTACCGAACAAATATGTATCGCTCAGCGATTTAGCGTTCCGGTACGATGTCGTGTAGAAATCGAAAAGGGTGTGAACGTTGTCGAAAAAAGTAAGAATCAGAAAGGGTTATCTCCTTCTCCGATATTCCAAATATCGTTTGACATTGAAGATGACGATGCAATCCGCGACCACACACAAACACTTCAATCAACATGATTTTTTTATTTGATTTCGCATTTAATTTTACTATAACTTAATTAAATTATAGTTTAAGATTTACCACAATTTGTTCGAGCCTCAATGATGAACAACGATTAAAAAAATTGAAACCTGTTGCATTGTCTACCGCCTATTATCTATTCTGTGTCAACGGATTCTCTCTTCCCATACCGAAACACAATATAAAATAATACTCCATCGATCACTCACTATAAACAATATGTATTTGACGATTCCCAAAACCCTTCCAAAGGCTCATTAGCATCTCTCGACCGCGGCCGCTTAGAAGTGCCAAATTGTATAATAAGTCTGTTATAATAACAGTCTTATAAATTACTGCCTAAAGAATACTGTTATATTTGACATTCGTAGTAATATAAAACAAGAGGCTACATTTCATTACTCTTCATTTAAAAGCACTGATGATATATCTAATTCAGGTAAATGGGAGTTAAATTAATTCTACGTTAGGCTGATTATGTAAATACGTAATAAAGCTCGGTTAAAGTGTCGCTAGCAAAAATTTTTAACAAAAAATAGAATCGACTCAAAACGCACTAAAAAGTAAAAAATAAATGTGTCATTTAGTTGCTTTAATTTACTTAAGCATATCTATGAAGTCGGTGCTAGCCAAGTTTAAGGAACATTTATTTTACGTAGAAAAGCAGTTTGTGGGTTCTAGGTAACGTCCTTAAAGTAGAAGCCTTGGCTGGCACCGGCTCCTAGATATGCTTAAGTAAAATAAAGCAACTAAATGACACAGTTATTTTTTACTTTTTAGTGCGTTTTGAGTCGGTTCTATTTTTTGTTAAAAATTTTTATTTCTTACTTTTTAGTGATTTATCGCCACGTAATGTACTTGTACTATACCGATACCGAGACAAAAACCGAAATCACTGTAAGCGTGCCTCCAAAATTTGAAGGATTCCTTCAATTTCCCCAGGATATCATCATCAGATCCTAACATGATGACAATGGGACCACCTTTGAAGTGTGCTCTTTCTAATAAAAAAGAATTATCAAAATCGGACTACTCTGTAAAAAGTTATGCGTGGTCATACAAAAAAAAAAATATATATATACGTGTCGAATTGAGAACCTCCTCCGTTTTTTTTCGTCGGTTGAAAAAGTAATTCAAATACGGCTTACAAAGTGACTTTTTAAACTGTCCTTTTTCCACACCAGAGAAATTATATTCGCTCACGCCACATGGCTAATAAGGAAAACAGTGTAAACGTTGGGCAGATCTAAACAGTCATAGCGTAGGTCGTGTTACCAGAAACGGGTGCTCTGCTCAGTATGCGGCGACGCACGCATCATCAAATAATTCGGTGACAATGTGCACTACATTCAAACGCTGCATTCATATTAATACGAGCCACTAACAATACACTAAACTATCATAAATAAATAAATAAATAAATAAATATTATAGGACAATTACACACATCGCTATATAGCCCCAAAGTAAGCATAGGTAGCTTGTGTTATGGGTACTATGATAACTGATGAATATTTTTATATATACTATACATAAATACTTATAATATATAGATAAACACCCAGACACTGGAAAACATCCATGCTCATCACACAAACATTTTTCAGACGTGGGAATCGAACCCACAGCCTAGGACGCAGAAGCAGGGTCACTACCCACTGCGCCACTCGGCCGTCAAATCATAACACTGTAACAAATAACAACACGACGAGTGTTAGAGGAATGTTTGAGAGTTCCAAGGTTTGATGTCAATCTGTGGCAAACAGTTATGTATCTACTTCAAATGATGAAATTTGAGTTCATCTCTAACTATATGTTTGTACACTTTTCTTACGTTTACGCTTTTGTCTGTCTGCAGCTTCGATCAACAATAGTAACTGTTGATCGAAGGTCTACAGACTACGATGGCGGCTAGCAAACCATCGTGCTGGTAGATTACAGCCAAGTGTACTGGCGATTCCTGCCCGAGTACCTACCGAAGTATATGCCGTGAAATGGTCACCGATTGCATAAGAAGAATACCTAATTCGAGTTAAAACCTAAGCTAATATCCCACCGGCGTGCAGCACGATGTGACATCAAATGATGTCGCAGCATTAGTGCTAAACGTCTTTTACTGAAAAATGCTGATATATCTGGTTGTTCCAATATTTCATAGGTTTTATTTCAAACTATATTTATTCTAATCTTGAGAGCAACAAGTACAGTTAAATATATTTTTGGCGGACACGGCGCGGTCAAATGTAAATAACCCACTCACAATGGCTATTTCAAAGCCTTGGAAAACGACGCGTATGTTAATAAAACTAATGCACTCGGCGCATCATAACATGAGCACGAGACGATTACCGGCCCATTACTGCGCTCGCCTTATCATCTCACATACGAGGCGCACAGATGTTCTGTACGCGCAGACGCGACAGTTAGTCTTTACTGTCAATCTTAAAACAAGGCAAAAGTGCCCGACTTATTTCTTACTTTTTAGTGATTTATCGCCACATAACGTACTCGTACTATACTGTCACTTGTAGCCAAAAAGCTACCAATACTTACACAAAAACCGAAATCGCTGCAAGTGTGTCTATAAAATTTGAAGAGTTCCTTAAATTTTTCCAGGATATCATCATCAAATCCTAACATGGTGACAATATGACCACCTTGAAAGTGTGCCCTTTCTAATAATAAAAAGAATTATCGAAATCGGACAAATCTGTAAAAAGTTATGCGTGGTCATACATAAAAAAAAATATTTGTGTCGAATTGAGAACCTCCTCCGTTTATTTTCATCGGTTAAAAATTGGCAATATCGATATACGATTGTACCTTGGAGTAGGTATACGTAAAGCCATTCTTGTTCTCTCATTCATATAATTTCTCATTGCTAAAGTTTGTGTATGTGTGTATGTCCTACCGTATTATGACCGAGGACACAGAGTAAATTTTGTGTACTCGCCTCGCATACTAATAGATTTCTTGTGGAGATGTCTGATCTCTGGATATGATTTAATATGGGAACCTTTGCTCTTAACTATAAAAGCATATAATTGTCGTCTTTGGCCATTCCTGATCGTTTTAAAGTATCAAACATCAAGGACACGGATGTGTTTCTCTTATTGTAAACTTCACACTGAGGTAAGCGCATGAGGCGTCTGCGTCTGCGCACCCGAGGTCTGCGTCGCGGAGTCAGCGCGGGCACATGAGCGGCGCCGAGTGCGCGCTGTAAACCACGCTCGTTAACCGCGCAGAGCTTTAATTTCCTTTTCAATCCCATTAAAAGTTTTAGTATTTCGGATGCAAATGATTGTTTACTTATTGTTGTGTGTAAGACATTGCGCGATCTCGTTAAGCGATAGCTCGCGGCCTCGCGTGATGCGCTGAGTCCCGTCTTACGCGCCTCACGCGAACTACTCCCGTCCTTGTAATACACACTCTTTCACACTTCTAAACCTTAACACTTAACTTTAAAACATAATAAACCAAACACTTAAAGATGGATATACAGAGTGTAGTAGAGCGTACGTGCGTAGAGAGCTGTCGGCTGTCGATGTTATCATCTATTCGGCGCCGCACTCCTGCGCTTTCGGTTTCATTCTGCGTTTCTTTACGTTGAGGGTAAGCCATCGAGTGCACACGACATATTACTCTGAATTTGTAAGCTATCGAAATTCATCAATCGAGTAAAGTGCACATCCAACTCCTATTACCTCCCATTACCAAACGAGTAGAGACTTGCGAATAGGTACGTCACAGACTACGAAGACGAAGACTAAGAGAAGCTGCAACAATATGTTACGCGCCGCGACAGACGCATGCGACAGATACGTCGCGTTGTGTTTACTTACGAATACTGAAAGTGTAAAGACAATCTAATTTCTACTCGATCCGCTGATCAAGTTGATGTTAGTTTTATGACATAGGCAAGATAAAACTGACTATTTTCACGATCTTTAATTTATATTTATACGTATTTTTTTACTTTTTTATTAATATATCCAATCAATTATTTATTCGTGACTAATGTGTGGTAAATGATATTAGTTTTCCTATTGATTGCGACTCAAAATCTATATTAACACAGAATGTACTTGTTAACCAAAACAATAAATTTTAGTGTTTCTGGAATTATCTTTATTAGATCTCCTAATTCTGAAGTTTATATCTGAGGGCGAGTATAATGACTGTACTTACATTGTTGTAAGATATATCTGATCTATCTGAAATATCAATATTTTACTTAAAAATGCCAAGTGTTACCAAAACTATACACCGAGGGATCCGCAGGTACACATTCCAGTATACTAACAAATGTTAAAAATTTTCCGATGTACTTGCTACAATTATTTCCTTTCACAAAAATCTGACAGTAAACTTTTAAGAAATTTAGTAGGTGACCTGACAAGATTTGCAAAACTCTTTTGTTCTAAACTCAAAATCGCATTAAAATTACATTTATTAACGTTATGTCCTTACGTCACATGGCTTCAAACATTTGGATATGTTTTAAATGTCGAACTTTGCACACTTGTTTGTACATTTTTGAACTAATCAGTCACACTACTTTGCAAACAGATCTTTCAGCGGTACGGTAACCAACCACATACATAATGACAAAGTGCATTTTTTTACATTGAAGTTTGTAACAAATGTAGTTAAAATTGATGGGCTTAGAAGGATAGGAGTAAAACTGCCGAGACAAACAGGTGTGCGAGATAAGGGTTTTGTTTTTATTATTTCGAACATACGGAATCCTAAAAAGTAAGAAGAAAAAAGTTTGATTGCGAAAACTGAGCCTAAAACGACTAGTGGCAGAGGGCGCGCGGATGTGAACGCTCCGAGCAAGGCCGCGCCGGGCCCGTTACGTGCCCTTTGCGCTTCCTGCCGCTGCCTGCCGCTGCCGCTGCCTGTCGCTGCCGCCCGCTGCTCGCCCTGCCGACCGGCCGCAGCTAATTGACGACTATTCATGTTTTATCCGCTGCAATTAAATTAGCGCTCGAACACATCGTTATAAACAATGATAATGTGTTTCCAATTCATTTTATTGTTTTTGTTCGCTTTCACGTGAGACTCCGCTGTATAATTAATGTATTCCCTGTGTAGATCAGAGTATTAAATCATCAACGAAAGGGTCACAAATAAAACTTTCACCGAGTGTCCCGACCTGCAGCTCCTTAGCTGCTCGGGGGCTACAAGTCTTTAGCTTTACATTATAATACTGGTTTATGATTTCGTCTGAGAGAATGACAGTTTATTACATAAATTTAATAAATTGCGCAGATATAAATCAGTATAATATAAAATTATGACATATTAAAAAGTTCATATGAAATATGTAAAAAAACCTTGTCACACTCCACGTGTTCCACTCTCAGTAGTTTTAGTGTATATTTAGGTATGTTTACTAAAACACTAACTAAAACAAATATAATTTTTTTTATCAAGTTTAATAAATAAATTTTAGATGGTTCCTGGTATTTGTTCTAATAAGATTTAAGGCATTAAATCTAATACTCACAATACTCGTACAATATTTACATCTAGTCTTTGACAATAGGTAATGTAGGCAATGGTGAGAAGTGACATAAAAGTTTAAATGAGTTTTTAATAAGAGGTTTATGGATTAGTAATGAAATATCTATGAAAGTAATTAAAATTTAAAGCTTTTTTAAACTAGGCGTAGGTATCAAAAATGCTTATAGCTTGATCATAAGTTACAAAATAGATTTACTGGTTATTTGTTGTCGATGCTCTTGTGAACAGTACGGGGCTCGAAATGTATGAGCTTGGAGCTGATAAAATGAAATTATTTTGTTCTGTTTTCGATAGTTCATACTGGAAATTAGCTGTTTTGAATGAAGATGCGGGAAGGTCATTTAAAAATCCTATTTGTTATTGTCGAAATGCAAGGAGCAACTCTGGCTCGGTCCTGTCAGCGCCGCCGGCGGCTGGTGTTGGTCGGCGGGGAGAGCGGCGGCCGCGGCGTGCGGCGCGGAGTGCTGTGCAGCGAAATATCAATAGTAGAGGCGGCGGCCGAGCGGAAGAGCCTTGTCCCCCCGCCGACCCCGCGCCCCGCGAATTTACAATGCGGCCCGCCCCGCCTCGCTCCCAGCTTTCCACCGCCTCGCGCTGCGCCGCGCGACCCGCAGCTCTGTGTCGGCGGCGCAAGGCGCGTTGTCGCGCGCTGCGCGGCGGCGCGGCGGTGTGCGTGAAATTTTCTCGCCTGGAAATTCTAATGCGCGGCGCGACTGCGATAAAAAATGAGTAGCGGCAACCGTGCATACATTACCGACAGAGACGGCGCGCGCCGCCCCGCCCTCGCCGCATTTACATTCTGAAAAAGGGAGGCTCCGCGGAATGGACTATTTAATAAAAGTGTCTGAAGCCCCTCTCCCCCCCCCCGGCCCGCCCCACGCCCGCCTGGAAAATAGCGTATTCAATGCGAACTTTATACAGAATTAGGCGCCACCCCGATGCTCGGCACCTCGTGGAGCACGGTGGCAGGAGCAGCGCCGGGGGTTCCTGTATGTAACATATTTTTTCAGAAATTTCTCTAGGCTCATTTAGATCTAATATCAGTGACGCGTCCAATTTTTGCTACCAGTGCGCATATTAAAAGAATACAAGCAAACATGGGATCTAAGATCTGATACAAGCTGTCAAAGAAGAAAGACAGAGTAGTGTGCAATATGCCAATTTTCATCTCACTCCAGCGAGGAAACTGCAATTAACAACGAGATCCAGTTAGGTGTTAAGTACTTCCCTTCCATTTGTAGTAACTCGGGGTTCCTATCGTCTGTAGTCAGTTGATTTGATGTAGATGAACAGTTGATGTTTATTTGCTATACCCCCGAGGAAGAAATCTTGGTTGCACTAGTTTAAAATACTATTTCTATTTTATATCAAAATTAAGTCTAAGTCAAGGGTGTTTGAATGTATGGAAACAAAACGCCGGAATTGATAAAATATCTTTTGGGATCACATCACAATGTTCTTACTGTATATTAAATTGTACTTAAGAAGGTAGATACCTATTTATTTATCTATCTGTCCATTTTTTGTGCGACTTTATGTGTATTTTTCAAATAAGCTTTAATACGATGATAAGTCCAACTAGGAGGAAATACCAGCCTCCCTGCGTATAGGAGAGAGGATATACTTACTGCGTAAACCCGCCACGCAGCTCCAATGCAGATTGGCGAACTTAGGGTAGTATGATAAGCTCTTGTAACTACCACTACCAGGTGTCAATCACCAGAACCAACGACTTGGCGTGCTCTCCGAGGTACGGCCGACCCAAGACTTGAACCCAGTACCTACTTCGTGATCCAACCCACATAAGCTAAGCAATGAACCAATGAGTACAATCAGATCGCTATCATGGATTTTTATTTCGAACTATTTGAGAGGAAGTAATTACAATTTTCCTGTACCTAATTGTACTTAATAATTGTTAAAAAAAATTAGTTGATTGAATACTAGACGGATTTTGATGAAAATTTACTAAATAATATTATGCAAAATAATCTATTAAGCTAAATAATCGAATCACTGAGCTACGGTAATTAAATTTACGTATCGTACACGAAATAGGATTTTTGACGACCTCCGTGGCGCAATGGTATGCGCGGTGGATTTATAAAACGGAGGTCCTGGGTTCAATTCCCGGCGGGGCAGATTGAGATTTTTCTTAATTTGTCTTGGTCTGGCTGGTGGGAGGCTTTCGCCGTGGCTAGTTACCACCCTACCGACAAAGACGTACCGCCAAGCGATTTAGCGTTCCGGTACGATGTCGTGTAGAAACCGATAGGGGTGTGGATTTCATCCTACTCCTAACAAGTTAGCTCGCTTCCATCTTAGACTGCATCATCACTTAACATCAGGTGTGATAGCAGTCAAGGGCCAACTTGTAGTCGATAAAAAAAAAAAAGAAAATATTTTCCGTAATAAAACTTAATAAATGAATATGTAGCAGAGTATCGCTGTTTGTTACACCTATTTGCCTGAACACGAAATTGATAATTATCTACAATTAAACAAAAATGTTTGTTGTACAAAAAATAAGTAAGTTTGAGTATGTACATTTGTTTTCAAAACATGCTTTTCGCAGTTCAAACAAGGTCTTAAACAATTTCAAACACAACAAAATATTCCGCGTAGAACATAAAAACAAATAACGAATTACAAAATAAAATGTCAGGCTAGGTACGTTAAGGTATGCGAGAGAAATTGTTAAATTAGGCAATTGTGATAATTAATTATTGTTTACTCGAACGTTCAAGAAGACACCTGTGTCTATTGCACAAGTGTTTAAGTTAGATCTAGCGTGCCTTGCATTGTATTCATTGTGTGTAGTATTATGTTAACATGTGTGTGCCCGCGCCGCGCGACGATTAGCGCGCGGGGCCGGAACATCGCATTAGATCACACGCGCCTTCAACGCGTCTAATGCCTCTAACGCTCTCAGAGCCCGCGGACAGATTCGCGGAGGCGCTTGGACAACGTACAGTTTACACTGTGACATGTGCAGCCCTCGGTCGATTGGTGGTGAACTACAAATTTGGGCTAAGGAATCCTTTTGATTATTTCAATAGTAATATTATAATGAAAGCAAAATTTGGCTGATGCGAGATGTCAGTCGTGGCTAGTAACGACTCTACCGGCAGAAACGTACCGCTAATCATTTAGCGTTCCGGTACATGACGTGTGAAAAACGAAAGGGTTAAGGAGTTTTGTCCTACACCTAACAAGTGAGCCCGGTTTCATCTTAGATTGTATCATCACTTACTATTAGATTACTACTAGATAGAGATTAATGTAATAAATAAATAAAAAAAAAACTTTACATAATTTTGGGATTTGAACATAGTCAACAACTTTAACTTTAACTTTGATTTGGGTTTTCGGCAAAAATAGCAAACAGATCTGTTGCCACTGTGAGGCTATTGAAGTCCATGGCGTTGCCACGTCGTGTTCACTGTCTTTCTGTCGCGCAAGGGCGAACGGTCCGCCAGCTCCGCGACTAGACGCTCGTTCCGGAGGGTGGTAGGCGGAAGGGGTAAAAAGCCGGCGCAGAGTCGCGCACTGCGGTGGCGCCGCGCGTTTTTGTGCCGCTTTAGCGCCGACACCTGCGGCGACGCGTGCGGCTGATTGATGGCCGCCGCCGCGACCTGCCGCACCCGTCGCACCCGCCGCGACCCGCACGCGACATCAACTACATACAACGACCTGAGAATGGTTTTGTCTCTAAGTTTAATACGACATGAACAAATCAGTGTGTTATTAAACATTTAAGGTACCTCGTTCTTTATTCACTCAATCGCAAAATGTTGTGTTTCGTTTAGTGTGTGCACAGTCTAAACACTAAAATTTTACCTAAGTAGTCTTAGTTAACGAGCAATATGTCAAGTCTATGGTGGTCTATATGATGTGAAGTATACTGAGGCATGAGTTTGTAGGTCTGGCTGGTGCCCTGGAGGTTAAGTTGTCGACTCCAGTTATTATAATTGACATTCTGAAGAGAATAGAAGCTCCTTATCCCCTCTCCTCTAAAGAAGGAAGTCTATGTGGGCCTCTAATAGATTAATAATATAATATGAATCAATATTTCTTTGAGTGTTCAAACAACACTGCTGATATAGTGACAAATTTTAATATTTTACAAGTTCGATTAGATCTTATACCTACTCTAAGTAGGTACTTATAAATTAGCAGTAGCAAGTTTTAAATAAACGTATTTTTATACTAATGTGTTGCGTCTGTCGCAGCGTCGCGGCGAGTCGCGCTCCTGGCTGCAGTACCCGGCGTCGCGTCTGCAGCGTCTGCTGCGAAATGCGTGTCCGCCGCGCCCCGCCCGCCTCGCGCACGGTGAGTGACTTAACTACTAACGCAACGCGTCCGTTGCAGCGTCGCGGTCGTAACCTCCTGGCTGCAGTAGGTATCTCACCCCGTGTGAGCCGGTGAGGTTTGGATGAAAATGTTTTGATAGCAGCGGGCAGCTCATTAGCAGTCTGCACGCGGATCCGTTTTCCGGAGCAGGTGTGCTGCCGCCGCGTCACCGCGTCACCGCGTGGTACTTACTGCTCACACTATGAGAACTCGTATAAAATCATTGAACAAATGTAAATGAAAATTCTTCAATACCCGCCCAGATCTGACGCAATACTCTCTACTTCACTCCGAAACCGGAGTATCTTCAGGAACTGTCGACTCTATTATATCTGCGATTGCGATTATTTTGTTTTGTAAAGCAAGTTAGGCAGTCTTGTCGGTGTCGACAGCAGAAGGCAAAAATAAATGTCACCGGGCATGAAAATGTCGGCTAAAAAGTGGTTCGATTTAATGTCGAGTACCTAGTAATCCTGATACAACTAAGTACTTATAACATAAGAGATTGATTTTTCCGTTTGTCAATATCGATTTGCCATCGGATCTGTCAATAGTTGACAATGTTGCGTCGAGCGGCGGCAACACAGGCGATCATATATTCATTATTAACTACTACGATGACTACACTGAACATAAGGAAATGATTAATTTATATACAAGTCTGTTTGTAGTTTTGACGCGCTCGTCAATGACGTTGCGTTCATTATTAGTATTGTTTTATACAATGACAAACGACTGCTTCACTGCGATATCGCTAGTTGTCAATAAACGATGCAATCAAATAGGCGCATTAACCTAATGTCAAGTGTGACAAGCAGGTGACAAGTTATTGCAACACCGAGTGACACATCCGTATACAGTTCAGAGCTTATACGTACATACATAACATCACGCCTTATGGGTAGGCAGAGACCACATCCCTCCATTGCCACGGTCCTTGCATACTTCCTTAGCTTCTTCTCTCTCATTAATCCTTTCATACAAGTTCGTTGGTTTAGGGTACTCTTGACCTGGCCATTATTTAAAATGTCCTGAATTAGGTCCAGGAACATTCGCCTAGGCCTTCCCCTTCCAACATTTCCATTCACCCTCGCCTTGTAAATCTCTTTTGTTAATCTTCTTTCATCCATTCTCTCTACATCTCAAAACCATCTAAGCATCCCTTTCTCAATTTTAGTCACTACATCTTCTTTTACACCACACTTTACTCTTATCATATTATTTTTAACTCTGTCACACAGTTTTAACCCGCACATACTCCTCAATGCTCTCATCTTCATAGCTTATACCAATAGTAATGTCCCTACCAAATGTCCTGTGGAGGTTAGCCATCTAATAGAGGATAATACTGTGAAGTACGAGTACACACTGTTCCCTTACTCTGATAATGTAATGGCCCGACAGACAGACACGACCAGGCCTAATATCAACATCTTTACGTCTGCATGAATGATGTCTGAAGTATAAACACGAACCAACGTACTTACTAACGTAACGTAACGTCGCTTACTTTCCAACTCCAGGTAGGCATAGGCATAGCTATTTAACAGCTATTCAAATATCTTGTCAGAGACATTCCAATTACTTTTTTTTTGTTAGCCTCACCGTGGCTGGAACTCTGGTTATCCAGAGTTAAACTAACTGCGGGACATAACAAAAGCGAATAAATAAAAAATAAATAATTGCAAAAATCATAAATGTACTTTAATAGTCGGTAAGTAAGGATCGATGGGAAACTTGATGCTCGTTCATGTCGGTATGCACTACGCTGGTGCGGCGTCGGCAGAATATGGCAGCTAACTGTAACGGACAGGATTTGCGGGACGGAGAACTAATTATGTTATTACTTGCGATAAGGAACAGACAAAAACATGTGATCAACTAAACAGGACATTCCTCTGCGACGCCGGCACCTGCCGCGAACACTACCGTCGCCCGGCAGACCACTGTGCGCGTCGCACCTGAGCGAAGTGAAGCCTACACCTGGACACTGGCCACTTGTAGCGGTGACGTTTGTTTGACCCACTCTCGTGAGCGGCGCGTAAAGAAACGCAGTGTTCTCTCAATGAGACGAAGCTACGCTACCTAACTAATGTGACATTAGGTCGTCACCAGATTAAAATACTGAGTAAATCGCAACAGTAATCGAGAATTCTGACTATTAACTTTCCATCTAATTCAGCTTTTCTTAACCTTACCTACAGTAAAGATAGTTTCAGAATATGTCCGCAGGGAGAAATATTCTACGTGGTAGTGAAAAGCATTTATAATTAAAATCAGCGTAAAAGAACAAACAAATGCACGAAGTAACTTTACTATTAGAGCAGGTAGATACACAAATTATTTGTGGGATTCGATTGTATAAGTTAATCCTAAAGAAAGTTCTGAACATGTTTACACAAACTTTAATAACGCGTAAAAAACATTATTTTACGACGAGGATCATAAAATTAATGGGTTTCTTAATGACCAAGAGTCATGGAGGCAATCTGTTTTGCTTTCTTTTACACACTAGGCGGTTCTGAATATAAAATGGTAAATCATTGAAACATTTTATATTTTTAAAGTAAAAAGAACAACTGCTGTGTTTCTTGCCGATTCTTTCCAGTAGAATCTGCTTTTTTAACTGGTGGTTGAAATAATACTCGCCGACAGAGTTTACTGTCAAAGGTACTTATTTGTATAGAAGTCGTCTTAAACTATTTACAAAAGAGACAACATTAATTATGCATTTAACTATGGAAGTTTACTTCGGTCTTTAAAACTTTTGTATAATAATTATAATGCTTAAACATAAGTTCATAATAAGAATTCGCAATAGTTAGAACGTGTTCTAAAATAAAATGTTTAATAGGTACATATCACAAAATTAGCTACTTTTTTGTTTTTTTTTTTACTTGCTTCAAAAGTAAAATGGGTTGACTTAAATCTTTTAAGATAACTACTTAAAATTTTAAACATTCACCCATTTCAAAGCTTGTCGCAGATATAAATTTTGACAAAGTGTACTAGACAATACAGCGCGTCACAATATGTATGCATGCAGGTACGCGCTGCAGCCCGTCTGCCCGTATGCATACAACATGATTTATGCGCTGCGATAGGCGCTAGAGAATCAGCTCGCAGCCGCACAGTGCCGGCCGCACATCTGACGCCACCACTGACGCGTAAGCGCTGGACGAGACACTCTAGCTAGTCGTCGTTACTGAACCCACTACCTGCAGAGATACAGCCGAGGGCTGTAAGCGTATTGATACCAAAATCAATTACTATTATTAAAACTGTTCCACTTTCTAACTCTTTGAACTTAAACTCGTTCATTTCAAATAGACTTAGTTTACAATCATTTTTTTGAAACGGCAACTTTGACTTTCGATCGTAGAGTTTGGAAGGTAAATTCTTATTGAAATAAACTGGCAAAATCTCAGCAGTTGCTTATAAAACAATGATCGTACTTATCGTAAGTGTTGGTAATTAATTCATTTTATTTTGGCCTATTTTTAATATTTTTGTCAAACTCACAACTCTAAAGTACGCTCAGCTCTTCCGTCGGCTGTATGTCCGTGTGCGGTAATTTCGGTTGTGCTATAAATCTGCATCTCTGCGGGGGTGTCCGGGGGTGCGGTGCGGGGGTGTGCAGGGGTGCAGCGGCCAGGTGCGGGGGCGGCAGATGTCGCGCGTGACGTCACTGACCCACATCTCGCGCTCGCCAAAACGACCCGTATCCGGGGGGCGCAAGGTCGCGGAATAGATTCGCGCGCTAATGAGGGTGCTGATGGTCACCGCACGCGCCGAGTGCGAGCGCGCCTTCTGTTGACTGAACGGTTCAAATGTAGATCAACTGATTGTAACGAACTATTAAGTTTTATTAAACTTTTAACTCTCTTATCTCGTCTTATGTTCCAACTTTTCGTAATTCTTACGTATACGCATTCAAATACGTTGTTTAGCTGACTGTGCAACTCAAGGCAATAAAAATTGAATTCGTAGATTGTCCCGAATTAGAAGTCGAACCTGATCGGACCCCGTAGCTCCCAGCTAAAAAGGGACGTTGTTGCGACTGCGCCAAAGGTCCGGAACGACACAAGTTATTTTTTACCCGACTGCATCAGAAGGAGGGTTATGTTTTTCGAGCGTATGTATGTATGTATGTATGTATGTATGTATGTATGTATGTCCATTTCTTCGGCACGCGCTACAGCCTTAATGTCTGAACGGATTTTGACATTAAAGGTGTCGTTGAATTTGTGAAAATTGTGGCAGTGACATAGGCTATATAAATTTTCAAAATGGCGGCTGTAAATGGGGGAAAAAAGGGGGGATGTGTGTATATCTTTCTTCTATCTTAGCAATATGGGTATCAAATGAAAGGAAAAAGACCATTTAAAAAATATAAATATCATATCATGTTTATATTGCCGTTGTAACAAAAAATGGCATAAAGTGTACCGAGTCATTTCTATACCATAAACTAAAACAAAAAAGTCTCAAATAAAATTATTATTATAAAAACAAAAAATCCGACTGCATAGAAGTTATGAACTGAAAAGAGAAATACAAGGATCACTATATCTACATAAAATTCTAAATACTTTATGGCGCTGCAGGCGGGGACAAACGTAGTTTTGGTAGATCTTTCTTTCCCCGCAGAATATAAAGTATTTTGTCCCCGCTTGTAACTCCATAAAGTATTTAGAATTTTATATAGATATAGTGATCCTTGTATTTCTCTTTTCAGTTCATAACTTCTTCAGTCGGATTTTTTGTTTTTATAATAATAATTTTATTCATGAAATGATATTTAGTGAGAACATGTGGACACCTCAGAAAGCTCTGGTAATTAAGTATATCTCGTCTATATTTATAAAGTCTTGTGGAATCGCATCATCGCATGTCGTTAGATGCTATCTTATGCTATTCTTATACTAAATAAATTATGTATTATCTTTATCGGCTGCATTATATATTCCAGTAACTATTTTTGCGTTATCATAGGATATTTTTACACAAGCTTTTTGTTTGGTTGAATATTAAATTAGCCTTGCGTATATCTTATTGTTAAGCTTGCGATATATTTTTCGCTGGCGTAATAAAAATAACAATATATTTATTTGAGAAGTTAAATAATAATTCACACAAAGAATCCCGCCCCTGAACTAGGTAAGCCCGTAAATATCTCAGGGGCTAAATAAAGTTAATATAAGTTAAAATTTCTGGCATATCTCAATGTAACAATATCTTATCTATAATCTTTGCAGGTTGCAGGTAGGTACTTACAGGTTATGTGAACGTCAAAAGAAGGAATGGAAGGTACCTACCTACTTGTGCCGCGTTTCCTTGTACCTACGAGTACTTCGTTCGTATTCAACTCACTTGTTTGAATTTGTTAACAATAATAAGTAGGTACCGAAGTATCAAAAGCCCAACGATCCAAGGTTCGCACTAAAGTTACACAAGTCTGGGAGCAGTGCACACTGCACACACGACTGTCGTATCCTCTTTGTCGACGAAGTTATAAACAGGTAAAGGGAACATTAAAAAAATGTCAACAGAGACATTTTCATGTAAAGAAATAGGGAAACCAATGCATTTTACACTGAAGGAAGTTATCAGATCCCATGGAGAGAATAGCACCCGACTCTACTCACGCTCGCCTAACACTCTAGGTACTCCATCAAAGCGTAGGTAGATATCTATACCTAGTGTTCTATGAATTCTTAATTATAATGAATGAATTCTTAAATATTATATGGCTTGGCCGTTCTACTATGTGAGAAATATACTATTAATATCTACTCTGTAAGAAAAACAAATCTAAATCTATTGATAAATCAATAAATGAAGGTAAATAAATATTATATTTTACTTTTGCTAACGTTCTTTTATAGAAAAAATATTAAATAAATAATAATTATTAATTAGCAGCTTGAATTGAATAAAGTTAGAAATAGGAAAACTTCTGAACTAACCTCGAATGAACAACACTTTAATTAGTTATAGATTATACTTACTTGAGTAAGGATCGCTTCACAGTTAATTACTTACAATAACTTAGAAATCAACCATTGATGGATCATGCCCCTTTACACAGTGAGAAGCTCCGCTATGCAAATCTGTCGATTGAAACAAAGTTGCTGATTTGTAAATGTTTGCATAACACGCGAGGCCGACGAGCACACGAGCACATTACACAGGAAGTGGTTACATTTTTGAATAAAGTACAAAGTACCTGCACTTGTTATTGGAGGGGCAGTGGCGAAACTTGTGCATGAACAACGTTACTGCAGCGAACAACCTGCCGGCACTCGGTGCAGGGATGTGTTTTTGTGTTCATCGGTATAAGTAGATACATTTATTAGTGGGCATGTAGATATGCTGTAGATCCTGTACGATGTCGAATGAAATAATTTACATCGATAATTTTCTTAAATATTAGTCATGTCTAATAAATATCACAATATTTGACTCATTACACTACGTTATTCATCAGTTATCATAGTACAGTAGATACTACAGTTACAGCAGCACAACTACCTACCGAGTGTCGAACTTTCTCTGTAGGCGGGCCCTTAGAGAGAAGAAAGTTTTATTTGGGTATACTTACGCAACTACAACAAAACGGTTTTAAAAAATAAACAATAGCAGAAACAAAGAAGTGTAATGTCATTGCGAAACGGTCGGGGCGACCGTTAGCGCGACCACCTACCTGCGCGTGCACCGCGGCACAGTTCACTGTTATGATACGCTGCTCCGCAGCCTTATCGAGCAGCATCTCACTGCTGACAGCTTCGGCCACTGGCCGAAGACAAACAACGAAAGCGTCGTCGAAAGAACGCTGTAGAATTGTCATCACATTACCTAGGTAGGTACCATACCTAAGTATAATAAGTTTTAATAAAAAATATAACAAAAAAATTAAACCGACCTCCAAATGGGAGGGATCCAAATGGAAATTTGGAAGTATACGTACCCTTTCGAACAAAAAAAGAATTTTTTAAATCGGTCCAACTGTCTTCGAGTATCTAGGTACCTACCTAGGTTGGACCTAATCATGTAGATAACATAGGAAGGTAAGTAGGTAGGTAGGTACTTACAAAAACACACAGTTGAATTGAGAACAACAAATTGCGTCAACAAAATTAGCGAAATCTATCTGCCTGGTCGCTTACAAAAATATCATGTTAGGTATCTAGATATACCTACCTATACTAAAGCCAAACTCGATTGAGAATGCTTGTCAACAAACAAATTAAAAATGAAGGTAGAAATCACTAGTCATTTTACACCAAATTTTTTTAGTTAACTTGTTAATGACGAATTCATGACAATAAATTAGATTAGTAAGCTTAAAACTAGTTAATATATTCAATATCTTTTAAATAAGATTTTATAAAAAAACAAAACATAATTTTAAATTTATTAGGCACAAAATGTGTTGCATTTCTACCTTCATTTTAAATTTGTTTGTTGACCAGCATTCTCAATCGAGTTTGGCTTTAGTATAAGTAATTATACTTAATGGCCTACGCTTGGTGTTAATAAATCGTTGTCTTTATCAGTAGTCATCTAAGTAGATTAATAACAAATACTTAATGTTAATTTCGATCATGTTATAAAGACAAGACTAACCATCGAAACCACTGAACGACAAGCCTGTCAGGCTAGGTAGATAGATACTTACTTTTTACTTAGTCGACCCGAATCGAACAGGATGTCGAACTCTAAACCTTCTGGTCCAGTGTAGCCTCAACCCAAAAGCTCCTGAGTCCGACTGAAAACAAAAAAACTAAAATCGTACTTAGATAATCGACCTATAAGTATTTAAGCCTTTTTCTAGTTCCTTAACAAGTTTTTGTTCGTCGATGAATTCCGTAAATCAATTTAGTAGAACCGTTAGGGCACTTCCGAACCAATCTGCGGAGATAACGCGCAGCGAGCTTTGTGTGCGGCCAACGACCTCGCGCCTGCTACCCGCTGCTGCCCGGAGTGCTGCCCGCAGCCCGACCGAGACTACCTACTGACATTGCAGGTTGATATTCAGAATATTGAAATCGAATATTTGAAACCGATGCAGAATAATTCAATAAATATTTGTAGCTATTCGACATCAAAAATCGTCTCGAAGGGCCTCGTCTCTGCGAGGCGGAAGAGCCCGGCCCGCCTCGTCGGCAGCCGGCGGCGCGGCGGGCGCGGGCCGTATGTAAAGCGACTCGGAAAATCCATAACGGGCCGCGGAAAACCCTTTTAATATACGGCACGTAAATAAGCCTGGGCCGCGGGGCGGGAGCGCGGCGCGCGGGGCGGACCGCGATTGGCCGGCGCGGGTCCGCCCCGCCCGCCCGGCCGCCCCGCGCGCGCCTGAAAAAAACCTCGGAAAAAAGCGGCGAGCGCGCGGCAGTGCCTCACGGACGCGCTCGGTGGGCGGACGTCGCTCGCGACAGAGAGACGGCGCGACCCACGACCGGCGGCCGCGGCCGCGCCATGCCCGCGCTGGCCCTGCGCGACCAGCCGCTCGACTGCTCCATGCGCCTGCGCGAGCCGCCCGCCTGGCCGCCGCGCCACCACGGTGAGCGCCAGCCCGCGCCTTGCCCCCCAGTGTCAGTGCTGTTTGGTTTCTGTCGTCTCTGGCGAGGCGAGTAAGTAGAGCCCCTCGCTCCCGGCGCGTGCCCGCGCGCGCACGCCGAGGTGCAGGCGCCGCTCTGCGCGTGCTCTATTGTTTGCGTTTGATCAAGACGTAGTGTCCCCGCTCGTGTTTCGTATCGAATATGAAGTCGGAAGGGAGTAAGTAGTTCACCTGTTTCTATCGTGCGGACGTCAAGTGAATTCTTGACTCGTGTTCTTAAGTTCTACTACGAAATAACCGTTGTGCACCGTCCAGTAGTACATCTCGCTTCGCACTCTAAACACTTGACCTAAGTAACAGTAAATAGTCATTTAACAGTTATTATTAAAAGCTGATTAAGCGCCGACGGTCGGCCGGTTCCCCTAAATCTAATATTTTCTTAAAGCAGTGGAACGTTGACCCTAATTTAGTTTGTCAGGGGGTGTGCGGCGCGGATGTGCGGGGCAAGGGAGGGATTTGTTCAGTTCATCTGATAACATGCGATGTGATGCTGGAGTCACGGGTAGGACCCGCGCCGCTGCCGGCAGGTAAAGTAGCCTATCACATCAGTTGCCATTATTGACTAAAATACTTCTCAAATCACCTGTAAGCGATAATTTTTTATACCTTTCAATCTCGAATAAATCACGTCCCGATAGACGTGACGTGGCTGTAATTCCGATAAAGCTAATAAAGAAAGATAAAGCTAAGTTAATAGCTAGTTATTATACTAAAATTTAATAGATACTTACAAATATAACTTCATAAAGCTTTCTGTACATGGGCCTTATATAAATATATGGTCCTGTACCTAATTCATTCAAGGAGGTTTGGCTAAAATGCAAAAATGCATTCGTTTCTAGGTATCTACCTATCTCTGATTTACTTTTCTTTGATTCCTATTAGTAAGTGTCCCGCCTGACTGTTAATATTAGGTATATTATTTATATTTTACGTTATATTATAAATAATTATATCATAAGAATGATTAACAACAAATATTGGAACAGAGACATATTAAACTCATTCTGATATCATTTGATTTAGTAAAAAATGCATAATTTATTTATTTCTATTCTTTGCTACCGTATCTAGAACCTACGTCGCTGTAAGTGTTTGCTTGAAAGTACTTGTACGTTTAAAGAATTCAAAAACTGTATCGGTTTACATTTCTAATATTGTGAAATCCTAGAGTTCGCCCTTATGATTAGGTTTCTTAATTGGACGCAAGTTTCTAGCTAAATTACATAAAACACCAATCTACACGTCAACACTCACCAAAAAGATTTGCTAATTTAAATTGAGATGATGTGCGTTATTATATCAGTTGAATGTACAGTTAGAGTGCTGTGACAGTGTGAACAATAACATATTAGTAGTAATGCGGTGTTCCGGCGCTGGCCGTCGTTAGAGAGCCTCGCCCTAACGAGATCATCACCGGCATCGTCGACACCCGCGCCCGCGCCGCAGCTAATGACCCTCGAGTAGCAGCGCGTCGTCAATCACGGCGGCATTACTGTAATAATATGGTTATTTGTTTAACTTAGGCTCATTACACTGAGCAACGGTTACGTTATTAGCGGCTGCCTGATCGCCCGACTGACACTTACGCAATCTACGGCTTCCTTAATGTAATACTAACCATTTTATTTACAACGGACCGTTAGTAATTTGTTCTCTGAGAGTTGGCGCGGGTGCAGCGTGACGATGAATTAAATTGACTATTTGAATAGCTCCTACACATCACACGCGAGGCGAGCAGCGGGCGGCGGCTAGTGGCGCTCACACAATGGGCCTCGCACTTAATATGCACAAGAATGCTCCTCCGTCCGCTCGTACCGCTTCTCGCTTAATTTCTGCTATTAGCTGGATATTACGTCTAATTAGTGCAAACATTTGAGGAAGTTTAAATTATTCGAGTCGTTGCGTCAATTTTTCGAGTTTTTTCTGAGTTATTCGACAGTTGCTGGCGTCTTAATGTTGATAATCTGCAAAAATAGCCTTAGCCACTAATTAACGAACTTATGTTAAAAATAGAATAGTTATTTGTACTGAGATTTGTACAACTAGCTGGACCAGAGCCCGCATCGCTTTCGCCTATAGCCGCCACGGTATGTTCTACTGAGACGCAATCGCCCATAGTTTTTGGTTTACGTTGTCATAACATTAATTGTAACGACATCAAGTTGTGAGCTAGATGAGATACTATATAATTGACAACAGATATTATAATTAGCGACTATCTCCGCGGGAGAGTCGTTCAAACTAAAATGCCAGGTGCGGCTGCGAGTCATATGGTCCGGCTGCCGTCGGCCACGTGTCGATAGTCAAACGAGCGAGCCCGCTGCGCGCACTGTGCTCGCTGCTCGCTGCTGGCTGCTCAGTGCCGCGATGTCGCCGATGCCCACGTTACACGTGATTATCCTCTCGGTACGGTTTCCCTGCGTCGGCTAATCCCCGCATGTAGTAAGCTGATTAATTGCCGATGTAACAAATCGCATCAAAACTCGCTTACACCGCGGTGTCGCCTTACGCGCTGGATTATAGCCTTCGCCCACCACACCGCGCGATGACACACGCACTTACTTATATATCCGATTAAATACAAGAATTCAGTGTGCTACTTGTAATTCCCCTTTATTTCTATACGTATGATAATTATGTATCTACCTATTTGTAGGATAACGATCAGATAGAGATCTCTGACATGAAGGAAGCGTCTGCAGAACAAAAACCGGCGATCAGTACCGCGGTACAGTGCACAGTACACCGGTGTAATGTTTCGGTCAACCTCGTTTTGTTTTTCTTGTTGTAATATAAATTTATGAAACGATAGCCACTTCAGGCGCGTTGAGCTTTTTTGTTAGGGAATGTAAGTATATTTGCGGCACTGAGTTAGATAGCTACAGATATCGTATAGATACTCCGAGCGCGCTGAAAACGAAACCATACCTGATGTTCGATTGCAATGGTATCCAAATGACAACAACATGGGAACTTGAGATATTAATTTCCTAATGCATTTATAACAAAAATAGCACAACATAAAATACATTAAATGCCTTAAATGAAACAAAGAACAATGTAATTAGTTGCTAAATAAAAGGAAAATATATTGGTTTGCATATTGTTAAATTTAATTATATTCTAGATTAGTTAGGTTCATAGATGAACTAAGTTAAAACTTCAGTTGTAGTCCTCATAGAGCTTCACACGTACTGTACATGCATTCAAAATTGTAAAACGCTTTTCGGAAAACGGTTTTAGGCAGGCGCCTGCTGCTAGTGATAAATGTTACAAAGAAATTTAAAATGTAAATAATTAGGTAGTATGTAATGCAATTGCTCTGATTTATGTGGCTTACAACCCAGGATAATATTTGTTAATTCATATTATTTTAATTACACGATCGTCGTAATCGAAAAAGAAATATATTAACATGAAATGAATTTTATAGTATACAAGTGAGCAAAGACGGTTTTATTGCAAAAGCGATCTCTACCATAATATAAATCGGATAAAGGAATCAAATTATCTTATTTGTTTATTACAAAAGTTTCATTTTGGTAATGCGCAACTACTGAGCTTTTCGCCCATTCTTCTCGGATCTAATTAGAATATGCTCTGCGGACTACGAGCCACTGTACCACGCACTGACAACAGACTACTAAAGTGTTTTCAAAATACCTTAATTTAAAAAAAATATTTGAACTGTCTAAATTTATGCTTATTTGTCAGAAGTACAAATTCGTCTAATTTTATTTCTAGGTAAGATTAGGTTAATTTTTATAAACCAAAATATTATTTACTAAATATTACTAATTACTTATTTTTTGATCTATTTTAAAGTTCACCTCTAATAAGTCGGAAAGACCGTGTTAAAAGTGGGCACGATAATAGTCAAACAGGCAGATAGAATCCATGACCACTCGGTTTTAAGTCTGCCCTTTTAACCGTTGAGCTATTGAGGCTCAAAGTATTTAACACCTTGTTCATTAAATAATGTGTGTGTTGAGTGAACGCGTGCGACGTGTCACCGATGTGCGCAGGTAGAGGGGTGAGCAGTGTTCGCTTAGGTGGTAATTAATCACCGCCGTCACAATATCAGTAATCTCTACGACCGCCGCTTCACTGGAACTGCTTATTTTGCAACTGATAATGAACAAGGCGTGCGATATCGACTTGATTCATTCACATTATCTGCTGACAATTTTTATGAATGTAGGTCGACATTCTTTACATTGACCCCCACCTACTGCAGGCTGTCATTGCATCGCCCCAAAGTACAGATATTACTTAATTTCAAATCCACGTCACATCATTATAAGCCTATTCGGCCTAGTGTTACGGTCAGGGTCAGATCTTCTACCCTTATTAATTATTCCATAATATGGATCGTTAGGTCTATGGTTCGGAAAACTCTCAGATTTTCTTACGGGGTTAAGAGTTCACATCCCGTTCGATGGAGACTACGTTTCGCCACCGATTCCCGTCGGTATCATCATCAACTGATGAACTGATTGTTTTCTTAAGACTGAAACATTGAAACTTGGGTTAAAAAGGGTTAACTAATAATATAATGACGACATATTACACTGTTGTATCTAATGCAACAAAAAAGTAAATAAATAGTAAGAAGCAGCAGAGCAGAGAAGGCGAGCCCTGATTAATCATAAAGAGTACCCTACATCATTGTCGCAAGTTTTGGACTCTGTTCGGCGTTTTTCTATCAGCCTCGCGATTGATCCCAATATCTGCTCGGTGGATCCATCGAATACTAAGATATTCGTTCGTCTGTTTATTATATTTAAAAATAAAAAGTTTTGTTGCCGTCGCATGACATTTCGGTCGTTCTAACAGTAGTTCACACGTTGCAAGAAGTGGCGCCAACTGTAATGATAGGAGGAGCTGTTCATTTGGCGGTAATGCAAGTGCGTGCTGCGTGTGGAGCTTGGGAGCGCGCTGAACTTTGCCACCAGTCACGCCACGACCCGCCACGGCACGCCGCGTCACGCCACTGTCATAATACCACCTGTCATCGCACTTCCGGTGCGCATTGCTTTCAATTACATTAACAGCTTATTTATTATTTAAATGCGTTCATAACGGGATACGGGATTTTCATTTTGATACTTGTATGTTTTTTGTTTTCGCGATGCCATTGCAGATCTTCGTCAAATATTATTATTTTACTTGTAATAGTGACGACTTCTAAGTACAGAAAGTGGCTCCTATTTAACTTAATGAAATGACTAAAGTACATCTATGCTGGTAGATACTAGAAATAATATTAGATGTTAATGTTATAAATAGGCAACTAAATTTTCCGTCTGTTACCTTTTTTACTGACTGAGCTAAGATGGAATGATTATTGGTAGCTTAGCTTGAGTATCAGCCTCGACCGGAGTCGCACGCTGCGTGTAGCAGCACACTGCACAGGATACGATAGAGTATACGCAACGTTGAGTCATTTGTGATTATATCAAACACTCGATAAGATACTTTAAAATATTTTCGAAAAAAATATAGCCGATTACATGCAATGATAAGCTAACTACCTACACGGGGGGCACAGTGTTACAATTTTCGGATAATTGTCAATGTGACAAAAGCTATCAAATAATTTACACATTTTATAGCTTTTATCGTTAGTGTGTCTATTCAGCTATTAAAATATGATTGAAAAGTTTTTAAAATTTATGTAATTTTTTCACAGTTGACAATTTTACCGAAAAAGTAGATTGTAACAACTTGCACCTTATTTGGGGTAATTTGTTACACCCTTGGGGCACGTTGTTGCGGTAAAAAAATAAACAAAGTTATCGATCAGTCTTGCTTTACGAATGCTCGTTTTATTCTGCAGTAGGTACTTCTGTTGCAGTATATATAAGTAATAAGTGGTAACACAAAAGTGTAACTACTTGCCCCATCGTACTTTTTTAAATTTAAATTGACGTCACAATTAATGGATATCGAAAGTAGAAAAAAACAATATTGCAAATTAAAGGTAGACATATAATAAACGTCTAAGACTAAAAATTTTCAAAAAATACATGTACAGGAATCAAAAATTTCGTAAGGGATTTTTTTACTTACTGGGTTGAAATCGAGACACATGCACACAACCTAGCAACTTGGTGCTTGGCGGGTCCCAAATGGTTTTTATCTAATGTAGATACGATGTTATAAAACAAAGAATGAGTGCAATTATGTCCATCAAAGAGTTTAAAATCTCGGTGAAAACCGTGTGTAACAACTTACCCCTGTAACAACTTGCCCTCCGCTCCCCTATAATTATTCAAAAAGATAAAATAAAAGTGCATTTCCCAAAAATATTTTTATTTTTTAATTTAACCAAACACAAGTTGGTCCTCGACTGCAATCCCTCGTTTTAAGAGGCGATGCAGCAAAATTATAGCGGGTTGCATTTGAAATCAAATCAAATGTTTCTAGTTTTTACGTGGCTTCGTAGCGGAACTTAGCGTTACGTCAAACCAGACTAGATACAATAAAATTGACCCGAAATCGAACCCACGACCTCTCTGTATGCAACAGAGAGGTCTGACGCATTGCCAAGGAGATCAGGGAGATCATCAAACTATGCAGTCTAATGAATCGCTAACTGTCCTCCGATAGTTTCACTTTTTAAATATTTATGAAATCGTAGAAAACTATTAAATTAGATAAGGTCACTTAAACGTGATTTACCTCTTACTTTTTGTATAATAATTTCAAAAGATAATTTGATAAAATTCAAGTCAACTATAAGTAGTGGTGCAAGTGTCTCTGAGCCGTAACACGAAATTGCACTTCACGCTACTTATCATATTTACTCAAAGCGTAACATTCTGTTTATTGTTTTACTTCGGCAGCACGGAGCAGCACGGAGCAGCTCTCGCGAGCAACTTGTGAACTTGATCTTGTCTCGGTACTAACATTAGAATGTAATTTTTGGTTCATTAATTTTAATTGCGTAAACTTTTTGAACTGAAGTGCTGTGAGCGTGTTAACTTGCCTGTTTAAATCACTTTGATATGGCGTGTAAGAGCCACTTGACTCGGAATAATAGCCGCTAATGTACTCGTTACCGCTGTTACACACGGCAACTGGTGAGTGGTCACCGGTTGATGGGGATTCGTGATGAACATTATCATCTCATGAGGATGTCGGAGAAACTACCAGTTCGTGAAGTGGAGAATAATTACATGCTCGGATTTATTACGATTTTACGGAAAATAGGAAAATAAATCTTTTATACAACATCAACCAAAATTAATTGTTGGTCGAAGATGTACAATATGCTCTTGTCGTTAGTACCTACTTGTCGCAGGTTTTTATTTTCTGGACGACTAACACGGTGTATGCATTCAGAAATCAGTTTAATTATAGATCAAAGTTCAAACAATTTTATCATAGTAACGTATTTTAATTATATTAAATTATATTAAAAAGTATTTTATGTCTTCTCAAATTGAAGCATTTCATTCGCTTGCATATGGAATAATAATAATTCGAGTGCCCCTCGCAACCGCTGGGAATCCATTTTATTTTATTGATGCAACAGTGACGACACTGTCTGTCTGTCAGTCAGTTGTCAACAAACTTTTATATTTATAGAAAACTAGTTAACTCGAAAGCTCCATTGAAAGTAATCCAAAACGAAATATATTACATTTGTAATTTAGAATTAAACTACTTGCTACTTATCCTTAGTTTTCTTTTTTAAACCACCTTTTAATTAGCGTGAGCATAAAAACTAGGGTCTTAACAAAATCATAACGAACATTTCATATATTCTATATCTGAGAGGATATTGTATGTCTTTGTAATTCAGTATCACATACCCACGAACATACTAGATCTAGAGCTTTTAGGCGAATTTTGAAAAAAAATATTAAATTTTTAGGTTAAAGCATACTGAGGAGAATCTTTGTTTCATGCGGCTGCCACTTTACAAACAAAATCTATTTCACCAGCACCTCTCCGTAGGCCAGATACAAGAGGCATCTGTTTCGTCGCTTGAGTAGTTCGAAGTTCAGGTGCGCGTTGCCCCAGATTGTCCGGGACCCTCGGCACGAACATTGAAAAGTAATATTAAGAATAGAGATTTTTGACGCTGATGGTGAAATTAGTGATAAGTCCAAGATTGCTATAAAATTGTATTCTTTTTAACCGACGAAAAAAAAACGGAGGAGGTTCTCAATTCGACACGTATATTTTTTTTTTTTTTTATGTATGTGACCACGCATAACTTTTTACAGTGTTGTCCGATTTTGATAATTTTTTTTTTATTAGAAAGGGCATACATCCAAGGTGGTCCCATTGTCCTCATGTTAGGATCTGATGATGATATCCTGGGGAAATTGAAGGAACTCTTCAAATTTTGGAGGCACGCTTACAGCGATTTCGGTTTTTGACTCGGTATCGGTAGCTTTTTGGCTACAAGTGCCGTATAATATACTATGGCAGTATAGTACGAGTACGGTACGTGGCGATAAATCACTAAAAAGTAAGAAATAAAATTTTTTAACAAAAAATAGAACCGACTCAAAACACACTAAAAAGTAAAAAATAACTGTGTCATTTAGTTGCTTTAATTTACTTAAGCATATCTATGAAGTCGGTGCCAGCCAAGGTTTCTACTTTCAAGGACGTTACCTAGAACCCACAAACTTCTTTACTACGTAAAATAAATGTTCCTTAAACTTGGCTGGCACCGACTTCATAGATATGCTTAAGTAAATTAAAGCAACTAAATGACACAGTTATTTTTTACTTTTTAGTGCGTTTTGAGTCGGTTCTATTTTTTGTTAAAAAATTTTATAACATAATATAGTTAACATGCTTTTAATGAATTTGGACATTATACTTATTTCATTAAGTATGTACCTACCTGAGTACTGCCATCCTATGTTCGGCAAATCAATAAATTATACTTTATTTAGGACTAGTGAAAGTCCACGACTTCATCCGCGTGGAATTAAAATAAAAATAAATAAAATTGCTAAATTAAAAGATAGATGCCTTAGTTGCCCCTAGCAACAGTCAGTCCCAGTCAAAATCAGTCCAGCTATGTCAGATATTAGCTGCAACAAACAGAAAAACAAAAACGTTAAATGTAACTACCCTTAGATTTAAAAATATGCTTTCATATTATCTTTAACTGTGTCATTTAGCTTTAATTTACTTAAGCATATCTATGAAATCGATGCCAGCCACGTTTAAGGAACATTTATTTAACGTAGTAAAGCAGTTTGTGGGCTCTAGGTATATCTAGGTATCCTTAAAGTAGAAACCTTGGCTGGCACCGACTCCTAGATATGCTTAAGTAAATTAAAGCAACTAAATGACACAGTTATTTTTTTCTTTTTAGTGCATTTTGAGTCGGTTCTATTTTTTGTTAAAAAATTTTATTTCTTACTTGTTAGTGGTTTATCGCCACGTAACTTACTTGTACTATACTGTCATAGTATATATATATATATACTGCACTTGTAGCCAAAAAGCTACCAATACTTACACAAAACCCGAAATCGCTGCAAGTGTGCCTATAAAATTTGAAGAGTTCCTTCAATTTTCCCAGGATATCACCATCAGATCCTAATATGATGACAATGGGACCATTTTGGAAGTGTGCGCTTTCTAATAAAAAAAGAATTATCAAAATCGGACAACTCTGTAAAAAGTTATGCGTGGTCATACATAAAAAAAATATATACGTGTCGAATTAAGAACTTCCTCCGTTTCTTTTCGTCGGTTAATAAAAATTTTTAACAAAAAATAGAACCGACTCCAAACGCACTAAAAAGTAAAAAATAACTGTGTAATTTAGTTGCTTTAATTTACTGAAACATATCTATGAAGTCGGTGCCAGCCAAGTTTAAGGAACATTTATTTTACGTAGTAAAGCAGTTTGTGGGTTCTAGGTAACGTCCTTGAAAGTAGAAACCTTGGCTGGCACCGACTCCTAGATATGCTTAAGTAAATTAAAGCAACTAAATTACACAGTTATTTTTTACTTTTTAGTGCGTTTGGAGTCGGTTCTATTTTTTGTTAAAAATTTTTATTTCTTACTTTTTAGTGATTTATCGCCACGTAGCGTACTCGTACTATACTGTCATAGTATATTATATAGCACTAGTAGCCAAAAAGCTACCGATACCGAGTCAAAAACCGAAATCGCTGTAAGCGTGCCTCCAAAATTTTAAGAGTTCCTTCAATTTCCCCAGGATATCATCAGCAGATCCTAACAAGTGGACAATGGGACCACCTTGGATGTATGCCCTTTCTAATAAAAAAAGAATTATCAAAATCGGACAACACTGTAAAAAGTTATCCGTGGTCATACATAAAAAAAAAAAAAAAAATATACGTGTCGAATTGAGAACCTCCTCCGTTTTTTTTCGTCGGTTAAAAAAGCTTATAAAATGAAATTACAAACAGTACAATTTAATTTGTTTGTGCATAGATATGAGATGTGAGCGAGTGTCGGTCGCGGTCACAATGTGAAAACGAAGACTTCACTGAAATAGACGAAGTTGCGGTAATAAGCATGTTTACAGACACGAGTATATTAATAAGCGAAGGCACCAATAAACTAATAAATTATTAATTAAATGTAATTAGCGGATGGCTGAAGAGTGACGTACAAGTGAAGCATTAGGCCTACTTGGACGCGAACGTTCTTGTGCATTGAATTAACATTTATGAGTTGAGGATTGCATATTAAGTGCTAAGGGCGCCCCAGGTATTTCAGCGATAGCTTGGACGTGAGGCCATCGAGGTTTTACGACATTTTTCATATAGTCGTTTTACCTTTTAGCTCCTAGACTTATTTTATCGCATCTATGAACTTTATAATTTCCAAATTAACTTAGATTTCATCTGATACCTAAATCAAAACTAAAATTCATTTATATTAAGTAGGCTGTACACAAGCTCACTCTACCAAACCAAAGGAAAAATTTGGAAGGCAGGCAGAACCGCCAAACAAACTCAGCAGTTGCTCTTTTAAAAATCGATGATACCGTTTGCATTTCTTATTTTACAATCTTGGTCATCGCACCTTGTTTGTAACAAGAAAAGTCGATTCTTCCAAGAATCTTTTTCATTAATAAAGTCATCAATTTTATAATAACCTCGACTTATATAAAGTCTAGGAAGGAGTGATTTTTGAACTTTTGTAGAGGCACGTTCAACACGTTCCTTTGGGATAAGGTTTAAAACGGATCGAACGGTCGGATGGTGTTACTCATCTCAGTGTAGCGCGGCGCAGTGCCGGACGGTGCGCTCTTCGCATCTGTTTCCAAATAACGGTCTTGATCGGACTGTGGCGACATTTTCTTATGCCGTCAGTCCACTTAGTGGGGGGTGGACCAACATTATGCTTTCCGGTGTGGGGTCCCATTCTACTCCAAGACCATCACCTTTTCGAATTATGTTCCGCTCACCACCACTTCAGCTTTACGACTTAAGCACTTTGGATCTTCTGCGGTCCTTATTACTTCTGATCTCGCAGAGATACCCCGAGCACTGCTCTCTCCGTCACCCGGTGAGTGACCGTAAGCCTTCTTATTTGTGCCATCGTCAACGCCCAAGTTTCAGATCATTGGTAACATGCACTATACAAAGGCTCGTCTTCGAGCACTGAAGTCATTTGGGCAAAAATTAGTCGTGAAGTTTTCCAAAAGCTGGTAAGCCGAGCGTCCCAGCGATACAATTATGCCTCTTCGCTGAACATCTCGGCCCGCACTCGCACCGCCGCTCGCCGCTCGTCGCGCGCTGCGTGCGTAGTCGAAACTCGGCGGAAGTCGTATTAAGCCGCTTGCATATTCATGCGACTCTTGTTAAACTTCAAAACTATCAAGATTTGATATTTGAATTACGTTTTGGGGTCTTTAGTTAGATCTTGATTGAACGTGTAATATAAACATGTTTAAAACAATGTTAGGATAGCTGATGGAAACTCCTTTACTAGCGAACGTGCGCGACTTTGCTATTTTAAACAATACCATAAGCTCAATAGCTTGAATTCTTACAAATTGTGTTTAAATCTGTCATTAGTTTACTAACATTAACTTAAGCTAACAGAGAGAATAATAGATACCTATACAAAATAGCTGACCTTCGCTCTCACGATGTTACGCCATCTACTCCTATCTCCGGCTACTTAAAGAACATCGTAGATCGAAGAGTCGAGTATGGTGCGGATCTGGTCAGGCCGACCGCGGCATGTTCCCTTCCACTTTCCCAGTGACTAAGTACTTGTTTGTCTAAATGATCTCCGTCTTCCTGGCGATGTGTCCTGTCCGTTGAGACAGATGGTAGACAGCCTCGTTTTGATTCTGAGTTTGGCAAGTATGTATGCATTACTCCGAAATGCGGTCCAAGGGATCCGGAGCATTTTCCAATATTTTGATGATTTCCGTTGGTAGGTTAATTAAGTACCTAATCATCTATTTCTCAAAATGACCTGCATAGTTAAGTTGCTTCTAGCTCTCTGTTCGATGCCACTCGACCTGTACGCGCCGTATCAGAAGTCATCTTGTGAGTTTGACACATGAAGTGTTGTTTTTACTTGAACGTGTGTACATTCCGTATTGATGCAATAAATCCCGACGGAGCGTCAGTTTCTTGCAGTGCGTATTTACATCAGTAAAACGTATTTGCCATCAAGTGTAACTCTTTTTATGAGCATCGAAACGCTCTAACGGCATAAAATTTAGAAAGTAATTGTAATCATGTTCTGTTCGACATAAACAAGCGCAGTTTATTCTAATCTGATTGGCAAACGATATTTACAGTGACATTCATTATTATTACACTTTATTTTAATCGGTTAACAAGACAATTAGCAACCTGCATGCGCGGGCGCAGGCTAGGTGGTATTTAAATACTGTTAAACTAGTTTCCGTGGGGTTGTCCTCGTATGCTGTTGACATTTACAGAACAGTACACCGCGACGCGCTGTCGGGTAACGGTACACACGTGCGGGGGCAGGCGCGGGGGAGGGGGGTCAGCTAACTTATCCTGTTGCATTTAGCGCCGGCCACGCTGTGACAAGTGCGTGCGTTTCTTAGAAGCGTCGCGACGCACTCAGGATGCTTCACTTGTCGCCGCCCACTGCCAGATTTGCGGTTGCCTGGTTAGGGCTCGATCACACGATGCGGCTCTAGGCGCGACGGGACACCAGGCCGAACCGACGACTCCGACAGTCTTATTATTCGTTAATACTGTGGCTATGGTGACAGAATTCGGCTTCATATTCTCAACGGCTATAACACAAAAATGTTGCAACTGACTATGTTTTACATAACTTTATAGGTATCTATATTCTATTATACTATATATACTATACTATTGCAACCGGCTTTTCTCAATGGGCTCAGTTTTCAGGAATTCAACAGATGTCGGTATGTATTTTACATAATCTAAAATAAAAACCGGATCGTTAAATTTAATTCAATTAAAAAACACTTACGCTCGAATCGATAAGTAAAAAATATTACAACCTCGAGATTATAATTTGAATTGGCATCGTTTTCCGCAGCGGGCGGCTCGCATTCAGCGCACAAATCTCGGAAATATCAGCACTCGTTGTTTTTGTACCGAAATCGCCTCGTTTTCTGCAGTGGCTACAAAGTGCCGCGTAGCTCCGACGCTGCCTGTCGCCGCGCTCGCGACGTCTGCGCAATTAGTCGCAGCGCGAAGTATCGTCCGCGGAGGAAGAGCCGCGTTTTTGCGCCGCCCCGCAGTGCCGGAGCCGCTGCGACCGACCGACGAGCGGCCTCCCCTTACACCGACGTAGGATTAAAATAATATAATACTTACAGAGCCGCTTCGAGACTACGGAGCGTCTCTCTGCGCCTGCCGCGCCGGGTCAACGACTGCCCGGCCTAGGCCGGGGAGCTATGTTAACATTGAGAGCTTATACCTAAATAAGTTAATATGCATGTCGTTTGTTGCTGGCGAATGATTCTGTCTGACGTGTCGCGAGCACCCTCAACGCGACAACCAACGCGACACGTAATAATTACACGACCGCTTGGCGAAGCTAAAATTATCCTTTTCAGTCGTTTTGTCGTTTAGTTTTAAACTAGTTGCAAAATTGAATGGTCAGTTTACAAAACGTTGTCCGAGTAAGCCAGCAGAGTGCAGTCAGTGCACGCCGCGCGGGCCCGTGCGCCGCCGGGGCAGCGTGTTTACTCGCGGAGAGCGGCCACGTGACGCGAGCCGGAATACTGAACTTGTTCCCTTTACGAGCCATCGATTTTCGTATATAGGGCGAATGTTGCGAGGTTGCGAGCGTTACGTGTGAAGGTCCGGCGCGGGGCGGTGCGGGGCGGCGCGGGGCGGGGGTGAGACGCAATTAACCACCCGCGGTCGATCACCCCGCGCCTCTCAGACGATAACACTCGTTTTTGCGGTCACACTGCGATGTTTGGGCGATCCCGACTCGCAGTCCCGGCCCAACTCCTCGCATGTCTATTCTGTATGTCGGTGCGACGGTAGAGAGAGCCGAGGACCATCGATCCACGTAAAAAGCTAACATCGGGAAAGGTCCCTTTCTGTATACGTAATGAACGCGTCGCGTTTTAAACATAAACAATAATTGTTTGTTTTTGCAAAAAACCCTAAGGTCGAGTTGACTCGGTAAACAGTATTTCCTATTATTATTGCCCCGTAGGAAGAGCACCCCGCCGCGCCCTCTCGCCCCCGTCGCCCGCTAGTCGCTGCAGATATCGTTTGCACGTTGCACTTTTATTCAAAACGTAGCATAAAAACGCGCGCTTTCGCGTGAAGCTATCTTTACGAGGAATCGTCCCGCCGGGGTGCGGGGCGCGGTGTGCGGGGGTACACGTTAACACTGTAAACATAATTTCAAAGAAATAAATAATCCCACAGCGATGGGCTCAGTGCGCGGACGTGGATTTATTGCAGCGAGCTGTTGTTATGCGCTGTCAAATACAGTACCTGCGTGCCGATTAACTATTTCATACGGTGTTTTTACGTAACAGACAGCGGTCATATTATGTTACTACTAATATTATTAATATATGATCGCCGTCGAGCGCTCGCGCGATATATTTTACAACGAGCTATCGCCTCCGACTTCACCTGCAAAAAAAACAACTATGGGAATGTAATACTCAGCCCCAATCGGCCGCTACCTTATCCATTTTGACCTAATAAAAATTTTCTTTAAGAGAAAGAGGGTTCTTCATACATTTATCTCTTTTTTATTTTTGTGGAATACTTGGATTATTTTTCTCCCTCCCTCCCCTTTCTCATCAGAAGTTCAGAAAAACAATAAACGGACAGCATTATTCTCACATTTGTAATATTAGAATGTATTTGCGATTCGATGAAGATTATCCAGCAAGGTAACGCTGTGCATGCAAACGTCGCGCGCGCAGCTCGCGGGAACTCGTCCAGTGGAGCAAGCTGCTGGCACACAGAGCGTGGTCGTGCGCTTGTTGAATTAACGATATGACTTATTAGTGGCTAGTAATATCCCATAGAAGAAGGTGTGCATTTACAGCTGTAAGTTTAAAACACGCAACGTTCGCATTCAATGTCCGTTCCACAGTCAGCTCTCCAATCAAATATCGGTTCTCAAAAGAAACAAATGCCTGTCTCGCGACATTAATAAATTGTCTGATGCTTCATTTCTTTATGATAATAGTTTCTAGCGGTATTTAATTACGTTAATTTACGCATCTTTTATGAATCACTTAGCCATTAATCGTTTCTTATTCTAAACGAGCGGTGACGCTTCAGTGAGACGAGCTGACGACTTCTCGTGAAATCTAGCGGACGGTGAGAACATGTAGCCGACGGGACATTAAAATAATATAATCGTTAAACACATTGTATGACGCGCGTAGATTTAGTTCAGCGGAGCGTTGAGAACGAGGCGCGCGGCGCGCACGCCGGCAGTGTGACGCGCCCGCCGCGTGTCGCGCGCATTAGCATAGTGCGGGAGCGTGCGGCGGAATGCGCCTGTTTCACACGCGACGCGCAATCTCTCCCACACGCAGCGCTACTGTACCTACACCACCTGCACCACCTACACCACCTACACATACACAACATGAACTGAAAAGAAGTTACAGAAGTTTAAGATGCTTAGTAAACTTAACCCTCCAAAGAGGAAATTATTGCAATAATAAATTGGATTTTTTCTCACGCTGAGCGATATAATCCATTTGCCTACGAAAAGTACAGAATTGCCCGGTCTACCAATTGAAAAACTTAAAAAAAAAGTTTAAACAATTTGTCAATATTCATTAGGGTTAAATTTACCATACGATTGCTTAAAAGTAATTGGGTCGCCTTTCATTGTCACGAGAAGTAAAGAAAATTTTGAAACCTATAAACTTAAATCGCTAAGTTCTCTTCCAACTTTCTCAGTTTTCTTAGTAGTTAAAGAATTTACTACTAATTCTTTAATTAAGAATAAAAAAATAAAATTTAATAATTAAGATACAAATAGTATCTAACTGTTCGCATGTAGAGACGTGCTCTACAACCAGACTCCGCCTCATCAGCGTGGATATTCTTAGTAGATAACGCTACAATTAAACTTGTACTTGTTTGATATGCACAGCGAGTGCCGGGGCGGCGCTCGTCACCGGACGACTGCTCCTATGAGAAAGTACAAATTTGCTACAGTGAATGATATTTAATAACTCAAACTAAGAAACGAGTGTTATCGTCTACGAATATGAATTGTACGAAAGATTTGATTTCGATGTGATGATCTTAAAACAATAACGTTAATCGCGGTCTCAGCATTTTGATAATAACTTAAAACTGATATTATTTTCAAAAAAAAGAGGAAGAATAAGAACATACTTGCCTTAAACTAACTTTTGAGTTGTTATCCCCTCTCCTATAAGGAGGGAGGCCTGACCCTGTAGTTAATAGGCTGATAATAATGAACTTATGAGTCCCAAAATATTTGCTTAGTAATTATTATTGAATATATATTATTTTTGAATAAATATTATAGCCTTATATGACCGCGCGGTCGCTCAACACGAGCGTTTCTATTTTCACCGCACCGCTGGAAAGACCGCAGCTCAAAATATAATTTTTTTTATTGAAAAAAAAAAACCGGCGAAGTGCGAGTAGGACTCACGCATCGAAGGTTCCGTAAATTTTAGGCTTTTCAGAGTTATATCTTCATATATACTATAAAACATTACCTCTTGCGAAATTTCAAGATTTTAGGACTAGTTGCGAGTAGTAGAGAGTCAAATATGCGGCTTATATTGTTATATCTTTTGATTGTGTTGACATAGAAGTTTGATGTTGTCACTGCTCAAGGGTTTTATAGATCCAAGTATTTGATATGAATTTCAATTTACTACCTTTAAGTATTCATGAGAAAAGAGGGTAAGCTTAAAATTATTTAAAACTAATGTAGATTAGTCGACAAATATACACTTAAATATGTACATTGAATTAAATATTTACAATTAAATAAATAAAAAAGTAAAAGCTTAAACACTAAGACTTTATTATTATATGATACAACTAAAAATTTACAATTTTCGTAATTTTCCCATTATCTATACTATATAACATTACTTCGTACCAAATTTCAAGGTCCTAAGCTTACGGGAACTACCCGTTAGGTTTTGAACCATGTCGTAAATTGGGTAAATTTTTGGCATAAACGGCTGTATTTTTGATTGCCTTAGCCTAGAAGCTGGGTGTTTTCACGACTCTAAGGGACAC
This sequence comes from Mycalesis mineus, assembly GCA_034621355.1. Taxonomy (NCBI): domain Eukaryota; kingdom Metazoa; phylum Arthropoda; class Insecta; order Lepidoptera; family Nymphalidae; genus Mycalesis; species Mycalesis mineus. The sequence continues at coordinate 31,226 of CM067889.1, read as the reverse complement.
CAGACTTAAGTATTTGATATAAATTTCAGCTTGATATCTCCACGCGTTCCTGAGGAAAGAGGGTCTTGACAGACAGACGGACGGACAACGAAATGATCTTATAAGGATTCCGTTTTTCCTTTATAGATACGGAACCCTAAAAAACCTAATTGTTGTGTGTCTACTAAAAATCAACTTCTTGGATACTTCCTTACAGTCTGTATGTTTATTTTGTTTTTGTTCTTATAGCCATTATAAGGCAAAGGCAAAGTATGAAAATATTACTACCTCTATTTCATTGCAAGTATCAAAGTGAGTGAATCCAATATTTGCACTATAGTTGCCCCCCCCTAAGGTATTTTTTAAATTTTCCGGGCGAAAAGTCCAAGGTCACAAAGTGTCTTAAATGTTGTTAAAATATTAGTCAAGAACAATAATAAAATAAAATACAATACAACTAAAAGTACCGAGAGTAGAGCGGTTGTTACCTATAATAATTATTTATAAAGAAATGTTCGTTCGTTCTGTTCAGGCGTTTCAATCATTTATTATTCAAACGCTAGTCGAGTAGGAAATAAGCCGATGATTATATTCATCGAGCTAATTTCCAACTCGACTAGCTTTCACAGATCAGATTGATTTTACCCTCGGAGTACCTTAATGTCCAAGTAGGAAACACACTCTTGAAACAGCAGCTCTACTGAGAAGAGCGGGCACCAAACTCACCATTTGCTTAAGCAACCTGAGCATCAAAAACAAACAATAACGGCTTTGTAACATATGTAGTTTTACATAAAATTACGCCTCATTTTCCAAAAGGGTAGTGCATTTTGCATACTTCCTTGCTTCTTGGACTGTTATTAAACCTCTCATACAAACTATAACCCAACTCGATAGCGTAAAACATTCACCAACATAGCGTCATCTAGTTGTAGCATAGGTAAATGTATTCACAGAAAATTAACATTAGACACTAAATCTTTTTTTACACCTTCTTATTACTCTAATGTTACTCATCTGTACACTTATAGTATACTTATCAAAAAACAAATTCACGTCTCGCGTCTCTGTTTCTACACTTTACGAGTATAAACCATATAACTATCTTATATACGAGTTTCATTAATGGGAAGAGCGAACTTTAACTAGTGTATCCTCTTCGGCCAGCCTCACTGGTCCAGTGGTCGCACTGCTGCTGAGCGCACACTTAGAGCCAAAGCTTCTGGATTCCCAACAGATTTTTGGATTTGTTAAGAAATTCTTAGAAGCAGCCTGGGGTTGGATAAGAAGAAGACTATTACTACTACTAGGAGTACTACAGAGTAGGTACCGATTAGACTGAGGGTAACAGACTGTCATTGTTTGTAACGACAAAAAACTACATATTAGTACATAACGCAAGCTTAATAAAACACGACTCTAAACTCTAAATACTGTGTCCTAAAATGTAATGTAGTTATTAATTATACAAATTATCAATGTATATAGGAAGATACGTAAGTTAAACTATATAAATAAACTTTCTAAATCAAACGCTAACTCTCTTCTTCTTAAAGTATCTCTAATATATCATATAAACATGCACATTGTGTTTCGTACGAGCGAACGACAATGTTTGCGTATACCTGACGAGCGGCATGTCGGGCCGCGTCCTGCCGCATGTTTGCACATATCCCGCATGCTGCTCGCAGTCAATCAGCGGCCGTGCGCGCTCCCCCTGCTTGACCCTTTCAATAGCGTCGGTGAATTACCGCCGTTTGATTTGCGCCGCCGGCGACAGATCGACGGGTCCCCGGAGACCGCTACCGACACCGCACACTGCCCGGCCGGTGACAGGCAGGTCAGGTGTAGTGTGTTCGAACCGTACACGACTTGTCCTGCAGAAATGCGTAAAACGTGTCCCCGCGTCGTACGCCGGAATGAGTTTCTTCTCGAGCAGCGATTACCCCCCCCGCGCCCCCCGGCCACCCCGCGGCTGACCCTCGGGTTTTGAGTTTACTTTAAACGGAACGCGAGGAATGCCCCCGCGCGTGGACCCCGGACGCAATCCGCGCGCCGTTTTCCTTTTAAATGGGGTCACATTCGATAGCGATTACAGTAAATAGGATTTGGAGACCGATCTAAATAAAGCATTGTTAGATAGTCAAACTTGACAGCGGCGGTACAGCCACGGAACAGCAACGCATGTGTCGTTATGCAGGCTTATTCCTACTCCGTCGTACGAGCGTGCTATAAATGAGACACCAGTCACACTTGAGACTGTCGTGGTGCTAGGCGTCAGGTTCAGAGGGAGCGGTGACGTCATCAGTGACGTACAGCACTCGGTCAGCTGCTCATATTAACGCCCGCGGCGATACGCGACAGGACGCGCGCCGCCTCTACAGTTTGTATCATACTAATTGTAAACAAAATTAGGATTCCTCATTAGTTTTCCAAGTTGTCTCTTGAATGCGATTTTGTTTAATATGCAGTCTACATTAAGTAGTTAATAAAACGAAATTAAGATCAAGTTTGTAAATTAATTAAAGTCACCGAAATATTATAAAAGGGTTGGCGGGCTTACGTGCTCATACTCTGTGAAGATTGATGTCATTGATAAAGAATGACTGACGGCTCAGAGTTCTCTTTCAAGCGAAGGGCATCAACTTCTTGAAGCCTGTCCGAGACCGTGACAGAGGTGTAAGGGCTCATTCGTTCGGTTTAAATCCCCATCGGAACCCGGATGGTTTAAAAGAGTCTTCTACGCGCACCCACTTTTAATTTTACCTGTACTTCTACACGTTATTCCGTTATAGTTACTGATAGCCCAAATGTGAATATGAGTTTGTTTACACACTAGTATCTAGTATAAGACGTTTTTTTTTGTCAACAACAAGTTGGCCCTTGACTGCTGTCACACTTGATGTTAAGTGATGATGTAATCTAAGATGAAAGCGGGCTAACTTGATCGGAGTAGGACGAAATCCACACCCCTTTCGGTTTCTACACGACATCGTACCGGAACGTGAAATCGCTTGGCGGTACGTCTTTGTCGATAGGTTGGTAACTAGCCACAGCGAAAGCCTCCCACCAGCCAGACCAAGACAAATTAATAAAAATCTCAATCTGCCCCTTCCGAAATCGAACCCAGGACCTCCGTCACATAATTCACCGCGCATACCACTGCGCCACGGAGGTCGTCAGACGTTTTATCGAGACCGTCGAACGATACTAAATAATTAGATAACAATAGGTAGGTAGTAAATACTCGGTAATTGCGTGCAAAGTTACTAAACTAAAAAGTCGTAGTGCTATGAAAATAAGTGGGACACTTCCTTCATCAAACAATCAAACACGTTATACATAAAACAATCGAGACAACGGTAAACGTTCTAACACTATACACTTGTGCTAGTTCGCGACTCTGCGCTACAATGAATAGCACATATCTGTTGCGTTGTCGACGAGATGTCACAATAGACCTTACTAAACATCCTTAGAACCATGTGATACCTATTTCACAATGTATTCATAGCTCAACGCCTTCGGTGGTTAGGGCACTTAGAGATGATGCCGAGTAGCAGAGGGGGAAAATGACAAAATGGAAACCAGAAACAAAGAGGAATAAAGGAAGACCTAAAAAGAGGTGGTTGGATTGTGTGGAGGAAGATCTACAAAAACTTGGGAAATTATCAACATGGTCTGAAGAAGTTAAAGAATAGACCCAAATGGAGAAAAGTGGTAGCGGAGGTCAAGACCCACAAAGGGTTTTAGCGCCAAAAGAACGAACAATTCATACACAATTAACAAGTTATAAAATTAAAAAAATATTTAAAAAAAATTTTAACAAAAAATAGAACCGACTCAAAACGCACTAAAAAGTAAAAAATAATTGTGTCATTTACTTGGTTTAATTTACTTAAGCATATCTATGAAGTCGGTACCAGCCAAGTTTAAGGAACATTTATTTTACGTAGTTAAGAAGTTTGTGGGTTCTAGGTAACGTTCTTAAAGTAGAAACCTTGGCTGGCACCGACTCCTAGATATGCTTAAGTAAATTAAACCAAGTAAATGACACAATTATTTTTTACTTTTTAGTGCGTTTTGAGTCGGTTCTATTTTTTGTTAAAAATTTTTATTTCTTACTTTTTAGTGATTTATCGCCACGTAACGTACTCGTACTGTACTGTCATAGTATATTATACGGCACTAGTAGCCAAAAAGCTACCGAAAACGAGACAAAAACTGAAATCGCTGTAAGCGTGCCTCCAAAATTCGAAGAGTTCCTATAATTTCCCCAGGATATCATCATCAGATCCTAACATGGTGACAATGGGACCACCTTGGAAGTATACCCTTTCTAATAAAAAAAGAATTATCAAAATCGGACAACTCTGTAAAAAGTTATGCGTGGTCATACATATAAAATAAAAAAAAAATATACGTGTCGAATTGAGAACCTCCTCCGTTTTTTTTCGTCGGTTAATAAAAACAGGTATGATTGAACGACATCTATGATTGAGCATATTCAATTACATTTCCAAATATCATATTTTATTATAAAGAAGAATAGAATATACCTTATATATAATATAGAAATACCTTATTACAATCTTAAGTTTTCTTACTTTTATGTAAGTTACTAGAGGACGATCGCGTATCCACCTGCGGAGGTCTAGTTCCCGTGGGAATTTCAGGATAAAATGTGGCTTATGTGATATTCTGATATGTAAACTATATTAATGTGAAGTTTCATCAAAATACCGTTCAGTATCTTTTGCGTGAAACAGTAACAAACATCCATCCACATGTACAAACTTTCGCCTTCATAATATCAGTAAGGATAGGTAATAGCGACAGTACCATTTTTCCACGTCTCAATATTTCATGAAATGCCATACTTCGGAGATGCAAGCCATGTTTAAATCTAGATGAAAAAGAAATCTAGAGATTGAAAGTAAAAAGATACGACAGGCTTTTATTTATTGTTTTTTTGCAGTTACCTAGTTAATGTAAATTTTTACCACATTTATATAACAATATTAAGTATAAATATATGTAGTTGTATGTATATGATGGCATTGTTGTGCTCGCGAGGACGCGTACAGTTACACTCATTACGTAGATATTTCTCTAAGCATTAGGGGCTCGCTAATTGCCGCCTCATATTACTGGGCTCATTATTTTAATTATATTTAAATTATCATATTGTTATATTTACCGCATGCGTGTCGCATCTTATTTGTTATTAATTGTCGAAACAGTAAGCAATTAAAATGCCAACCGCGTCTACTGCGCTCAACAGAACACCTGTATCTACAATTGAAACATTCAAAATTCAGCAGTGGGAATCTACTAGGTGGTACAAAGTTCATAGGCTCTGCTGGTGCAGGTGCTTCATTACACGTAACCGAAGTACGCATAGATACAGGGGCAGTAGGTTGGGAAGCATCTGGCGGTCAACAGAAGTTTAAACTGATTGTCCTAGGTTTGATGTACACTCGCTAAAGTAGCATTCCTAGATAATTCTATAAGTACGTACTTTCCATTTAAAGAAATAAGAGGTACAATTGTCATATTTAAAATACTGTTGTTATAAAAAATAACGACATCCGGCTCCGACGGTCAGTGGTTGAGTGAATGCGGCGAGCGGTCTCACGTGATGGCAAGTGACGGTGCAATGTGAGGTGCTGGACGCGGGAAGTGTGTTAAGCTGATACCGGCAATTAGTTGGCGCGCCGCATCGTACCGGAACGCGGACTCGCGCCCCGAGCCGGCTGGGACCGGGCTTATCTTGACAACTCACTGCAGCGAAGATAAATCGAAAAAATATAAAGATTTTATATATCGATCAAAATCAAAAAGATAATGATTTGTTTTTAAATAATTCATTCGTAGATTGTCCAGGAATATAAAAAACACACCACCTCCAACCGCCAACCGCCACAAGTAATTTCTAGCTGTGCGTAGCGCGCTGGAACTAGAGATTAGTTCTTATGTAATCCGCAATACGCCAAGCTGTTTATTTTCTGTTCGAGTTATAATATTCAAGTTTACTCACAACAATTTAATGTTAGCCTTCATTTACAACTCTGTCAATCAGAAAAGAGAACATTTCATTACTTAAACTCAAATGACGCTTGGAAACTTGAAATTTGTAAATTGTTTTCAACCGACTTCAAAAAAAGGAGGTTATCAATTTGACCCGTATGTATGTAATGTTTCCAGAACTGCCCAGTTTTCGCATATATTAGTCTATATCAGCGTTTGAACAAATGTGCCAAATTTCAAAAGTGTATGTATGTATGTTTGTGGAGGCATATCTCCGGAACTACAAGTTCGATTTAAGTAATTCTTTTTTTGTTGTACTAGGTATTGTTCAACTTAGAATATACTGCAAGTTTCATTAAAATCGGTTCAGTAGTTTTTGAGATACGGATTTTTTTATGCATGACCACGCATAACTTTTCACAGATTAGTCCGATTTAGATAATTCTTTTTTTATTAGAAGACACCTCCAAAATGGTCCCTTAGTTATAATGTTAGGATCCGATGACGAAATCTAGCTTAAATTGAATGAACTCCTCAAACTTCATAGGCACAATTGCAGCGATGTCGGTAGTTTTTAAGTGGCTGGCGAATATTGGTGCTCATAGTTAGGAACGAGTAGGTTTTACGTATGTTCGTTGTCGATAAACCACTAAAAAGTATGAAAAAAAAATTTTAATTAAAATTAAACCGACTTCGAAACGCACTGAAAAGTAAAAATTAAATGCGTCATTTAGTTACTTTAATTTACTTAACCATATCTATGAAGTCGGTGGTTTTTAGTGGTTTTTTATTAAAAAATTTTTTATTACAATAACCAAATAATAATATGTTCAACTAAAATTATATTATGATAGACATGCACATGCTTTGTACTATACACCTACAGTACAGACATACAAGTGCGGAGTTTCGATTATATTGTCTTTGGTAGCAAAACTCCGAATTCACGATTGCGTCGCTTAGTTTCATGGCAACCATTTTCTAGATATCGTTAAAGATATAAATTTTAACTTTCGAATTTTTTTATGGCCGAAAAGGTGTCCTGAAAATTTTTGTCTAGTGACTGAGACTCTACACAGAGACTGCTTGTGGTTATATTAAAGGAAAAATAATGCTTCATGGTTTAGGGAATTGAGCTCTATTTATTACCCTTACCAAAATCTAAACGCGATAGCTGTCCAATGTAGCTTCGAGCTATTAAAGATGATTTCTCAAGCTTTTAGACGACTAAAATATCAATATTGTAGTGTTAAAGGTGGTAGAGGTAGCCCTTCGGACGGACATTCGGCCTCCAGCCGCCAGCCGCCAACCTGAGTCTTGTGAACATTTCTATGAGACGTCAATAACTTGGACTAGATTTTCTTCGCAGAGCAGTAGACGGCGTCGGTTCGTCGTCAACGGCCGTTATGTAACACTTCCGAATGTTATAAATTTTCAAAAATCACGTTTCGCGCGTGCGTCGGATTTCCACGTCGCGCGGTAATTAAACGTTCCGTGGGACGTGTGAAAGCGGTTCGCGAGCGACGGCTATTTGCGCGCACAATGCGCCCGACAGCCTCCAAACGTGCCAAGTAATATTTTTTATTGGACCAATTAAAAGCAATTCAAGGTGTTCTTAGAATAATATTGTCCGAATTGGTTGCACCGACGCGACGCGTGGCGGCTTGCAGCTCCTTATCGTTTGAGCGCCATCGCTCTAGATCACCCTGTCCACTGACTGAGGTAGCAGAGAATATTTTATGTATCGAATTTAATCTACCATTGGCTAAATCCGCTAACAGGTCCGTCGTTGTTTACGTCGGTAATGTTCGACCTGTCGATGAGTCACCTGGTAACGTCGATTGTTGACCGGAATAAACTCGGATAGAACATTGGAAACAGTCGCTAGTGCAGGGCGCCCGCGCGCCGACAGCGAGTGGCGGCGTTTCGACAGTGCTGTTGTAACGGTTTTAATGAATTTGTATCATCGCGCTGCGCTTTGTCGCCTTAATTAATCATTATCCGTCATTGAACCTGCGACCCTCGTCCACGCCCGCGTCCGCGTCCGCGCCCGCACCTCGTGTCCGCCGCGTCATGTCAGCGCGATATCTCGAGATCGAGCTCGATGCGGCGCGCGTCCGAACGTGAGCCGCCTACGCGGAACCGATGTCGAAATCAACACGAATCTAGAATAAATACGATTGATTATTATTATTATCTACGTTTATAACGATTTAGATCTACTCGCAGTCGCATTGCGCCGTTGCGAAACCGTAGCGTACGGAGCGGACGGTGCTCGTCCGATGCAGATCGTTTTGAAACTGTGATCTAATTCAAATAATTTCAAAATAATTGTTTTATACCTTAGCCAAGATTGAACTGAACGAGCAATAGCATTATCGCTAAACTCTTTACTCTCGTACGATGCGAACGGAATGGAAATATTGTTTATGAAGTCGAAAGTAGAGCAAACATTACAATAGATGAAGGCGACGTAGAGCGGCAGCACTTTCGGCAGACGTTGACGCGTCATGAACCTGAGGAAGTAACAGTGATAAGCGACAAGCTGGACCCTCAGAGCGACACGAACCAAGCACGCACTGTGTCCCTTCCCGCACCCCGCAACACCCCGCAACCCCCTCAGCAACCACTACATGACGATGTCGTTGTTGCAGTGTCGGGCCGCGGCGACGTTAGCGGCTTCTTCAACACGCAGATGGTGCTCGACCTCAACGGTGAGTGAACACACATACACACGCACACGCACACACACACACAAACATACACCTAGCTGCTCTGGCGACTAGCGACCCGCAAGCACCCGTAAACAAATAATTAAGTATTAGGTATAGTTTTCAAAATCATAGGTAGCTCACCTTCCTAAATGATTGTAACAGTTAATTCAAGGTATTAGTTTTAGGGCAATCAAACAAACAAACAAACAAACTCTTCAACTATTATATTATTTAACTAGTTTGTCGTAGTAAATAGGTAGCCGGGGCTGGACATGCGGGCTCGTCGCTTTCTTAGTGACACTTGGGTATCAAAAAAAGTTGAGAAGGCTCCTTTCGTTATAGTAATATCGAAAACGTTGAAATACTAGTAAAAAGTATAAATAAATTACACTAAAGATGCAAATTTGTACCGCAGACGACAGCTCACAGCAGAGGTCTTTGGCAAGTTTAGGAATGATAAAAGTTCGATGAAACTCAACACATATGAAATACTATCAACATAACGCAATGCACTTTGGTTTTGGTCGCTATGCGCTATAAATACTGATCGAATTTCTACTGTAATGGGAGCAGTGATTGTTTGCTTCTAAAATAAATCATGCGTTCAAAAGACAAAAATCCCAAATCCCAAAACGATAAAGGTAGGTTTGTCATCGTCGCAGTGAGCAGTGCGCAGAGAACAGTGAGCGCTGCACTGCGGCTACGCTTCAGTAAAAACTGTCACCGCTAATCGAATCGCCGCGCTCCGTTAGTGTCGCGCACAAAAACGCGTTCACTCACACTTTACACTTATTTGTGAGATCTGAACACCCCCCAACGTCGCCTCCCGCGCCCCCCGCCGCACACAAAACGACGACATAATCAAATTAATACAAATTCACCGCGGATCTTTTTGTGAGGCGCGGCGACACCGAGACATTTCTAATTTTCGTCTAGGCTCGTTTTTTGCTCGCGTTAATTACGGGATGAATGGAGCGCGGCCGGGTGGCGGCGGGGGTGGGGCGCGGGCGCGGGGGGACTGCTTTTTGTCGCGGACGCGCTTCACGGAACTCGAGTTGTCTCCCTGGCGACATTTCTCGACGGCGACGCGACGCTCGCCGATGGCCCTCCGCTGTGTTCCTCGTACCGACACCGGCGCTCTACCCGGTGCCGCCGGTGCTGCGGCCGCGGAGGAGACAGTGGCGGCCGACGTTAGTTCCGCACGGACGCGCGCTGTCACGCGCTAACTCGGCCGAACACGAGCACGTAGTGCTGCCCGCACCCGCGCCACCCCGCGGGTCCGCTCTCCCAGTCATTCATGTCAAAATAATTATATTCACAATGTAGTTTGTACAAAAAGAATAAACGTTGAAAAGTAAAAATTTTCTATTTTCCAAAAATGTTATTATTCCAAAAGTAACGACTTGTCGAAAGTGGTGAGAACCAACGGTGTAAGAAAGAATAAGAAGAGTAAAATTTTACTATTCGTTGTAGGTGCTATTGTAAACATCAGTCTCACACCGCGCAGCGCATTTTCGTTAGTGTTTTGATCATTCAGCAGGCAATCAATCCGAAAGTACAGTCGCCAGCCGGCGATGAGGCTGCGCGGGCGACGGTGGAAGGACTAGCATCGGAGCGATCGCAGGGACATTTGCATTCCTGTGCTGTAGCGCAAGGTTTTTGCAGCGCGGCGACCCGAGCGGACGTTTCGATCGCAAACTGTCGCCGGACTCGGCCGCGCTTTTTTCCGTAAGCGCACAGGTAACTTAGCTCGCTGCCTGTTCCGAGCTTACGTACCTTAAGTTACGACATAGAGGACCGAACGACGAGCGAACGTGCGATATCGTGGTCGTCGAGATGTTTGCCCAATTTTAGGACATTTCCTTACAGTATGTAACGTTAGCGAATAGCTAACATATCTCTGTCTAGTTCTCAGCGCTCGTTTGCTCGGCTCGGCCACACATTAGCATGCGCGGCCGCTACCTGCGCGCGCGCATCTGCCCGCGTTTTTTCTGCCTCACGTCGGATCGGCCGAACAATCGGCACGGCTCGCATGTTTCTATTTCCATTAGTTTTTGCAGAGCGCTCGTAAACGTGAATAGGGATATTCTCGAGATTTATTGCGAAACGTGAATCACTTAGCACACGAGCACTACAGTGGTGCATTGGCTCCACGGTGCGGTGGCCCGTAGGTCCATACGACCGTACGATGCATATGTAGTACGCGCAGCCATATGCACACCATGACCCATTGAAGTTGTAAGTAACAAAAACATCAGTCAGGTAAATTTAGTCAGGTTTTATTAGTAATTCAATAGTTATGTCCTACGCGAGCACTACGTTTAGCTCCAATTACAAATATGTACCTTTATCTACATCGTTATTGATATAATTAAAAAAAAGTTGAGAGGTGTAAGGGACACCCGGATGGAACGAAGTTATATATATATATATATATATATATATACTCTCTCGACTTCGTAAACACAACAGCGACAGCACAGAGCAGCAGCGCAACGCAGGTGGCTTTTCCTTCCCAAGCGATACAATAGCTTACTCTAGCAAAAAGTGTCGTTACAACTTTTCGTGAGATTTTTTTTCCGTCTAACCCCCTTTCACAACGCGCGATAAGGAACTTCGTTCCAATAATAAATTATTAAAAGCAATGATATATATCTGTATTTTGGTAAGCAACAAAATCATCTATTGCCCCGTGAGCCGTATGCGGCACGACATTAGCAGGTACACAAGCCTTCGTTCTACTAAGTCCTTAGACAACGGCCCCGGCACATCGTTTTAAATCAATTTTCTAGTTTCATCTTCTGCAGACGAATATATTTCAACCACACTTAATGTAAAAAATATATGTAAAAATATATATGCAGCATGTAGTCCGCAGAAACCTTCGCGTCCGCTTTATTCCAACACGCCGAGCTGCACGGGCTCATGATACGTGTAGCCGTACGCTGTGCAACACACGCATTGAGTTCGCACGTCACTCCTCGGCCTGCTCCCTCTGTTCGCCGGCGCGCAGAGAGTGCACTCTGCGCGGTGAGTGTTCGCGGTATTATTAGCCCTGCAATTAATACCAGCTCCTACATAATTTCTCTCATTAACCTTTCAAGGGCCAGCAGTCGCGCGCCCCTCGCCCCTCGCCTGCACCGCGTGTTGTTCGCATTTATTCGAACGCTCGCGTCTAAGTAATGTATGTCGGTAGTTGTTTTTCGTTTTGTCCTCCATTATCCGCTCATGTTAATATTATCTTGATGATACGCTGCATGGAAATCTATTATGTTAATGAGGCGCGAGGCGCTGCGGCCGCGGTCCGAGCGCCCAACGTCTAATTAACTCACCGGTAATTAGATATTATTATAATTTACACGTGATATTTTTGGGACGTCCATTAAAGAGCGCTACTTATAACGTTCGCGTTCGTCTGATTTTATTACGAAACGGAATTCGTAAACGTAAGTCTGACAGTAAATATGAGGAGAAGTGAAGCTAAAATATTTCTAAAGATTATCGGCAGCTCCGAAGGTTTTTTCCCCGTGCCGCGCAATAGCGATACCTTTTTGTCGGTTTCTCAGAATTTAGAGTAATCGCAGGCCTCGCGTATTGTAATGTAAGAACGCACCGAGCGCGCCGCCGGCCGACTGTGAGCCGTGCGCCGCGCGCGCAGGGCGCAAAGTCGCGCGCGCACTGTGGTGCTGAACATTTGCATACGTAGACGACGCAACTTTTTGCACACACTTTTTGTGCGCATTTGGCAATCCGCAGATCAATCATGGGAACGTTCGCAGCTCCCCGCGCCCTCGCCCCGCCGGGTGGCGACTCATTGTTCGACTGCCGGCGAAGATCCGTCAATAATTTACGCACAGGTATAATAGCCTTTCTATTCTCAGCGACGCCGGGTGAAGCAGTGTGACCGTTAAAAAAAATTAACATATCGCTCGGCAGTGCGCGCACCGCCCAAGGCTCCGTGCGACGTCTGCTCGGTTAACGTTGGAGTCCTTTGGCTTAGCGGAGCAGCTCGAGCGACGAGAAGATCAATAAATCGGTCTGGACGGTTATTGAGAGACAGAGTTGCCGCTGGCCGGCCGTCACCAGCACACGCGAAGCGCCGATCGTTTCACGCCCGGGTCCGCTATCCGGCGACCTTTCCCCCCGCCCCCGTCTCCGCCCCGACAGCGCTGACATTTGAACCGCGGGGGTGAATAATGTCCAGCCCGGCGCCCGCGCCGCTCAGTGCGCGTCCGCCGCCCGCGCTGCGCTCGTCCGCCCATGGACCCCGGTGAGTGACGCTGCTCTGCCCGAGCTCGTCCCCGCAGGCGATGGCTCTACATCCGTGGTGTTGTCGTCGGTTGGGTCACAGATGTAGCCGCAGGTGAGGCGGAACGAGAACGTCATGAAAGATACGTGAACGTTTCGCTTAGATATTGTCGTTTTTCGAAGTAACATATAACACCTAATGTATTTCATGTAAGTGAATAAATAATGTTTCAATTATAAAAATTATAATTGTTAATTTAATGAACGATATCTACGTAATTACTTATCTTTGCCGATATATAATAAAAATGTTCCAAAATCCAGATATTTTGTAAAACTTTCTCGCTGAGGCCGTTACTACCTTAACACTCCCACTGCCAGCAATATACAGCATGGTTCAAGTTCAGCAAGCCGTGGAGTCCGCCTGTGGGTCCCAACGATTCCGCTGCGGCAGGCCATCACTAAAAAAGAAAAAATATTACAGCAGGCCGTGGGGCCCGTGTTTATTGGCAAACAAGACGCGCAAATGCCGGGCTTCTTTGGGCAAGTGAAACATACTCGTACCTACAGTACTTGTTTTTTTTTGTGTCTTTTGGCTGCTACCCTTGTTTTGCCTTCTTGTCATAAATTTTCTTAGCAGTGTATAACTTGCGACGTATTTGTCGATTGTGATGGTCAGTCAAGGGTCCTTTCCGAACACATATTGGGTTTGATAGGCACACAGCGGGCCAGGGGGGCTGCCGGCGGTTAACTACTCATAACAATTACTTTAGTTGGCGTCATAGTTGAATTCTGGAAAAATTTAAGGTGTACCGGACAAAATATTTTGGGTGCGGCCTGTAGGTTAATGTTTTTTAAAACAAGACTGGCAGTTTGCACTCCAAATCTTGGGGCTCGCCAGCGGACCCCATGGCAGTGAGAGTGTTGAAACTCGACATAAACGATTTCCTTCTAACTCATTAATCTGCTGTAAGTGCTGAAAGTTTTATGACCTAAAAATATTACGAATATGTGACAATTTCACATTACCGCTTTAAACATTTGGTTGGCGCGCTTCACCGCGCTGCTCATCTTAAGGGATGTCGATCGGGGAAAGCGCTGCATAGGATATCGCGATGTGATCGACGCAGTCTTTCCGATCGACCACCGCCGACGCCCCGCGGCTTGCGCTTCGCACGCAAAGGACCGCCATATCTTTGAGCACTGCTTTTTTTATTGCGCGACGAGTTTCGACCATTGCTTAGGTAAAAAACAGTTCTAGAAAGAGGTCGGCGAACGACCGTTAGCGAGCGAGGGCGGCGGGGGAGGACGGGGGTGAGCGCATTTATCGCGAAAGGCCACGAGAGGGGCGAAGTAGTTTATCGGGGTAACGCATGCGACCTTTGCGAGTCCCGTTTGACACCTGCGGACGTTGGGGTCCCGCTACTCGCATTCGTTAACGGCTTGACCTTAGCTCGCGCCGGAATGCGATCCGCTGGCTCGCTGGGCCGCCGGGCAGGCACAACTGACGACACTACGGGACCTCCTCTCTAGATCGTTTCATCTATGGCCGCTCAATAAAAATGAAAGATAATCTTATCGCAATATTCCCGACACGGACAGACATGAATGCAGATGGAATAAGGGCTCTCACTCGTATGCTAGAAATCCTTTCCATCGTAGTAGAAAACAACCGTTATCTTCTAACTAGTATACCGGATATTCATCAATCTAAGGAATCATCTCGAAGGATTTCATTTATTGAAAGATGACGTGATCTTTCAATAAATGAAAATCCGCATTATAAAAGACGCTCAATTCGTTCAGAAGTTATCTACTTAGTTCCCGATATACACAGAGAGGGTCAAACCTATAACCCCCCTTTATACGGCTAGGGTCTACAACTTACTTCGATGTTTTTCTAATTGACTGTGCTAATTTTTGAGGTTTAAATAATGAAATCAACTTTTACTTCGTTTCAAAAGTTCTTCAGTCGGAAATATTCTCGTATTACGATTTGTAAATCGTCCTGAGTTTATTATAAACGCTATAATCTGGTCGGGTCGTCCGCGCGCCGCCAGCTCGCCGCAGCGCCGCCGAGTCCGCCGCAGCGCGTAACAAACGCATTAACGAACGACACGTAGATAATATTCAATCAAATATTCAGTAATGTCGGGTAATTCGAGGTGTGATGGCGGCCGCCATTACCCGCTCGTGACGTGCTTGTCGAGGCTTATTGAATATCGATTAGGGCGCGGCGTATCAGCGGCGAGCGGCTGCGGCGCGCACAATGGCGGTAATGCGTCTCATCTGCGCGCGCGCCGCCTGCATCTACGAGTACACTCTCGATACAACTCGACTGATTGTCTTAAAAAACACTTGCCAAAATAAGCTATTATACGCCAATTATATTAGTTACGTTCGCAATCGATAGGCCATTTGTGCTGTTATTTTTGCATCCGATGAAATCTGCTTCGGCGGTGACTTCTCAGAACTCGTTCTCTGCAGTGACGACTGCACACAAACTTACACAGCTGCTGAACCCAGGCGCTGCACACGTCCCAGTGGTAGTCGAGCTACTGACGACTCATAGAAGGCTCTTTGAAATTTATTAAAACGCCGGAATTTAATTTATTAAACACACAACGATCAAGTTTACAAAGTATCGATCGCTCGAAGTATTTACTGTTAGCTAATAAAAGTAGGTATCTAACTTTATGACATTGAATAAAATCAAGTGTTTGATCAGCGGGCGCCTGCGCAGAACCGCAGCGCGCAGTAATGTGCCGCAGGAGCAGTACGAGATGCGGCGATAAAAGCTCCCCCGCGCAGCAATTGCAGCAATTAGCGCTCAGATGCTATCTGCACTAATGATTAGCATGAGTCGGCGCAAGGACCGACGCACAATTACGAGCAGATGTCCCCACTTGTCGCTGCGCTGCGCTGCACTCTGGCTCGGGACGCGAAGACGCGACAGCCAGGCCGCGCCACCTCATTCAAAAAACACATTTACCTTACACTTATATAATTCATTTGATTGCAATCGATAGAGTCCGCGCCGCGCCGAAATCAGGCAAATGTAAGCTGGCAGTGAGCGGGATCGTCCCGTGTGCGGCCCCGTATGCTAATGTCGGGCACGTAACGGGGCGGCGCGTGCGCACACCTGCGGGGTCAAGGCCGCGCGACACCTTGCGCTCCGCGCGCACGCGGCGCGGGATGCCGCATCCGGCCGCGCTCTGCCGAGTCGCACGAGCTGCTAGACCCGTGGCCGTGGGCCCGTGGGGGACGCTCTTCCGTGGTACCGTTTCAAACTCGCGAAGCACCGTTTACAATATTTCAAATTTATAATTACGGGCGAGCGGGCGAAGCATAAATTTTCATTAAATCCGACTATCATTTTGCATTCTGCTTCCAAAATAGTTGAATTTAAATGAGACTATTTTTAATTAAATAAAATGCGAGCGACGCGGGTAATGTGTACCTGTCGCGGCGTGCGTATCTACTCGCACGAATACAAATTAGTAAGGAGCAAGCGAGAGATTAATTAATGAGATTACATTCATTATGTCAGTCGTCGTCAAACTTTCCGCTGGGAGCGGGCGGCGGAGCGGGGGCGGGGGCGGGCGCGGTGCGTTCCACCCGATGCGCTAGCTGTACACGTACTGTTGTCATGCATCTGTTTGTGCGTGTATTTTCTAACCTGCGCAAGCGACCTGCAACTCGACCTCTTCAGCAACTTCCGCCCTCCTGAACGATGGATTCTATCTGTAAAGTTTTAATTATATTTTAGACTAGTACTAGCGACACCGTCCGCGAGAAATTCAGTTATGTAATCATTCGACAAAAAGTAACCCGGGTCCATCCTCAGGCTCTCAGGCAGGTTCAATAGTTTAGGTGTGCTTTAATTACAAAAAGGTAATTTTTTTTGTAAATTTCTATTTTCCTCTAATATTAAATGAGATACAAACTTCAATATTATTATCTATGATGCCATTTAAATGTTTAATGCAGTGAAGTAATGACTTTTAATTTTTTTCTTACAAAAAATGTTTACAATTTTTTTTGTCAATTTACCTGTGATCGTTCAATATTCTAGTGGATGAAGATGTAAATAAAACCATATATTACCTACCTATTTAAATCTTTGTACCGACATAGAAAACTTTAGCGCGTTCATTCAAAACTGGTCAATTACATCCACGTTGATCTGCATAACATCAGAATAACACTATTTTTATCCCGAAAATTTTACGGCAACCGAAAAGTACGCGGGTGAAATCGCGGGCGTCCTCTAGTTTATAATATGTATTAGTCTTTTACTAATATGTTAAAACGTAACTATTCAATTGGTCTGCACCTATAGAATAAAATAGAATATAATTGAAATAATATAATAAATATATCAATCAATTTTAGATTCCAGTAAACAGTAGGTACAAATGTATAGATAGTACTTAGTGTGGTCGCTGCTTTGGTCCCATGTCCGCCGAGAGCGTGGCGCGGGCGGACCCGTTGGTGGAGGCGGTCAATTACCCGATGGATCAGTACAATCGATGCTGTCCATTCGAATTCCAAAGCCAGGACGCCATGGATCGCACGCAGGTTACAAATATCTCAGTTGAACCCGCCGACCGGCGGCAGGTCGCGAAGGCCGCCGCTGCTCGGCGCGCGGCTCGCGGCGCGCATTGGAATAACTAATTGCCGCCGTCCTCGTTTGCATACACTAATTATAATATCAGTAGGTACATGTTCCTCGCTCCTCTACAGATGTAGCTCTCTAGATAATATTGTTTTTGCGCGCCGCGGCGCGATTACATCTCCGCCGCGATGTTTAGCATACTCGTAACTAGAACGATTTGCATAAAGCGATCCGACTCGTGTACACATCACAATTAAAATATTATAATAAGATTACAATTTGAACATATCGCATGCGGCGCGGCGCGGGTCCGCGGGTGCCGTCGCTCCCGCTCTGCGCCGGCGGAGGAGGGGGCTTACAACATTATTTCCGTCTGTGTGTACACAGTTCATACGCTATTCATAGTAAGTAGCCTTTTACTTCATCCCCTTATCTCGAGAGGGCGCTAAAGTGTTTTAAGACCTTCCAAATTGATTCTCTCTCCTTTTTATGCCCCAATTGTACATTTTTTTCACATTTGTTTGTTCGTCAATAGAGGCGCGCTCGCCCCTCCCTGCGCCGGCGGACGCAGCTTTTACTTTCAAAAGTTATTCTTTCTCGTTTCGTAATCCCTTTAACTACTTCCAACAATGATGTAACAATCGATGCACCGATTGTTGTGTATTAGATTTTGACAGACTCAAGACGCGTGTCGCAATTAATCTGTTCTGCATCTGTTGCATTATTTAGAAGATGTGCACATATCTCCCGGCATAAATCAGAATTTTTCTCAACCGTGGGTGTTTCATATTTTCTTACGTCTCTCGCCTGTCCCTTCAGAGCAGGTCGGCACCCGCAAGTCCTGCTTGGGTATGTTTCATTTATTCGAAGGAGCCGGCTTTCACAACGTCCTTTGCTTAATTAATGATCACCAAGCTCCCCTTCATCCCTTTTCTAAAATGTAAAGTCCCGCGGAACACAATCTCGCTGCAGCTGCGGCGCCCCGCCCCGACCTCCCGACCTCCCGCCCTGACCCCGGCCTCCTGTCGGCGGCTCGGAGGAGGGTCGCGTTTGAACGCCTAATGTATATGCATGCGATTGTTCGGCCGCACATCGCCACAGATTGATCAGGCTAATGGTGCGCAGGCCGGCCGACCGCCGGTGCGCCTCGGCTGATCAGAGCTCACTCTGACCGTCCTCCGCTGCTGCTCGCGAGCGGACAGCGCGCGCTGATCGCGTACAGGTAAGGTAAGATCTAATTATATTAGATAGAATCTTATTAGATTTTCAGCCCTTGATCCAATTAGATTGTCAATGTTTGAATTCAAATTCGGTTTGTTTTAAATGTTACGTTTCTCATTATGTCATATGACAATTCAAATTTGACTTTACAGTCGATAATTGTATTTTTGGCGTGTCCTAAATCAGAAATAAAAATAAATTAATAAATGAAACATTTACACTGTACTACAAACATTTACGAGTTTGTATGGTCACGTGTATCTATTGTGTGCAGTAAACAGCAAGGTACCTATTATGAGCGACAGCGACAATTCAGGCGACAGGAATTCGAACTGGTGCTGCCGCCAGCAACAAGTAATGTTTCCTTATCAATGATCTGCACCGGCCACATCTACAGTCTACAGGGTTAATGTGAGGATTCACCGAGCGACCGGCGGTGACACGCGGCGGCTCGTCACGGTGCGCGGCCGAGCCTGACGCGGCGGACTGTCGGCCTTATCGCGCGCCATCGCCGCGTGACATTCGCACAGCGCACCAGCAACGATGCCACCGGCCCACTCGCTCGCCCGTTGACTTCGAGTTATTTCCTTTCCAAAAGATTCATGGAAAACTGCTTAGCGCGTAGTAGTATCATACACAGCGAAAGAAATAAGCTTTTAGGGCCTACGCTAAAACTGACGCGGTTGCACGCTCGCGGTCGCCCGCGGCGGGCGACCGCCGCGGGCCACAAAACCGCGGGCGGGCACCCGTCCCCTCTCAGTTAGCGCTGCTAGTATAATTTTATTCAATAAAATCAACAAATATTTATTTGACCGTAGCATCTAGCGGCGCTCGACTGATTTGTAGAAACAAACACGCTCGCGTGTGCCCGTCGTGGGCGCTCGCGCCGTGTACCCGCCGCCCGCCGCGCGGTTGCGAATCCGCCACCCGCACCCGCGCTCCGTCGCGCTGTCCATACTATTTTTCATTATACAACCGCGAGCGTGCAACCGCGCCAGTTTTAGAGTCCTAGACTGTTAAATTACAGAGAGCCTGATTGAAATAAATCAATTGGAATCTTTCTAGTGAAGACCTGTGCAAATTTCAACGTCGTATAAATAGAATATTTACTTTGGGGCTGTATATATAGCGATGTATGTACTGTCCTATAATATTTAACATTTACGTGCTCGTAGCTGGCATCAGACGCGTTCTAGTCCAGACTAGCTCGGCAGCGCGAGCGCAGGCCGGGCGTGCACTCGGCTCCTGCAGAGACGGATGCAGTATTTGAATAATCGTTCAGCTCGACATCTCTCGTGATTCATTAATTAGGCGCGCACACATGAGCCGACCGCCCGCCGACAGCCGCGGGGAACGTTGCGTGTAATGAGGCCTTAATATAAACTTTTTTCACCGCGAGAGGTCGCGGTGATCGAACTCGGACCGTGCGAATAAGACCCCGAAGACAGCACTCGGATTGTTAAATGGAATCGATCTACCAAAATGTCTCGATCTAATAAATTACATTGAATAGGTATTCAAGAGAGGCTGCGGGAGAAAATCTTTTTTAATTGAGATATTCTTGGCCATGATTGCGTTCAAACCGTTTTAGTTTGTAAGAGCAGGCGTCGGATCGTTAGTCGGCGAGCGAGCCCCACAGTCACACCGCATGCGGAGGCTGCGCGGCCGCAGTGCAGGCACAGGGTTACGTGGCGATCCGACTCCAGCAATAGTTCATTCATTTTGGTTTTGTGGATTTACGTGCTCTAAATCACGTATCGAGTATCCCGAGATTCGTTTTTACAAACCTTGCAAAATACTGCATCTACTTACAAGATAGAAAAGGAATGGAAATGAGTCTAAATTTAGTGAAAAATTGTCATGTCACAGGAGATTATTATTCTGCAGGCCGCGCGCGCACTCGTGTGGCAAACGCGCTCTCCGCCGGGCTGATTGGGCGCGGGGCGAGCGGGGGAGGGGAGCGGGGGTCGGGGGTCACATCGCGGACCCCATTTAAAATTCAGATAAGCGGAATAAACGCTCGTCCCAGGAATGTGCACTCCGACTCCGCGCGATACTCCGCGTCACTGCACCGCAGCACCGCAGCGCACAACGGCCCTACCAAAGAACTTCACTAATTTTTAAAAGAAGTAATACTGACTACATTTAGATTACTGATTGCACAGTACGCGTAAAGTTTAATATGAAATAGTTGACAGATTGTCAGTTCTGAATGTTACTGGACGGTATCTAACAAAGGTCAAAAATAATAAAGATCGTGTAGATAGGTATGACTTTACTTACAAACCTACGACCAGACCAAACAAGACTAGGGGATTAAAAGTTCTCGTTTTCATATACATCTACTGCTACGAGTGTTCAGTTCAGTTTACTTACCTATATGGGTATTGTGAATATTACTAGAGCGCGTATAAGAAACACTCGACACTAACTGTGTGTTTTTTCAATTTTCTATATTGAAACTATATCTATGCTAGTAGGAATTCTAAAATCTAAGAAGATTAAAACCAAATTGGAGAAACTAAAGCAGAACGGGTTCTCCCCAGCAGCTTCTCATTCTCACTTGGATGACGTATTTGTTCTTATAAGAAAACAACATTTCACCAGCGACATATGTATATTGTATGTATCGTTGCATTTCACAGAATCTGCGTTTTTTTATCAATGCTATAAGAAACTTAAGCTAACTCACCCTCATAATTATATAAATCATGCCCTAAATGGTTACAACATTGTTGGATAGCCAGACTGATCGTCTGCGCAAAATACGAGCTAGCTCTTTGTTGTTATAAAAGTTTGAGGCAGTTGTTATAAAACGTTAGAACAGAACATATCTCACAGCAATTGATTCCGTCACATCGTCCACAGCGCAATGAGCCTGTCGCCTGCCGCCAGCCGCCTGCCAACCAGTGGGCTCCTCAGCAGTAAATTAGTAAAGCTAATAGAAGCCGCAATAAATCAGTCTGCGCGTCCGCGCCCGCTTACGTGCGGCGCACACCAATGCTAACGCGCCATTCCGACTCTTGTGTTGAGAGATTATTACCTACTATCAAAATTTTACTGATTTCATTTGATATAGGTAAACTATACCGCGTTTTGCGAAAACGCGCCGAGCCCTTGTTAAAACAGTCGAGCCGAACTTATAGGTTTCCGGTCAACATTTTCAGCGACGGGCCGCCGGGACCGAGTGCGTGCTGCGTGCTGCGCGCGGCTCGCAAAGGGCGCGGTCGCACGCTGCGGCGGATGCGCTAATGGCGGGAGCCGCGCGGTCGCACGCGAGGTCGCCGCGCACTGTCGCGTGTCGCTGCGGCGCGCGGCGGCGTGATATCGAGAGCGGGCCCGTAATTACACCCGTGTGAATCGGTCGCTGGCGTGTCTGTCGGAGAGCAGGCCGCTTCCGGTACGTCGCAAGTTTCTTTATTCCTTTCAAACGCGTGACCGGACCCGTACGTCTTTATGCAATATCAAATGAAGTGACCGCGATCGCATTCTCGGCGTATATTGAACGATCCCGCATAGCGTCCGGTGCCTCCGCGCGACTCGCCGCGGCCCGCGCTGCGCTCGCTACTAATTATCTCAATTCTATTGAACGGAACGAGACGGATCGGCGCAACTAATGAGCCGCCTCGAGTGTGAAGCTGTTGTGAAACTCTTTCTTTTTTACAAATCTGAATACTAATCGTTAGCGCGGCGGCGCGCGTGTGTTTGTTTATCCAGTCACCGCGTTTAATTAGCGGTAGCGGCGGCGAGCGGCGGCACAAGGCGCCCTCGCGCCCACAGCCTCCTGCGCTAGCTCGGACCTTCAGCTCAAAACCTAATGGAATTAACGAATATTGACCTCATTCGATCTATGAGAAGAACACGCGATGAATTTTCCTAGAAAATTACATGAACTACTGATTATTTTAGAGCCAGTTACAAGCCTGTAAGGCGCAGGTATGACGCTCGCACAGGGAGCATAAAATCTACGTTAAAAGAACGGCTACGTCGTTTCCATATTATACATTCACAGATATGAGTAGCGTCGCTGCGACATGTCGCCTGTTGTCGTCTGCGATCTCGCTCGCACACTCTTTACCTTTATTAGACTATACTGTTCTACGTGAATCTTTGTTTCAAGTTCTCTACAAAACTCGGGCAAAATGTCTTTCTCTCATTACCCGGCGTCAGTGTTAACAGCTGATATTTACCACCTGCATCTATTAGTGTCCTAATGTTTTCCTAAACGTAAGGTTGCTTAGAATAAATTGTTTCGCTGTGGTATAGAAGTATAGACTAAATAAATGGTCAAGTCATTTTTTACGTTCCGAGAGACCAGATGAACAAACACATTCAGTCATGTACTCACTGAAGTTGGGTAAAAGTTTGTAAATATTAGGAAGGTAAGTAATTTTATTTATTGTTACTATTCAGCTATTGTGGTATTTGCGACTTTTCTTTGTCCATGTGTGTCGTGTGGTATGTCGGGTCGCGTGTCGGATCAGGAGAGAGATGTTCATTACGGCAGTGAAAGGTATCGTGGCCTCGCGTCGGCGGCGGCGCGTTCGAGTGGAATCGAACCCTTTGTACTTTTACTTTAAAGTTAATTAATAAAATTATTGCTAACCATTAATTAAATGGCAACAGAAATAATTAATTTTATGAACAATACAAAAATGCCGGGTTGTCTATTTTTAACCGACTTTAAAAAAAGAAGGTTATGAATTCGATCCGTATGTATGTTATATTTCCAGAACTGCCCAGTTTTCGCATATGTTAGTATTTATCAGCGTCTGAACAAATATACCAAATTTCGAAATTGTATGTGTGTTTGTGGAGGCATATCTCCAGAACTACAAGTCCGATTTAATTAATTCATTTTCTGCTGTACTAGTGCTGTATTGTTCAACTTAAGTAATAGATACTGCAAGTTTCATAAAAATCGGTTTAGTAGTTTTTGAGATGGGGAATTTTTATGTTTTTATGTTCACATATCTCCGGAATCTCAAGTTCGATTTGAGTTATTCTTTTATTGTTGTACTAGGTATTGTTCAACTTAGGGAATACTGTAAGTTTCATCAAAATCGGTTCTGTAGTTTTTGCGATAGGGATTTTTTACGCATGACTATTCATAACTTTTTACAGAATAGTCCGATTTCGAAAATTATTTTTTTATTAGAAAGGGTACACTTCCAAAATGGTCCCATAGTCATCATGTTAAGATCTGATGATGAGATCTTAGTTAAATCGAAGGAACTCTTCAAACTTCATAGGCACATTTGCAGCGATGTCGGTAGTTTATAATATATATGTGGATGGCGAATATTGGTGCTCATAGTTTAGAACGTAGTTTTTACGTAGAAGTAGGTTTTACGTATGTTCGTTGCCGATAAACCACTAAAAAGTATCAAAAAGAAATTTTAATAAAAAATTAAATCGACTTCAAGACGCACTGAAAAGTAAAAAATAAATGCATCATTTAGTTACTTTAATTTACTTAATTATATCTATGAAGTCGGTGCCATCTGTAAGCTTTCTAATTCACACAAAGTACTTTGCTACTTTGTTGAATAAACTTTCCTTTAACTTGGATGGCACCGAGTTTGTAGATATGGTTAAGTAAATTAAAGTAACTAAATGAAGTATTTAATTTAAATTTTCAGTGCGTTTTGAAGTCCGTTTAATTTTTTTTTTATTTTTTTGTATGGATAGTGTAATTTACCCATTACCACTTGGTCGGTTGCGATTCCCGGCGCAGGCGGCGGTGGGGTACGCGCGGGCGGCTTGTCTATTATGATATTAATATCTTTATTTATTTAATTCCATTCCAATTTATACATAATAGGTATGTCGAGTTATTATATATAGTACAATAAAAATAATTGTATGTTAAATCGGTTTCCCTGTCAGGGGCATAGCAATTATCTTAGGAGGGAGAGGTCGCCGAAAGGAGTAATCATTTAAATGAAGGTACGAGTATCATTTAAAAATTCGTTTGCTGAGTTCGCTTTGTTTGATAGGTAATCTTTAACAATTTTGATACAAGTTTTATCATGTTTTATTTCCATTATACTTTGCAGGATTTTGTTGTATATTTTTGCACACATTGATTTGGTGCTAGTATTATGAACACGCGGAACATTCGTAAAGCAGCGCTAGGAGACGTGCGCGGGGTGCGGGCGGGGCTAGGCGCGGGGCGGGGGGCGCGAGGTGCTCGACCCGCGATCGCGCCGATAATGAATTAAGCGCGGCGAGGCTTTGTCTCCGCGAGCCGCCCGGCCGCGGCCCGGCGCTGCCCCGGCGCGCGCCCGGCCGCCAGAAACAAACGAATCATTCCTAGTTTCATCGATTACTTTTGTCTGATCGTTATTAAGAGATTGCGCTTAAACAAAACGCTGTCCTGTCCAACCCGCGCATACCGGCGCTGACGCAGCGCAACGTGCGCAACCGACGCTACGCCTGGCGTATGTATGCTTTTTAATATTAAGACAATACGACTCCATCGCAGTCGACTGCCATTTGCTCCAGCGCAATGCGCTTGTGTTCGTGTGCTCCCGCACTGGATGTCTCATGCTGAGAGCGAGACGCGGGCCCTCCCGCTATCGTGTCATAGAAACCGCGAGAAAGGCAATCGAAGGAGATACTGTGTAGTACCCGAGTCTGTTACAACGATCCTTGCGCCTGCGTTGTACGTCTGCACGTCCGAGGTGGACGGTGACCGGCCCACTCGGCACCAGCGCACCGCTCGGCAGGAACGTTCACGAGAGCGGCTCATCAACGCATCGTAAGATATCCATTAAGATACAACGGTATCAGCGCGCCTCATCGCGGCGCAGGCACGAGCGCGCGCGTGACGTTTCGCCGCCCTGCGCGCGCGCACCGCAGCCGCTGCCTCTAGTGCCTCTCCTGTCAGAGGTCTGTTATTGATATGGGACATAAAGAATTGATAAAACTCACGTAGCAATTGTTAAAATTAATTTGAAGTACCTACTCCTCTGAAATGATGCACCTAACTACTGCGTTCAACGCCACAATGATCACTCAATCAATGATGTAACTATCATTTGAGAGCTAGAGCTAGTGATGGTCAGAGCGTCATGCTCTTCGAGACATAGTGCTGAAATACTCCCAGCTATTACTGACAATTATTTAGAAAGAAAGAAAATTTCAATATTTTACAGCCTGACCTAGGCTCAAATCAGAAATGTCATGAACCAACGCTGCACAAGCTTACCACTGAGCTAGCGAGTCACTCTATTAGCGAGTCATATATAGTCGCCTCCTCTTTGAGCTGAACTTCACGGAAGAGAGATGAGCTCATTACAATAATACTTATGATCCAACGCAAGTCGCAACAAACACTTAGTATGGTGACCGATGGTAGTGTCACCACATACAACTCTGTTTTGTTTTTTTAAGTGACTATAAAATAAGGAGGTTATCAATTCGACCCGTATGTATGTAATATTTTCAGAACTACCCAATTTTAGTATATGTAAGTAAGCCTATATCAGCGTCTGAACAAATGTGCCAAACAAATTAATTTTTAACAAAAAATAAAACCGACTCAAAACATACTAAAAAGTGAAAAATAACTGTGTCATTTAATTGCTTTAATTTACTTAAGCATATCTATGAAGTCGGTGCCAGCAAGTTTAAGGAACATTTATTTAACGTAGTAAAGTAGTTTGTGGGTTCTAGGTAATGTCCTTAAAGTAGAAACCTTGGCTTTGCTACTTCTTTAGTAGGTACAAAGATTCCTTAAACTTGGATGGCACCAACTTCAAAGATATGCTTAAGTTAATTGAAGCAACTAAATGATGCAATTTTTTTTAGAGCGTTTTGAAGTCGGTTTATTATTTTTATTATTATTTTTTTAATTTTCTGACTTATTTTTCTATGTTCTAATCACATTAATAAAACAAAACTGAAATATTATACATTGCTCCATGCATCCTCACTCTTCGAAAACAGCACTTTTCAATGAACGAACAAAACAACATACAAACAAACACTATCTCTACGTTGAATAGTACCTGGCGTTACTTTGCGAATGTTCTTATAGAGAAAGATAATTATTGTATTGATTTTAGTAGTCATGAACATATTTACTTAAGAATTTCGGGTATTAGCTCTAAACCAGATAATCAGGAGATGTTGTTTCTCCAATCAAAATCAACATTGGTCTATTCCAAGTAGGCTTAGTTTAAAGGCACTTTAGTAACGTCATGTTACTATCAGTAGGTAGCGACTCTACCACCGGCTCGTAAGGCAGCATCAGCTAAGTAGAGCCGGCAACAAACTCAACCGGTCAATTGTAACTAAGTTTAGTTTTTGTTATCTCTTCACAAATAGTCAGATGTTGAACGGATGGTAGAATGTGAAACAATACACGGAGGCGCGCGCCGAGATGCAAA
Source organism: Mycalesis mineus (assembly GCA_034621355.1). Lineage (NCBI taxonomy): Eukaryota > Metazoa > Arthropoda > Insecta > Lepidoptera > Nymphalidae > Mycalesis > Mycalesis mineus. The sequence continues at coordinate 4,020 of CM067889.1, read as the reverse complement.
TCATACTCACCGGCGAGTGGCGGCGGCGAGCGGCGGCTCAAAGCGAACAATATCTTCATAAATCGATATTTCCATCGCTAATAAAGCGATATTAATTATCTAGTATTCAAATCTGTGCGCGTCGTGACCGCCGCGCGTGCGCACCCGCCCCCGCGCCCGCGCCCGCCCCCCGCCCGCACTATCGACACAAATAACTGTTCGGTTAGGTATAGTGATGAGTTGGCATTTTTTTACTTAAGTCCCATCTTGACGCAGTCGAATGAAGTTATAAATTATAAAATTATCAAAAATTATGAAACATCCGTCTGAAGTGTCCCGCCCTGTGTCTGTGTGCTCTGTGCTCTGTGTACATATGTCGGTACATGTTCCGCGCGCGCCGCTCCCCGCCCGACGACACTCTCTCGAAGGGTAAAACTATTCTGTAACAGGCGACGTATAAAAATAAAAATTGTGTTTTTTGCGTAAAAGTCGGTTACAAAACTTCTAAAACGATAAAAATTTACCGTTTAAAAACAAAATTTACCCCAGCGGGCGCCGAGAGGGGTGCCATCCATTCTAAGAGAGAAGATATACTTAGATAACAACGTGAGCCTTCTAGTGTTCAAATTCTGTTAAAATTTCAATATGATGTAACACTAGTGGAGCTATCATCATCGTATTATAACAATGACGGTACATTACAAGAGCTGCACGTTTATATACATATATTTATTTATATATTCATTACAAGTGAGCCCTTGACTACAGTCAAACCTGAAGGTAAGTGATGGTGCAATCTAAGATGGAAGTGGGCCAATTTGTTAGGAGTAGAACGAAATTCAAACCCCTTTCTGGTTCTACATGACAGCGTACCGGAAGTCTTAATCGTTTGGCGGTACGTCTTTGTCAGTAGGCGGTAACTAGCCACGGCGGAAGCCAGCACAGAGCTGATGGGAGGCTTCAGAGGTTAAACCTTTCGCTAGAATCTATTGATGGAAATGATGTTGTTAAGGGACGAATACCGATACAAAGGTCATTAAACAACAACGTTGTCGTTAACGTTTCTACGCCCTCGCTGTAATGGGGCTTGGGTCAATTTTAAAAATATAAAATCCTAAATCAGCCTGAATTGAACCGATCAAGGAATTTCTCTAATGTTAATCCAAACATTCCGAACTGGGTCAGAGGTGTTACGACACTGGTGCTGCGGCATTCGAGGCTGCAGAGTGCTGGGCAGCTCCTCGCTAGCCGATACAAGTGCTAGCACCAGACGTCACATGCCGCTATCAATAAAAATTGATGTGTATATTTTAATGTAACAGGTAATACAAAATCCGAAGAACCAATGAAGAACGACTCAATTGATTTGCCACGAATATAGCGCACCACGCGGCTGCGCGCGGGTACTTGTGATTAAGTTTATATTTGACATTCACTCGCATTGCAGATGTTAATGATGATGATGACAAATGATATGAATCGCTTCTCAGTGTGTGCGCCGACGTGCACCATTGTCGTAGTATGTGTGTTTGTGTGTCAAACGGCATGGCAAACAAAATGTTGTTTCATGTTTTAACATTTTCATACTAGTGTAGAATATTCAACTCTTGAGCAACTAATATCTTCAATATCCATTTGTAGCGTGGTGCGGGGTGCATGGCGCGTGGCGCGTGGCGCGGGGCGCGGGGCGCGGGGGCGGGCACAAGGGGCTATTGTGCCGAGCGGTTCGAAATTACTTGTCATATTAACGATATCATCTCGCGCTCTATTGACTGTATTTATTTGATAAAGAGTAGGTATTGTGCGCCCGACGTTTATTCAGATTCCTTTGTTTGCATCTAATAAATAGATCACTGCGATAGGTAATCTCGCCGCCGGATCGCGCGCCCGGGGCCGCCGGCAGCGGGCCGGCAGCGGACCGGCAGCGGACCGGCAGCGGGCCGGCATCTCACAGCGCCTTAGCGTTTCCTCACGTCGCTTAAACAATGAATTAAATGAATTAAGTTCACGACGATTGTTGAACTTGTCTTGGAGCAGCGAGAGCTGTCTCTAGATATCGTTATTGAAGCGTCGTGTTGCGGTTTTTATCTAAGTGTTAATATTAAAACGAGTGATACTATACGTATACGCGATAGCGTGCTCTATAGGTAGTTATAGAAATACTTTTGAAACGTCTAGTTCATCCGCCTGTAGCCACTGTGTCTCGGTGGTAGAACACCAGTTCAAACACCGCGCCAGTGGGCACCTTACTGTGGAAAAGTTCGCTCGTCGGCGTGCTGTCGTGCCTGCTGCAGGAGGCGCGCTGTCGGAAAGGTTCACAGGTGATGGTGAATGTTCAGTGAATAAACTATTAATCAATCTCACTCTTTGTCTGAAGTTAACCTTTTTCTTAAAAATAAGAACAACTTAAAATAACTTATACTCAATCCAATTAAAAAGATTTATTAAATCAAGATAGCCTGTAGCCTGTATTCTTCGAGGTAGACATACATAAGTATCGACTTAAAAATTACGTTTTTTGCGTCAATTATTAATGACACCCAGCGTGGACCGTCCCTCCGCTGGGCGCTCACTTCCTGCCGCGTGTGCTCGACGCGCAATTAGCGAGATAGCATCGTCGACAAATTAGTGCGATTGTGACACCGTTCCGAGCGCTGCCCGCCGCGCCGCCACTCCGTTGCGTGGCGGGTTACGCTTCTGCACTTGCGTTACGTTTATAGATGTAAACTATTTCGAGTGTCAACTATTTCAAAATGAACGGGAAGTCGCCGCGACCTAGAGCCTAGGACAGCATACTGCCGGTGAGCAGACTGCGGACCGGCGGGCGCGGCGTCTCTTTAACCTGGACTAGTGAGATGGTTCCGAGGTTTCTCGTGAGGCTTGCGTTCCACCATCGTATTGTTCTTGCACTAACGAGCGGCATCCGGCGCGTGCTGTTGCATGAAACTCGATATCATATTGTACTGGGCATTGTTCCTCCGAATATGATTGAATATAATAAAGCGACAAACGGTGCGCGCGCGCAGGTGCGCCGTGCAGGAAGCTGACCCCTCCCCCCTCCAACGCTGCACACACAGTCGACGATTAACCGATTAATTAATATCGAATCTGTGCAGACATGTCGCTGCAAGTGCGGTGCGGGTCCCTCCGACACCTCGCTGTGGACTATTATAGTACGTCCAACATCTTCCCGAATGTTGTTTAGCATAATCTACTACATACATAACAAACATGGAATGCATCGGTTTAACAACGAAACTAAATATTATAAGAAAGTTAATTTAAATTTTGATTATGTTCCGCTACATATGAAGCGCCGCAGCGGCCGCCAGCGACGAGCGCACTCTCGAACAGTTTATAATAAAATCGTGTCCTCGTGAAAATCCATTAGCTGTAACGTGCCACTCGAGAGACGTGACAAGATTAAGGGTCGGAGGAGCTCCATTGAGTGCCCGGAGGAGCGCGGCGGAGTCCGGCCGACCCTCCCGCAAACCTTGTTAGCTGAATATGCACTCCAATCTGCGCACAATCGAATTTGCGCGGCGGCGGACTGCGGACAGCGGACTGCGGACTGCTTGCTAGAGAGGTGAAGTGGACGAGCTTTCATGCGTTAAAACGAAGCACTCCGAGAGCTACCGCCCCGCCCGCCCCGCCCCGCGCAGCGCGACACGCCGCGACAACGCAAGCTGCAGAACTGTGTCAGGGGAGCGACAGGTCCCCGCGTCTCCGCCGAAATCGTTTTTTAGCACAAAAACGAAGGAGCCGAACAATGCGTGACCCATTTCCCGGCCGTGGGAAGGAATAACGACCGAAAGCTCGCGGATTTGTCAATAAAAAATGCATTACCCCACATTTTAAAAATCGACGAGACGTGTAAAAAACGCGATGCGAACGAATGCATTGTTCAACGAGATATTGAAATTTGAAAAGTTTTGGAAGGGTGAGATTTATGTGCAAAATAACGGCTTTTTGCCAAAAAAGCTGGAAATCAGCTGCGGCCGCGGAGCCGATGTCGTTAGCGAACAATGGGCCGCTGCGCCG